>OV050031.1:86788447-87431428 GCA_920105625.2 Clusia tigrina
CCTACCCTTATCTGCCTCAGTCGTCGTCTCAGTCGGTGTCGCAGCCTCTGTCAGCGTCTCTGAATGCGTGTCAGTCGCTACCGCTGTCGATTGGAGGGTCTGCTGCCTTTTCTATGCTTATATTTACCTCTATCTGCCTCAGTCGGTGTCACAGCGTCTATCAGCGTCTCTGTAGGCGTCTCAGTTGTTGCCGCTGTCGATTGGGTTCTCTGCTGCCTTGTCTATGCCTATTTCTAACCATCTCTGCTTCAGTCGGCGTCGCTGCGTCTGTCGGCGTCGCAACCTCTGTCGGCGTCGCAGCCTCTGTCAGCGTCGCAGCCTCTCTCACCGTCTCTGTAGGCGTCTCAGTCGCTGCCGCTGTCGATTGGGGGTCTGCTGCCTTCTCTATGCCTATATCTACCCCTACATGCCTAAGTCGGCGTCACAGTCAGCTTCTCAGCCTCTATCAGCGTCTTTGTAGGCGTCTCAGTTGTTGCCGCTGTCGATTGGAGGGTCTGCTGCCTTCTCTATGCCTATGTCTACCCCTCTCTGCCTCAGTCGGCGTCTCAGTCGGCGTCGCAGCCACTGTCAGCATCGCACCCTCTGTCAGCGTCTCGCTAGGCGTCTCAGTCGCTGCCGCTGTCGATTGGGGGTGTCTGCTGCTCTCTCTATGCCAATATCTACCCCTATCTGCCTCAGTCGGCATCGCAGCCTCTGTCAGCGTCTCTTTAGGCGTCTCAGTCGCTACCGCTGTCGATTGGGGGTCTGCTGATTTCTCTATGCCTATCTCTTCCCCTATCTGCCTCAGTCGGCGCCACAGTCGGCTTCGCAGCCTCTGTCAGCGTCTCTGTAGGTTTCTCAGTCGCTGCCGCTGTCGATTGGGGGGGGGGGGGTCTGCTGCCTTATCTATGCCAATATCTACCCTTATCTGCCTCAGTTGGCGTCTCAGTCGGCGTCTCAGTCGGCGTCGCAGCTTCTTTCAGCGTCTCTGTAGGCGTCTCAGTCGCTGCCGCTGTCGATTGGGGGGTCCGCTGCCTTCTCTATGCCAATATCTAGCCCTCTCTGCCTTAGTTGGCGTCTCAGTCGGCGTCGCAGCCTCTGTCAGCGTCTCTGTAGGCGTCTCAGTCGCTGCCGCTGTTGATTGGGGGGTCTGCTGCCTTCTCTTTGCCTATATTTACCTCTATCAGCCTCAGTCGGCATCCCAGTCGGCGTCGCAGCCTCTATCAGCGTCTCTGTAGGCGTCTCAGTTGTTGCCGCTGTCGATTGGGGGGTCTGCTGCCTTCTCTATGCCTATATCTACCCCTACCTGCCTCAGTCGCCGTCACAGTCGGCTTCGCAGCCTCTGTCAGCGTCTCTGTAGGTGTCTAAGTCGCCACCGCTGTCGATTGGGGGTTCTGCTGCCTTCTCTTTGGCTATATCTACCCCTATCTGCCTCAGTTGGCGTCACAGTCGGCTTCTCAGCCTCTGTCAGCGTCTCTGTAGGCGTCTCAGTTGTTGCCGCTGTCGATATGGGGGGTCTGCTGCCTTATCTATGCCAATATCTACCCTTATCTGCCTCAGTCGGCGTCTCAGTCGGCGTCGCAGCCTCTGTCCGCGTGTCTGTAGGCGTCTCAGCCGCTGCCGCTGTCGATTGGGGGGTCTGCCACCTTCTCTATGCCTATATCTACCCCTATCTGCCTCAGTCGGCGTCTCAGTCGGCGTCGCAGCCTCTTTCAGCGTCTCTGTAGGCGTTTCAGCCGCTGCCGCTGTCGATTGGGGGGTCTGCCACCTTCTCTATGCCTATATCTACCCCTTTCTGCCTCAGTCGGCGTCTCTGTCGGCGTCGCAGCCCCTTTCAGCGTCTCTGTAGGCGTCTCAGTCGCTGCCGCTGTCGATTGGGGGGTCCGCTGCCTTCTCTATGCCAATATCTAGCCCTCTCTGCCTTCGTCGGCGTCTCAGTCGGCGTCGCAGCCTCTGTCAGCGTCTCTGTAGGCGTCTCAGTCGCTGCCGCTCTTGATTGGGGGGTCTGCTGCCTTCTCTTTGCCTATATTTACCTCTATCAGCCTCAGTCGGCATCTCAGTCGGCGTCGCAGCCTCTATCAGCGTCTTTGTAGGCGTCTCAGTTGTTGCCGCTGTCGATTGGGGGGTCTGTTGCCTTCTCTATGCCTATATCTACCCCTACCTGCCTCAGTCGCCGTCACAGTCGGATTCGCAGCCTCTGTCAGCGTCTCTGTAGGTGTCTAAGTCGCCACCGCTGTCGATTGGGGGTTCTGCTGCCTTCTCTTTGGCTATATCTACCCCTACCTGCCTCAGTTGGCGTCACAGTCGGCATCGCAGCCTCTGTCAGCGTCTCTGTAGGCGTCTCAGTCGCTGCGGCTGTCGATTAGGGGGTCTGCTGCCTTCTCAATGCCTATATCTACCCTTATCTGTCTCAGTCGTCGTCTCAGTCGGCGTCGCAGCGTCTGTCAGCGTCTCTGAATGCGTCTCAGTCGCTGCCGCTGTCGATTGGGGGGTCTGCTGCCTTCTCTATGCCAATATCAACCCTTATCTGCCTCAGTAGGCGCCTCAGTCGGCGTCACAGCCTCTGTCAGCGTCTCTGAATGCGTCTCAATCACTGCCGCTGTCGATTGGAGGGTCTGATGCCTTCTCTATGCCTATATCTTCCCCTACCTGCCTCAGTCGGAGTCTCAGTCGGCATTGCAGCCTCTGTCAGCGTCTATGTAGGCGTCTCAGTCGCTGCCGCCGACGATTGGGGGGTCTGCTGCCAAATGTATGCCTATATCTACCCCTATCTGCCTCAGTCGGCATCTCAGTTGGCCTCGCAGCCTCTATCAGCGTCTCTGTAGGCGTCTCAGCTGTTGCCGCTGTCGATTGGTGGGTCAGCTGCCTTCTCTATGCCTATATCTACCACCACCTGCCTCAGTCGGCGTCACAGTCGGCTTCGCGGCCTCTGTCAGCGTCTCTGTAGGCGTCTCTTTAGGCGTCTCAGCCGCTGCCGCTATCGATTGGGGGTTCTGCAGCGTTCTCTATGCCTATATCTACCCCTATCTACCTCAGTCGGCGTCTCAGTCGAAGTCGCAGCCTCTGTCAGTGTCTTTGTAGGCGTCTCAGTCGCTGCCGCTGTCGATTGGGGGGTCTGCTGCCTTTTCTATGCCTATATCTACCCTTATCTGCCTCAGACGGCGTCTCAGTCGGCGTCGCTGCCTCTGTCAGCCTCTCTGAATGCGTCTCAGTCGCTGCCGCTGTCGATTGGGGGGACTGCGCCCTTCTCTATGTCGATATCTACCCTATCTGCCTCAGTCGGCGTCTCAGCCTCTGTCAGAGATTCTGTAGGCGTCTCAGTTGTTGCCGCTGTCGATTGGGTTTGTCTGCTGCCTTCTCTATGCCTATGTCTAACCATCTCTGCCTCAGTCAGTGTCTCAGTTAGCGTCGCAGCCTCTGTCAGCGTCTCTGTAGGCGTCTCAGTCGCTGCCGCTGTCGATTGTTGGGTCTGCTGCGTCTCTATGCCTATATCTACCCCTACCTGCCTCATTCGACGTCACAGTAGGCTTCTCAGCCTCTGTCAGCGTATCTGAATCCGTCTCAGTCGCTGCCGCTGTCGATTGGGGGGTCTTCTGCCTTCTCTATGCCTATATCTACCCCTATCTGCCTCAGTCGGCGTCTCAGTCGGCTCCTCAACCTCTGTCAGCGTTTCTGTGGGTGTATCAGTCGCTGCCGCTGTTGATTGGGGGGGTCTGCTGCCTTCTCTATGCCTATATCTACTCTTATCTGCCTCAGTCGTCATCTCAGTCGGTGTCGCAGCCTCTGTCAGCGTCTCTGAATGTGTCAGTCGCTACCGCTGTCGATTGGAGGGTCTGCTGCCTTTTCTATGCTTATATTTACCTCTATCTGCCTCAGTCGGTGTCACAGCGTCTCTATTCAGCGTCTCTGTAGCTTCTCAGTTGTTGCCGCTGTCGATTGGGTTCTCTTGCTGCCTTGTCTATGCCTATTTCTAACCATCTCTGCTTCAGTCGGCGTCGCTGCGTCTGTCGGCGTCGCAACCTCTGTCGGCGTCGCAGCCTCTGTCAGCGTCGCAGCCTCTCTCACCGTCTCTGTAGGCGTCTCAGTCGCTGCCGCTGTCGATTGGGGGTCTGCTGCCTTCTCTATGCCTATATCTACCCCTACATGCCTAAGTCGGCGTCACAGTCAGTTTCTCAGCCTCTATCAGCGTCTTTGTAGGCGTCTCAGTTGTTGCAGCTGTCGATTGGAGGGTCTGCTGCCTTCTCTATGCCTATGTCTACCCCTCTCTGCCTCAGTCGGCGTCTCAGTCGGCGTCGCAGCCACTGTCAGCATCGCACCCTCTGTCAGCGTCTCGCTAGGCGTCTCAGTCGCTGCCGCTGTCGATTGGGGGTGTCTGCTGCTCTCTCTATGCCAATATCTACCCCTATCTGCCTCAGTCGGCATCGCAGCCTCTGTCAGCGTCTCTTTAGGCGTCTCAGTCGCTACCGCTGTCGATTGGGGGTCTGCTGATTTCTCTATGCCTATCTCTTCCCCCTATCTGCCTCAGTCGGCGCCACAGTCGGCTTCGCAGCCTCTGTCAGCGTCTCTGTAGGTTTCTCAGTCGCTGCCGCTGTCGATTGGGGGGGGTCTGCTGCCTTATCTATGCCAATATCTACCCTTATCTGCCTCAGTTGGCGTCTCAGTCGGCGTCGCAGCCTCTTTCAGCGTCTCTGTAGGCGTCTCAGTCGCTGCCGCTGTCGATTGGGGGGTCCGCTGCCTTCTCTATGCCAATATCTAGCCCTCTCTGCCTTAGTTGGCGTCTCAGTCGGCGTCGCAGCCTCTGTCAGCGTCTCTGTAGGCGTCTCAGTCGCTGCCGCTGTTGATTGGGGGGTTTGCTGCCTTCTCTTTGCATATATTTACCTCTATCAGCCTCAGTCGGCATCCCAGTCGGCGTCGCAGCCTCTATCAGCGTCTCTGTAGGCGTCTCAGTTGTTGCCGCTGTCGATTGGGGGGTCTGCTGCCTTCTCTATGCCTATATCTACCCCTACCTGCCTCAGTCGCCGTCACAGTCGGCTTCGCAGCCTCTGTCAGCGTCTCTGTAGGTGTCTAAGTCGCCACCGCTGTCGATTGGGGGTTCTGCTGCCTTCTCTTTGGCTATATCTACACCTATCTGCCTCAGTTGGCGTCACAGTCGGCTTCTCAGCCTCTGTCAGCGTCTCTGTAGGCGTCTCAGTTGTTGCCGCTGTCGATATGGGGGGTCTGCTGCCTTATCTATGCCAATATCTACCCTTATCTGCCTCAGTCGGCGTCTCAGTCGGCGTCGCAGCCTCTGTCCGCGTCTCTGTAGGCGTCTCAGCCGCTGCCGCTGTCGATTGGGGGGTCTGCCACCTTCTCTATGCCTATATCTACCCCTATCTGCCTCAGTCGGCGTCTCAGTCGGCGTCGCAGCCTCTTTCAGCGTCTCTGTAGGCGTTTCAGCCGCTGCCGCTGTCGATTGGGGGGGTCTGCCACCTTCTCTATGCCTATATCTACCCCTTTCTGCCTCAGTCGGCGTCTCTGTCGGCGTCGCAGCCCCTTTCAGCGTCTCTGTAGGCGTCTCAGTCGCTGCCGCTGTCGATTGGGGGGTCCGCTGCCTTCTCTATGCCAATATCTAGCCCTCTCTGCCTTAGTCGGCGTCTCAGTCGGCGTCGCAGCCTCTGTCAGCGTCTCTGTAGGCGTCTCAGTCGCTGCCGCTCTTGATTGGGGGTCTGCTGCCTTCTCTTTGCCTATATTTACCTCTATCAGCCTCAGTCGGCTTCTCAGTCGGCGTCGCAGCCTCTATCAGCGTCTCTGTAGGCGTCTCAGTTGTTGCCGCTGTCGATTGGGGGGTCTGTTGCCTTCTCTATGCCTATATCTACCCCTACCTGCCTCAGTCGCCGTCACAGTCAGCTTCGCAGCCTCTGTCAGCGTCTCTGTAGGTGTCTAAGTCGCCACCGCTGTCGATTGGGGGTTCTGCTGCCTTCTCTTTGGCTATATCTACCCCTACCTGCCTCAGTTGGCGTCACAGTCGGCTTCTCAGCCTCTGTCAGCGTCTCTGAATGCGCCTCAGTCACTGCCGCTGTCGATTGGAGGGTCTGATGCCTTCTCTATGCCTATATCTTCCCCTACCTGCCTCAGTCGGAGTCTCAGTTGGCATCGCAGCCTCTGTCAGCGTCTATGTAGGCGTCTCAGTCGCTGCCGCCGACGATTGGGGGGTCTGCTGCCTTCTCTATGCCAATATATAACCTTATCTGCCTCAGTCGGCGTCGCAGCCTCTGTCAGCGTCTCTGTAGGCGTCTCAGTCGCTGCCGCTGTCGATTGGGGGGTCTGCTGCCAACTGTATGCCTATATCTACCCCTATCTGCCTCAGTCGGCATCTCAGTCGGCCTCGCAGCCTCTATCAGCGTCTCTTTAGGCGTCTCAGTTGTTGCCGCTGTCGATTGGTGGGTCAGCTGCCTTCTCTATGCCTATATCTACCACCACCTGCCTCAGTCGGCGTCACAGTCGGCTTCGCGGCCTCTGTCAGCGTCTCTGTAGGCGTCTCAGCCGCTGCCGCTATCGATTGGGGGTTCTGCAGCGTTCTCTATGCCTATATCTACCCCTATCTGCCTCAGTCGGCGTCTCAGTCGAAGTCGCAGCCTCTGTCAGCGTCTTTGTAGGCGTCTCAGTCGCTGCCGCTGTCGATTGGGGGGTCTGCTGCCTTCTCTATGCCTATATCTACCCTTATCTGCCTCAGTCGGCGTCTCAGTCGGCGTCGCTGCCTCTGTCAGCCTCTCTGAATGCGTCTCAGTCGCTGCCGCTGTCGATTGGGGGGTCTGCTGCCTTATCTATGTCAATATCTACCCTATCTGCCTCAGTCGGCGTCTCAGCCTCTGTCAGAGATTCTGTAGGCGGTTCAGTTGTTGCCGCTGTCGATTGGGTTGTCTGCTGCCTTCTCTATGCCTATGTCTAACCATCTCTGCCTCAGTCGGTGTCTCAGTCAGCGTGGCAGCCTCTGTCAGCGTCTCTGTAGGCGTCTCAGTCGCTGCCGCTGTCGATTGTAGGGTCTGCTGCGTCTCTATGCCTATATCTAGCCCTACCTGCCTCAGTCGACGTCACCGTAGGCTTCTCAGCCTCTGTCAGCGTCTCTGTATTTGTCTCAGTCGCTGCCGCTGTCGATTGGGGGGTCTGCTGCCTTCTCAATGCCTATATCTACCCATATCTGCCTCAGTCGTCGTCTCAGTCGGCGTCGCAGCCTCTGTCAGCGTCTCTGAATGCGTCTCAGTCGCTGCCGCTGTCGATTGGGTGGTCTTCTGCCTTCTCTATGCCTATATCTACCCCTATCTGCCTCAGTCGGCGTCTCAGTCGGCTTCTCAACCTCTGTCAGCGTCTCTGTGGGTGTATCAGTCGCTGCCGCTGTTGATTGGGGGGTCTGCTGCATTCTCTATGCCTATATCTACTCTTATCTGCCTCAGTCGTCGTCTCAGTCGGCGTCGCAGCCTCTGTCAGCGTCTCTGAATGCGTGTCAGTCGCTACCGCTGTCGATTGGGGGTCTGCTGCCTTCTCTATGCCTATATCTACCCCTACATGCCTCAGTCGGCGTCACAGTCAGCTTCTCAGCCTCTATCAGCGTCTTTGTAGGCGTCTCAGTTGTTGCAGCTGTCGATTGGAGGGTCTGCTGCCTTCTCTATGCCTATGTCTACCCCTCTCTGCCTCAGTCGGCGTCGCAGCCTCTGTCAGCGTCTCTTTAGGCGTCTCAGTCGCTGCCGCTGTCGATTGGGGGGTCTGCTGCCAACTGTATGCCTATATCTACCCCTATCTGCCTCAGTCGGCCTCGCAGCCTCTATCAGCGTCTCTGTAGGCGTCTCAGTTGTTGCCGCTGTCGATTGGTGGGTCAGCTGCCTTCTCTATGCCTATATCTACCACCACCTGCCTCAATCGGCGTCACAGTCGGCTTCGCGGCCTCTGTCAGCGTCTCTGTAGGCGTCTCTGTAGGCGTCTCAGCCGCTGCTGCTATCGATTGGGGGTTCTCCAGCGTTCTCTATGCCTATATCTACCCCTATCTGCCTCAGTCGGCGTCTCAGTCGGCGTCGCAGCCACTGTCAGCGTCGCACCCTCTGTCAGCGTCTCGGTAGGCGTCTCAGTCGCTGCCGCTGTCGATTGGGGGGTCTGCTGCTCTCTCTATGCCAATATCTACCCCTATCTGCCTCAGTCGGCGTCGCAGCCTCTGTCAGCGTCTCTTTAGGCGTCTCAGTCGCTACCGCTGTCGATTGGGGGTCTGCTGATTTCTCTATGCCTATCTCTTCCCCTATCTGCCTCAGTCGTCGCCACAGTCGGCTTCGCAGCCTCTGTCAGCGTCTCTGTAGGTCTCTCAGTCGCTGCCGCTGTCGATTGGGGGGGGTCTGCTGCCTTATCTATGCCAATATCTACCCTTATCTGCCTCAGTCGGCGTCTCAGTCGGCGTCGCAGCCTCTGTCCGCATCTCTGTAGGCGTCTCAGCCGCTGCCGCTGTCGATTGGGGGGTCTGCCACCTTCTCTATGCCTATATCTACCCCTATCTGCCTCAGTCGGCGTCTCAGTCGGCGTCGCAGCCTCTTTCAGCGTCTCTGTAGGCGTTTCAGCCGCTGCCGCTGTCGATTGGGGGGTCTGCCACCTTCTCTATGCCTATATCTACCCCTTTCTGCCTCAGTCGGCGTCTCTGTCGGCGTCGCAGCCCCTTTCAGCGTCTCTGTAGGCGTCTCAGTCGCTGCCGCTGTCGATTGGGGGGTCCGCTGCCTTCTCTATGCCAATATCTAGCCCTCTCTGCCTTAGTCGGCGTCGCAGTCGGCGTCGCAGCCTCTGTCAGCGTCTCTGTAGGCGTCTCAGTCGCTGCCGCTCTTGATTGGGGGTCTGCTGCCTTCTCTTTGCCTATATTTACCTCTATCAGCCTCAGCCGGCATCTCAGTCGGCGTCGCAGCCTCTATCAGCGTCTCTGTAGGCGTCTCAGTTGTTGCCGCTGTCGATTGTTGGGTCTGCTGCGTCTCTATGCCTATATCTACCCCTACCTGCCTCATTCGACGTCACAGTAGGCTTCTCAGCCTCTGTCAGCGTATCTGAATCCGTCTCAGTCGCTGCCGCTGTCGGTTGGGGGGTCTTCTGCCTTCTCTATGCCTATATCTACCCCTATCTGCCTCAGTCGGCGTCTCAGTCGGCTCCTCAACCTCTGTCAGCGTCTCTGTGGGTGTATCAGTCGCTGCCGCTGTTGATTGGGGGGGTCTGCTGCCTTCTCTATGCCTATATCTACTCTTATCTGCCTCAGTCGTCGTCTCAGTCGGCGTCGCAGCCTCTGTCAGCGTCTCTGAATGCGTGTCAGTCGCTACCGCTGTCGATTGGAGGGTCTGCTGCCTTTTCTATGCTTATATTTACCTCTATCTGCCTCAGTCGGTGTCACAGCGTCTATCAGCGTCTCTGTAGGCGTCTCAGTTGTTGCCGCTGTCGATTGGGTTCTCTGCTGCCTTGTCTATGCCTATTTCTAACCATCTCTGCTTCAGTCGGCGTCGCTGCGTCTGTCGGCGTCGCAACCTCTGTCGGCGTCGCAGCCTCTGTCAGCGTCGCAGCCTCTCTCACCGTCTCTGTAGGCGTCTCAGTCGCTGCCGCTGTCGATTGGGGGTCTGCTGCCTTCTCTATGCCTATATCTACCCCTACATGCCTAAGTCGGCGTCACAGTCAGCTTCTCAGCCTCTATCAGCGTCTTTGTAGGCGTCTCAGTTGTTGCAGCTGTCGATTGGAGGGTCTGCTGCCTTCTCTATGCCTATGTCTACCCCTCTCTGCCTCAGTCGGCGTCTCAGTCGGCGTCGCAGCCACTGTCAGCGTCGCACCCTCTGTCAGCGTCTCGCTAGGCGTCTCAGTCGCTGCCGCTGTCGATTGGGGGTGTCTGCTGCTCTCTCTATGCCAATATCTACCCCTATCTGCCTCAGTCGGCATCGCAGCCTCTGTCAGCGTCTCTTTAGGCGTCTCAGTCGCTACCGCTGTCGATTGGGGGTCTGCTGATTTCTCTATGCCTATCTCTTCCCCTATCTGCCTCAGTCGGCGCCACAGTCGGCTTTGCAGCCTCTGTCAGCGTCTCTGTAGGTTTCTCAGTCGCTGCCGCTGTCGATTGGGGGGGGGGGGGGGGTCTGCTGCCTTATCTATGCCAATATCTACCCTTATCTGCCTCAGTTGGCGTCTCAGTCGGCGTCTCAGTCGGCGTCGCAGCCTCTTTCAGCGTCTCTGTAGGCGTCTCAGTCGCTGCCGCTGTCGATTGGGGGGTCCGCTGCCTTCTCTATGCCAATATCTAGCCCTCTCTGCCTTAGTTGGCGTCTCAGTCGGCGTCGCAGCCTCTGTCAGCGTCTCTGTAGGCGTCTCAGTCGCTGCCGCTGTTGATTGGGGGGTCTGCTGCCTTCTCTTTGCCTATATTTACCTCTATCAGCCTCAGTCGGCATCCCAGTCGGCGTCGCAGCCTCTATCAGCGTCTCTGTAGGCGTCTCAGTTGTTGCCGCTGTCGATTGGGGGGGCTGCTGCCTTCTCTATGCCTATATCTACCCCTACCTGCCTCAGTCGCCGTCACAGTCGGTTTCGCAGCCTCTGTCAGCGTCTCTGTAGGCGTCTCAGCCGCTGCCGCTGTCGATTGGGGGGTCTGCCACCTTCTCTATGCCTATATCTACCACTATCTGCCTCAGTCGGCGTCTCAGTCGGCGTCGCAGCTTCTTTCAGCGTCTCTGTAGGCGTTTCAGCCGCTGCCGCTGTCGATTGGGGGGTCTGCCACCTTCTCTATGCCTATATCTACCCCTTTCTGCCTCAGTCGGCGTCTCTGTCGGCGTCGCAGCCCCTTTCAGCGTCTCTGTAGGCGTCTCAGTCGCTGCCGCTGTCGATTGGGGGGTCTGCTGCCAACTGTATGCCTATATCTACCCCTATCTGCCTCAGTCGGCATCTCAGTCGGCCTCGCAGCCTCTATCAGCGTCTCTTTAGGCGTCTCAGTTGTTGCCGCTGTCGATTGGTGGGTCAGCTGCCTTCTCTATGCCTATATCTACCACCACCTGCCTCAGTCGGCGTCACAGTCGGCTTCGCGGCCTCTGTCAGCGTCTCTGTAGGCGTCTCAGCCGCTGCCGCTATCGATTGGGGGTTCTGCAGCGTTCTCTATGCCTATATCTACCCCTATCTGCCTCAGTCGGCGTCTCAGTCGAAGTCGCAGCCTCTGTCAGCGTCTTTGTAGGCGTCTCAGTCGCTGCCGCTGTCGATTGGGGGTCTGCTGCCTTCTCTATGCCTATATCTACCCTTATCTGCCTCAGTCGGCGTCTCAGTCGGCGTCGCTGCCTCTGTCAGCCTCTCTGAATGCGTCTCAGTCGCTGCCGCTGTCGATTGGGGGGTCTGCTGCCTTATCTATGTCAATATCTACCCTATCTGCCTCAGTCGGCGTCTCAGCCTCTGTCAGAGATTCTGTAGGCGGCTCAGTTGTTGCCGCTGTCGATTGGGTTGTCTGCTGCCTTCTCTATGCCTATGTCTAACCATCTCTGCCTCAGTCGGTGTCTCAGTCAGCGTGGCAGCCTCTGTCAGCGTCTCTGTAGGCGTCTCAGTCGCTGCCGCTGTCGATTGTTGGGTCTGCTGCGTCTCTATGCCTATATCTAGCCCTACCTGCCTCAGTCGACGTCACCGTAGGCTTCTCAGCCTCTGTCAGCGTCTCTGTATTTGTCTCAGTCGCTGCCGCTGTCGATTGGGGGGTCTGCTGCCTTCTCAATGCCTATATCTACCCTTATCTGCCTCAGTCGTCGTCTCAGTCGGCGTCGCAGCCTCTGTCAGCGTCTCTGAATGCGTCTCAGTCGCTGCCGCTGTCGATTGGGTGGTCTTCTGCCTTCTCTATGCCTATATCTACCCTTATCTGCCTCAGTCGGCGTCTCAGTCGGCGTCGCTGCCTCTGTCAGCCTCTCTGAATGCGTCTCAGTCGCTGCCGCTGTCGATTGGGGGGTCTGCTGCCTTATCTACGTCAATATCTAACCTATCTGCCTCAGTCGCCGTCTCAGCCTCTGTCAGAGATTCTGTAGGCGGCTCAGTTGTTGCCGCTGTCGATTGGGTTGTCTGCTGCCTTCTCTATGCCTATGTCTAACCATCTCTGCCTCAGTCGGCGTCTCAGTCGGCTTCTCAACCTCTGTCAGCGTCTCTGTGGGTGTATCAGTCGCTGCCGCGGTTGATTGGGGGGTCTGCTGCATTCTCTATGCCTATATCTACTCTTATCTGCCTCAGTCGTCGTCTCAGTCGGCGTCGCAGCCTCTGTCAGCGTCTCTGAATGCGTGTCAGTCGCTACCGCTGTCGATTGGGGGTCTGCTGCCTTCTCTATGCCTATATCTACCCCTACATGCCTCAGTCGGCGTCACAGTCAGCTTC
Source organism: Clusia tigrina (assembly GCA_920105625.2). Taxonomy (NCBI): domain Eukaryota; kingdom Metazoa; phylum Arthropoda; class Insecta; order Diptera; family Clusiidae; genus Clusia; species Clusia tigrina. The sequence continues at coordinate 86,800,778 of OV050031.1, forward strand.
TCAGCCTCTATCAGCGTCTTTGTAGGCGTCTCAGTTGTTGCAGCTGTCGATTGGAGGGTCTGCTGCCTTCTCTATGCCTATGTCTACCCCTCTCTGCCTCAGTCGGCGTCGCAGCCTCTGTCAGCGTCTCTTTAGGCGTCTCAGTCGCTGCCGCTGTCGATTGGGGGGTCTGCTGCCAACTGTATGCCTATATCTACCCCTATCTGCCTCAGTCGGCCTCGCAGCCTCTATCAGCGTCTCTGTGGGCGTCTCAGTTGTGGCCGCTGTCGATTGGTGGGTCAGCTGCCTTCTCTATGCCTATATCTACCACCACCTGCCTCAATCGGCGTCACAGTCGGCTTCGCGGCCTCTGTCAGCGTCTCTGTAGGCGTCTCTGTAGGCGTCTCAGCCGCTGCTGCTATCGATTGGGGGTTCTCCAGCGTTCTCTATGCCTATATCTACCCCTATCTGCCTCAGTCGGCGTCTCAGTCGGCGTCGCAGCCACTGTCAGCGTCGCACCCTCTGTCAGCGTCTCGCTAGGCGTCTCAATCGCTGCCGCTGTCGATTGGGGGGTCTGCTGCTCTCTCTATGCCAATATCTACCCCTATCTGCCTCAGTCGGCGTCGCAGCCTCTGTCAGCGTCTCTTTAGGCGTCTCAGTCGCTACCGCTGTCGATTGGGGGTCTGCTGATTTCTCTATGCCTATCTCTTCCCCTATCTGCCTCAGTCGGCGCCACAGTCGGCTTCGCAGCCTCTGTCAGCGTCTCTGTAGGTCTCTCAGTCGCTGCCGCTGTCGATTGGGGGGGGTCTGCTGCCTTATCTATGCCAATATCTACCCTTATCTGCCTCAGTCTGCGTCTCAGTCGGCGTCGCAGCCTCTGTCCGCGTCTCTGTAGGCGTCTCAGCCGCTGCCGCTGTCGATTGGGGGGTCTGCCACCTTCTCTATGCCTATATCTACCCCTATCTGCCTCAGTCGGCGTTGCAGCCTCTTCCAGCGTCTCTGTAGGCGTCTCAGTCGCTGCCGCTGTCGATTGGGGGGTCCGCTGCCTTCTCTATGCCAATATCTAGCCCTCTCTGCCTTAGTCGGCGTCTCAGTCGGCGTCGCAGCCTCTGTCAGCGTCTCTGTAGGTGTCTAAGTCGCCACCGCTGTCGATTGGGGGTTCTGCTGCCTTCTCTATGCCTATATCTACCCCTATCTGCCTCAGTCGGCATCTCAGTCGTCGTCGCAGCCTCTATCAGCGTCTCTGTAGGCGTCTCAGTTGTTGCCGCTGTCGATTGGGGGGTCTGCTGCCTTCTCTATGCCTATATCTACCCCTACCTGCCTCAGTCACCGTCACAGTCGGCTTCGCAGCCTCTGTCAGCGTCTCTGTAGGTGTCTAAGTCGCCACCGCTGTCGATTGGGGGTTCTGCTGCCTTCTCTTTGGCTATATCTACCCCTACCTGCCTCAGTTGGCGTCACAGCAGTCGGCTTCTCAGCCTCTGTCAGCGTCTCTGTAGGCGTCTCAGTTGTTGCCGCTGTCGATTTGGGGGGTCTGCTGCCTTATCTATGCCAATATTTACCCTTATCTGCCTCAGTCGGCGTCTCAGTCGGCGTCGCAGCCTCTGTCAGCGTCTCTGTAGGTCTCTCAGTCGCTGCCGCTGTCGATTGGGGGGGGTCTGCTGCCTTATCTATGCCAATATCTACCCTTATCTGCCTCAGTCTGCGTCTCAGTCGGCGTCGCAGCCTCTGTCCGCGTCTCTGTAGGCGTCTCAGCCGCTGCCGCTGTCGATTGGGGGGTCTGCCACCTTCTCTATGCCTATATCTACCCCTATCTGCCTCAGTCGGCGTTGCAGCCTCTTCCAGCGTCTCTGTAGGCGTCTCAGTCGCTGCCGCTGTCGATTGGGGGGGTCCGCTGCCTTCTCTATGCCAATATCTAGCCCTCTCTGCATTAGTCGGCGTCTCACTCGGCGTCGCAGCCTCTGTCAGCGTCTCTGTAGGCGTCTCAGTCGCTGCCGCTGTTGATTAGGGGGTCTGCTGCCTTCTCTTTGCCTATATTTACCTCTATCAGCCTCAGTCGGCATCTCAGTCGGCGTCGCAGCCTCTATCAGCGTCTCTGTAGGCGTCTCAGTTGTTGCCGCTGTCGATTGGGGGGTCTGCTGCCTTCTCTATGCCTATATCTACCCCTACCTGCCTCAGTCGCTGTCACAGTCGGCTTCGCAGCCTCTGTCAGCGTCTCTGTAGGTGTCTAAGTCGCCACCGCTGTCGATTGGGGGTTCTGCTGCCTTCTCTTTGGCTATATCTACCCCTACCTGCCTCAGTTGGCGTCACAGTCGGCTTCTCAGCCTCTGTCAGCGTCTCTGTAGGCGTCTCAGTTGTTGCCGCTGTCGATTTGGGGGGTCTGCTGACTTCTCTATGCCTATGTCTACCCCTATCTGCCTCAGTCGGCGTCTCAGTCGGAGTCACAGCGTCTGTCACCGTCGCACCCTCTGTCAGCGTCGCACCCTCTGTCAGCGTCTCTGTAGGCGTCTCAGTCGCTGCCGCTGTCGATTGGGGGGGTCTGCTGCTCTCTCTATGCCAATATCTACCCCTATTTGCCTCAGTCGGCGTCGCAGCCTCTGTCAGCGTCTTTGTAGGCGTCTCAGTCGCTGCCGCTGTGGGTTGGGGTGGTCTGCTGCCGTCTCTATGCCTATCATTTCCCCTATCTGCCTCAGTCGGCGCCACAGTCGGCATCGCAGCCTCTCTCAGCGTCTATGTTGGCGCCTCAGTCGCTGCCGCAGTCGATTGGGGGGGTCTGCTGCCGTCTCTATGCCAATATCTACCCCTATCTGCCTCAGTCAGCGTCTCAGTCAGCGTCGCACCCACTGTCAGCGTCTATATGCCTATGTCTAACCATCTCTGCCTCAGTCGGCGTCTCAGTCGGCGTCTCAGTCGGCGTCGCAGCCTCTGTCAGCGTCTCTGTTGTCGTCTCAGTCGCTGCCGCTGTCGATTGGGGGGTCTGCTGCGTTCTCTATGCCAATATCTACCCTTATCTGCCTCAGTCGGCGTCTCAGTCGGCGTCACAACCTCTGTCAGCGTCTCTGAATGCGTCTCAGTCACTGCCGCTGTCGATTGGAGGGTCTGATGCCTTCTCTATGCCTATATCTACTCCTATCTGCCTCAGTCGGAGTCTCAGTCGGCATCGCAGCTTCTGTCAGCGTCTATGTAGGCGTCTCAGTCGCTGCCGCTGTCGATTGGGGGTCTGATGCCTTCTCTATGCCTATATCTTCCCCTGCCTGCCTCAGTCGGAGTCTCAGTCGGCATCGCAGCCTCTGTCAGCGTCTATGTAGGCGTCTCAGTCGCTGCCGCCGTCGATTGGGGGGTCTGCTGCCTTCTCTATGCCAATATATACCCTTATCTGCCTCAGTCGGCGTCGCAGCCTCTGTCAGCGTCTCTGAATGCGTCTCAGTCGCTGCCGCTGTCGATTGGGTGGTCTTCTGCCTTCTCTATGCCTATATCTACCCCTATCTGCCTCAGTCGGCGTCTCAGTCGGCTTCTCAACCTCTGTCAGCGTCTCTGTGGGTGTATCAGTCGCTGCCGCTGTCGATTGGGGGGTCTGCTGCCAACTGTATGCCTATATCTACCCCTATCTGCCTCAGTCGGCCTCGCAGCCTCTATCAGCGTCTCTGTAGGCGTCTCAGTTGTTGCCGCTGTCGATTGGTGGGTCAGCTGCCTTCTCTATGCCTATATCTACCACCACCTGCCTCAGTCGGCGTCACAGTCGGCTTCGCGGCCTCTGTCAGCATCTCTGTAGGCGTCTCTGTAGGCGTCTCAGCCGCTGCTGCTATCGATTGGGGGTTCTGCAGCGTTCTCTATGCCTATATCTACCCCTATCTGCCTCAGTCGGCGTCTCAGTCGGCGTCGCAGCCACTGTCAGCGTCGCACCCTCTGTCAGCGTCTCGCTAGGCGTCTCAATCGCTGCCGCTGTCGATTGGGGGGTCTGCTGCTCTCTCTATGCCAATATCTACCCCTATCTGCCTCAGTCGGCGTCGCAGCCTCTGTCAGCGTCTCTTTAGGCGTCTCAGTCGCTACCGCTGTCGATTGGGGGTCTGCTGATTTCTCTATGCCTATCTCTTCCCCTATCTGCCTCAGTCGGCGCCACAGTCGGCTTCGCAGCCTCTGTCAGCGTCTCTGTAGGTCTCTCAGTCGCTGCCGCTGTCGATTGGGGGGGTCTGCTGCCTTATCTATGCCAATATCTACCCTTATCTGTCTCAGTCGGCGTCTCAGTCGGCGTCGCAGCCTCTGTCCGCGTCTCTGTAGGCGTCTCAGCCGCTGCCGCTGTCGATTGGGGGTCTGCCACCTTCTCTATGCCTATATCTACCCCTATCTGCCTCAGTCGGCGTCGCAGCCTCTTTCAGCGTCTCTGTAGGCGTTTCAGTCGCTGCCGCTGTCGATTGGGGGGTCCGCTGCCTTCTCTATGCCAATATCTAGCCCTCTCTGCCTTAGTCGGCGTCTCAGTCGGCGTCGCAGCCTCTGTCAGCGTCTCTGTAGGTGTCTAAGTCGCCACCGCTGTCGATTGGGGGTTCTGCTGCCTTCTCTATGCCTATATCTACCCCTATCTGCCTCAGTCGGCGTCTCAGTCGGCGTCGCAGCCTCTTTCAGCGTCTCAGTAGGCGTCTCAGTCGCTGCCGCTGTCGATTGGGGTTCGCTGCCTTCTCTATGCCAATATCTAGCCCTCTCTGCATTAGTCGGCGTCTCAGTCGGCGTCGCAGCCTCTGTCAGCGTCTCTGTAGGCGTCTCAGTCGCTGCCGCTGTTGATTAGGGGGTCTGCTGCCTTCTCTTTGCCTATATTTACCTCTATCAGCCTCAGTCGGCATCTCAGTCGGCGTCGCAGCCTCTATCAGCGTCTCTGTAGGCGTCTCAGTTGTTGCCGCTGTCGATTGGGGTGTCTGCTGCCTTCTCTATGCCTATATCTACCCCTACCTGCCTCAGTCGCTGTCACAGTCGGCTTCGCAGCCTCTGTCAGCGTCTCTGTAGGTGTCTAAGTCGCCACCGCTGTCGATTGGGGGTTCTGCTGCCTTCTCTTTGGCTATATCTACCCCTACCTGCCTCAGTTGGCGTCACAGTCGGCTTCTCAGCCTCTGTCAGCGTCTCTGTAGGCGTCTCAGTTGTTGCCGCTGTCGATTTGGGGGGTCTGCTGACTTCTCTATGCCTATGTCTACCCCTATCTGCCTCAGTCGGCGTCTCAGTCGGCGTCACAGCGTCTGTCACCGTCGCATCCTCTGTCAGCGTCGCACCCTCTGTCAGCGCCTCTGTAGGCGTCTCAGTCGCTGCCGCTGTCGATTGGGGGGGTCTGCTGCTCTCTCTATGCCAATATCTACCCCTATTTGCCTCAGTCGGCGTCGCAGCCTCTGTCAGCGTCTTTGTAGGCGTCTCAGTCGCTGCCGCTGTGGGTTGGGGTGGTCTGCTGCCGTCTCTATGCCTATCATTTCCCCTATCTGCCTCAGTCGGCGCCACAGTCGGCATCGCAGCCTCTCTCAGCGTCTATGTCGGCGCCTCAGTCGCTGCCGCAGTCGATTGGGGGGGTCTGCTGCCGTCTCTATGCCAATATCTACCCCTATCTGCCTCAGTCAGCGTCCCAGTCAGCGTCGCACCCACTGTCAGCGTCTATATGCCTATGTCTAACCATCTCTGCCTCAGTCGGCGTCTCAGTCGGCGTCTCAATCGGCGTCTCAGTCGGCGTCGCAGCCTCTGTCAGCGTCTCTGTTGTCGTCTCAGTCGCAGCCGCTGTCGATTGGGGGGTCTGCTGCGTTCTCTATGCCAATATCTACCCTTATCTGCCTCAGTCGGCGTCTCAGTCGGCGTCACAGCCTCTGTCAGCGTCTCTGAATGCGTCTCAGTCACTGCCGCTGTCGATTGGAGGGTCTGATGCCTTCTCTATGCCTATATCTACTCCTATCTGCCTCAGTCGGAGTCTCAGTCGGCATCGCAGCTTCTGTCAGCGTCTATGTAGGCGTCTCAGTCGCTGCCGCTGTCGATTGGGGGTCTGATGCCTTCTCTATGCCTATATCTTCCCCTACCTGCCTCAGTCGGAGTCTCAGTCGGCATCGCAGCCTCTGTCAGCGTCTATGTAGGCGTCTCAGTCGCTGCCGCCGTCGACTGGGGGGTCTGCTGCCTTCTCTATGCCAATATATACCCTTATCTGCCTCAGTCGGCGTCGCAGCCTCTGTCAGCGTCTCTGAATGCGTCTCAGTCGCTGCCGCTGTCGATTGGGTGGTCTTCTGCCTTCTCTATGCCTATATCTACCCCTATCTGCCTCAGTCGGCGTCTCAGTCGGCCTTTGTCAGCGTCTCTGTGGGTGTATCAGTCGCTGCCGCTGTCGATTGGGGGGTCTGCTGCCAACTGTATGCCTATATCTACCCCTATCTGCCTCAGTCGGCCTCGCAGCCTCTATCAGCGTCTCTGTAGGCGTCTCAGTTGTTGCCGCTGTCGATTGGTGGGTCAGCTGCCTTCTCTATGCCTATATCTACCACCACCTGCCTCAGTCGGCGTCACAGTCGGCTTCGCGGCCTCTGTCAGCGTCTCTGTAGGCGTCTCTGTAGGCGTCTCAGCCGCTGCTGCTATCGATTGGGGGTTCTGCAGCGTTCTCTATGCCTATATCTACCCCTATCTGCCTCAGTCGGCGTCTCAGTCGGCGTCTCAGTCGGCGTCGCAGCCACTGTCAGCGTCGCACCCTCTGTCAGCGTCTCGCTAGGCGTCTCAATCGCTGCCGCTGTCGATTAGGGGGTCTGCTGCTCTCTCTATGCCAATATCTACCCCTATCTGCCTCAGTCGGCGTCGCAGCCTCTGTCAGCGTCTCTTTAGGCGTCTCAGTCGCTACCGCTGTCGATTGGGGGTCTGCTGATTTCTCTATGCCTATCTCTTCCCCTATCTGCCTCAGTCGGCGCCACAGTCGGCTTCGCAGCCTCTGTCAGCGTCTCTGCAGGTCTCTCAGTCGCTGCCGCTGTCGATTGGGGGGGGGTCTGCTGCCTTATCTATGCCAATATCTACCCTTATCTGCCTCAGTCGGCGTCTCAGTCAGCGTCGCAGCCTCTGTCCGCGTCTCTGTAGGCGTCTCAGCCGCTGCCGCTGTCGATTGGGGGTCTGCCACCTTCTCTATGCCTATATCTACCCCTATCTGCCTCAGTCGGCGTCGCAGCCTCTTTCAGCGTCTCTGTAGGCGTCTCAGTCGCTGCCGCTGTCGATTGGGGGGTCCGCTGCCTTCTCTATGCCAATATCTAGCCCTCTCTGCCTTAGTCGGCGTCTCAGTCGGCGTCGCAGCCTCTGTCAGCGTCTCTGTAGGTGTCTAAGTCGCCACCGCTGTCGATTGGGGGTTCTGCTGCCTTCTCTATGCCTATATCTACCCCTATCTGCCTCAGTCGGCATCTCAGTCGGCGTCGCAGCCTCTATCAGCGTCTCTGTAGGCGTCTCAGTTGTTGCCGCTGTCGATTGGGGGGTCTGCTGCCTTCTCTATGCCTATATCTACCCCTACCTGCCTCAGTCGCCGTCACAGTCGGCTTCGCAGCCTCTGTCAGCGTCTCTGTAGGTGTCTAAGTCACCACCGCTGTCGATTGGGGGTTCTGCTGCCTTCTTTTTGGCTATATCTACCCCTACCTGCCTCAGTTGGCGTCACAGTCGGCTTCTCAGCCTCTGTCAGCGTCTCTGTAGGCGTCTCAGTTGTTGCCGCTGTCGATTTGGGAGGTCTGCTGCCTTATCTATGCCAATATTTACCCTTATCTGCCTCAGTCGGCGTCTCAGTCGGCGTCGCAGCCTCTGTCCGCGTCTCTGTAGGCGTCTCAGCTGCTGCCGCTGTCGATTGGGGGGTCTGCCACCTTCTCTATGCCTATATCTACCCCTATCTGCCTCAGTCGGCATCTCAGTCGGCGTCGCAACCTCTATCAGCGTCTCTGTAGGCGTCTCAGTTGTTGCCGCTGTCGATTGGGGGGTCTGCTGCCTTCTCTATGCCTATATCTACCCCTACCTGCCTCAGTCGCCGTCACAGTCGGCTTCGCAGCCTCTGTCAGCGTCTCTGTAGGTGTCTAAGTCGCCACCGCTGTCGATTGGGGGTTCTGCTGCCTTCTTTTTGGCTATATCTACCCCTACCTGCCTCAGTTGGCGTCACAGTCGGCTTCTCAGCCTCTGTCAGCGTCTCTGTAGGCGTCTCAGTTGTTGCCGCTGTCGATTGGGGGGTCTGCTGCCTTCTCTATGCCTATATCTACCCCTACCTGCCTCAGTCGCCGTCACAGTCGGCTTCGCAGCCTCTGTCAGCGTCTCTGTAGGCGTCTCAGCTGCTGCCGCTGTCGATTGGGGGGTCTGCCACCTTCTCTATGCCTATATCTACACCTATCTGCCTCAGTCGGCGTCTCAGTCGGCGTCGCAGCCTCTTTCAGCGTCTCAGTAGGCGTCTCAGTCGCTGCCGCTGTCGATTGGGGGGTCCGCTGCCTTCTCTATGCCTATGTCTACCCCTATCTGCCTCAGTCGGCGTCTCAGTCGGCGTCACAGCGTCTGTCACCGTCGCACCTTCTGTCAGCGTCGCACCCTCTGTCAGCGTCTCTGTAGGCGTCTCAGTCGCTGCCGCTGTCGATTGGGGGGGTCTGCTGCTCTCTCTATGCCAATATCTACCCCTATTTGCCTCAGTCGGCGTCGCAGCCTCTGTCAGCGTCTTTGTAGGCGTCTCAGTCGCTGCCGCTGTGGGTTGGGGTGGTCTGCTGCCGTCTCTATGCCTATCATTTCCCCTATCTGCCTCAGTCGGCGCCACAGTCGGCATCGCAGCCTCTCTCAGCGTCTATGTCGGCGCCTCAGTCGCTGCCGCTGTCGATTGGGGGGGGTCTGCTGCCGTCTCTATGCCAATATCTACCCCTATCTGCCTCAGTCAGCGTCTCAGTCAGCGTCGCACCCACTGTCAGCGTCTATATGCCTATGTCTAACCATCTCTGCCTCAGTCGGCGTCTCAGTCGGCGTCTCAGTCGGCGTCTCAGTCGGCGTCTCAGTCGGCGTCTCAGTCGGCGTCGCAGCCTCTGTCAGCGTCTCTGAATGCGTCTCAGTCACTACCGCTGTCGATTGGAGGGTCTGATGCCTTCTCTATGCCTATATCTACTCCTACCTGCCTCAGTCGGAGTCTCAGTCGGCATCGCAGCCCCTGTCAGCGTCTATGTAGGCGTCTCAGTCGCTGCCGCCGTCGATTGGGGGGTCTGCTGCCTTCTCTATGCCAATATATACCCTTATCTGCCTCAGTCGGCGTCGCAGCCTCTGTCAGCGTCTCTGTAGGCGTTTCAGTTGTTGCCGCTGTCGATTGGTTGGTCAGCTGCCTTTTCTATGCCTATATCTACCACCACCTGCCTCAGTCGGCGTCACAGTCGGCTTCGCGGCCTCTGTCAGCGAATCTGTAGGCGTGTCTGTCGGCGTCTCAGCCGCTGCCGCTGTCGATTGGGGGTTCTGCAGCCTTCTCTATGCCTATATCTACCCTTATCTGCCTCAGTCGGCGTCTCAGTCGGCGTCTCAGTCGGCGTCGCTGCCTCTGTCAGCCTCTCTGAATGCGTCGCAGTCGCTGCCGCTGTCGATTGGGGGGTCTGCTGCCTTCTCTATGCCTATATCTACCCCTACCTGCCTCAGTCGCTGTCACAGTCGGCTTCGCAGCCTCTGTCAGCGTCTCTGTAGGTGTCTAAGTCGCCACCGCTGTCGATTGGGGGTTCTGCTGCCTTCTCTTTGGCTATATCTACCCCTACCTGCCTCAGTTGGCGTCACAGTCGGCTTCTCAGCCTCTGTCAGCGTCTCTGTAGGTGTCTCAGTTGTTGCCGCTGTCGATTGGTGGGCCAGCTGCCTTCTCTATGCCTATATCTACCACCACCTGCCTCAGTCGGCGTCACAGTCGGCTTCGCGGCCTCTGTCAGCGTCTCTGTAGGCGTCTCTGTAGGCGTCTCAGCCGCTGCTGCTATCGATTGGGGGTTCTGCAGCGTTCTCTATGCCTATATCTACCCCTATCTGCCTCAGTCGGCGTCTCAGTCGGCGTCGCAGCCACTGTCAGCGTCGCACCCTCTGTCAGCGTCTCAATCGCTGCCGCTGTCGATTGGGGGGTCTGCTGCTCTCTCTATGCCAATATCTACACCTATCTGCCTCAGTCGGCGTCGCAGCCTCTTTCAGCGTCTCTGTAGGCGTCTCAGTCGCTGCCGCTGTCGATTGGGGGGTCCGCTGCCTTCTCTATGCCAATATCTACCCCTACCTGCCTCAGTCGCCGTCACAGTCGGCTTCGTAGCCTCTGTCAGCGTCTCTGTAGGTGTCTAAGTCGCCACCGCTGTCGATTGGGGGCTCTGCTGCCTTCTCTTTGGCTATATCTACCCCTACCTGCCTCAGTTGGCGTCACAGTCGGCTTCTCAGCCTCTGTCAGCGTCTCTGTAGGCGTCTCAGTTGTTGCCGCTGTCGATTTGGGGGGTCTGCTGTCTTATCTATGCCAATATTTACCGTTATCTGCCTCAGTCGGCGTCTCAGTCGGCGTCGCAGCCCCTGTCCGCGTCTCTGTAGGCGTCTCAGCTGCTGCCGCTGTCGATTGGGGGTTCTGCCACCTTCTCTATGCCTATATCTACCCCTATCTGCCTCAGTCGGCGTCTCAGTCGGCGTCGCAGCCTCTTTCAGCGTCTCTGTAGGCGTCTCAGCCGCTGCCGCTGTCGATTGGGGGGTCTGCCACCTTCTCTATGCCTATATCTACCCCTATCTGCCTCAGTCGGCGTCTCAGTCGGCGTCGCAGCCTCTTTCAGCGTCTCAGTAGGCGTCTCAGTCGCTGCCGCTGTCGATTGGGGGGGTCCGCTGCCTTCTCTATGCCAATATCTAGCCCTCTCTGCATTAGTCGGTGTCTCAGTCGGCGTCGCAGCCTCTGTCAGCGTCTCTGTAGGCGTCTCAGTCGCTGCCGCTGTTGATTAGGGGTCTGCTGCCTTCTCTTTGCCTATATTTACCTCTATCAGCCTCAGTCGGCATCTCAGTCGGCGTCGCAGCCTCTATCAGCGTCTCTGTAGGCGTCTCAGTTGTTGCCGCTGTCGATTTGGGGGGTCTGCTGACTTCTCTATGCCTATGTCTACCCCTATCTGCCTCAGTCGGCGTCTCAGTCGGCGTCGCAGCCTCTTTCAGCGTCTCTGTAGGCGTCTCAGCCGCTGCCGCTGTCGATTGGGTGGTCTGCCACCTTCTCTATGCCTATATCTACCCCTATCTGCCTCAGTCGGCGTCTCAGTCGGCGTCGCAGCCTCTTTCAGCGTCTCTGTAGGCGTCTCAGCCGCTGCCGCTGTCGATTGGGGGTCTGCCACCGTCTCTATGCCTATATCTACCCCTATCTGCCTCAGTCGGCGTCTCAGTCGGCGTCGCAGCCTCTTTCAGCGTCTCAGTAGGCGTCTCAGTCGCTGCCGCTGTCGATTGGGGGGTCCGCTGCCTTCTCTATGCCAATATCTAGCCCTCTCTGCATTAGTCGGTGTCTCAGTCGGCGTCGCAGCCTCTGTCAGCGTCTCTGTAGGCGTCTCAGTCGCTGCCGCTGTTGATTAGGGGGTATGCTGCCTTCTCTTTGCCTATATTTACCTCTATCAGCCTCAGTCGGCATCTCAGTCGGCGTCGCAGCCTCTATCAGCGTCTCTGTAGGCGTCTCAGCTGTTGCCGCTGTCGATTTGGGGGGTCTGCTGACTTCTCAATGCCTATATCTACCCCTATCTGCCTCAGTCGGCGTCGCAGCCTCTTTCAGCGTCTCAGTAGGCGTCTCAGTCGCTGCCGCTGTCGATTGGGGGGTCTGCTGCCTTCTCTATGCCTATATCTACCCCTACCTGCCTCAGTCGCTGTCACAGTCGGCTTCGCAGCCTCTGTCAGCGTCTCTGTAGGTGTCTAAGTCGCCACCGCTGTCGATTGGGGGTTCTGCTGCCTTCTCTTTGATTATATCTACCCCTACCTGCCTCAGTTGGCGTCACAGTCGGCTTCTCAGCCTCTGTCAGCGTCTCTGTAGGCGTCTCAGTTGTTGCCGCTGTCGATTTGGGGGGTCTGCTGACTTCTCTATGCCTATGTCTACCCCTATCTGCCTCAGTCGGCGTCTCAGTCGGCGTCACAGCGTCTGTCACCGTCGCACCCTCTTTCAGCGTCGCACCCTCTGTCAGCGTCTCTGTAGGCGTCTCAGTCGCTGCCGCTGTCGATTGGGGGGGTCTGCTGCTCTCTCTATGCCAATATCTACCCCTATTTGCCTCAGTCGGCGTCGCAGCCTCTGTCAGCGTCTTTGTAGGCGTCTCAGTCGCTGCCGCTGTGGGTTGGGGTGGTCTGCTGCCGTCTCTATGCCTATCATTTCCCCTATCTGCCTCAGTCGGCGCCACAGTCGGCATCGCAGCCTCTCTCAGCGTCTATGTCGGCGCCTCAGTCGCTGCCGCTGTCGATTGGGGGGGTCTGCTGCCGTCTCTATGCCAATATCTATCCCTATCTGCCTCAGTCAGCGTCTCAGTCAGCGTCGCACCCACTGTCAGCGTCTATATGCCTATGTCTAACCATCTCTGCCTCAGTCGGCGTCTCAGTCGGCGTCTCAGTCGGCGTCTCAGTCGGCGTCTCAGTCGGCGTCGCAGCCTCTGTCAGCGTCTCTGTTGTCGTCTCAGTCGCTGCCGCTGTCGATTGGGGGGTCTGCTGCGTTCTCTATGCCAATATCTACCCTTATCTGCCTCAGTCGGCGTCTCAGTCGGCGTCACAGCCTCTGCCAGCGTCTCTGAATGCGTCTCAGTCACTGCCGCTGTCGATTGGAGGGTCTGATGCCTTCTCTATGCCTATATCTACTCCTATCTGCCTCAGTCGGAGTCTCAGTCGGCATCGCAGCTTCTGTCAGCGTCTATGTAGGCGTCTCAGTCGTTGCCGCTGTCGATTGGGGGTCTGATGCCTTCTCTATGCCTATATCTTCCCCTACCTGCCTCAGTCGGAGTCTCAGTCGGCATCGCAGCCTCTGTCAGCGTTTATGTAGGCGTCTCAGTCGCTGCCGCCGTCGATTGGGGGGTCTGCTGCCTTCTCTATGCCAATATATACCCTTATCTGCCTCAGTCGGCGTCGCAGCCTCTGTCAGCGTCTCTGTAGGCGTTTCAGTTGTTGCCGCTGTCGATTGGTTGGTCAGCTGCCTTTTCTATGCCTATATCTACCACCACCTGCCTCAGTCGGCGTCACAGTCGGCTTCACGGCCTCTGTCAGCGAATCTGTAGGCGTGTCTGTAGGCGTCTCAGCCGCTGCCGCTGTCGATTGGGGGTTCTGCAGCCTTCTCTATGCCTATATCTACCCATATCTGCCTCAGTCGGCGTCTCAGTCGGCGTCTCAGTCGGCGTCGCTGCCTCTGTCAGCCTCTCTGAATGCGTCTCAGTCGCTGCCGCTGTCGATTGGGGGGTTTGCTGCCTTCTCTATGTCAATATCTACCCTATCTGCCTCAGTCGGCGTCTCAGCCTCTGTCAGAGATTCTGTAGGCGTCTCAGTTGTTGCCGCTGTCGATTGGGTTGTCTGCTGCCTTCTCTATGCCTATGTCTAACCTTCTCTGCTTCAGTCGGTGTCTCAGTCAGCGTGGCAGCCTCTGTCAGCGTCTCTGTAGCCGTCTCAGTCGCTGCCGCTGTCGATTGTTGGGTCTGCTGCGTCTCTATGCCTATATCTAGCCCTACCTGCCTCAGTCGACGTCACAGTAGGCTTCTCAGCCTCTGTCAGCGTCTCTGTATTTGTCTCAGTCGCTGCCGCTGTCGATTGGGGGGTCTGCTGCCTTCTCAATGCCCATATCTACCCTTATCTGCCTCAGTCGTCGTCTCAGTCGTCGTCGCAGCCTCTGTCAGCGTCTCTGAATGCGTCTCAGTCGCTGCCGCTATCGATTGGTTGGTCTTCTGCCTTCTCTATGCCTATATCTACCCCTATCTGCCTCAGTCGGCGTCTCAGTCGGCTTCTCAACCTCTGTCAGCGTCTCTGTGGGTGTATCAGTCGCTGCCGCTGTTGATTGGGGGGTCTGCTGCCTTCTCTATGCCTATATCTACTCTTATCTGCCTCAGTCGTCGTCTCAGTCGGCGTCGCAGCCTCTGTCAGCGTCTCTGAATGCGTGTCAGTCGCTACCGCTGTCGATTGGAGGGTCTGCTGCCTTCTCTATGCCTATATTTACCTCTATCTGCCTCAGTCGGTGTCACAGCGTCTATCAGCGTCTCTGTAGGCGTCTCAGTTGTTGCCGCTGTCGATTGGTTTCTCTGCTGCCTTCTCTATGCCTATTTCTAACCATCTCTGCCTCAGTCGGCGTCGCTGCGTCTGTCGGCGTCGCAACCTCTGTCGGCGTCGCAGCCTCTGTCAGCGTCGCAGCCTCTCTCACCGTCTCTGTAGGCGTGTCAGTTGTTGCAGCTGTCGATTGGAGGGTCTGCTGCCTTCTCTATGCCTATGTCTACCCCTACATGCCTCAGTTGGCGTCACAGTCGGCTTCTCAGCCTCTGTCAGCGTCTCTGTAGGCGTCTCAGTTGTTGCCGCTGTCGATTTGGGGGGTCTGCTGCCTTATCTATACCAATATTTACCCTTATCTGCCTCAGTCGGCGTCGCAGCCTCTGTCCGCGTAGGCGTCTCAGCAGCTGCCGCTGTCGATTGGGGGGTCTGCCACCTTCTCTATGCCTATATCTACCCGTATCTGCCTCAGTCGGCGTCTAAGTCGGCGTCGCAGCCTCTTTCAGCGTCTCTGTAGGCGTCTCAGCCGCTGCCGCTGTCGATTGGGGGGTCTGCCACCTTCTCTATGCCTATATCTACCCCTATCTGCCTCAGTCGGCGTCTCAGTCGGCGTCGCAGCCTCTTTCAGCGTCTCTGTAGGCGTCTCAGTCCCTGCCGCTGTCGATTGGGGGGTCCGCTGCCTTCTCTATGCCAATATCTAGCCCTCTCTGCCTTAGTCGGCGTCTCAGTCGGCGTCGCAGCCTCTGTCAGCGTCTCTGTAGGCGTCTCAGTCGCTGCCGCTGTTGATTAGGGGGTCTGCTGCCTTCTCTTTGCCTATATTTACCTCTATCAGCCTCAGTCGGCATCTCAGTCGGCGTCGCAGCCTCTATCAGCGTCTCTGTAGGCGTCTCAGTTGTTGCCGCTGTCGATTTGGGGGGGTCTGCTGACTTCTCTATGCCTATGTCTACCCCTGTCTGCCTCAGTCGGCGTCTCAGTCGGCGTCACAGCGTCTGTCACCGTCGCACCCTCTGTCAGCGTCGCACCCTCTGTCAGCGTCTCTGTAGGCGTCTCAGTCGCTGCCGCTGTCGATTGGGGGGGGTCTGCTGCTCTCTCTATGCCAATATCTACCCCTATTTGCCTCAGTCGGCGTCGCAGCCTCTGTCAGCGTCTTTGTAGGCGTCTCAGTCGCTGCCGCTGTGGGTTGGGGTGGTCTGCTGCCGTCTCTATGCCTATCATTTCACCTATCTGCCTCAGTCGGCGCCACAGTCGGCATCGCAGCCTCTCTCAGTGTCTATGTCGGCGCCTCAGTCGCTGCCGCTGTCGATTGGGGGGGGGGGGTCTGCTGCCGTCTCTATGCCAATATCTACCCCTATCTGCCTCAGTCAGCGTCTCAGTCAGCGTCGCACCCACTGTCAGCATCTCTATGCCAATGTCTAACCATCTCTGCCTCAGTCGGCGTTTCAGTCGGCGTCTCAGTCGGCGTCTCAGTCGGCGTCTCTGTCGGCGTCGCAGCCTCTGTCAGCGTCTCTGTTGTCGTCTCAGTCGCTGCCGCTGTCGATTGGGGGGTCTGCTGCGTTCTCTAGGCCAATATCTACCCTTATCTGCCTCAGTCGGCGTCTCAGTCGGCGTCACAGCCTCTGTCAGCGTCTCTGAATGCGTCTCAGTCACTGCCGCTGTCGATTGGAGGGTCTGATGCCTTCTCTATGCCTATATCTACTCCTATCTGCCTCAGTCGGAGTCTCAGTCGGCATCGTAGCTTCTGTCAGCGTCTATGTAGGCGTCTCAGTCGCTGCCGCTGTCGATTGGGGGTCTGATGCCTTCTCTATGCCTATATCTTCCCCTACCTGCCTCAGTCGGAGTCTCAGTCAGCATCGCAGCCTCTGTCAGCGTCTATGTAGGCGTCTCAGTCGCTGCCGCCGTCGATTGGGGGGTCTGCTGCCTTCTCTATGCCAATATATACCCTTATCTGCCTCAGTCGGCGTCGCAGCCTCTGTCAGCGTCTCTGTAGGCGTTTCAGTTGTTGCCGCTGTCGATTGGTTGGTCAGCTGCCTTCTCTATGCCTATATCTACCACCACCTGCCTCAGTCGGCGTCACAGTCGGCTTCGCGGCCTCTGTCAGCGTCTCTGTAGGCGTGTCTGTAGGCGTCTCAGCCGCTGCCGCTGTCGATTTGGGGTTCTGCAGCGTTCTCTATGCCTATATCTACCCCTATCTGCCTCAGTCGACGTCTCAGTCGAAGTCGCAGCCTTTGTCAGCGTCTTTGTAGGCGCCTCAGTCGCTGCCGCTGTCGATTGGGGGCTCTGCTGCCTTCTCTATGCCTACATCTACCCTTATCTGCCTCAGTCGGCGTCTCAGTCGGCGTCGCTGCCTCTGTCAGCCTCTCTGAAAGCGTCTCAGTCGCTGCCGCTGTCGATTGGTTGGTCTTCTGCCTTCTCTATGCCTATATCTACCCCTATCTGCCTCAGTCGGCGTCTCAGTCGGCGTCTCAGTCGGCGTCTCAGTCGGCTTCTCAACCTCTGTCAGCGTCTCTGTGGGTGTATCAGTCGCTGCCGCTGTTGATTGGGGGGTCTGATGCCTTCTCTATGCCTATATCTACTCCTATCTGCCTCAGTCGGAGTCTCAGTCGGCATCGTAGCTTCTGTCAGCGTCTCTGAATGCGTGTCAGTCGCTACCGCTGTCGATTGGAGGGTCTGCTGCCATCTCTATGCCTATATTTACCTCTATCTGCCTCAGTTGGTGTCACAGCGTCTATCAGCGTTTCTGTAGGCGTCTCAGTTGTTACCGCTGTCGATTGGGTTCTCTGCTGCCTTCTCTATGCCTATTTCTAACCATCTCTGCCTCAGTCGGCGTCTCTGCGTCTGTCGGCGTCGCAACCTCTGTCAGCGTCGCAGCCTCTGTCAGCGTCGCAGCCTCTCTCACCGTCTCTGTAGGCGTCTCAGTTGTTGCAGCTGTCGATTGGAGGGTCTGCTGCCTTCTCTATGCCTATGTCTACCCCTACATACCTCAGTTGGCGTCACAGTCGGCTTCTCAGCCTCTGTCAGCGTCTCTGTAGGCGTCTCAGTTGTTGCCGCTGTAGATTTGGGGGGTCTGCTGCCTTATCTATGCCAATATTTACCCTTATCTGCCTCAGTCGTCGTCTCAGTCGGCGTCGCAGCCTCTGTCCGCGTCTCTGTAGGCGTCTCAGCAGCTGCCGCTGTCGATTGGGGGGTCTGCCACCTTCTCTATGCCTATATCTACCCCTATCTGCCTCAGTCGGCGTCTAAGTCGGCGTCGCAGCCTCTTTCAGCGTCTCTGTAGGCGTCTCAGCCGCTGCCGCTGTCGATTGGGGGGGTCTGCCACCTTCTCTATGCCTATATCTACCCCTATCTGCCTCAGTCGACGTCTCAGTCGGCGTCGCAGCCTCTTTCAGCATCTCTGTAGGCGTCTCAGTCCCTGCCGCTGTCGATTGGGGGGTCCGCTGCCTTCTCTATTCCAATATCTAGCCCTCTCTGCCTCAGTCGGGATCTCAGTCGGCGTCGCAGCCTCTGTCAGCGTCTTTGTACGCGTCTCAGTCGCTGCCGCTGTCGATTGGGGGGTCTGCTGCCTTCTCTTTGCCTATATTTACCTCTATCTGCCTCTGTCGGCATCTCAGTCGGCGTCGCAGCCTCTATCAGCGTCTCTGTAGGCGTCTCAGTTGTTGCCGCTGTCGATTTGGGGGGTCTGCTGACTTCTCTATGCCTATGTCTACCCCTGTCTGCCTCAGTCGGCGTCTCAGTCGGCGTCACAGCGTCTGTCACCGTCGCACCCTCTGTCAGCGTCGCACCCTCTGTCAGCGTCTCTGTAGGCGTCTCAGTCGCTGCCGCTGTCGATTGGGGGGGGTCTGCTGCTCTCTCTATGCCAATATCTACCCCTATTTGCCTCAGTCGGCGTCGCAGTCTCTGTCAGCGTCTTTGTAGGCGTCTCAGTCGCTGCCGCTGTGGGTTGGGGTGGTCTGCTGCCATCTCTATGCCTATCATTTCCCCTATCTGCCTCAGTCGGCGCCACAGTCGGCATCGCAGCCTCTCTCAGTGTCTATGTCGGCGCCTCAGTCGCTGCCGCTGTCGATTGGGGGGGGGTCTGCTGCCGTCTCTATGCCAATATCTACCCCTATCTGCCTCAGTCAGCGTCTCAGTCAGCGTCGCACCCACTGTCAGCGTCTCTATGCCAATGTCTAACCATCTCTGCCTCAGTCGGCGTCTCAGTCGGCGTCTCAGTCGGCGTCTCAGTCGGCGTCTCAGTCGGCGTCTCTGTCGGCGTCGCAGCCTCTGTCAGCGTCTCTGTTGTCGTCTCAGTCGCTGCCGCTGTCGATTGGGGGGTCTGCTGCGTTCTCTATGCCAATATCTACCCTTATCTGCCTCAGTCGGCGTCTCAGTCGGCGTCACAGCCTCTGTCAGCGTCTCTGAATGCGTCTCAGTCACTGCCGCTGTCGATTGGAGGGTCTGATGCCTTCTCTATGCCTATATCTACTCCTATTTGCCTCAGTCGGAGTCTCAGTCGGCATCGCAGCTTCTGTCAGCGTCTATGTAGGCGTCTCAGTCGCTGCCGCTGTCGATTGGGGGTCTGATGCCTTCTCTATGCCTATATCTTCCCCTACCTGCCTCAGTCGGAGTCTCAGTCGGCATCGCAGCCTCTGTCAGCGTCTATGTAGGCGTCTCAGTCGCTGCCGCCGTCGATTGGGGGGTCTGCTGCCTTCTCTATGCCAATATATACCCTTATCTGCCTCAGTCGGCGTCGCAGCCTCTGTCAGCGTCTCTGTAGGCGTGTCTGTAGGCGTCTCAGCCGCTGCCGCTGTCGATTGGTGGTTCTGCAGCGTTCTCTATGCCTATATTTACCCCTATCTGCCTCAGTCGGCGTCTCAGTCGAAGTCGCAGCCTCTGTCAGCGTCTTTGTAGGCGCCTCAGTCGCTGCCGCTGTCGATTGGGGGCTCTGCTGCCTTCTCTATGCCTGTATCTACCCTTATCTGCCTCAGTCGGCGTCTCAGTCGGCGTCGCTGCCTCTGTCAGCCTCTCTGAATGTGTCTCAGTCGCTGCCGCTGTCGATTGGGTTGTCTGCTGCCTTCTCTATGCCTATGTCTAACCATCTCTGCCTCAGTCGGTGTCTCAGTCGGCGTTGCAGCCTCTGTTAGCGTCGCAGACTCTTTCAGCGTCGCAGCCTCTGTCAGCGTCTCTGAAGGCGTCTCAGTCGCTGCCGCTGTCGACAGGGGGTCTGCTGCCTTCTCTATGCCTATATCTACCCCTACCTGCCTCAGTCGGCGTCAGAGTCGGATTCTCTGCCTCTGTCAGCGTCTCTGTAGGTGTCTCAGACGCTGCCACTGTCGAGTGGGGGGTCTGCTGCCTTCTCTATGCCTCTGTCAGCGTCGCAGCCTCTGTCAGCGTCTCTGTAGGCGTCTCAGTCGCTGCCGCTGTCGACTGGGGGTCTGCTACCTTCTCTATGCCTATATCTACCCCTACCTGCCTCAGTCGGCGTCACAGTCGGCTTCGCAGCCTCTGTCAGCGTCTCTGTAGGTGTCTCAGTCGCTGCCACTGTCGAGTGGGGGGTCTGCTGCCTTCTCTATGCCTCTGTCAGCGTCGCAGCCTCTGTCAGCTTCTCTGTAGGTGTCTCAGTCGCTGCCGCCGTCGATTGGGGGGTCTGCTGCCTTCTCTATGCCAATATCTACCCCTATCTGCCTCAGTTAGCGTCTCAGTCAGGATCGCACCCTCTGTCAGCGTGTCTGTAGGCGTCTCAGTCGCTGCCGCCGTCGATTGGGGGGGTCGGCTGCCTTCTCTATGCCAATATCTACTCTTAATTGCCTCAGTCGGCGTCGCAGCCTCTGTCAGCGTCTCTGTAGGCGTCTCAGTTGCTGCCGCTGTCGATTGGGGGGTTTGCTGCCTTCTCTATGCCAATATCTACCCCTATCTGCCTCAGTCGGCGTCTGAGTCGGCGTCGCAGTCTCTTGTCAGCGTCTCTGTAGGCATCTCAGTCGTTGCCGCTGCCGATTGGGGGTCTGCTGCCTTCTTTATGCCTATATTTATCCCTATCTGCCTCAGTCGGAGTCTTAGTCGGCATCGCAGCCTCTGTCAGCGTCTCTGTAGGTGTTTCAGTCTCTGCCGCTGTCGATTGGGGGGTCTGCTGCCAACTGTATTCCTATATCTACCCCTATCTGCCTCAGTCGGCATCTCAGTCGGCGTCGCAGCCTCTATCAGCGTCTTTGTAGGCGTCTCAGTCGCTGCCGCTGTCGATTGGGGGCTCTGCTGCCTTCTCTATGCCTATATCTACCCTATCTGCCTCAGTCGGCGTCTCAGCCTCTGTCAGAGTCTCTGTAGGCGTCTCAGTTGTTGCCGCTGTCGATTGGTGGATATGCTGCCTTCTCTATGCGTATATCTGCCCCTACCTGCCTCAGTCGGCATCTCAGTCGGCGTCGCAGCCTCTACCAGCATCTCTGTAGGCGTCTCAGTTGTTGCCGCTGTCGATTGGAGGGTCTGCTGCGTCTCTATGCCAATATCTACCCCTACCTGCCTCAGTCGGCGTCACAGTAGGCTTCTCAGCCTCTGTCAGCGTCTCTGTGGGTGTATCAATCGCTGCCGCTGTCGATGGGGGGTCTGCTGCCTTCTCTATGCCAATATCTACCCCTCTCTGCCACAGTCGGGGTCTCAGCCTCTGTCAGAGTCTCTCTAGGCGTCTCAGTCGCTGCCGCTGTCGATTGGGGGGTCTGCTGCCTTCTGTATGCCTATATCTACCCCTATCTGCCTCAGTCGGCATCTCAGTCGGCGTCGCAGCCTCTACCAGCATCTCTGTAGGCGTCTCAGTTGTTGCCGCTGTCGATTGAAGGGTCTGCTGCGTCTCTATGCCTATATCTACCCCTACCTGCCTCAGTCGGCGTCATAGTCGGCGTCACAGTCGGCGTCACAGTCGGCGTCACAGTCGGCGTCACAGTCGGCTTCTCAGCCTCTGTCAGCGTCTCTGTGGGTGTATCAATCGCTGCCGCTGTCGATGGGGGGTCTGCTGCCTTCTCTATGCCAATATCTACCCCTCTCTGCCACAGTCGGGGTCTCATTTGGCGTCGCAGCCTCTGTCAGCGTCTCTGTAGGCGTCTCAGTCGCTGCCGCTGTCGATTGGGGGGTCTGCTGCCTTCTCTATGCCTGTATTTTCCTCTATCTGTCTCAGTCGGTGTCACAGCGTCTATCAGCTTCTCTGTAGGCGTCTCAGTTGTTGCCGCTGTCGATTGGGTTCTCTGCTGCCTTCTCTATGCCTATTTCTAACCATCTCTGCCTCAGTCGGCGTCGCAGCCTCTGTCGGCGTCGCAGCCTCTGTCGGCATCGCAGCCTCTGTCAGCGCCTCTGTAGGCGTCTCAGTCGCTACCGCTGTCAATTGGGGGGTCTGGTGATTTATCTATGCCTATCTCTTCCCCTATCTGCCTCAGTCGGCGCCACAATCGGATTCGCAGCCTCTGTCAGCGTCTCTGTAGGTGTCTCAGTCGCTGCCGATGTCGATTGGGGGGTCTACTGCCTTCTCTATGGCTATGTCTACCCCTCTCAGCCTTAGTCGGCGTCTCAGTCATCATCGCAGCCTCTGTCAGCATATATGTCGGCGTCTCAGTGGCTGCCGCTATCGACTGGGGGGTCTGCTGCTTTCTCTATGCCAATATCTACCCCTATCTGCCTCAGTCAGTGTCTCAGTCAACGTCGCACCCTCTTTCAGCGTCTCTGTAGGCGTGTACGTCGCTGCCGCTGTCGATTGGGGGGTCTGCTGCCTTCTCTATGCCTATATTTACCCCTATCTGCCGCAGTCGGCATCTCAGTCGGCGTCGCAGCCTCTATCAGCGTCTCTGTAGGCGTCCCAGTTGTTGCCGCTGTCAATTGGGTTGTCTGCTGCCTTCTCTATGCCTATATCTACCCCTATCTGCCTCAGTCGGCGTCGCAGCCTCTGTCAGAGTCTCTGTACGCGTTTTAGTCGCTGCCGCTGTCGATTGGAGGTCCGCTGCTTTCTCTATGCCAATCGTCTCTCTGCCTCAGTCGGGATCTCAGTCGGCGTCGCAGCCTCTGTCAGCGTCTTTGTAGGCGTCTCAGTCGCTGCCGCTGTCGATTGGGGGGTCTGCTGCCTTCTCTTTGCCTATATTTACCTCTATCTGCCTCAGTCGGCATCTCAGTCGGCGTCGCAGCCTCTGTCCGCGTCTCTGTAGGCATTTCAGCCATTGCCTCTGTCGATTGGGGGGTCTGCCATCTTCTCTATGCCTATATCTACCCATATCTGCCTCAGTCGGCGTCGCAGCCTCTGTCAGAGTCTCTGTACGCGTTTTAGTCGCTGCCGCTGTCGATTGGAGGTCCGCTGCTTTCTCTATGCCAATCGTCTCTCTGCCTCAGTCGGGATCTCAGTCGGCATCGCAGCCTCTGTCAGCGTCTTTGTAGGCGTCTCAGTCGCTGTCGCTGTCGATTGGGGGGTCTGCTGCCTTCTCTTTGCCTATATTTACCTCTATCTGCCTCAGTCGGCATCACAGTCGGCGTCGCAGCCTCTATCAGCGTCTCTGTAGGCGTTTCAGTTGTTGCCGCTGTCGATTGGGTTGTCTGCTGCCTTCTCTATGCCTATATCTACCCCTATATGTACCCCTACCTGCCTCAGTTGGCGTCACAGTCGGCTTCTCCGCCTCTGTCAGCGTCTCTGTAGGCGTCTCAGTTGTTGCCGCTGTCGATTGGGGGGGTCTGCTGCTCTCTCTATGCCAATATCTACCCCTATTTGTCTCTATCGGCGTCGCAGTCTCTGTCAGCGTCTCTGTAGGCGTCTCAGTCGCAGCCGTTGTCGATTGAGGGGTCTGCTGCCTTCTCTATGCCTATATCTACCTCTACCTGCCTCAGTCGCCGTCACAGTCGGCGTCGCAGCCTCTTTCAGCATCTCTGTAGGCGTCTCAGTCCCTGCCACTGTCGATTGGGGGGTCCGCTGCCTTCTCTATTCCAATATCTAGCCCTCTCTGCCTTAGTCGGCGTCTCAGTCGGCGTCGCAGCCTCTGTCAGCGTCTCTGTAGGCGTCTCAGTCGCTGCCGCTGTTGATTAGGGGGTCTGCTGCCTTCATTTTGCCTATATTTACCTCTATCAGCCTCAGTCGGCATCTCAGTCGGCGTCGCAGCCTCTATCAGCGTCTCTGTAGGCGTCTCAGTTGTTGCCGCTGTCGATTTGGGGGGTCTGCTGACTTCTCTATGCCTATGTCTACCCCTGTCTGCCTCAGTCGGCGTCTCAGTCGGCGTCACAGCGTCTGTCACCGTCGCACCCTCTGTCAGCGTCGCACCCTCTGTCAGCGTCTCTGTAGGCGTTTCAGCCATTGCCTCTGTCGATTGGGGGGTCTGCCATCTTCTCTATGCCTATATCTACCCATATCTGCCTCAGTCGGCGTCGCAGCCTCTGTCAGAGTCTCTGTACGCGTTTTAGTCGCTGCCGCTGTCGATTGGAGGTCCGCTGCTTTCTCTATGCCAATCGTCTCTCTGCCTCAGTCGGGATCTCAGTCGGCGTCGCAGCCTCTGTGAGCGTCTTTGTAGGCGTCTCAGTCGCTGTCGCTGTCGATTGGGGGGTCTGCTGCCTTCTCTTTGCCTATATTTACCTCTATCTGCCTCAGTCGGCATCTCAGTCGGCGTCGCAGCCTCTATCAGCGTCTCTGTAGGCGTTTCAGTTGTTGCCGCTGTCGATTGGGTTGTCTGCTGCCTTCTCTATGCCTATATCTACCCCCATATGTTCCCCTACCTGCCTCAGTTGGCGTCACAGTCGGCTTCTCCGCCTCTGTCAGCGTCTCTGTAGGCGTCTCAGTTGTTGCCGCTGTCGATTGGGGGGGGGGGGGGGTCTGCTGCTCTCTCTATGCCAATATCTACCCCTATTTGTCTCTATCGGCGTCGCAGTCTCTGTCAGCGTCTCTGTAGGCGTCTCAGTCGCAGCCGTTGTCGATTGAGGGGTCTGCTGCCTTCTCTATGCCTATATCTACCTCTACCTGCCTCAGTCGCCGTCACAGTCGGCGTCACAGCCACTTTCAGCATCTCTGTAGGCGTCTCAGTCCCTGCCGCTGTCGATTGGGGGGTCCGCTGCCTTCTCTATTCCAATATCTAGCCCTCTCTGCCTTAGTCGGCGTCTCAGTCGGCGTCGCAGCCTCTGTCAGCGTGTCTGTAGGCGTCTCAGTCGCCACCGCTGTCGATTAGGGGTTCTGCTGCCTTCTCTATTCCTATCTCTACCCCTACCTGCCTCAGTTGGCGTCACAGTCGGCTTCTCAGCCTCTGTCAGCGTCTCTGTAGGTATCTCAGTTGTTGCCGCTGTCGATTGGGGGGTTTGCTGCCTTCTCTATGTCAATATCTACCCTATCTGCCTCAGTCCGCGAATCAGCCTCTGTCAGAGATTCTGTAGGCGTCTCAGTTGTTGCCGCTGTCGATTGGGTTGTCTGCTGCCTTCTCTATGCCTATGTCTAACCATCTCTGCCTCAGTCGGTGTCTCAGTCAGCGTGGCAGCCTATGTCAGCGTCTCTGTAGCCGTCTCAGTCGCTGCCGCTGTCGATTGTTGGGTCTGCTGCGTCTCTATGCCTATATCTAGCCCTACCTGCCTCAGTCGACGTCACAGTAGGCTTCTCAGCCTCTGTCAGCGTCTCTGTATTTGTCTCAGTCGCTGCCGCTGTCGATTGAAGGGTCTGCTGCCTTCTCAATGCCCATATCTACCCTTATCTGCCTCAGTCGTCGTCTCAGTCGGCGTCGCAGCCTCTGTCAGCGTCTCTGAATGCGTCTCAGTCGCTGCCGCTGTCGATTGGTTGGTCTTCTGCCTTCTCTATGCCTATATCTACCCCTATCTGCCTCAGTCGGCGTCTCAGTCGGCTTCTCAACCTCTGTCAGCGTCTCTGTGGGTGTATCAGTCGCTGCCGCTGTTGATTGGGGGGTCTGCTGCCTTCTCTATGCCTATATCTACTCTTATCTGCCTCGGTCGTCGTCTCAGTCGGCGTCGCAGCCTCTGTCAGCGTCTCTGAATGCGTGTCAGTCGCTACCGCTGTCGATTGGAGGGTCTGCTGCCTTCTCTATGCCTATATTTACCTCTATCTGCCTTAGTCGGTGTCACAGCGTCTATAAGCGTCTCTGTAGGCGTCTCAGTTGTTGCCGCTGTCGATTGGGTACTCTGCTGCCTTCTCTATGCCTATTTCTAACCATCTCTGCCTCAGTCGGCGTCCCTGCGTCTGTCGGCGTCGCAACCTCTGTCGGCGTCGCAGCCTCTGTCAGCGTCGCAGCCTCTCTCACCGTCTCTGTAGGCATCTCAGTTGTTGCAGCTGTCGATTGGAGGGTCTGCTGCCTTCTCTATGCCTATGTCTACCCCTACATGCCTCAGTTGGCGTCACAGTCGGCTTCTCAGCCTCTGTCAGCGTCTCTGTAGGCGTCTCAGTTGTTGCCGCTGTCGATTTGGGGGGTCTGCTGCCTTATCTATACCAATATTTACCCTTATCTGCCTCAGTCGGCGTCGCAGCCTCTGTCCGCGTCTCTGTAGGCGTCTCAGCAGCTGCCGCTGTCGATTGGGGGGTCTGCAACCTTCTCTATGCCTATATCTACCCCTATCTGCCTCAGTCGGCGTCTAAGTCGGCGTGGCAGCCTCTTTCAGCGTCTCTGTAGGCGTCTCTGCCGCTGCCGCTGTCGATTGGGGGGTCTGCCACCTTCTCTATGCCTATATCTACCCCTATCTGCCTCAGTCGGCGTCTCAGTCGGCGTCGCAGCCTCTTTCAGCGTCTCTGTAGGCGTCTCAGTCCCTGCCGCTGTCGATTGGGGGGTCCGCTGCCTTCTCTATGCCAATATCTAGCCCTCTATGCCTTAGTCGGCGTCTCAGTCGGCATCGCAGCCTCTCTCAGTGTCTATGTCGGCGCCAAAGTCGCTGCCGCTGTCGATTGGGGGGGGGGGGGTCTGCTGCCGTCTCTATGCCAATATCTACCCCTATCTGCCTCAGTCAGCGTCTCAGTCAGCGTCGCACCCACTGTCAGCATCTCTATGCCAATGTCTAACCATCTCTGCCTCAGTCGGCGTTTCAGTCGGCGTCTCAGTCAGCGTCTCAGTCGGCGTCTCTGTCGGCGTCGCAGCCTCTGTCAGCGTCTCTGTTGTCGTCTCAGTCGCTGCCGCTGTCGATTAGGGGGTCTGCTGCGTTCTCTAGGCCAATATCTACCCTTATCTGCCTCAGTCGGCGTCTCAGTCGGCGTCACAGCCTCTGTCAGCGTCTCTGAATGCGTCTCAGTCACTGCCGCTGTCGATTGGAGGGTCTGATGCTTTCTCTATGCCTATATCTACTCCTATCTGCCTCAGTCGGAGTCTCAGTCGGCATCGTAGCTTCTGTCAGCGTCTATGTAGGCGTCTCAGTCGCTGCCGCTGTCGATTGGGGGTCTGATGCCTTCTCTATGCCTATATCTTCCCCTACCTGCCTCAGTCGGAGTCTCAGTCGGCATCGCAGCCTCTGTCAGCGTCTATGTAGGCGTCTCAGTCGCTGCCGCCGTCGATTGGGGGGTCTGCTGCCTTCTCTATGCCAATATATACCCTTATCTGCCTCAGTCGGCGTCGCAGCCTCTGTCAGCGTCTCTGTAGGCGTTTCAGTTGTTGCCGCTGTCGATTGGTTGGTCAGCTGCCTTCTCTATGCCTATATCTACCAAGACCTGCCTCAGTCGGCGTCACAGTCGGCTTCGCGGCCTCTGTCAGCGTCTCTGTAGGCGTGTCAGTAGGCGTCTCAGCCGCTGCCGCTGTCGATTGGGGGTTCTGCAGCGTTCTCTATGCCTATATCTACCCCTATCTGCCTCAGTCGACGTCTCAGTCGAAGTCGCAGCCTCTGTCAGCGTCTTTGTAGGCGCCTCAGTCGCTGCCGCTGTCGATTGGGGGCTCTGCTGCCTTCTCTATGCCTATATCTACCCTTATCTGCCTCAGTCGGCGTCTCAGTCGGCGTCGCTGCCTTTGTCAGCCTCTCTGAATGCGTCTCAGTCGCTGCCGCTGTCGATTGGTTGGTCTTCCGCCTTCTCTATGCCTATATCTACCCCTATCTGCCTCAGTCGGCGTCTCAGTCGGCTTCTCAACCTCTGTCAGCGTCTCTGTGGGTGTATCAGTCGCTGCCGCTGTTGATTGGGGGGTCTGCTGCCTTCTCTATGCCTATATCTACTCTTATCTGCCTCAGTCGTCGTCTCAGTCGGCGTCGCAGCCTCTGTCAGCGTCTCTGAATGCGTGTCAGTCGCTACCGCTGTCGATTGGAGGGTCTGCTGCCTTCTCTATGCCTATATTTACCTCTATCTGCCTCAGTCGGCGTCGCTGCGTCTGTCGGCGTCGCAACCTCTGTCGGCGTCGCAGCCTCTGTCAGCGTCGCAGCCTCTCTCACCGTCTCTGTAGGCGTCTCAGTTGTTACAGCTGTCGATTGGAGGGTCTGCTGCCTTCTCTATGCCTATGTCTACCCCTACATACCTCAGTTGGCGTCACAGTCGGCTTCTCAGCCTCTGTCAGCGTCTCTGTAGGCGTCTCAGTTGTTGCCGCTGTAGATTTGGGGGGTCTGCTGCCTTATCTATGCCAATATTTACCCTTATCTGCCTCAGTCGTCGTCTCAGTCGGCGTCGCAGCCTCTGTCCGCGTCTCTGTAGGCGTCTCAGCAGCTGCCGCTGTCGATTGGGGAGTCTGCCACCTTCTCTATGCCTATATCTACCCCTATCTGCCTCAGTCGGCATCTAAGTCGGCGTCGCAGCCTCTTTCAGCGTCTCTGTAGGCGTCTCAGCCGCTGCCGCTGTCGATTGGGGGGTCTGCCACCTTCTCTATGCCTATATCTACCCCTATCTGCCTCAGTCGGCGTCTCAGTCGGCGTCGCAGCCTCTTTCAGCATCTCTGTAGGCGTCTCAGTCCCTGCCGCTGTCGATTGGGGGGTCCGCTGCCTTCTCTATTCCAATATCTAGCCCTCTCTGCCTTAGTCGGCGTCTCAGTCGGCGTCGCAGCCTCTGTCAGCGTCTCTGTAGGCGTCTCAGTCGCTGCCGCTGTTGATTAGGGGGTCTGCTGCCTTCTCTTTGCCTATATTTACCTCTATCAGCCTCAGTCGGCATCTCAGTCGGCGTCGCAGCCTCTATCAGCGTCTCTGTAGGCGTCTCAGTTGTTGCCGCTGTCGATTTGGGGGGTCTGCTGACTTCTCTATGCCTATGTCTACCCCTGTCTGCCTCAGTCGGCGTCTCAGTCGGCGTCACAGCGTCTGTCACCGTCGCACCCTCTGTCAGCGTCGCACAATCTGTCAGCGTCTCTGTAGGCGTCTCAGTCGCTGCCGCTGTCGATTGGGGGGGGTCTGCTGCTCTCTCTATGCCAATATCTACCCCTATTTGCCTCAGTCGGCGTCGCAGTCTCTGTCAGCGTCTTTGTAGGCGTCTCAGTCGCTGCCGCTGTGGGTTGGGGTGGTCTGCTACCGTCTCTATGCCTATCATTTCCCCTATCTGCCTCAGTCGGCGCCACAGTCGGCATCGCAGCCTCTCTCAGTGTCTATGTCGGCGCCTCAGTCGCTGCCGCTGTCGCTTGGGGAGGGGTCTGCTGCCGTCTCGATGCCAATATCTACCCCTATCTGCCTCAGTCAGCGTCTCAGTCAGCGTCGCACCCACTGTCAGCGTCTCTATGCCAATGTCTAACCATCTCTGCCTCAGTCGGCGTCTCAGTCGGCGTCTCAGTCGGCGTCTCAGTCGGCGTCTCAGTCGGCGTCTCAGTCGGCGTCTCAGTCGGCGTCTCAGTCGGCGTCTCTGTCGGCGTCGCAGCCTCTGTCAGCGTCTCTGTTGTCGTCTCAGTCGCTGCCGCTGTCGATTGGGGGGTCTGCTGCGTTCTCTATGCCAATATCTACCCTTATCTGCCTCAGTCGGCGTCTCAGTCGGCGTCACAGCCTCTGTCAGCGTCTCTGAATGCGTCTCAGTCACTGCCGCTGTCGCTTGGAGGGTCTGATGCCTTCTCTATGCCTATATCTACTCCTATTTGCCTCATTCGGAGTCTCAGTCGGCATCGCAGCTTCTGTCAGCGTCTATGTAGGCGTCTCAGTCGCTGCCGCTGTCGATTGGGGGTCTGATGCCTTCTCTATGCCTATATCTTCCCCTACCTGCGTCAGTCGGAGTCTCAGTCGGCATCGCAGCCTCTGTCAGCGTCTATGTAGGCGTCTCAGTCGCTGCCGCCGTCGATTGGGGGGTCTGCTGCCTTCTCTATGCCAATATATACCCTTATCTGCCTCAGTCGGCGTCGCAGCCTCTGTCAGCGTCTCTGTAGGCGTTTCAGTTGTTGCCGCTGTCGATTGGTTGGTCAGCTGCCTTCTGTATGCCTATATCTACCACCACCTGCCTCAGTCGGCGTCACAGTCGGCTTCGTGGCCTCTGTCAGCGTCTCTGTAGGCGTGTCTGTAGGCGTCTCAGCCGCTGCCGCTGTCGATTGGGGGTTCTGCAGCGTTCTCTATGCCTATATCTACCCCTATCTGCCTCAGTCGGCGTCTCAGTCGAAGTCGCAGCCTCTGTCGGCGTCTTTGTAGGCGCCTCAGTCGCTGCCGCTGTCGATTGGGGGCTCTGCTGCCTTCTCTATGCCTATGTCTAACCATCTCTGCCTCAGTCGGTGTCTCAGTCGGCGTTGCAGCCTCTGTTAGCGTCGCAGACTCTTTCAGCGTCGCAGCCTCTGTCAGCGTCTCTGTAGGCGTCTCAGTTGCTGCCGCTGTCGATTGGGGGGTCTGCTGCCTTCTCTATGCCAATATCTACCCCTATCTGCCTCAGTTAGCGTCTCAGTCAGGGTCGCACCCTCTGTCAGCGTGTCTGTAGGCGTCTCAGTCGCTGCC
The DNA here is from genome assembly GCA_920105625.2 of Clusia tigrina. Taxonomy (NCBI): domain Eukaryota; kingdom Metazoa; phylum Arthropoda; class Insecta; order Diptera; family Clusiidae; genus Clusia; species Clusia tigrina. The sequence goes on from OV050031.1 coordinate 86,830,670, forward strand.
GCCGTCGATTGGGGGGGTCTGCTGCCTTCTCTATGCTAATATCTACCCTTATCTGCCTCAGTCGGCGTCGCAGCCTCTGTCAGCGTCTCTGTAGGCGTCTCAGTTGCTGCCGCTGTTGATTGGGGGGTCTGCTGTCTTCTCTATGCCTATATCTACCCCTATATGGCTCAGTCGGCGTCTCAGTCGGCGTCTCAGAAGCCGTCGCAGCCTCTGTCAGCATATCTTTTGGCGTCTCAGTCGCTGCCGCTGTCGATTGGGGGGTCTGCTGCCTTCTCTACGCCAATATCTACCCCTATCTGCCTCAGTCGGCGTCTGAGTCGGCGTCGCAGTCTCTTGTCAGCGTCTCTGTAGGCATCTCAGTCGTTGCCGCTGCCGATTGGGGGTCTGCTGCCTTCTTTATGCCTATATTTATCCCTATCTGCCTCAGTTAGCGTCTCAGTCAGGGTCGCACCCTCTGTCAGCGTCTCTGTAGGCGTCTCAGTCGCTGCCGACGTCGATTGGGTGGGTCTGCTGCTTCTCTATGCCAATATCTACCCCTATCTGCCTCAGTCGGCGTCTGAGTCGGCGTCGCAGTCTCTTGTCAGCGTCTCTGTAGGCATCTCAGTCGTTGCCGCTGCCGATTGGGGGTCTGCTGCCTTCTTTATGCCTATATTTATCCCTATCTGCCTCAGTCGGAGTCTTAGTCGGCATCGCAGCCTCTGTCAGCGTCTCTGTAGGTGTTTCAGTCTCTGCCGCTGTCGATTGGGGGGTCTGGTGCCAACTGTATTCCTATATCTACCCCTATCTGCCTCAGTCGGCATCTCAGTCGGCGTCGCAGCCTCTATCAGCGTCTTTGTAGGCGTCTCAGTCGCTGCCGCTGTCGATTGGGGGCTCTGCTGCCTTCTCTATGCCTATATCTACCCTATCTGCCTCAGTCGGCGTCTCAGCCTCTGTCAGAGTCTCTGTAGGCGTCTCAGTTGTTGCCGCTGTCGATTGGTGGATATGCTGCCTTCTCTATGCGTATATCTGCCCCTACCTGCCTCAGTCGGCATCTCAGTCGGCGTCGCAGCCTCTACCAGCATCTCTGTAGGCGTCTCAGTTGTTGCCGCTGTCGATTGGAGGGTCTGCTGCGTCTCTATGCCAATATCTACCCCTACCTGCCTCAGTCGGCGTCATAGTAGGCTTCTCAGCCTCTGTCAGCGTCTCTGTGGGTGTATCAGTCACTGCCGCTATCGATTGGGGGGTCTGCTGCCTTCTCTATGCTTATATCTACCCTTATCTGCATCAGTCGTCGTCTCAGTCGGCGTCGCAGCCCCTGTCAGCGTCTCTGAAAGCGTCTCAGTCGCGGCCGCTGTTTATTGGGGTGTCTGCTGCCTTCTCTATGCCTATATCTACCCCTATCTGCCTCAGTCGGCGTCTCTGTCGGCGTCGCAGCCTCTGTCAGCGTCTCTGTAGGCGTCTCAGTCGCTCCCGCTGTCGATTGGGGGGTCTGCTGCCTTCTCTATGGCAATATCTGCCCCTCTCTGCCTCAGTCGGGGTCTCAGTCGGCGTCGCAGCCTCTGTCAGCGTCTCTGTAGGCGTCTCGGTCGCTGCCGATGTCGATTGGGGGGGTATTATGCCTTCTCTATGCCAATATCTACCCTTGTCTGCCTTATTCGGCGTCTCAGTCGGCGTCGCAGCCTCTGTCAGTGTCTCTGTAGGCGTCTCAGTCGCTGCCGCTGTCGATTGGGGGGTCCGCTGCTTTCTCTTTGCCTATATTTACCTCTATCTGCCTCAGTCGGCGTCGCAGCCTCTATCAGCGTCTCTGTAGGCGTCTCAGTTGTTGCCGCTGTCGATTGGGTTGTCTGCTGCCTTCTCTATGCCCATGTCAAAACATCTCTGCCTCAGTCGGCGTCTCAGTCGGCGTCGCAGCCTCTTGTCAGCGTCTCTGTAGGGATCTCAGTCGTTGCTGCTGTAGATTGGGGGGGCTGCTGCCTTCTCTATGCCTATATCTACCCCTACCTGCCTCAGTCGCCGCCACAGTCGGCTTCGCAGCCTCTTGTCAGCGTCTCTGTAGGGATCTCAGTCGTTGCTGCTGTCGATTGGGGGGGCTGATGCCTTCTCTATGCCTATATCTACCCCTACCTGCCTCAGTTGGCGTCACAGTCGGCTTCTCAGCCTCTGTCAGCGTCACTGTAGGCGTCTCAGCCGCTGCCTCTGTCGATTGGGGGGTCTGCCACCTTCTCTATGCCTATATCTACCCATATATGCCTCAGTCGGCATCTCAGTCGGCGTCGCAGCCTCTGTCAGCGTCTCTGTAGGCGTCTCATTTGCTGCCGCTGTCGATTGGGGGGTCTGCTGCCTTCTCTATGCCTAAGTCTACCCCTCTCAGCCTCAGCCAGCGTCTCAGTCGGCGTCACAGCCTCTGTCAGCGTCTCTGTAGGCGTCTCAATCGCTGCCGCCGTCGATTGGGGTCTGCTGCAGTCTATGCAAATATCTACCCCTATCTGCCTCAGTCGGCGTCGCAGCCTCTGTCAGCGTCTCTGTAGGCGTCTCAGTCCCTCTCGCTGTCGATTGGGGGACTTCTGCCTTATGTATGCCTATATCTACCCCTATCTGTTTCAGTCGGCGTCTCAGTCGGCGTCGCAGTCTCTGTCAGCGTCTCTGTAGGCGTCTCAGTCCCTGCCGCTGTCGATTGGGGGGACTTCTGCCTTCTGTATGCCTATATCTACCCCTATCTGCCTCATTCGGCATCTCAGTCGGCGTTGCAGCCTCTGTCAGCGTCTCTATAGGCGACTCAGTCGCTGCCGCTGTTGATTGGGGGGTCTGCTGCCTTATGTATGCCTATATCTACCCCTATCTGCCTCAGTCGGCATCTCAGTCGGCGTCGCAGCCTCTATCAGCGTCTCTGTAGGCGTCTCAGTTGTTGCCGCTGTCGATTGGTCGATCTGCTGCTTTCTCTATGCGTATATCTACCCCTACCTGCCTCAGTCGGCGTCACAGTCGGCTAAGCAGCCTCTTGCCAGCGTCTCTGTAGGGATGTCAGTCGTTGCCGCTGTCGATTGGGGGGTCTGCTGCCTTCTCTATGTCAATATCTACCCTATCTGCCTCAGTCGGCGTCTCAGCCTCTGTCAGAGTCTCTCTAGGCGTCTCAGTCGCTGCCGCTGTCGATTGGGGGTCTGCTGCCTTCTGTATGCCTATATAACCCCTATCTGCCTCAGTCGGCATCTCAGTCGGCGTCGCAGCCTCTACCAGCATCTCTGTAGGCGTCTCAGTTGTTGCCGCTGTCGATTGGAGGGTCTGCTGCGTCTCTATGCCTATATCTACCCCTATCTGCCTCAGTCGGCGTCAGAGTCGGCTTGTCTGCCTCTGTCAGCGTCTCTGTAGGTGTCTCAGTCGCTGCCACTGTCGATTGGGGGGTCTGCTGCCTTCTCTATGCCAATATATACCCTTATCTGCCTCAGTCGGCGTCGCAGCCTCTGTCAGCGTCTCTGTAGGCGTTTCAGTTGTTGCCGCTGTCGATTGGTTGGTCAGCTGCCTTCTCTATGCCTATATCTACCACCACCTGCCTCAGTCGGCGTCACAGTCGGCTTCGTGGCCTCTGTCAGCGTCTCTGTAGGCGTGTCTGTAGGCGTCTCAGCCGCTGCCGCTGTCGATTGGGGGTTCTGCAGCGTTCTCTATGCCTATATCTACCCCTATCTGCCTCAGTCGGCGTCTCAGTCGAAGTCGCAGCCTCTGTCGGCGTCTTTGTAGGCGCCTCAGTCGCTGCCGCAGTCGATTGGGGGCTCTGCTGCCTTCTCTATGCCTGTATCTACCCTTATCTGCCTCAGTCGGCGTCTCAGTCGGCGTCGCTGCCTCTGTCAGCCTCTCTGAATGTGTCTCAGTCGCTGCCGCTGTCGATTGGGGGGTTTGCTGCCTTCTCTATGTCAATATCTACCCTATCTGCCTCAGTCGGCGTCTCAGCCTCTGTCAGAGTTTCTGTAGGCGTCTCAGTTGTTGCCGCTGTCGATTGGGTTGTCTGCTGCCTTCTCTATGCCTATGTCTAACCATCTCTGCCTCAGTCGGTGTCTCAGTCGGCGTTGCAGCCTCTGTTAGCGTCGCAGACTCTTTCAGCGTCGCAGCCTCTGTCAGCGTCTCTGAAGGCGTCTCAGTCGCTGCCGCTGTCGACAGGGGGTCTGCTGCCTTCTCTATGCCTATATCTACCCCTACCTGCCTCAGTCGGCGTCAGAGTCGGCTTGTCTGCCTCTGTCAGCGTCTCTGTAGGTGTCTCAGTCGCTGCCACTGTCGAGTGGGGGGTCTGCTGCCTTCTCTATGCCTCTGTCAGCGTCGCAGCCTCTGTCAGCGTCTCTGTAGGCGTCTCAGTCGCTGCCGCTGTCGACTGGGGGTCTGCTACCTTCTCTATGCCTATATCTACCCCTACCTGCCTCAGTCGGCGTCACAGTCGGCTTCGCAGCCTCTGTCAGCGTCTCTGTAGGTGTCTCAGTCGCTGCCACTGTCGAGTGGGGGGTCTGCTGCCTTCTCTATGCCTCTCTCAGCGTCGCAGCCTCTGTCAGCTTCTCTGTAGGTGTCTCAGTCGCTGCCGCCGTCGATTGGGGGGTCTGCTGCCTTCTCTATGCCAATATCTACCCCTATCTGCCTCAGTTAGCGTCTCAGTCAGGATCGCACCCTCTGTCAGCGTGTCTGTAGGCGTCTCAGTCGCTGCCGCCGTCGATTGGGGGGGTCGGCTGCCTTCTCTATGCCAATATATACTCTTATCTGCCTCAGTCGGCGTCGCAGCCTCTGTCAGCGTCTCTGTAGGCGTCTCAGTTGCTGCCGCTGTCGATTGGGGGGTCTGCTGCCTTCTCTATGCCAATATCTACCCCTATCTGCCTCAGTTAGCGTCTCAGTCAGGGTCGCACCCTCTGTCAGCGTGTCTGTAGGCGTCTCAGTCGCTGCCGCCGTCGATTGGGGGGTCTGCTGCCTTCTCTATGCCAATATCTACCCTTATCTGCCTCAGTCGGCGTCGCAGCCTCTGTCAGCGTCTCTGTAGGCGTCTCAGTTGCTGCCGCTGTTGATTGGGGGGTCTGCTGTCTTCTCTATGCCTATATCTACCCCTATATGGCTCAGTCGGCGTCTCAGTCGGCGTCTCAGAAGCCGTCGCAGCCTCTGTCAGCATCTCTTTTGGCGTCTCAGTCGCTGCCGCTGTCGATTGGGGGGTCTGCTGCCTTCTCTACGCCAATATCTACCCCTATCTGCCTCAGTCTGCGTCTCAGTCAGGGTCGCACCCTCTGTCAGCGTCTCTGTAGGCGTCTCAGTCGCTGCCGACGTCGATTGGGGGGGTCTGCTGCCTTCTCTATGCCAATATCTACCCCTATCTGCCTCAGTCGGCGTCTGAGTCGGCGTCGCAGTCTCTTGTCAGCGTCTCTGTAGGCATCTCAGTCGTTGCCGCTGCCGATTGGGGGTCTGCTGCCTTCTTTATGCCTATATTTATCCCTATCTGCCTCAGTCGGAGTCTTAGTCGGCATCGCAGCCTCTGTCAGCGTCTCTGTAGGTGTTTCAGTCTCTGCCGCTGTCGATTGGGGGGTCTGGTGCCAACTGTATTCCTATATCTACCCCTATCTGCCTCAGTCGGCATCTCAGTCGGCGTCGCAGCCTCTATCAGCGTCTTTGTAGGCGTCTCAGTCGCTGCCGCTGTCGATTGGGGGCTCTGCTGCCTTCTCTATGCCTATATCTACCCTATCTGCCTCAGTCGGCGTCTCAGCCTCTGTCAGAGTCTCTGTAGGCGTCTCAGTTGTTGCCGCTGTCGATTGGTGGATATGCTGCCTTCTCTATGCGTATATCTGCCCCTACCTGCCTCAGTTGGCATCTCAGTCGGCGTCGCAGCCTCTACCAGCATCTCTGTAGGCGTCTCAGTTGTTGCCGCTGTCGATTGGAGGGTCTGCTGCGTCTCTATGCCAATATCTACCCCTACCTGCCTCAGTCGGCGTCACAGTAGGCTTCTCAGCCTCTGTCAGCGTCTCTGTGGGTGTATCAGTCACTGCCGCTATCGATTGGGGGGTCTGCTGCCTTCTCTATGCTTATATCTACCCTTATCTGCCTCAGTCGTCGTCTCAGTCGGCGTCGCAGCCCCTGTCAGCGTCTCTGAAAGCGTCTCAGTCGCGGCCGCTGTTTATTGGGGTGTCTGCTGCCTTCTCTATGCCTATATCTACCCCTATCTGCCTCAGTCGGCGTCTCTGTCGGCGTCGCAGCCTCTGTCAGCGTCTCTGTAGGCGTCTCAGTCGCTCCCGCTGTCGATTGGGGGGTCTGCTGCCTTCTCTATGCCAATATCTGCCCCTCTCTGCCTCAGTCGGGGTCTCAGTCGGCGTCGCAGCCTCTGTCAGCGTCTCTGTAGGCGTCTCGGTCGCTGCCGATGTCGATTGGGGGGGTATTATGCCTTCTCTATGCCAATATCTACCCTTGTCTGCCTTATTCGGCGTCTCAGTCGGCGTCGCAGCCTCTGTCCGCGTCTCTATAGGCGTCTCAGCCGCTGCCTCTGTCGATTGGGGGGTCTGCCACCTTCTCTATGCCTATATCTACCCATATATGCCTCAGTCGGCGTCTCAGTCGGCGTCGCAGCCTCTGTCAGCGTCTCTGTAGGCGTCTCAGTCGCTGCCGCTGTCGATTGGGGGGTCCGCTGCTTTCTCTTTGCCTATATTTACCTCTATCTGCCTCAGTCGGCGTCGCAGCCTCTATCAGCGTCTCTGTAGGCGTCTCAGTTGTTGCCGCTGTCGATTGGGTTGTCTGCTGCCTTCTCTATGCCCATGTCAAAACATCTCTGCCTCAGTCGGCGTCTCAGTCGGCGTCGCAGCCTCTTGTCAGCGTCTCTGTAGGGATCTCAGTCGTTGCTGCTGTAGATTGGGGGGGCTGCTGCCTTCTCTATGCCTATATCTACCCCTACCTGCCTCAGTCGCCGCCACAGTCGGCTTCGCAGCCTCTTGTCAGCGTCTCTGTAGGGATCTCAGTCGTTGCTGTTGTCGATTGGGGGGGCTGATGCCTTCTCTATGCCTATATCTACCCCTACCTGCCTCAGTTGGCGTCACAGTCGGCTTCTCAGCCTCTGTCAGCGTCACTGTAGGCGTCTCAGCCGCTGCCTCTGTCGATTGGGGGGTCTGCCACCTTCTCTATGCCTATATCTACCCATATATGCCTCAGTCGGCATCTCAGTCGGCGTCGCAGCCTCTGTCAGCGTCTCTGTAGGCGTCTCATTTGCTGCCGCTGTCGATTGGGGGGTCTGCTGAATTCTCTATGCCTAAGTCTACCTTTCTCAGCCTCAGCCAGCGTCTCAGTCGGCGTCACAGCCTCTGTCAGCGTCTCTGTAGGCGTCTCAATCGCTGCCGCCGTCGATTGGGGTCTGCTGCAGTCTATGCAAATATCTACCCCTATCTGCCTCAGTCGGCGTCGCAGCCTCTGTCAGCGTCTCTATAGGCGACTCAGTTGCTGCCGCTGTTGATTGGGGGGTCTGCTGCCTTATGTATGCCTATATCTACCCCTATCTGCCTCAGTCGGCATCTCAGTCGGCGTCGCAGCCTCTATCAGCGTCTCTGTAGGCGTCTCAGTTGTTGCCGCTGTCGATTGGTCGATCTGCTGCTTTCTCTATGCGTATATCTACCCCTACCTGCCTCAGTCGGCGTCACAGTCGGCTAAGCAGCCTCTTGCCAGCGTCTCTGTAGGGATGTCAGTCGTTGCCGCTGTCGATTGGGGGGTCTGCTGCCTTCTCTATGTCAATATCTACCCTATCTGCCTCAGTCGGCGTCTCAGCCTCTGTCAGAGTCTCTCTAGGCGTCTCAGTCGCTGCCGCTGTCGATTGGGGGGTCTGCTGCCTTCTGTATGCCTATATCTACCCCTATCTGCCTCAGTCGGCATCTCAGTCGGCGTCGCAGCCTCTACCAGCATCTCTGTAGGCGTCTCAGTTGTTGCCGCTGTCGATTGGAGGGTCTGCTGCGTCTCTATGCCTATATCTACCCCTACCTGCCTCAGTCGGCGTCATAGTCGGCGTCACAGTCGGCGTCACAGTCGGCGTCACAGTCGGCTTCTCAGCCTCTGTCAGCGTCTCTGTGGGTGTATCAATCGCTGCCGCTGTCGATGGGGGGTCTGCTGCCTTCTCTATGCCAATATCTACCCCTCTCTGCCACAGTCGGGGTCTCATTCGGCGTCGCAGCCTCTGTCAGCGTCTCTGTAGGCGTCTCAGTCGCTGCCGCTGTCGATTGGGTTCTCTGCTGCCTTCTCTATGCCTATTTCTAACCATCTCTGCCTCAGTCGGCGTCGCAGCCTCTGTCGGCGTCGCAGCCTCTGTCGGCGTCGCAGCCTCTGTCAGCGCCTCTGTAGGCGTCTCAGTCGCTACCGCTGTCGATTGGGGGGTCTGCTGATTTATCTATGCCTATCTCTTCCCCTATCTGCCTCAGTCGGCGCCACAATCGGATTCGCAGCCTCTGTCAGCGTCTCTGTAGGTGTCTCAGTCGCTGCCGATGTCGATTGGGGGGTCTGATGCCTTCTCTATGCCAATATCTACCCTTGTCTGCCTCAGTCGGCGTCTCAGTCGGCGTCGCAGCCTCTGTCCGCGTCTCTGTAGGCGTTTCAGCCATTGCCTCTGTCGATTGGGGGGTCTGGCATCTTCTCTATGCCTATATCTACCCATATCTGCCTCAGTCGGCGTCGCAGCCTCTGTCAGAGTCTCTGTACGCGTTTTAGTCGCTGCCGCTGTCGATTGGAGGTCCGCTGCTTTCTCTATGCCAATCGTCTCTCTGCCTCAGTCGGGATCTCAGTCGGCGTCGCAGCCTCTGTCAGCGTCTTTGTAGGCGTCTCAGTCGCTGCCGCTGTCGAATGGGGGGTCTGCTGCCTTCTCTTTGCCTATATTTACCTCTATCTGCCTCAGTCGGCATCTCAGTCGGCGTCGCAGCCTCTATCAGCGTCTCTGTAGGCGTTTCAGTTGTTGCCGCTGTCGATTGGGTTGTCTGCTGCCTTCTCTATGCCTATATCTACCCCTATATGTACCCCTACCAGCCTCAGTTGGCGTCACAGTCGGCTTCTCCGCCTCTGTCAGCGTCTCTGTAGGCGTCTCAGTTGTTGCTGCTGTCGATTGGGGGGGTCTGCTGCTCTCTCTATACCAATATCTACCCCTATTTGTCTCTATCTGCGTCGCAGTCTCTGTCAGCGTCTCTGTAGGCGTCTCAGTCGCAGCCGTTGTCGATTGAGGGGTCTGCTGCCTTCTCTATGCCTATATCTACCTCTACCTGCCTCAGTCGCCGTCACAGTCGGCTTCGCAGCCTCTGTCAGCGTCTCTGTAGGCGTCTCAGTCGCCACCGCTGTCGATTAGGGGTTCTGCTGCCTTCTCTATTCCCATCTCTACCCCTACCTGCGTCAGTTGGCGTCACAGTCGGCTTCTCAGCCTCTGTCAGCGTCTCTGTAAGTATCTCAGTTGTTGCCGCTGTCGATTGGGGGGACTGCTGATCTCTCTATGCCAATATCTACCCCTACCTGCCTTAGTCAGCATCTCAGTCGGCGTCGCACCCACTGTCAGCGTCTCTATGCCAATGTCTAACCATCTCTGCCTCAGTCGGCGTCTCAGTCGGCGTCTCAGTCGGCGTCTCAGTCGGCGTCTCTGTCGGCGTCGCAGCCTCTGTCAGCGTCTCTGTTGTCGTCTCAGTCGCTGCCGCTGTCGATTGGGGGGTCTGCTGCTTTCTCTATGCCAATATCTACCCTTATCTGCCTCAGTCGGCGTCTCAGTCGGCGTCACAGCCTCTGTCAGCGTCTCTGAATGCGTCTCAGTCTCAGTCACTGCCGCTGTCGATTGGAGGGTCTGATGCCTTCTCTATGCCTATATCTACTCCTATTTGCCTCAGTCGGAGTCTCAGTCGGCATCGCAGCTTCTGTCAGCGTCTATGTAGGCGTCTCAGTCGCTGCCGCTGTCGATTGGGGGTCTGATGCCTTCTCTATGCCTATATCTTCCCCTACCTGCCTCAGTCGGAGTCTCAGTCGGCATCGCAGCCTCTGTCAGCGTCTATGTAGGCGTCTCAGTCGCTGCCGCCGTCGATTGGGGGGTCTGCTGCCTTCTCTATGCCAATATATACCCTTATCTGCCTCAGTCGGCGTCGCAGCCTCTGTCAGCGTCTCTGTAGGCGTTTCAGTTGTTGCCGCTGTCGATTGGTTGGTCAGCTGCCTTCTCTATGCCTATATCTACCACCACCTGCCTCAGTCGGCGTCACAGTCGGCTTCGTGGCCTCTGTCAGCGTCTCTGTAGGCGTGTCTGTAGGCGTCTCAGCCGCTGCCGCTGTCGATTGAGGGTTCTGCAGCGTTCTCTATGCCTATATCTACCCCTATCTGCCTCAGTCGGCGTCTCAGTCGAAGTCGCAGCCTCTGTCAGCGTCTTTGTAGGCGCCTCAGTCGCTGCCGCTGTCGATTGGGGGCTCTGCTGCCTTCTCTATGCCTGTATCTACCCTTATCTGCCTCAGTCGGCGTCTCAGTCGGCGTCGCTGCCTCTGTCAGCCTCTCTGAATGTGTCTCAGTCGCTGCCGCTGTCGATTGGGGGGTTTGCTGCCTTCTCTATTTCAATATCTACCCTATCTGCCTCAGTCGGCGTCTCAGCCTCTGTCAGAGTTTCTGTAGGCGTCTCAGTTGTTGCCGCTGTTGATTGGGTTGTCTGCTGCCTTCTCTATGCCTATGTCTAACCATCTCTGCCTCAGTCGGTGTCTCAGTCGGCGTTGCAGCCTCTGTTAGCGTCGCAGACTCTTTCAGCGTCGCAGCCTCTGTCAGCGTCTCTGAAGGCGTCTCAGTCGCTGCCGCTGTCGACAGGGGGTCCGCTGCCTTCTCTATGCCTATATCTACCCCTACCTGCCTCAGTCGGCGTCAGAGTCGGCTTCTCTGCCTCTGTCAGCGTCTCTGTAGGTGTCTCAGTCGCTGCCACTGTCGAGTGGGGGGTCTGCAGCCTTCTCTATGCCTCTGTCAGCGTCGCAGCCTCTGTCAGCGTCTCTGTAGGCGTCTCAGTCGCTGCCGCTGTCGACTGGGGGTCTGCTACCTTCTCTATGCCTATATCTACCCCTACCTGCCTCAGTCGGCGTCACAGTCGGCTTCGCAGCCTCTGTCAGCGTCTCTGTAGGTGTCTCAGTCGCTGCCACTGTCGAGTGGGGGGTCTGCTGCCTTCTCTATGCCTCTGCCAGCGTCGCAGCCTCTGTCAGCTTCTCTGTAGGTGTCTCAGTCGCTGCCGCCGTCGATTGGGGGGTCTGCTGCCTTCTCTATGCCAATATCTACCCCTATCTGCCTCAGTTAGCGTCTCAGTCATTATCGCACCCTCTGTCAGCGTGTCTGTAGGCGTCTCAGTCGCTGCCGCCGTCGATTGGGGGGGTCGGCTGCCTTCTCTATGCCAATATCTACTCTTATCTGCCTCAGTCGGCGTCGCAGCCTCTGTCAGCGTCTCTGTAGGCGTGTCAGTTGCTGCCGCTGTCGATTGGGGGGTCTGCTGCCTTCTCTATGCCAATATCTACCCCTATCTGCCTCAGTTAGCGTCTCAGTCAGGATCGCACCCTCTGTCAGCGTGTCTGTAGGCGTCTCAGTCGCTGCCGCTGTTGATTGGGGGGGTCTGCTGTCTTCTCTATGCCTATATCTACCCCTATATGGCTCAGTCGGCGTCTCAGTCGGCGTCTCAGAAGCCGTCGCAGCCTCTGTCAGCATCTCTTTTGGCGTCTCAGTCGCTGCCGCTGTCGATTGGGGGGTCTGCTGCCTTCTCTATGCCAATATCTACCCCTATCTGCCTCAGTCGGCGTCTGAGTCGGCGTCGCAGTCTCTTGTCAGCGTCTCTGTAGGCATCTCAGTCGTTGCCGCTGCCGATTGGGGGTCTGCTGCCTTCTTTATGCCTATATTTATCCCTATCTGCCTCAGTCGGAGTCTTAGTCGGCATCGCAGCCTCTGTCAGCGTCTCTGTAGGTGTTTCAGTCTCTGCCGCTGTCGATTGGGGGGTCTGCTGCCAACTGTATTCCTATATCTACCCCTATCTGCCTCAGTCGGCATCTCAGTCGGCGTCGCAGCCTCTATCAGCGTCTTTGTAGGCGTCTCAGTCGCTGCCGCAGTCGATTGGGGGCGCTGCTGCCTTCTCTATGCCTATATCTACCCTATCTGCCTCAGTCGGCGTCTCAGCCTCTGTCAGAGTCTCTGTAGGCGTCTCAGTTGTTGCCGCTGTCGATTGGTGGATATGCTGCCTTCTCTATGCGTATATCTGCCCCTACCTGCCTCAGTCGGCATCTCAGTCGGCGTCGCAGCCTCTACCAGCATCTCTGTAGGCGTCTCAGTTGTTGCCGCTGTCGATTGGAGAGTCTGCTGCGTCTCTATGCCAATATCTACCCCTACCTGCCTCAGTCGGCGTCACAGTAGGCTTCTCAGCCTCTGTCAGCGTCTCTGTGGGTGTATCAGTCACTGCCGCTATCGATTGGGGGGTCTGCTGCCTTCTCTATCCCTATATCTACCCTTATCTGCCTCAGTCGTCGTCTCAGTCGGCGTCGCAGCCCCTGTCAGCGTCTCTGAAAGCGTCTCAGTCGCTGCCGCTGTTTATTGGGGTGTCTGCTGCCTTCTCTATGCCTATATCTACCCCTATCTGCCTCAGTCGGCGTCTCTGTCGGCGTCGCCGCCTCTGTCAGCGTCTCTGTAGGCGTCTCAGTCGCTCCCGCTGTCGATTGGGGGGTCTGCTGCCTTCTCTATGGCAATATCTGCCCCTCTCTGCCTCAGTCGGGGTCTCAGTCGGCGTCGCAGCCTCTGTCAGCGTCTCTGTAGGCGTCTCGGTCACTGCCGATGTCGATTGGGGGGGTATTATGCCTTCTCTATGCCAATATCTACCCTTGTCTGCCTTATTCGGCGTCTCAGTCGGCGTCGCAGCCTCTGTCCGCGTCTCTATAGGCGTCTCAGCCGCTGCCTCTGTCGATTGGGGGGTCTGCCACCTCCTCTATGCCTATATCTACCCATATATGCCTCAGTCGGCGTCTCAGTCGGCGTCGCAGCCTCTGTCAGTGTCTCTGTAGGCGTCTCAGTCGCTGCCGCTGTCGATTGGGGGTCCGCTGCTTTCTCTTTGCCTATATTTACCTCTATCTGCCTCAGTCGGCGTCGCAGCCTCTATCAGCGTCTCTGTAGGCGTCTCAGTTGTTGCCGCTGTCGATTGGGTTGTCTGCTGCCTTCTCTATGCCCATGTCAAAACATCTCTGCCTCAGTCGGCGTCTCAGTCGGCGTCGCAGCCTCTTGTCAGCGTCTCTGTAGGGATCTCAGTCGTTGCTGCTGTAGATTGGGGGGGCTGCTGCCTTCTCTATGCCTATATCTACCCCTACCTGCCTCAGTCGCCGCCACAGTCGGCTTCGCAGCCTCTTGTCAGCGTCTCTGTAGGGATCTCAGTCGTTGCTGCTGTCGATTGTGGGGGCTGCTGCCTTCTCTATGCCTATATCTACCCCTACCTGCCTCAGTTGGCGTCACAGTCGGCTTCTCAGCCTCTGTCAGCGTCACTGTAGGCGTCTCAGCCGCTGCCTCTGTCGATTGGGGGGTCTGCCACCTTCTCTATGCCTATATCTACCCATATATGCCTCAGTCGGCGTCGCAGCCTCTGTCAGAGTCTCTGTACGCGTTTTAGTCGCAGCCGCTGTCGATTGGAGGTCCGCTGCTTTCTCTATGCCAATCGTCTCTCTGCCTCAGTCGGGATCTCAGTCGGCGTCGCAGCCTCTGTCAGCGTCTTTGTAGGCGTCTCAGTCGCTGCCGCTGTCGATTGGGGGGTCTGCTGCCTTCTCTTTGCCTATATTTACCTCTATCTGCCTCAGTCGGCATCTCAGTCGGCGTCGCAGCCTCTATCAGCGTCTCTGTAGGCGTTTCAGTTGTTGCCGCTGTCGATTGGGTTGTCTGCTGCCTTCTCTATGCCTATATCTACCCCTATATGTACCCCTACCTGCCTCAGTTGGCGTCACAGTCGGCTTCTCCGCCTCTGTCAGCGTCTCTGTAGGCGTCTCAGTTGTTGCCGCTGTCGATTGGGGGGGGTCTGCTGCTCTCTCTATGCCAATATCTACCCCTATTTGTCTCTATCGGCGTCGCAGTCTCTGTCAGCGTCTCTGTAGGCGTCTCAGCCGCAGCCGTTGTCGATTGAGGGGTCTGCTGCCTTCTCTATGCCTATATCTACCTCTACCTGCCTCAGTCGCCGTCACAGTCGGCTTCGCAGCCTCTGTCAGCGTCTCTGTAGGCGTCTCAGTCGCCACTGCTGTCGATTAGGGGTTCTGCTGCCTTCTCTATTCCTATCTCTACCCCTACCTGCCTCAGTTGGCGTCACAGTCGGCTTCTCAGCCTCTGTCAGCGTCTCTGTAGGTATCTCAGTTGTTGCCGCTGTCGATTGGGGGGACTGCTGCTCTCTCTATGCCAATATCTACCCCTACCTGCCGCAGTCAGCATCTCAGTCGGCGTCGCACCCTCTGTCAGCGTCTCTGTAGGCGTCTCATTTGTTGCCTCTGTAGATTGGGGGGTCTGCTGCCTTCTCTATGCCTATGTCTACCCCTCTCAGCCTCAGCCGGCGTCTCAGTCGGCGTCGCAGCCTATGTCAGCGTCTCTGTAGGCGTCTCAATTGCTGCCGCCTTCGATTGGGGGGTCTGCTGCAGTCTCTATTGCAATATCTACCCCTATCTGCCTCAGTCGGCGTAGCAGCCTTTGTCAGCGTCTCTGTAGGCGTCTCAGTCCCTGCCGCTGTCGATTGGGGGGACTTCTGCCTTCTGTATGCCTATATTTACCACTATCTGCCTCATTCGGCATCGCAGTCTGCGTCGCAGCCTCTATCAGCTTCTCTGTATGCGTCTCAGTTGTTGCCGCTGTCGATTGGGTTGTCTGCTGCCTTCTCTATGCCTATGTCTAACCCTCTCTGCCTCAGTCGGAGTCTCAGTCGGCGTCGCAGCCTCTGTCAGCGTCGTAGCCTCTGTCAGCGTCTCTGAAGGCGTCTCAGTCGCTGCCGCTGTTGATTGGGGGTCTGCTGCCAACTGTATGTCTATATCTACCCCTATCTGCCTCAGTCGGCATCTCAGTCGACGTCGCAGCCTCTATCAGCGTCTCTGTATACGTCTCAGTGGTTGCCGCTGTCGACTGGTGGGTCTGCTGCCTTCTCTATACCTATATCTACCCCTACCTGCCTCAGTCGGCGTCACAGTCGGCTTCGCTGCCTCTGTCAGCGTGTCTGTGGGCGTCTCAGTCGCCGCCGCTGTCGATTGGGGGTTCTGCTGCCTTCTCTATGCCTATATCTACCCCTATCTACCTCATTCGGCGTCTCAGTCGGCGTCACAGTCGGCGTCGCAGCCTCTATCGGCGTCTTTGTAGGCGTCTCAATTGCTGGCGCTGTCGATTGGGGGGTCTGCAGCCTTCTCTATCCCTATATCTACCCTTATCTGCCTCAGTCGGCGTCTCAGTCGGCGTCGCAGCCTCTATCAGCGTCTCTGTAGGCGTCTCAGTCGGTGCCGCTGTCGAGTGGGGGGTCTGCTGCCTTCTCTATGCCTATATTTACCCCTACTGCCTCAGTCAGCGTCTCAGTCGGCGTCGCAGCCTGTTGCCAGCGTCTCTGTAGGGATCTCAGTCGTTGCCGCTGTCGATTGGGGGTCTGCTGCAAACTGTATGCCTATATCTACCCCTATCTGCTTCAGTCGGTATCTCAGTCGGCGTCGCAGCCTCTATCAGCGTATCTGTAGGCGTCTCAGTTGTTGCCGCTGTCGATTGGGGGGTCTGGTGCCTTCTCTATGCCTATGTCTAGCCCTCTCTGCCTCAGTCGGCGTCGCAGCCTCTGTCAGCGTCGCAGCCTCTGTCAGCGTCTCTGAAGGTGTCTCAGTCGCTGCCGCCGTCGATTGGGGGTCTGCTGCCTTCTCTATGCCAATATCTACCCTTATCTGCCGCAGTCGGCATATCAGTCGGCGTCGCAGCCTCTATCAGCGTCTCTGTAGGCGTCTCAGTTGTTGCCGCTTTCGATTGGTGGGTCTGCTGCCTTCTCTATGCCTATATCTACCCTTACCTGCTTCAGTCGGCGTCACAGTCGGCTTCGCAGCCCCTGTCAGTGTCTCTGTAGGCGTCTCAGCCGCTGCCGCTGTCGATTGGGGGTTCTGCAGCGTTCTCTATGCCTATATCTACCCCTATCTGCCTCAGTCGGAGTCCCAGTCGGCGTCGCAGCCTCTGTCAGCGTCGCAGCCTCTGTCAGCGTGTCTGTAAGTGTCTCAGTCGCTGCCGCTGTCGATTGGGGGGTCTGCTGCCTTCTCTATGCCTATATCTACCCCTATCTGCCTCAGTCGGCGTCGCAGCCTCTGTCAGCGTCGTAGCCTCTGTCAGCGTCTCTGTAGGCGTCTCAGTCGCTGGCGCTGTCGATTGGGGGTCTGCAGCCTTCTCTATCCCTATATCTACCCTTATCTGCCTCAGTCGGCGTCTCAGTCGGCGTCGCAGCCTCTGTCAGCGTCTCTCTAGGCGTCTCAGTCGCTGCCGCGTTCGAGTGGGGGGCCGCTGCCTTCTCTATGCCTATATCTACCCCTATCTGCCTCAGTCAGCGTCTCAGTCGGACTGCAGCCTCTTGCCAGCGTCATCGTAGGGATCTCAGTCGTTGCCGCTGTCGATTGGGGGTCTGCTGCCAACTGTATGCCTATATCCACCTCTATCTGCTTCAGTCGGTATCTGAGTCGGCGTCGCAGCCTCTATCAGCGTCTCTGTAGGCGTCTCAGTTGTTGCCGCTGTCGATTGGGGGGTCTGGTGCCTTCTCTATGCCTATGTCTAGCCCTCTCTGCCTCAGTCGGCGTCTCAGTCGGCGTCGCAGCCTCTGTCAGCGACGCAGCCTCTCTCAGCGTCTCTGTAGGTGTCTCAGTCGCTGCCGCCGTCGATTGGGGGGTCAGCTGCCTTCTCTATGCCAATATCTACCCCTATCTGCCTCAGTCAGCGTCTCAGTCAGGGTGGCACCCTCTGTCAGCGTCTCTGTAGGCGTCTCAGTCCCTGCCGCCGTCGATTGGGGGGTCTGCTGCCTTCTCTATGCCAATATCTACCCTTATCGGCCTCAGTCGGCGTCGCAGCCTCTGTCAGCGTCTCTGTAGGCGTCTCAGTCGCTGCCGCTATCGATTGGGGGTCTGCTGCGTCTCTATGCCTATATCTACCCCTACCTGCCTCAGTCGATGTCACAGTAGGCTTCTCAGCCTCTGTCTGCGTCTCTGTAGGTGTCTCAGTCGCTGCCGCTGTCGATTGGGGGGTCTGCTGCCTTCTCAATGCCTATATCTACCCTTATCTGCCTCAGTCGTCGTCTCAGTCGGCGTCGCAGCCTCTGTCAGCGTCTCTGAATGCATCTCAGTCGCTGCCGCTGTCGATTGGGGGGTCTTCTGCCTTCTCTATGCCTATATCTACCCCGATCTGCCTCAGTCGGCGTCTCAGTCGACATTTCAGTCGGCGTCGCAGCCTCTGTCAGCGTCTCTGTAGGCGTCTCAGTCGCTGCCGCTGTCGATTGGGGGTCTGCTGCGTCTCTATGCCTATATCTACCCCTTCCTGCCTCAGTCGATGTCACAGTAGGCTTCTCAGCCTCTGTCTGCGTCTCTGTAGGCGTCTCAGTCGCTGCCGCTGTCGACAGGGGGTCTGCTGCCTTCCCTATGCCTATATCTACCCCTACCTGCCTCAGTCGGCGTCAGAGTTGCCTTCTCAGCTTCTGTCAGCGTCTCTGCCGGCGTCTCAGTTGTTTCCGCTTTCGATTGGGGGGTCTGCTGCCTTCAATATGCCTATATCTACCCCCATCTGCCTCAGTCGGCGTCTCAGTCGGCGTCTCAGTCAGCGTCTCAGTCGGCGTCGCAGCCTCTGTCAGCGTCTCTGCATGCGTCTCAGTCGCTGCCGCTATCGATTGGAATATCTACTGCCTTCTCTATGCCTATATTTATCTCTATCTGCCTCAGTCAGCATCGAAGTCAGCGTCGCAGCCTCTGTCAGCGTCTCTGTAGGCGTCTCAGTCGCTGCCGCTGTCGACTGGGGGTCTGCTACCTCCTCTATGCCTATATCTACCCCTACCTGACTCAGTCGGCGTCACAGTCGGCTTCGCAGCCTCTGTCAGCGTCTCTGTAGGTGTCTCAGTCGCTGCCACTGTCGAGTGGGGGGTCTGCTGCCTTCTCTATGCCTCTGTCAGCGTCGCAGCCTCTGTCAGCTTCTCTGTAGGTGTCTCAGTCGCTGCCGCCGTCGATTGGGGGGTCTGCTGCCTTCTCTATGCCAATATCTACCCCTATCTGCCTCAGTCAGCGTCTCAGTCAGGGTCGCTCCCTCTGTCAGCGTGTCTGTAGGCGTCTCAGTCGCTGCCGCCGTCGATTGGGGGGTCTGCTGCCTTCTCTATGCCAATATCTACCCTTATCTTCCTCAGTCGGCGTGTAAATCGGCGTCGCAGTCTCTTGGCAGCGTCTCTGTAGGCATCTCAGTCGTTGCCGCTGCCGATTGGGGGTCTGCTGCCTTCTCTATGCCTATATCTACCCTTATCTGCCTCAGTCGTCGTCTCAGTCGGCGTCGCAGCCTCTGTCAGCATCTCTTTTGGCGTCTCAGTCGCTGCCGCTGTCGATTGGGGGGTCTGCTGCCTTCTCTATGCCAATATCTACCCCTATCTGCCTCAGTCGGCGTCTAAATCGGCGTCGCAGTCTCTTGGCAGCGTCTCTGTAGGCATCTCAGTCGTTGCCGCTGCCGATTGGGGGTCTGCTGCCTTCTCTATGCCTATATCTACCCTTATCTGCCTCAGTCGTCGTCTCAGTCGGCGTCGCAGCCCCTGTCAGCGTCTCTGAATGCGTCTCAGTCGCTGCCGCTGTTTATTGGGGTGTCTGCTGCCTTATCTATGCCTATATCTACCCCTATCTGCCTCAGTCGGCGTCTCAGTCGGCGTCGCACCCCCTGTCAGCGTCTCTGTAGGCGTCTCAGTCGCTGCCGCTGTCGATTGGGGGGTCTGCTGCCTTCTCTATGGCAATATCTGCCCCTCTCTGCCTCAGTCGGGGTCTCAGTCGGCGTCGCAGCCTCTGTCAGCGTCTCTGTAGGCATCTCGGTCGCTGCTGATGTCGATTGGGGGGGTCTTATGCTTTCTCTATGCCAATATCTACCCTTGTCTGCCTTAGTCGGCGTCTCAGTCGGCGTCGCAGCCTCTGTCCGCGTCTCTATAGGCGTCTCAGCCGCTGCCTCTGTCGATTGGGGGTCTGCCACCTTCTCTATGCCTATATCTACCCATATCTGCCTCAGTCGGCGTCTCTGTAGGCATCTCAGTCGCTGCCGCTGTCGATTGGGGGGTCCGCTGCCTTCTCTTTGCCTATATTTACCTCTATCTGCCTCAGTCGGCGTCGCAGCCTCTATCAGCGTCTCTGTAGGCGTCTCAGTTGTTGCCGCTGTCGATTGGGTTGTCTGCTGCCTTCTCTATGCCCATGTCAAAACATCTCTGCCTCAGTCGGCGTTGCAGCCTCTGTCAGCGTCTCTATAGGCGTCTCAGTCGCTGCCACTGTCGATTGGGGGATCTGCTGCCTTCTCTATGCCTATATCTACCCCTATCTGCCTCAGTCGGTGTCTCAGTCGGCGTCGCAGCCTCTTGTCAGCGTCTCTGTAGGGATCTCAGTCGTTGCCGCTGTCGATTGGGGGGCTGCTGCCTTCGCTATGCCTATATCTACCCCTACCTGCCTCAGTCGCCGTCACAGTCGGCTTCGCAGCCCCTGTCAGCGTCTCTGTATTCGTCTCAGTCGCCGCCGCTGTCGATTGGGGGTTCTGCTGCCTTCTCTATGCCTATATCTACCCCTACCTGCCTCAGTTGACGTCACAGTCGGCTTCTCAGCCTCTGTCAGCGTCACTGTAAGCGTCTCAGTTGTTGCCGTTGTCGATTTGGGGGGTCTGCTGCCTTCTCTATGTAAATATCTACCCCTATCTGCCTCAGTCGGCATCGCAGTCTCTGTCAGCGTCTCTGTAGGCATCTCAGTCGCTGCCGCTGTCGATTGGGGTGGTCTGCTGCCGTCTCTATGCCTATCTTTTCCCCGATCTGCCTCAGTCGGCGCCCCATTCGGCATAGCAGCCTCTATGTCGGCGCCTCAGTCGCTACCGCTGTCGATTGGGAGGGGGGTCTGCTGCCTTCTCTATGCCATTATCTACCCCTATCTGCCTCAGTCAGCGTCTCAGTCAGTGTCGCACCCTCTGTCAGCGTCTCTGTAGGCGTCTCTGTCGCTGCCGCTGTCGATTGGGGGGGTCTGCTGCCTTCTCTATGCCTATATCTACCCCTACCTGCCTCAGTCGGCATCTCAGTCGGCGTCGCAGCCTCTGTCAGCGTCTCTGTAGGCGTCTCATTTGCTGCCGCCGTCGATTGGGGGGTCTGCTGCCTTCTCTATGCCTATGTCTACCCCTCTCAGCCTCAGCCAGCGTCTCAGTCGGCGTCGCAGCCTCTGTCAGCGTCTCTGTAGGCGTCTCAATCGCTGCCGCCGTCGATTGGGGTCTGCTGTAGTCTCTATGCAAATATCTACCCCTATCTGCCTCAGTCGGCGTCGCAGCCTCTGTCAGCGTCTCTGTAGGCTTCTCAGTCCCTCTCGCTGTCGATTGGGGGACTTCTGCCTTCTGTATGCCTATATCTACCCCTATCTGCCTCAGTCGGCGTCTCAGTCAGCGTCGCAGTCTCTGTCAGCGTCTCTGTAGGCGTCTCAGTCCCTGCCGCTGTCGATTGGAGGGACTTCTGCCTTCTGTATGCCTATATCTACCCCTATCTGCCTCATTCGGCATCTCAGTCGGCGTCGCAGCCTCTGTCAGCGTCGCAGCCTCTGCCAGCGGCTCTATAGGCGTCTCAGTCGCTGCCGCTGTTGATTGGGGGGTCTGCTGCCTTATGCATGCCTATATTTACCCCTATCTGCCTCAGTCGGCATCTCAGTCGGCGTCGCAGCCTCTAACAGCGTCTCAGTTGTTGCCGCTGTCGATTGGTGGATCTGCTGCTTTCTCTATGCGTATATCTACCCCTACCTGCCTCAGTCGGTGTCACAGTCGGCTTCGCAGCCTCTTGCCAGCGTCTCTGTAGGGATCTCAGTCGTTGCCGCTGTCGATTGGGGGGTCTGCTGTCTTCTCATGTCAATATCTACCCTATCTGCCTCAGTCGGCGTCTCAGCCTCTGTCAGAGTCTCTGTAGGCGTCTCAGTCGCTGCCGCTGTCGATTGGGGGGTCTGCTGCCTTCTGTATGCCTATATCTACCCCTATCTGCCTCAGTCGGCATCTCAGTCGGCGTCGCAGCCTCTACCAGCATCTCTATAGGCGTCTCAGTTGTTGCCGCTGTCGATTGGAGGGTCCGCTGCGTCTCTATGCCTATATCTACCCCTACCTGCCTCTGTCGGCGTCACAGTCGGCGTCACAGTTGGCTTCCCAGCCTCTGTCAGCGTCTCTGTGGGTGTATCAATCGCTGCCGCTGTCGATTGGGGGGTCTGCTGCCTTCTCTATGCCTATATATACCCTTATCTGCCTCAATCGTCGTTTCAGTCGGCGTCGCAGCCTCTGTCAGCGTCTCTGTAAGCGTCTCAGTAGCTGCCGCTGCCGATTGGGGGGTCTGCTGCCTTCTCTATGCCAATATCTACCCCTCTCTGCCACAGTCGGGGTCTCATTCTGCGTCGCAGCCTCTGTCAGCGTCTCTGTAGGCGTCTCAGTCGCTGCCGCTGTCGATTGGGGGGTCTGCTGCCTTCTCTATGCCTGTATTTACCTCTATATGGCTCAGTCGGCATCTCAGTCGGCGTCGCAGCCTCTATCAGCGTATCTGTAGGCGTCTCAGTTGTAGCCGCTGTCGATTGAGGGGCTGCTGCCTTCTCTATGCCTATATCTACCCCTACCTGCCTCAGTCGGCATCTCAGTCGGCGTCGCACCCTCTGTCAGCGTCTCTGTAGGCGTCTCATTTGTTGCCGCTGTCGATTGGGGGGTCTGCTGCCTTCTCTATGCCTATGTCTACCCCTCTCAGCCTCAGCCGGCATCTCAGTCGGCGTCTCAGTCGGCGTCGCAGCCTCTGTCAGCGTCTCTGCAGGCGTCTCAGTCGCCAAAGCTGTCGATTAGGGTTTCTGCTGCCTTCTCTATTCCTATATCTACCCCTACCTGCCACAGTTGGCGTCACAGTCGGCTTCTCAGCCTCTGTCAGCGTCTCTGTAGGTGTCTCAGTTGTTGCCGCTGTCGATTGGGGGTCTGCTGCTCTCTCTATGCCAATATCTACCCCTACCTGCCTCAGTCGGCATCTCAGTCGGCGTCGCACCCTCTGTCAGCGTCTCTGTAGGCGTCTCATTTGTTGCCGCTGTCGATTGGGGGGTCTGCTGCCTTCTCTATGCCTATGTCTACCCCTCTCAGCCTCAGCCGGCGTCTCAGTCGGCGTCTCAGTCGGCGTCGCAGCCTCTGTCAGCGTCTCTGTAGGCGTCTCAATCGCTGCCGCCGTCGATTGGGGGGTCTGCTGCAGTCTCTATTGCAATATCTACCCCTATCTGCCTCAGTCGGCTTAGCAGCCTTTGTCAGCGTCTCTGTAGGCGTCTCAGTCCCTGCCGCTGTCGATTGGGGGGACTTCTGCCTTCTGTATGCCTATATCTACCACTATCTGCCTCATTCGGCATCTCAGTCTGCGTCGCAGCCTCTATCAGCGTCTCTGTATGCGTCTCAGTTGTTGCCGCTGTCGATTGGGTTGTCTGCTGCCTTCTCTATGCCTATGTCTAACCCTCTCTGCCTCAGTCGGCGTCTCAGTCGGCGTCGCAGCCTCTGTCAGCGTCGTAGCCTCTGTCAGCGTCTCTGAAGGCGTCTCAGTCGCTGCCGCTGTTGATTGGGGGTCTGCTGCCAACTGTATGTCTATATCTACCCCTATCTGCCTCAGTCGGCATCTCAGTCAGCGTCGCAGCCTCTATAAGCGTCTCTGTAGGCGTCTCAGTTGTTGCCGCTGTCGACTAGTGGGTCTGCTGCCTTCTCTATGCCTATATCTACACCTACCTGCCTCAGTCGGCGTCACAGTCGGCTTCGCAGCCTCTGTCAGCGTGTCTGTGGGCGTCTCAGTTGCCGCCGCTGTCGATTGGGGGTTCTGCTGCCTTCTCTATGCCTATATCTACCCCTATCTACCTCAGTCGGCGTCTCAATCGGCGTCTCAGTCGGCGTCGCAGCCTCTATCAGCGTCTTTGTAGGCGTCTCAGTTGCTGACGCTGTCGATTGGGGGGTCTGCAGCCTTCTCTATCCCTATATCTACCCTTATCTGCCTCAGTCGGCGTCTCAGTCGGCGTCGCATCCTCTGTCAGCGTTTTTGTAGGCGTCTCAGCCGCTGCCGCTGTCGATTGGGGGGTCTGCTGCCTTCTCTTTGCCTATATTTACCTCTATCTGCCTCAGTCGGCATCTTAGTCGGCGTCACAGCGTATATCAGCTTCTCTGTAGGCGTCTCAGTTGTTGCCGCTGTCGATTGGGTTCTCTGCTGCCTTCTCTATGCCTATTTCTAACCATCTCTGCCTCAGTCGGCGTCGCAGCCTCTGTCAGCGCCTCTGTAGGCGTCTCAGTCGCTACCGCTGTCGATTGGGAGGTCTGCTGCCTTCTCTATGCCTACCCTACCTGCCTCAGTCGGCATCTCAGTCGGCGTCGCACCCTCTGTCAGCGTCTCTGTGGGCGTCTCATTTGTTGCCGCTGTCGATTGGGAGGTCTGCTGCCTTCTCTATGCCTATGTCTACCCCTCTCAGCCTCAGCCGGCGTCTCAGTCGGCGTCGCAGCCTCTGTCAGCGTCTCTGTAGGCGTCTCAATCGCTGCCGCCGTCGATTGGGGGGTCTGCTGCAGTCTCTATTGCAATATCTACCCCTATCTGCCTCAGTCGGCTTAGCAGCCTTTGTCAGCGTCTCTGTAGGCGTCTCAGTCGCTGCCGCTGTCGAGTGGGGGGTCTGCTGCCTTCTCTATGCCTATATCTACCCCTATCTGCCTCAGTCAGCGTCTCAGTCGGCGTCGCAGCCTCTTGCCAGCGTCTCTGTAGGGATCTCCGTCGTTGCCGCTGTCGATTGGGGGTCTGCTGCCAACTGTATGCCTATATCTACCCCTATCTGCCTCAGTCGGCGTCTCAGTCGAAGTCGCAGCCTCTGTCGGCGTCTTTGTAGGCGCCTCAGTCGCTGCCGCTGTCGATTGGGGGCTCTGCTGCCTTCTCTATGCCTGTATCTACCCTTATCTGCCTCAGTCGGCGTCTCAGTCGGCGTCGCTGCCTCTGTCAGCCTCTCTGAATGTGTCTCAGTCGCTGCCGCTGTCGATTGGGGGGTTTGCTGCCTTCTCTATGTCAATATCTACCCTATCTGCCTCAGTCGGCGTCTCAGCCTCTGTCAGAGTTTCTGTAGGCGTCTCAGTTGTTGCCGCTGTCGATTGGGTTGTCTGCTGCCTTCTCTATGCCTATGTCTAACCATCTCTGCCTCAGTCAGTGTCTCAGTCGGCGTTGCAGCCTCTGTTAGCGTCGCAGACTCTTTCAGCGTCGCAGCCTCTGTCAGCGTCTCTGAAGGCGTCTCAGTCGCTGCCGCTGTCGACAGGGGGTCTGCTGCCTTCTCTATGCCTATATCTACCCCTACCTGCCTCAGTCGGCGTCAGAGTCGGCTTGTCTGCCTCTGTCAGCGTCTCTGTAGGTGTCTCAGTCGCTGCCACTGTCGAGTGGGGGGTCTGCTGCCTTCTCTATGCCTCTGTCAGCGTCGCAGCCTCTGTCAGCGTCTCTGTAGGCGTCTCAGTCGCTGCCGCTGTCGACTGGGGGTCTGCTACCTTCTCTATGCCTATATCTACCCCTACCTGCCTCAGTCGGCGTCACAGTCGGCTTCGCAGCCTCTGTCAGCGTCTCTGTAGGTGTCTCAGTCGCTGCCACTGTCGAGTGGTGGGTCTGCTGCCTTCTCTATGCCTCTCTCAGCGTCGCAGCCTCTGTCAGCTTCTCTGTAGGTGTCTCAGTCGCTGCCGCCGTCGATTGGGGGGTCTGCTGCCTTCTCTATGCCAATATCTACCCCTATCTGCCTCAGTTAGCGTCTCAGTCAGGATCGCACCCTCTGTCAGCGTCTCTGTAGGCGTCTCAGTCGCTGCCGACGTCGATTGGGGGGGTCTGCTGCCTTCTCTATGCCAATATCTACCCCTATCTGCCTCAGTCGGCGTCTGAGTCGGCGTCGCAGTCTCTTGTCAGCGTCTCTGTAGGCATCTCAGTCGTTGCCGCTGCCGATTGGGGGTCTGCTGCCTTCTTTATGCCTATATTTATCCCTATCTGCCTCAGTCGGAGTCTTAGTCGGCATCGCAGCCTCTGTCAGCGTCTCTGTAGGTGTTTCAGTCTCTGCCGCTGTCGATTGGGGGGTCTGGTGCCAACTGTATTCCTATATCTACCCCTATCTGCCTCAGTCGGCATCTCAGTCGGCGTCGCAGCCTCTATCAGCGTCTTTGTAGGCGTCTCAGTCGCTGCCGCTGTCGATTGGGGGCTCTGCTGCCTTCTCTATGCCTATATCTACCCTATCTACCTCAGTCGGCGTCTCAGCCTCTGTCAGAGTCTCTGTAGGCGTCTCAGTTGTTGCCGCTGTCGATTGGTGGATATGCTGCCTTCTCTATGCGTATATCTGCCCCTACCTGCCTCAGTCGGCATCTCAGTCGGCGTCGCAGCCTCTACCAGCATCTCTGTAGGCGTCTCAGTTGTTGCCGCTGTCGATTGGAGGGTCTGCTGCGTCTCTATGCCAATATCTACCCCTACCTGCCTCAGTCGGCGTCACAGTAGGCTTCTCAGCCTCTGTCAGCGTCTCTGTGGGTGTATCAGTCACTGCCGCTATCGATTGGGGGGTCTGCTGCCTTCTCTATGCTTATATCTACCCTTATCTGCATCAGTCGTCGTCTCAGTCGGCGTCGCAGCCCCTGTCAGCGTCTCTGAAAGCGTCTCAGTCGCGGCCGCTGTTTATTGGGGTGTCTGCTGCCTTCTCTATGCCTATATCTACCCCTATCTGCCTCAGTCGGCGTCTCAGTAGGCGTCGCAGCCTCTGTCAGCGTCTCTGTAGGCGTCTCAGTCGCTCCCGCTGTCGATTGGGGGGTCTGCTGCCTTCTCTATGGCAATATCTGCCCCTCTCTGCCTCAGTCGGGGTCTCAGTCGGCGTCGCAGCCTCTGTCAGCGTCTCTGTAGGCGTCTCGGTCGCTGCCGATGTCGATTGGGGGGGTATTATGCCTTCTCTATGCCAATATCTACCCTTGTCTGCCTTATTCGGCGTCTCAGTCGGCGTCGCAGCCTCTGTCCGCGTCTCTATAGGCGTCTCAGCCGCTGCCTCTGTCGATTGGGGGGTCTGCCACCTTCTCTATGCCTATATCTACCCATATATGCCTCAGTCGGCGTCTCAGTCGGCGTCGCAGCCTCTGTCAGTGTCTCTGTAGGCGTCTCAGTCGCTGCCGCTGTCGATTGGGGGGTCCGCTGCTTTCTCTTTGCCTATATTTACCTCTATCTGCCTCAGTCGGCGTCGCAGCCTCTATCAGCGTCTCTGTAGGCGTCTCAATTGTTGCCGCTGTCGATTGGGTTGTCTGCTGCCTTCTCTATGCCCATGTCAAAACATCTCTGCCTCAGTCGGCGTCTCAGTCGGCGTCGCAGCCTCTTGTCAGCGTCTCTGTAGGGATCTCAGTCGTTCCTGCTGTAGATTGGGGGGGCTGCTGCCTTCTCTATGCCTATATCTACCCCTACCTGCCTCAGTCGCCGCCACAGTCGGCTTCGCAGCCTCTTGTCAGCGTCTCTGTAGGGATCTCAGTCGTTGCTGCTGTCGATTGGGGGGGCTGATGCCTTCTCTATGCCTATATCTACCCCTACCTGCCTCAGTTGGCGTCACAGTCGGCTTCTCAGCCTCTGTCAGCGTCACTGTAGGCGTCTCAGCCGCTGCCTCTGTCGATTGGGGGGTCTGCCACCTTCTCTATGCCTATATCTACCCATATATGCCTCAGTCGGCATCTCAGTCGGCGTCGCAGCCTCTGTCAGCGTCTCTGTAGGCGTCTCATTTGCTGCCGCTGTCGATTGGGGGGTCTGCTGCCTTCTCTATGCCTAAGTCTACCCCTCTCAGCCTCAGCCAGCGTCTCAGTCGGCGTCACAGCCTCTGTCAGCGTCTCTGTAGGCGTCTCAATCGCTGCCGCCGTCGATTGGGGTCTGCTGCAGTCTATGCAAATATCTACCCCTATCTGCCTCAGTCGGCGTCGCAGCCTCTGTCAGCGTCTCTGTAGGCGTCTCAGTCCCTCTCGCTGTCGATTGGGGGACTTCTGCCTTATGTATGCCTATATCTACCCCTATCTGTTTCAGTCGGCGTCTCAGTCGGCGTCGCAGTCTCTGTCAGCGTCTCTGTAGGCGTCTCAGTCCCTGCCGCTGTCGATTGGGGGGACTTCTGCCTTCTGTATGCCTATATCTACCCCTATCTGCCTCATTCGGCATCTCAGTCGGCGTTGCAGCCTCTCTCAGCGTCTCTATAGGCGACTCAGTTGCTGCCGCTGTTGATTGGGGGGTCTGCTGCCTTATGTATGCCTATATCTACCCCTATCTGCCTCAGTCGGCATCTCAGTCGGCGTCGCAGCCTCTATCAGCGTCTCTGTAGGCGTCTCAGTTGTTGCCGCTGTCGATTGGTCGATCTGCTGCTTTCTCTATGCGTATATCTACCCCTACCTGCCTCAGTCGGCGTCACAGTCGGCTAAGCAGCCTCTTGCCAGCGTCTCTGTAGGGATGTCAGTCGTTGCCGCTGTCGATTGGGGGGTCTGCTGCCTTCTCTATGTCAATATCTACCCTATCTGCCTCAGTCGGCGTCTCAGCCTCTGTCAGAGTCTCTCTAGGCGTCTCAGTCGCTGCCGCTGTCGATTGGGGGGTCTGCTGCCTTCTGTATGCCTATATCTACCCCTATCTGCCTCAGTCGGCATCTCAGTCGGCGTCGCAGCCTCTACCAGCATCTCTGTAGGCGTCTCAGTTGTTGCCGCTGTCGATTGGAGGGTCTGCTGCGTCTCTATGCCTATATCTACCCCTATCTGCCTCAGTCGGCGTCAGAGTCGGCTTGTCTGCCTCTGTCAGCGTCTCTGTAGGTGTCTCAGTCGCTGCCACTGTCGATTGGGGGGTCTGCTGCCTTCTCTATGCCAATATATACCCTTATCTGCCTCAGTCGGCGTCGCAGCCTCTGTCAGCGTCTCTGTAGGCGTTTCAGTTGTTGCCGCTGTCGATTGGTTGGTCAGCTGCCTTCTCTATGCCTATATCTACCACCACCTGCCTCAGTCGGCGTCACAGTCGGCTTCGTGGCCTCTGTCAGCGTCTCTGTAGGCGTGTCTGTAGGCGTCTCAGCCGCTGCCGCTGTCGATTGGGGGTTCTGCAGCGTTCTCTATGCCTATATCTACCCCTATCTGCCTCAGTCGGCGTCTCAGTCGAAGTCGCAGCCTCTGTCGGCGTCTTTGTAGGCGCCTCAGTCGCTGCCGCTGTCGATTGGGGGCTCTGCTGCCTTCTCTATGCCTGTATCTACCCTTATCTGCCTCAGTCGGCGTCTCAGTCGGCGTCGCTGCCTCTGTCAGCCTCTCTGAATGTGTCTCAGTCGCTGCCGCTGTCGATTGGGGGGTTTGCTGCCTTCTCTATGTCAATATCTACCCTATCTGCCTCAGTCGGCGTCTCAGCCTCTGTCAGAGTTTCTGTAGGCGTCTCAGTTGTTGCCGCTGTCGATTGGGTTGTCTGCTGCCTTCTCTATGCCTATGTCTAACCATCTCTGCCTCAGTCGGTGTCTCAGTCGGCGTTGCAGCCTCTGTTAGCGTCGCAGACTCTTTCAGCGTCGCAGCCTCTGTCAGCGTCTCTGAAGGCGTCTCAGTCGCTGCCGCTGTCGACAGGGGGTCTGCTGCCTTCTCTATGCCTATATCTACCCCTACCTGCCTCAGTCGGCGTCAGAGTCGGCTTGTCTGCCTCTGTCAGCGTCTCTGTAGGTGTCTCAGTCGCTGCCACTGTCGAATGGGGGGTCTGCTGCCTTCTCTATGCCTCTGTCAGCGTCGCAGCCTCTGTCAGCGTCTCTGTAGGCGTCTCAGTCGCTGCCGCTGTCGACTGGGGGTCTGCTACCTTCTCTATGCCTATATCTACCCCTACCTGCCTCAGTCGGCGTCACAGTCGGCTTCGCAGCCTCTGTCAGCGTCTCTGTAGGTGTCTCAGTCGCTGCCACTGTCGAGTGGGGGGTCTGCTGCCTTCTCTATGCCTCTCTCAGCGTCGCAGCCTCTGTCAGCTTCTCTGTAGGTGTCTCAGTCGCTGCCGCCGTCGATTGGGGGTTCTGCTGCCTTCTCTATGCCAATATCTACCCCTATCTGCCTCAGTTAGCGTCTCAGTCAGGATCGCACCCTCTGTCAGCGTGTCTGTAGGCGTCTCAGTCGCTGCCGCCGTCGATTGGGGGGGTCGGCTGCCTTCTCTATGCCAATATATACTCTTATCTGCCTCAGTCGGCGTCGCAGCCTCTGTCAGCGTCTCTGTAGGCGTCTCAGTTGCTGCCGCTGTCGATTGGGGGGTCTGCTGCCTTCTCTATGCCAATATCTACCCCTATCTGCCTCAGTTAGCGTCTCAGTCAGGGTCGCACCCTCTGTCAGCGTGTCTGTAGGCGTCTCAGTCGCTGCCGCCGTCGATTGGGGGGGTCTGCTGCCTTCTCTATGCCAATATCTACCCTTATCTGCCTCAGTCGGCGTCGCAGCCTCTGTCAGCGTCTCTGTAGGCATCTCAGTTGCTGCCGCTGTTGATTGGGGGGTCTGCTGTCTTCTCTATGCCTATATCTACCCCTATATGGCTCAGTCGGCGTCTCAGTCGGCGTCTCAGAAGCCGTCGCAGCCTCTGTCAGCATCTCTTTTGGCGTCTCAGTCGCTGCCGCTGTCGATTGGGGGGTCTGCTGCCTTCTCTACGCCAATATCTACCCCTATCTGCCTCAGTCTGCGTCTCAGTCAGGGTCGCACCCTCTGTCAGCGTCTCTGTAGGCGTCTCAGTCGTTGCCGCTGCCGATTGGGGGTCTGCTGCCTTCTTTATGCCTATATTTATCCCTATCTGCCTCAGTCGGAGTCTTAGTCGGCATCGCAGCCTCTGTCAGCGTCTCTGTAGGTGTTTCAGTCTCTGCCGCTGTCGATTGGGGGGTCTGGTGCCAACTGTATTCCTATATCTACCCCTATCTGCCTCAGTCGGCATCTCAGTCGGCGTCGCAGCCTCTATCAGCGTCTTTGTAGGCGTCTCAGTCGCTGCCGCTGTCGATTGGGGGCTCTGCTGCCTTCTCTATGCCTATATCTACCCTATCTGCCTCAGTCGGCGTCTCAGCCTCTGTCAGAGTCTCTGTAGGCGTCTCAGTTGTTGCCGCTGTCGATTGGTGGATATGCTGCCTTCTCTATGCGTATATCTGCCCCTACCTGCCTCAGTCGGCATCTCAGTCGGCGTCGCAGCCTCTACCAGCATCTCTGTAGGCGTCTCAGTTGTTGCCGCTGTCGATTGGAGGGTCTGCTGCGTCTCTATGCCAATATCTACCCCTACCTGCCTCAGTCGGCGTCACAGTAGGCTTCTCAGCCTCTGTCAGCGTCTCTGTGGGTGTATCAGTCACTGCCGCTATCGATTGGGGGGTCTGCTGCCTTCTCTATGCTTATATCTACCCTTATCTGCATCAGTCGTCGTCTCAGTCGGCGTCGCAGCCCCTGTCAGCGTCTCTGAAAGCGTCTCAGTCGCGGCCGCTGTTTATTGGGGTGTCTGCTGCCTTCTCTATGCCTATATCTACCCCTATCTGCCTCAGTCGGCGTCTCTGTCGGCGTCGCAGCCTCTGCCAGCGTCTCTGTAGGCGTCTCAGTCGCTCCCGCTGTCGATTGGGGGGTCTGCTGCCTTCTCTATGGCAATATCTGCCCCTCTCTGCCTCAGTCGGGGTCTCAGTCGGCGTCGCAGCCTCTGTCAGCGTCTCTGTAGGCGTCTCGGTCGCTGCCGATGTCGATTGGAGGGGTATTATGCCTTCTCTATGCCAATATCTACCCTTGTCTGCCTTATTCGGCGTCTCAGTCGGCGTCGCAGCCTCTGTCCGCGTCTCTATAGGCGTCTCAGCCGCTGCCTCTGTCGATTGGGGGGTCTGCCACCTTCTCTATGCCTATATCTACCCATATATGCCTCAGTCGGCGTCTCAGTCGGCGTCGCAGCCTCTGTCAGTGTCTCTGTAGGCGTCTCAGTCGCTGCCGCTGTCGATTGGGGGGTCCGCTGCTTTCTCTTTGCCTATATTTACCTCTATCTGCCTCAGTCGGCGTCGCAGCCTCTATCAGCGTCTCTGTAGGCGTCTCAGTTGTTGCCGCTGTCGATTGGGTTGTCTGCTGCCTTCTCTATGCCCATGTCAAAACATCTCTGCCTCAGTCGGCGTCTCAGTCGGCGTCGCAGCCTCTTGTCAGCGTCTCTGTAGGGATCTCAGTCGTTGCTGCTGTAGATTGGGGGGGCTGCTGCCTTCTCTATGCCTATATCTACCCCTACCTGCCTCAGTCGCCGCCACAGTCGCCTTCGCAGCCTCTTGTCAGCGTCTCTGTAGGGATCTCAGTCGTTGCTGCTGTCGATTGGGGGGGCTGATGCCTTCTCTATGCCTATATCTACCCCTACCTGCCTCAGTTGGCGTCACAGTCGGCTTCTCAGCCTCTGTCAGCGTCACTGTAGGCGTCTCAGCCGCTGCCTCTGTCGATTGGGGGGTCTGCCACCTTCTCTATGCCTATATCTACCCATATATGCCTCAGTCGGCATCTCAGTCGGCGTCGCAGCCTCTGTCAGCGTCTCTGTAGGCGTCTCATTTGCTGCCGCTGTCGATTGGGGGGTCTGCTGCCTTCTCTATGCCTATGTCTACCCCTCTCAGCCTCAGCCAGCGTCTCAGTCGGCGTCACAGCCTCTGTCAGCGTCTCTGTAGGCGTCTCAATCGCTGCCGCCGTCGATTGGGGTCTGCTGCAGTCTATGCAAATATCTACCCCTATCTGCCTCAGTCGGCGTCGCAGCCTCTGTCAGCGTCTCTGTAGGCGTCTCAGTCCCTCTCGCTGTCGATTGGGGGACTTCTGCCTTATGTATGCCTATATCTACCCCTATCTGTTTCAGTCGGCGTCTCAGTCGGCGTCGCAGTCTCTGTCAGCGTCTCTGTAGGCGTCTCAGTCCCTGCCGCTGTCGATTGGGGGGACTTCTGCCTTCTGTATGCCTATATCTACCCCTATCTGCCTCATTCGGCATCTCAGTCGGCGTAGCAGCCTCTCTCAGCGTCTCTATAGGCGACTCAGTTGCTGCCGCTGTTGATTGGGGGGTCTGCTGCCTTATGTATGCCTATATCTACCCCTATCTGCCTCAGTCGGCATCTCAGTCGGCGTCGCAGCCTCTATCAGCGTCTCTGTAGGCGTCTCAGTTGTTGCCGCTGTCGATTGGTCGATCTGCTGCTTTCTCTATGCGTATATCTACCCCTACCTGCCTCAGTCGGCGTCACAGTCGGCTAAGCAGCCTCTTGCCAGCGTCTCTGTAGGGATGTCAGTCGTTGCCGCTGTCGATTGGGGGGTCTGCTGCCTTCTCTATGTCAATATCTACCCTATCTGCCTCAGTCGGCGTCTCAGCCTCTGTCAGAGTCTCTCTAGGCGTCTCAGTCGCTGCCGCTGTCGATTGGGGGGTCTGCTGCCTTCTGTATGCCTATATCTACCCCTATCTGCCTCAGTCGGCATCTCAGTCGGCGTCGCAGCCTCTACCAGCATCTCTGTAGGCGTCTCAGTTGTTGCCGCTGTCGATTGGAGGGTCTGCTGCGTCTCTATGCCTATATCTACCCCTACCTGCCTCAGTCGGCGTCATAGTCGGCGTCACAGTCGGCGTCACAGTCGGCGTCACAGTCGGCTTCTCAGCCTCTGTCAGCGTCTCTGTGGGTGTATCAATCGCTGCCGCTGTCGATGGGGGGTCTGCTGCCTTCTCTATGCCAATATCTACCCCTCTCTGCCACAGTCGGGGTCTCATTCGGCGTCGCAGCCTCTGTCAGCGTCTCTGTAGGCGTCTCAGTCGCTGCCGCTGTCGATTGGGGGGTCTGCTGCCTTCTCTATGCCTGTATTTTCCTCTATCTGTCTCAGTCGGTGTCACAGCGTCTATCAGCTTCTCTGTAGGCGTCTCAGTGGTTGCCGCTGTCGATTGGGTTCTCTGCTGCCTTCTCTATGCCTATTTCTAACCATCTCTGCCTCAGTCGGCGTCGCAGCCTCTGTCGGCGTCGCAGCCTCTGTCGGCGTCGCAGCCTCTGTCAGCGCCTCTGTAGGCGTCTCAGTCGCTACCGCTGTCGATTGGGGGGTCTGCTGATTTATCTATGCCTATCTCTTCCCCTATCTGCCTCAGTCGGCGCCACAATCGGATTCGCAGCCTCTGTCAGCGTCTCTGTAGGTGTCTCAGTCGCTGCCGATGTCGATTGGGGGGTCTGATGCCTTCTCTATCCCAATATCTACCCTTGTCTGCCTCAGTCGGCGTCTCAGTCGGCGTCGCAGCCTCTGTCCGCGTCTCTGTAGGCGTTTCAGCCATTGCCTCTGTCGATTGGGGGGTGCCATCTTCTCTATGCCTATATCTACCCATATCTGCCTCAGTCGGCGTCGCAGCCTCTGTCAGAGTCTCTGTACGCGTTTTAGTCGCTGCCGCTGTCGATTGGAGGTCCGCTGCTTTCTCTATGCCAATCGTCTCTCTGCCTCAGTCGGGATCTCAGTCGGCGTCGCAGCCTCTGTCAGCGTCTTTGTAGGCGTCTCAGTCGCTGCCGCTGTCGAATGGGGGGTCTGCTGCCTTCTCTTTGCCTATATTTACCTCTATCTGCCTCAGTCGGCATCTCAGTCGGCGTCGCAGCCTCTATCAGCGTCTCTGTAGGCGTTTCAGTTGTTGCCGCTGTCGATTGGGTTGTCTGCTGCCTTCTCTATGCCTATATCTACCCCTATATGTACCCCTACCTGCCTCAGTTGGCGTCACAGTCGGCTTCTCCGCCTCTGTCAGCGTCTCTGTAGGCGTCTCAGTTGTTGCTGCTGTCGATTGGGGGGGTCTGCTGCTCTCTCTATGCCAATATCTACCCCTATTTGTCTCTATCTGCGTCGCAGTCTCTGTCATCGTCTCTGTAGGCGTCTCAGTCGCAGCCGTTGTCGATTGAGGGGTCTGCTGCCTTCTCTATGCCTATATCTACCTCTACCTGCCTCAGTCGCCGTCACAGTCGGCTTCGCAGCCTCTGTCAGCGTCTCTGTAGGCGTCTCAGTCGCCACCGCTGTCGATTAGGGGTTCTGCTGCCTTCTCTATTCCCATCTCTACCCCTACCTGCCTCAGTTGCCGTCACAGTCGGCTTCTCAGCCTCTGTCAGCGTCTCTGTAGGTATCTCAGTTGTTGCCGCTGTCGATTGGGGGGACTGCTGATCTCTCTATGCCAATATCTACCCCTACCTGCCGCAGTCAGCATCTCAGTCGGCGTCGCACCCACTGTCAGCGTCTCTATGCCAATGTCTAACCATCTCTGCCTCAGTCGGCGTCTCAGCCGGCGTCTCAGTCGGCGTCTCCGTCGGCGTCTCCGTCGGCGTCTCAGTCGGCGTCTCTGTCGGCGTCGCAGCCTCTGTCAGCGTCTCTGTTGTCGTCTCAGTCGCTGCCGCTGTCGATTGGGGGGTCTGCTGCTTTCTCTATGCCAATATCTACCCTTATCTGCCTCAGTCGGCGTCTCAGTCGGCGTCACAGCCTCTGTCAGCGTCTCTGAATGCGTTTCAGTCTCAGTCACTGCCGCTGTCGATTGGAGGGTCTGATGCCTTCTCTATGCCTATATCTACTCCTATTTGCCTCAGTCGGAGTCTCAGTCGGCATCGCAGCTTCTGTCAGCGTCTATGTAGGCGTCTCAGTCGCTGCCGCTGTCGATTGGGGGTCTGATGCCTTCTCTATGCCTATATCTTCCCCTACCTGCCTCAGTCGGAGTCTCAGTCGGCATCGCAGCCTCTGTCAGCGTCTATGTAGGCGTCTCAGTCGCTGCCGCCGTCGATTGGGGGGTCTGCTGCCTTCTCTATGCCAATATATACCCTTATCTGCCTCAGTCGGCGTCGCAGCCTCTGTCAGCGTCTCTGTAGGCGTTTCAGTTGTTGCCGCTGTCGATTGGTTGGTCAGCTGCCTTCTCTATGCCTATATCTACCACCACCTGCCTCAGTCGGCGTCACAGTCGGCTTCGTGGCCTCTGTCAGCGTCTCTGTAGGCGTGTCTGTAGGCGTCTCAGCCGCTGCCGCTGTCGATTGGGGGTTCTGCAGCGTTATCTATGCCTATATCTACCCCTATCTGCCTCAGTCGGCGTCTCAGTCGAAGTCGCAGCCTCTGTCAGCGTCTTTGTAGGCGCCTCAGTCGCTGCCGCTGTCGATTGGGGGCTCTGCTGCCTTCTCTATGCCTGTATCTACCCTTATCTGCCTCAGTCGGCGTCTCAGTCGGCGTCGCTGCCTCTGTCAGCCTCTCTGAATGTGTCTCAGTCGCTGCCGCTGTCGATTGGGGGGTTTGCTGCCTTCTCCATGTCAATATCTACCCTATCTGCCTCAGTCGGCATCTCAGCCTCTGTCAGAGTTTCTGTAGGCGTCTCAGTTGTTGCCGCTGTCGATTGGGTTGTCTGCTGCCTTCTCTATGCCTATGTCTAAACATCTCTGCCTCAGTCGGTGTCTCAGTCGGCGTTGCAGCCTCTGTTAGCGTCGCAGACTCTTTCAGCGTCGCAGCCTCTGTCAGCGTCTCTGAAGGCGTCTCAGTCGCTGCCGCTGTCGACAGGGGGTCCGCTGCCTTCTCTATGCCTATATCTACCCCTACCTGCCTCAGTCGGCGTCAGAGTCGGCTTCTCTGCCTCTGTCAGCGTCTCTGTAGGTGTCTCAGTCGCTGCCACTGTCGAGTGGGGGGTCTGCAGCCTTCTCTATGCCTCTGTCAGCGTCGCAGCCTCTGTCAGCGTCTATGTAGGCGTCTCAGTCGCTGCCGCTGTCGACTGGGGGTCTGCTACCTTCTCTATGCCTATATCTACCCCTATCTGCCTCAGTCGGCGTCTGAGTCGGCGTCGCAGTCTCTTGTCAGCGTCTCTGTAGGGATCTCAGTCGTTGCTGCTGTCGATTGGGGGGGCTGCTGCCTTCTCTATGCCTATATCTACCCCTACCTGCCTCAGTTGGCGTCTCAGTCAGGGTCGCACCCTCTGTCAGCGTGTCTGTAGGCGTCTCAGTCGCTGCCGCTGTTGATTGGGGGGGTCTGCTGTCTTCTCTATGCCTATATCTACCCCTATATGGCTCAGTCGGCGTCTCAGTCGGCGTCTCAGAAGCCGTCGCAGCCTCTGTCAGCATCTCTTTTGGCGTCTCAGTCGCTGCCGCTGTCGATTGGGGGGTCTGCTGCCTTCTCTACGCCAATATCTACCCCTATCTGCCTCAGTCTGCGTCTCAGTCAGGGTCGCACCCTCTGTCAGCGTCTCTGTAGGCGTCTCAGTCGCTGCCGACGTCGATTGGGGGGGTCTGCTGCCTTCTCTATGCCAATATCTACCCCTATCTGCCTCAGTCGGCGTCTGAGTCGGCGTCGCAGTCTCTTGTCAGCGTCTCTGTAGGCATCTCAGTCGTTGCCGCTGCCGATTGGGGGTCTGCTGCCTTCTTTATGCCTATATTTATCCCTATCTGCCTCAGTCGGAGTCTTAGTCGGCATCGCAGCCTCTGTCAGCGTCTCTGTAGGTGTTTCAGTCTCTGCCGCTGTCGATTGGGGGGTCTGCTG
Source organism: Clusia tigrina (assembly GCA_920105625.2). Lineage (NCBI taxonomy): Eukaryota > Metazoa > Arthropoda > Insecta > Diptera > Clusiidae > Clusia > Clusia tigrina. Next base: position 86,867,267 of record OV050031.1, read on the forward strand.
CCAACTGTATTCCTATATCTACCCCTATCTGCCTCAGTCGGCATCTCAGTCGGCGTCGCAGCCTCTATCAGCGTCTTTGTAGGCGTCTCAGTCGCTGCCGCAGTCGATTGGGGGCGCTGCTGCCTTCTCTATGCCTATATCTACCCTATCTGCCTCAGTCGGCGTCTCAGCCTCTGTCAGAGTCTCTGTAGGCGTCTCAGTTGTTGCCGCTGTCGATTGGTGGATATGCTGCCTTCTCTATGCGTATATCTGCCCCTACCTGCCTCAGTCGGCATCTCAGTCGGCGTCGCAGCCTCTACCAGCATCTCTGTAGGCGTCTCAGTTGTTGCCGCTGTCGATTGGAGAGTCTGCTGCGTCTCTATGCCAATATCTACCCCTACCTGCCTCAGTCGGCGTCACAGTAGGCTTCTCAGCCTCTGTCAGCGTCTCTGTGGGTGTATCGGTCACTGCCGCTATCGATTGGGGGGTCTGCTGCCTTCTCTATGCTTATATCTACCCTTATCTGCCTCAGTCGTCGTCTCAGTCGGCGTCGCAGCCCCTGTCAGCGTCTCTGAAAGCGTCTCAGTCGCTGCCGCTGTTTATTGGGGTGTCTGCTGCCTTCTCTATGCCTATATCTACCCCTATCTGCCTCAGTCGGCGTCTCTGTCGGCGTCGCAGCCTCTGTCAGCGTCTCTGTAGGCGTCTCAGTCGCTCCCGCTGTCGATTGGGGGGTCTGCTGCCTTCTCTATGGCAATATCTGCCCCTCTCTGCCTCAGTCGGGGTCTCAGTCGGCGTCGCAGCCTCTGTCAGCGTCTCTGTAGGCGTCTCGGTCACTGCCGATGTCGATTGGGGGGGTATTATGCCTTCTCTATGCCAATATCTACCCTTGTCTGCCTTATTCGGCGTCTCAGTCGGCGTCGCAGCCTCTGTCCGCGTCTCTATAGGCGTCTCAGCCGCTGCCTCTGTCGATTGGGGGGTCTGCCACCTCCTCTATGCCTATATCTACCCATATATGCCTCAGTCGGCGTCTCAGTCGGCGTCGCAGCCTCTGTCAGTGTCTCTGTAGGCGTCTCAGTCGCTGCCGCTGTCGATTGGGGGGTCCGCTGCTTTCTCTTTGCCTATATTTACCTCTATCTGCCTCAGTCGGCGTCGCAGCCTCTATCAGCGTCTCTGTAGGCGTCTCAGTTGTTGCCGCTGTCGATTGGGTTGTCTGCTGCCTTTTCTATGCCCATGTCAAAACATCTCTGCCTCAGTCGGCGTCTCAGTCGGCGTCGCAGCCTCTTGTCAGCGTCTCTGTAGGGATCTCAGTCGTTGCTGCTGTAGATTGGGGGGGCTGCTGCCTTCTCTATGCCTATATCTACCCCTACCTGCCTCAGTCGCCGCCACAGTCGGCTTCGCAGCCTCTTGTCAGCGTCTCTGTAGGGATCTCAGTCGTTGCTGCTGTCGATTGGGGGGGCTGCTGCCTTCTCTATGCCTATATCTACCCCTACCTGCCTCAGTTGGCGTCACAGTCGGCTTCTCAGCCTCTGTCAGCGTCACTGTAGGCGTCTCAGCCGCTGCCTCTGTCGATTGGGGGGTCTGCCACCTTCTCTATGCCTATATCTACCCATATATGCCTCAGTCGGCGTCGCAGCCTCTGTCAGAGTCTCTGTACGCGTTTTAGTCGCTGCCGCTGTCGATTGGAGGTCCGCTGCTTTCTCTATGCCAATCGTCTCTCTGCCTCAGTCGGGATCTCAGTCGGCATCGCAGCCTCTGTCAGCGTCTTTGTAGGCGTCTCAGTCGCTGCCGCTGTCGATTGGGGGGTCTGCTGCCTTCTCTTTGCCTATATTTACCTCTATCTGCCTCAGTCGGCATCTCAGTCGGCGTCGCAGCCTCTATCAGCGTCTCTGTAGGCGTTTCAGTTGTTGCCGCTGTCGATTGGGTTGTCTGCTGCCTTCTCTATGCCTATATCTACCCCTATATGTACCCCTACCTGCCTCAGTTGGCGTCACAGTCGGCTTCTCCGCCTCTGTCAGCGTCTCTGTAGGCGTCTCAGTTGTTGCCGCTGTCGATTGGGGGGGGTCTGCTGCTCTCTCTATGCCAATATCTACCCATATTTGTCTCTATCGGCGTCGCAGTCTCTGTCAGCGTCTCTGTAGGCGTCTCAGCCGCAGCCGTTGTCGATTGAGGGGTCTGCTGCCTTCTCTATGCCTATATCTACCTCTACCTGCCTCAGTCGCCGTCACAGTCGGCTTCGCAGCCTCTGTCAGCGTCTCTGTAGGCGTCTCAGTCGCCACTGCTGTCGATTAGGGGTTCTGCTGCCTTCTCTATTCCTATCTCTACCCCTACCTGCCTCAGTTGGCGTCACAGTCGGCTTCTCAGCCTCTGTCAGCGTCTCTGTAGGTATCTCAGTTGTTGCCGCTGTCGATTGGGGGGACTGCTGCTCTCTCTATGCCAATATCTACCCCTACCTGCCGCAGTCAGCATCTCAGTCGGCGTCGCACCCTCTGTCAGCGTCTCTGTAGGCGTCTCATTTGTTGCCTCTGTAGATTGGGGGGTCTGCTGCCTTCTCTATGCCTATGTCTACCCCTCTCAGCCTCAGCCGGCGTCTCAGTCGGCGTCGCAGCCTATGTCAGCGTCTCTGTAGGCGTCTCAATCGCTGCCGCCTTCGATTGGGGGGTCTGCTGCAGTCTCTATTGCAATATCTACCCCTATCTGCCTCAGTCGGCGTAGCAGCCTTTGTCAGCGTCTCTGTAGGCGTCTCAGTCCCTGCCGCTGTCGATTGGGGGGACTTCTGCCTTCTGTATGCCTATATTTACCACTATCTGCCTCATTCGGCATCGCAGTCTGCGTCGCAGCCTCTATCAGCTTCTCTGTATGCATCTCAGTTGTTGCCGCTGTCGATTGGGTTGTCTGCTGCCTTCTCTATGCCTATGTCTAACCCTCTCTGCCTCAGTCGGAGTCTCAGTCGGCGTCGCAGCCTCTGTCAGCGTCGTAGCCTCTGTCAGCGTCTCTGAAGGCGTCTCAGTCGCTGCCGCTGTTGATTGGGGGTCTGCTGCCAACTGTATGTCTATATCTACCCCTATCTGCCTCAGTCGGCATCTCAGTCGACGTCGCAGCCTCTATCAGCGTCTCTGTATACGTCTCAGTGGTTGCCGCTGTCGACTGGTGGGTCTGCTGCCTTCTCTATACCTATATCTACCCCTACCTGCCTCAGTCGGCGTCACAGTCGGCTTCGCTGCCTCTGTCAGCGTGTCTGTGGGCGTCTCAGTCGCCGCCGCTGTCGATTGGGGGTTCTGCTGCCTTCTCTATGCCTATATCTACCCCTATCTACCTCAGTCGGCGTCTCAGTCGGCGTCTCAGTCGGCGTCGCAGCCTCTATCGGCGTCTTTGTAGGCGTCTCAATTGCTGGCGCTGTCGATTGGGGGGTCTGCAGCCTTCTCTATCCCTATATCTACCCTTATCTGCCTCAGTCGGCGTCTCAGTCGGCGTCGCAGCCTCTGTCAGCGTCTCTGTAGGCGTCTCAGTCGGTGCCGCTGTCGAGTGGGGGGTCTGCTGCCTTCTCTATGCCTATATTTACCCCTACTGCCTCAGTCAGCGTCTCAGTCGGCGTCGCAGCCTGTTGCCAGCGTCTCTGTAGGGATCTCAGTCGTTGCCGCTGTCGATTGGGGGTCTGCTGCAAACTGTATGCCTATATCTACCCCTATCTGCTTCAGTCGGTATCTCAGTCGGCGTCGCAGCCTCTATCAGCGTATCTGTAGGCGTCTCAGTTGTTGCCGCTGTCGATTGGGGGGTCTGGTGCCTTCTCTATGCCTATGTCTAGCCCTCTCTGCCTCAGTCGGCGTCGCAGCCTCTGTCAGCGTCTCTGAAGGTGTCTCAGTCGCTGCCGCCGTCGATTGGGGGTCTGCTGCCTTCTCTATGCCAATATCTACCCTTATCTGCCTCAGTCGGCGTCGCAGCCTTTGTCAGCGTCTCTGTAGGCGTCTCAGTCGCTGCCGCTGTCGATTGAGGGTCTGCTGCCAACTGTATGCCTATATGTACCCCTATCTGCCGCAGTCGGCATATCAGTCGGCGTCGCAGCCTCTATCAGCGTCTCTGTAGGCGTCTCAGTTGTTGCCGCTTTCGATTGGTGGGTCTGCTGCCTTCTCTATGCCTATATCTACCCTTACCTGCTTCAGTCGGCGTCACAGTCGGCTTCGCAGCCCCTGTCAGTGTCTCTGTAGGCGTCTCAGCCGCTGCCGCTGTCGATTGGGGGTTCTGCAGCGTTCTCTATGCCTATATCTACCCCTATCTGCCTCAGTCGGAGTCCCAGTCGGCGTCGCAGCCTCTGTCAGCGTCGCAGCCTCTGTCAGCGTGTCTGTAAGTGTCTCAGTCGCTGCCGCTGTCGATTGGGGGGTCTGCTGCCTTCTCTATGCCTATATCTACCCCTATCTGCGTCAGTCGGCGTCGCAGCCTCTGTCAGCGTCGTAGCCTCTGTCAGCGTCTCTGTAGGCGTCTCAGTCGCTGGCGCTGTCGATTGGGGGTCTGCAGCCATCTCTATCCCTATATCTACCCTTATCTGCCTCAGTCGGCGTCTCAGTCGGCGTCGCAGCCTCTGTCAGCGTCTCTCTAGGCGTCTCAGTCGCTGCCGCGTTCGAGTGGGGGGCCGCTGCCTTCTCTATGCCTATATCTACCCCTATCTGCCTCAGTCAGCGTCTCAGTCGGCATCGCAGCCTCTTGCCAGCGTCATCGTAGGGATCTCAGTCGTTGCCGCTGTCGATTGGGGGTCTGCTGCCAACTGTATGCCTATATCCACCCCTATCTGCTTCAGTCGGTATCTGAGTCGGCGTCGCAGCCTCTATCAGCGTCTCTGTAGGCGTCTCAGTTGTTGCCGCTGTCGATTGGGGGGTCTGGTGCCTTCTCTATGCCTATGTCTAGCCCTCTCTGCCTCAGTCGGCGTCTCAGTCGGCGTCGCAGCCTCTGTCAGCGACGCAGCCTCTCTCAGCGTCTCTGTAGGTGTCTCAGTCGCTGCCGCCGTCGATTGGGGGGTCAGCTGCCTTCTCTATGCCAATATCTACCCCTATCTGCCTCAGTCAGCGTCTCAGTCAGGGTGGCACCCTCTGTCAGCGTCTCTGTAGGCGTCTCAGTCGCTGCCGCCGTCGATTGGGGGGTCTGCTGCCTTCTCTATGCCAATATCTACCCTTATCGGCCTCAGTCGGCGTCGCAGCCTCTGTCAGCGTCTCTGTAGGCGTCTCAGTCGCTGCCGCTGTCGATTGGGGGTCTGCTGCGTCTCTATGCCTATATCTACCCCTACCTGCCTCAGTCGATGTCACAGTAGGCTTCTCAGCCTCTGTCTGCGTCTCTGTAGGTGTCTCAGTCGCTGCCGCTGTCGATTGGGGGGTCTGCTGCCTTCTCAATGCCTATATCTACCCTTATCTGCCTCAGTCGTCGTCTCAGTCGGCGTTGCAGCCTCTGTCAGCGTCTCTGAATGCATCTCAGTCGCTGCCGCTGTCGATTGGGGGGTCTTCTGCCTTCTCTATGCCTATATCTACCCCGATCTGCCTCAGTCGGCGTCTCAGTCGACATTTCAGTCGGCGTCGCAGCCTCTGTCAGCGTCTCTGTAGGCGTCTCAGTTGCTGCCGCTGTCGATTGGGGGTCTGCTGCGTCTCTATGCCTATATCTACCCCTTCCTGCCTCAGTCGATGTCACAGTAGGCTTCTCAGCCTCTGTCTGCGTCTCTGTAGGCGTCTCAGTCGCTGCCGCTGTCGACAGGGGGTCTGCTGCCTTCCCTATGCCTATATCTACCCCTACCTGCCTCAGTCGGCGTCAGAGTTGGCTTCTCAGCTTCTGTCAGCGTCTCTGTCGGCGTCTCAGTTGTTTCCGCTTTCGATTGGGGGGTCTGCTGCCTTCAATATGCCTATATCTACCCCCATCTGCCTCAGTCGGCGTCTCAGTCGGCGTCTCAGTCAGCGTCTCAGTCGGCGTCGCAGCCTCTGTCAGCGTCTCTGCATGCGTCTCAGTCGCTGCCGCTGTCGATTGGAATATCTACTGCCTTCTCTATGCCTATATTTATCTCTATCTGCCTCAGTCAGCATCGAAGTCAGCGTCGCAGCCTCTGTCAGCGTCTCTGTAGGCGTCTCAGTCGCTGCCGCTGTCGACTGGGGGTCTGCTACCTCCTCTATGCCTATATCTACCCCTACCTGACTCAGTCGGCGTCACAGTCGGCTTCGCAGCATCTGTCAGCGTCTCTGTAGGTGTCTCAGTCGCTGCCACTGTCGAGTGGGGGGTCTGCTGCCTTCTCTATGCCTCTGTCAGTGTCGCAGCCTCTGTCAGCTTCTCTGTAGGTGTCTCAGTCGCTGCCGCCGTCGATTGGGGGGTCTGCTGCCTTCTCTATGCCAATATCTACCCCTATCTGCCTCAGTCAGCGTCTCAGTCAGGGTCGCTCCCTCTGTCAGCGTGTCTGTAGGCGTCTCAGTCGCTGCCGCCGTCGATTGGGGGGTCTGCTGCCTTCTCTATGCCAATATCTACCCTTATCTTCCTCAGTCGGCGTCGCAGCCTCTGTCAGCGTCTCTGTAGGCGTCTCAGTTGCTGCCGCTGTTGATTGGGGGGGTCTGCTGTCTTCTCTATGCCTATATCTACCCCTATATGGCTCAGTCGGCGTCTCAGTCGGCGTCTCAGAAGCCGTCGCAGCCTCTGTCAGCATCTCTTTTGGCGTCTCAGTCGCTGCCGCTGTCGATTGGGGGGTCTGCTGCCTTCTCTATGCCAATATCTACCCCTATCTGCCTCAGTCAGGGTCGCACCCTCTGTCAGTGTCTCTGTAGGCGTCTCAGTCGCTACCGCCGTCGATTGGGGGGGTCTGCTGCCTTCTCTATGCCAATATCTACCCCTATCTGCCTCAGTCGGCGTCTAAATCGGCGTCGCAGTCTCTTGGCAGCGTCTCTGTAGGCATCTCAGTCGTTGCCGCTGCCGATTGGGGGTCTGCTGCCTTCTCTATGCCTATATCTACCCTTATCTGCCTCAGTCGTCGTCTCAGTCGGCGTCGCAGCCCCTGTCAGCGTCTCTGAATGCGTCTCAGTCGCTGCCGCTGTTTATTGGGGTGTCTGCTGCCTTATCTATGCCTATATCTACCCCTATCTGCCTCAGTCGGCGTCTCAGTCGGCGTCGCACCCCCTGTCAGCGTCTCTGTAGGCGTCTCAGTCGCTGCCGCTGTCGATTGGGGGATCTGCTGCCTTCTCTATGGCAATATCTGCCCCTCTCTGCCTCAGTCGGGGTCTCAGTCGGCGTCGCAGCCTCTGTCAGCGTCTCTGTAGGCATCTCGGTCGCTGCTGATGTCGATTGGGGGGGTCTTATGCTTTCTCTATGCCAATATCTACCCTTGTCTGCCTTAGTCGGCGTCTCAGTCGGCGTCGCAGCCTCTGTCCGCGTCTCTATAGGCGTCTCAGCCGCTGCCTCTGTCGATTGGGGGTCTGCCACCTTCTCTATGCCTATATCTACCCATATCTGCCTCAGTCGGCGTCTCTGTAGGCATCTCAGTCGCTGCCGCTGTCGATTGGGGGGTCCGCTGCCTTCTCTTTGCCTATATTTACCTCTATCTGCCTCAGTCGGCGTCGCAGCCTCTATCAGCGTCTCTGTAGGCGTCTCAGTTGTTGCCGCTGTCGATTGGGTTGTCTGCTGCCTTCTCTATGCCCATGTCAAAACATCTCTGCCTCAGTCGGCGTTGCAGCCTCTGTCAGCGTCTCTATAGGCGTCTCAGTCGCTGCCACTGTCGATTGGGGGATCTGCTGCCTTCTCTATGCCTATATCTACCCCTATGTGCCTCAGTCGGTGTCTCAGTCGGCGTCGCAGCCTCTTGTCAGCGTCTCTGTAGGGATCTCAGTCGTTGCCGCTGTCGATTGGGGGGCTGCTGCCTTCGCTATGCCTATATCTACCCCTACCTGCCTCAGTCGCCGTCACAGTCGGCTTTGCAGCCCCTGTCAGCGTCTCTGTACGTGTCTCAATCGCTGCCGCCGTCTATTGGGGGGTCTGCTGCATTCTCTATACCAATATCTACCCCTATCTGCCTCAGTCGGCGTCTCAGTCGGTGTCGCAGCCTCTTTTCAGCGTCTCTGTAGGCGTCTCAGTTGTTGCCGTTGTCGATTTGGGGGGTCTGCTGCCTTCTCTATGTCAATATCTACCCCTATCTGCCTCAGTCGGCATCGCAGTCTCTGTCAGCGTCTCTGTAGGCATCTCAGTCGCTGCCGCTGTCGATTGGGGTGGTCTGCTGCCGTCTCTATGCCTATCTTTTCCCCGATCTGCCTCAGTCGGCGCCCCATTCGGCATAGCAGCCTCTATGTCGGCGCCTCAGTCGCTACCGCTGTCGATTGGGAGGGGGGTCTGCTGCCTTCTCTATGCCATTATCTACCCCTATCTGCCTCAGTCAGCGTCTCAGTCAGTGTCGCACCCTCTGTCAGCGTCTCTGTAGGCGTCTCTGTCGCTGCCGCTGTCGATTGGGGGGTCTGCTGCCTTCTCTATGCCTATATCTACCCCTACCTGCCTCAGTCGGCATCTCAGTCGGCGTCGCAGCCTCTGTCAGCGTCTCTGTAGGCGTCTCATTTGCTGCCGCCGTCGATTGGGGGGTCTGCTGCCTTCTCTATGCCTATGTCTACCCCTCTCAGCCTCAGCCAGCGTCTCAGTCGGCGTCGCAGCCTCTGTCAGCGTCTCTGTAGGCGTCTCAATCGCTGCCGCCGTCGATTGGGGTCTGCTGCAGTCTCTATGCAAATATCTACCCCTATCTGCCTCAGTCGGCGTCGCAGCCTCTGTCAGCGTCTCTGTAGGCTTCTCAGTCCCTCTCGCTGTCGATTGGGGGACTTCTGCCTTCTGTATGCCTATATCTACCCCTATCTGCCTCAGTCGGCGTCTCAGTCAGCGTCGCAGTCTCTGTCAGCGTCTCTGTAGGCGTCTCAGTCCCTGCCGCTGTCGATTGGAGGGACTTCTGTCTTCTGTATGCCTATATCTACCCCTATCTGCCTCATTCGGCATCTCAGTCGGCGTCGCAGCCTCTGTCAGCGTCGCAGCCTCTGCCAGCGGCTCTATAGGCGTCTCAGTCGCTGCCGCTGTTGATTGGGGGGTCTGCTGCCTTATGCACGCCTATATCTACCCCTATCTGCCTCAGTCGGCATCTCAGTCGGCGTCGCAGCATCTAACAGCGTCTCAGTTGTTGCCGCTGTCGATTGGTGGATCTGCTGCTTTCTCTATGCGTATATCTACCCCTACCTGCCTCAGTCGGTGTCACAGTCGGCTTCGCAGCCTCTTGCCAGCGTCTCTGTAGGGATCTCAGTCGTTGCCGCTGTCGATTGGGGGGTCTGCTGTCTTCTCATGTCAATATCTACCCTATCTGCCTCAGTCGGCGTCTCAGCCTCTGTCAGAGTCTCTGTAGGCGTCTCAGTCGCTGCCGCTGTCGATTGGGGGGTCTGCTGCCTTCTGTATGCCTATATCTACCCCTATCTGCCTCAGTCGGCATCTCAGTCGGCGTCGCAGCCTCTACCAGCATCTCTATAGGCGTCTCAGTTGTTGCCGCTGTCGATTGGAGGGTCCGCTGCGTCTCTATGCCTATATCTACCCCTACCTGCCTCTGTCGGCGTCACAGTCGGCGTCACAGTTGGCTTCCCAGCCTCTGTCAGCGTCTCTGTGGGTGTATCAATCGCTGCCGCTGTCGATTGGGGGGTCTGCTGCCTTCTCTATGCCTATATATACCCTTATCTGCCTCAATCGTCGTTTCAGTCGGCGTCGCAGCCTCTGTCAGCGTCTCTGTAAGCGTCTCAGTAGCTGCCGCTGCCGATTGGGGGGTCTGCTGCCTTCTCTATGCCAATATCTACCCCTCTCTGCCACAGTCGGGGTCTCATTCTGCGTCGCAGCCTCTGTCAGCGTCTCTGTAGGCGTCTCAGTCGCTGCCGCTGTCGATTGGGGGGTCTGCTGCCTTCTCTATGCCTGTATTTACCTCTATATGGCTCAGTCGGCATCTCAGTCGGCGTCGCAGCCTCTATCAGCGTCTCTGTAGGCGTCTCAGTTGTTGCCGTTGTCGATTGAGGGGTCTGCTGCCTTCTCTATGCCTATATCTACCCCTACCTGCCTCAGTCGGCATCTCAGTCGGCGTCGCACCCTCTGTCAGCGTCTCTGTAGGCGTCTCATTTGTTGCCGCTGTCGATTGGGGGGTCTGCTGCCTTCTCTATGCCTATGTCTACCCCTCTCAGCCTCAGCCGGCGTCTCAGTCGGCGTCTCAGTCGGCGTCGCAGCCTCTGTCAGCGTCTCTGCAGGCGTCTCAGTCGCCAAAGCTGTCGATTAGGGTTTCTGCTGCCTTCTCTATTCCTATATCTACCCCTACCTGCCTCAGTTGGCGTCACAGTCGGCTTCTCAGCCTCTGTCAGCGTCTCTGTAGGTGTCTCAGTTGTTGCCGCTGTCGATTGGGGGTCTGCTGCTCTCTCTATGCCAATATCTACCCCTACCTGCCTCAGTCGGCATCTCAGTCGGCGTCGCACCCTCTGTCAGCGTCTCTGTAGGCGTCTCATTTGTTGCCGCTGTCGATTGGGGGGTCTGCTGCCTTCTCTATGCCTATGTCTACCCCTCTCAGCCTCAGCCGGCGTCTCAGTCGGCGTCCCAGTCGGCGTCGCAGCCTCTGTCAGCGTCTCTGTAGGCGTCTCAATCGCTGCCGCCGTCGATTGGGGGGTCTGCTGCAGTCTCTATTGCAATATCTACCCCTATCTGCCTCAGTCGGCTTAGCAGCCTTTGTCAGCGTCTCTGTAGGCGTCTCAGTCCCTGCCGCTGTCGATTGGGGGGACTTCTGCCTTCTGTATGCCTATATCTACCACTATCTGCCTCATTCGGCATCTCAGTCTGCGTCGCAGCCTCTATCACCGTCTCTGTATGCGTCTCAGTTGTTGCCGCTGTCGATTGGGTTGTCTGCTGCCTTCTCTATGCCTATGTCTAACCCTCTCTGCCTCAGTCGGCGTCTCAGTCGGCGTCGCAGCCTCTGTCAGCGTCGTAGCCTCTGTCAGCGTCTCTGAAGGCGTCTCAGTCGCTGCCGCTGTTGATTGGGGGTCTGCTGCCAACTGTATGTCTATATCTACCCCTATCTGCCTCAGTCGGCATCTCAGTCAGCGTCGCAGCCTCTATAAGCGTCTCTGTAGGCGTCTCAGTTGTTGCCGCTGTCGACTAGTGGGTCTGCTGCCTTCTCTATGCCTATATCTACACCTACCTGCCTCAGTCGGCGTCACAGTCGGCTTCGCAGCCTCTGTCAGCGTGTCTGTGGGCGTCTCAGTTGCCGCCGCTGTCGATTGGGTTCTCTGCTGCCTTCTCTATGCCTATATCTACCCCTATCTACCTCAGTCGGCGTCTCAATCGGCGTCTCAGTCGGCGTCGCAGCCTCTATCAGCGTCTTTGTAGGCGTCTCAGTTGCTGACGCTGTCGATTGGGGGGTCTGCAGCCTTCTCTATCCCTATATCTACCCTTATCTGCCTCAGTCGGCGTCTCAGTCGGCGTCGCAGCCTCTGTCAGCGTTTTTGTAGGCGTCTCAGCCGCTGCCGCTGTCGATTGGGGGGTCTGCTGCCTTCTCTTTGCCTATATTTACCTCTATCTGCCTCAGTCGGCATCTTAGTCGGCGTCACAGCGTATATCAGCTTCTCTGTAGGCGTCTCAGTTGTTGCCGCTGTCGATTGGGTTCTCTGCTGCCTTCTCTATGCCTATTTCTAACCATCTCTGCCTCAGTCGGCGTCGCAGCCTCTGCGCACCCTCTGTTAGCGTCTCTGTAGGCATCTCATTTGTTGCCGCTGTCGATTGGGGGGGTCTGCTGCCTTCTCTATGCCTATGTCTACCCCTCTCAGCCTCAGCCGGCGTCTCAGTCGGCGTCGCAGCCTCTGTCAGCGTCTCTGTAGGCGTCTCAATCGCTGCCGCCGTCGATTGGGGGGTCTGCTGCAGTCTCTATTGCAATATCTATCGCTATCTGCCTCAGTCGGCTTAGCAGCCTTTGGCAGCGTCTCTGTAGGCGTCTCAGTTGTTGCCGCTGTCGACTGGTGGGTCTGCTGCCTTCTCTATGCCTATATCTACCCCTACCTGCCTCAGTCGGCGTCTCAATCGGCGTCGCAGCCTCTGTCAGCGTCGTAGCCTCTGTCAGCGTCTCTGAAGGCGTCTCAGTCGCTGCCGCTGTCGATTGGGGGGTCTGCTGCCTTCTCTATGCCTATATCTACCCTTATCTGCCTCAATCGTCGTTTCAGTCGGCGTCGCAGCCTCTGTCAGCGTCTCTGTAGGCGTCTCAGTCGCTGCCGCTGCCGATTGGGGGGTCTGCTGCCTTCTCTATGCCAATATCTACCCTTATCTGCCTCAGTCGGCGTCGCAGCCTCTGTAAGCGTCTCTGTAGGCGTCTCAGTCGCTGCCGCTGTCGATTGGGGGGTCTGCTGCCTTCTCTATGCCTGTATTTACCTCTATATGTCTCAGTCGGTGTCACAGCGTCTATCAGCTTCTCTGTAGGCGTCTCAGTTGTTGCCGCTGTCGATTGGGTTGTCTGCTGCCTTCTCTATGCCTATTTCTAACCATCTCTGCCTCAGTCGGCGTCGCAGCCTCTGTCGGCGTCGCAGCCTCTGTCAGCGCCTCTGTAGGCGTCTCAGTCGCTACCGCTGTCGATTGAGGGGTCTGCTGATTTATCTATGCCTATCTCTTCCCCTATCTGCCTCAGTCGGCGCCACAATCGGCTTCGCAGCCTCTGTCAGCGTCTCTGTAGGTGTCTCAGTCGTTGCCGATGTCGATTGGCGGTCTGATGCCTTCTCTATGCCAATATCTACCCTTGTCTGTCTCAGTCGGCGTCTCAGTCGGCGTCGCAGCCTCTGTCCGCGTCTCTGTAGGCGTTTCAGTCATTGCCTCTGTCGATTGGGGGGTCTGCCATCTTCTCTATGCCTATATCTACCCATATCTGCCTCAGTCGGCGTCGCAGCCTCTGTCAGAGTCTCTGTAGGCGTATTAGTCGCTGCCGCTGTCGATTGGGGGTCCGCTGCTTTCTCTATGCCAATATCTACCCCTCTCTGCCTCAGTCGGGATCTCAGTCGGCGTCGCAGCCTCTGTCAGCGTCTCTGTAGGCGTCTCAGTCGCTGCCGCTGTCGATTGGGGGTCTGCTGTCTTCTCTTTGGATATATTTACCTCTATCTGCCTCAGTCGGCATCTCAGTCGGCGTCGCAGCCTCTATCAGCGTCTCTGTAGGCGTCTCAGTTGTTGCCGCTGTCGATTGGGTTGTCTGCTGCCTTCTCTATGCCTATATCTACCCCTATATGTACCCCTACCTGCCTCAGTTGGCGTCACAGTCGGCTTCTCCGCCTCTGTCAGCGTCTCTGTAGGCGTCTCAGTTGTTGCCGCTGTCGATTGGGGGGGTCTGCTGCTCTCTCTATGCCAATATCTACCCCTATTTGTCTCTATCGGCGTCGCAGCCTCTGTGAGCATCTTTGTAGGCGTCTCTGTCGCTGCCGCTGTCTATTGGGGGGTCCGCTGCCTTCTCTATGCCTATATCTACCCTTATCTGCCTCAGTTGCCGTCACAGTCGGCTTCGCAGCCTCTGTCAGCGTCTCTGTAGGCGTCTCAGTCGCCACCGCTGTCGATTAGGGGTTCTGCTGCCTTCTCTATTCCTATATCTACCCCTACCTGCCTCAGTTGGCGTCACAGTCGGCTTCTCAGCCTCTGTCAGCATCTCTGTAGGTGTCTCAGTTGTTGCCGCTGTCGATTGGGGGTCTGCTGCTCTCTCTATGCCAATATCTACCCCTACCTGCCTCAGTCGGCATCTCAGTCGGCGTCGCACCCTCTGTCAGCGTCTCTGTAGGCGTCTCATTTGTTGCCGCTGTCGATTGGGGGGTCTGCTGCCTTCTCTATGCCTATGTCTACCCCTCTCAGCCTCAGTCGGCATCTCAGTCGGCGTCGCACCCTCTGTCAGCGTCTCTGTAGGCGTCTCAGTTGTTGCCGCTGTCGATTGGGGGGGTCTGCTGCCTTCTCGATGCCTATGTCTACCCCTCTCAGCCTCAGCCAGCGTCTCAGTCGGCGTCGCAGCCTCTGTCAGCGTCTTTGTAGGCGTCTCAATCGCTGCCGCCGTCGATTGGGGGGTCTGCTGCAGTCTCTATTGCAATATCTACCCCTATCTGCCTCAGTCGGCTTAGCAGCCTTTGTCAGCGTATCTGTAGGGATCTCAGTCGTTGCCGCTGTCGATTGGGGGGTCTGCTGTCTTCTCATGTCAATATCTACCCTATCTGCCTCAGTCGGCGTCTCAGCCTCTGTCAGAGTCTCTGTAGGCGTCTCAGTCGCTGCCGCTGTCGATTGGGGGGTCTGCTGCCTTCTGTATGCCTATATCTACCCCTATCTGTCTCAGTTGGCATCTCAGTCGGCGTCGCAGCCTCTACCAGCATCTCTATAGGCGTCTCAGTTGTTGCCGCTGTCGATTGGAGGGTCCGCTGCGTCTCTATGCCTATATCTACCCCTATCTGCCTCAGTCGGCGTCACAGTCGGCGTCACAGTCGGCGTCACAGTCGGCTTCTCAGCCTCTGTCAGCGTCTCTGTAGGCGTCTCAATCGCTGCCGCCGTCGATTGGGGGGTCTGCTGCAGTCTCTATTGCAATATCTACCCCTATCTGCCTCGGTCGGCGTCGCAGCCTCTGTCAGCGCCTCTGTAGGCGTCTCAGTCGCTACCGCTGTCGATTGAGGGGTCTGCTGATTTATCTATGCCTATCTCTTCCCCTATCTGCCTCAGTCGGCGCCACAATCGGCTTCGCAGCCTCTGTCAGCGTCTCTGTAGGTGTCTCAGTCGTTGCCGATGTCGATTGGGGGGTCTGATGCCTTCTCTATGCCAATATCTACCCTTGTCTGTCTCAGTCGGCGTCTCAGTCGGCGTCGCAGCCTCTGTCCGCGTCTCTGTAGGCGTTTCAGTCATTGCCTCTGTCGATTGGGGGGTCTGCCATCTTCTCTATGCCTATATCTACCCATATCTGCCTCAGTCAGCGTCGCAGCCTCTGTCAGAGTCTCTGTAAGCGTATTAGTCGCTGCCGCTGTCGATTGGGGGTCCGCTGCTTTCTCTCTGCCAATATCTACCCCTCTCTGCCTCAGTCGGGATCTCAGTCGGCGTCGCAGCCTCTGTCAGCGTCTCTGTAGGCGTCTCATTCGCTGCCGCTGTCGATTGGGGGGGTCTGCTGTCTTCTCTTTGCCTATATTTACCTCTATCTGCCTCAGTCGGCATCTCAGTCGGCGTCGCAGCCTCTATCAGCGTCTCTGTAGGCGTCTCAGTTGTTGCCGCTGTCGATTGGGTTGTCTGCTGCCTTCTCTATGCCTATATCTACCCCTATATGTACCCCTAACTGCCTCAGTTGGCGTCACAGTCGGCTTCGCAGCCTCTGTCAGCGTCTCTGTAGGCGTCTCAGTCGCCACCGCTGTCGATTAGGGGTTCTGCTGCCTTCTCTATTCCTATATCTACCCCTACCTGCCTCAGTTGGCGTCACAGTCGGCTTCTCAGCCTCTGTCAGCATCTCTGTAGGTGTCTCAGTTGTTGCCGCTGTCGATTGGGGGTCTGCTGCTCTCTCTATGCCAATATCTACCCCTACCTGCCTCAGTCGGCATCTCAGTCGGCGTTGCACCCTCTGTCAGCGTCTCTGTAGGCGTCTCATTTGTTGCCGCTGTCGATTGGGGGGTCTGCTGCCTTCTCTATGCCTATGTCTACCCCTCTCAGCCTCAGTCGGCATCTCAGTCGGCGTCGCAGCCTCTGTCAGCGTCTCTGTAGGCGTCTCAATCGCTGCCGCCGTCGATTGGGGGGTCTGCTGCAGTCTCTATTGCAATATCTACCCCTATCTGCCTCAGTCGGCTTAGCAGCCTTTGTCAGCGTATCTGTAGGGATCTCAGTCGTTGCCGCTGTCGATTGGGGGGTCTGCTGTCTTCTCATGTCAATATCTACCCTATATGCCTCACTCGGCGTCTCAGCCTCTGTCAGAGTCTCTGTAGGCGTCTCAGTCGCTGCCGCTGTAGATTGGGGGGTCTGCTGCCTTCTGTATGCCTATATCTACCCCTATCTGTCTCAGTTGGCATCTCAGTCGGCGTCGCAGCCTCTACCAGCATCTCTATAGGCGTCTCAGTTGTTGCCGCTGTCGATTGGAGGGTCCGCTGCGTCTCTATGCCTATATCTACCCCTATCTGCCTCAGTCGGCGTCACAGTCGGCGTCACAGTCGGCGTCACAGTCGGCTTCTCAGCCTCTGTCAGCGTCTCTGTGGGTGTATCAATCGCTGCCGCTGTCGATTGGGGGGTCTGCTGCCTTATCTATGCCTATATATACCCTTATCTGCCTCAATCGTCGTTTCAGTCGGCGTCGCAGCCTCTGTCAGCGTCTCTGTAAGCGTCTCAGTCGCTGCCGCTGCCGATTGGGGGGTATGCTGCCTTCTCTATGCCAATATCTACCCCTCTATGCCACAGTCGGGGTCTCATTCTGCGTCGCAGCCTCTGTCAGCGTCTCTGTAGGCGTCTCAGTCGCTGCCGCTGTCGATTGGGGGGTCTGCTGCCTTCTCTATGCCTGTATTTACCTCTATATGTCTCAGTCGGCATCTCAGTCGGCGTCGCAGCCTCTATCAGCGTCTCTGTAGGCGTCTCAGTTGTTGCCGCTGTCGATTGAGGGGTCTGCTGCCTTCTCTATGCCTATATCTACCCCTACCTGCCTCAGTTGCCGTCACAGTCGGCTTCGCAGCCTCTGTCAGCGTCTCTGCAGGCGTCTCAGTCGCCAAAGCTGTCGATTAGGGGTTCTGCTGCCTTCTCTATTCCTATATCTACCCCTACCTGCCTCAGTTGGCGTCACAGTCGGCTTCTCAGCCTCTGTCAGCGTCTCTGTAGGTGTCTCAGTTGTTGCCGCTGTCGATTGGGGGTCTGCTGCTCTCTCTATATCAATATCTACCCCTACCTGCCTCAGTCGGCATCTCAGTCAGCGTCGCACCCTCTGTCAGCGTTTCTGTAGGCGTCTCATTTGTTGCCGCTGTCGATTGGGGGGTCTGCTGCCTTCTCTATGCCTATGTCTACCCCTCTCAGCCTCAGCCGGCGTCTCAGTTGGCGTCGCAGCCTCTGTCAGCGTCTCTGTAGGCGTCTCAATCGCTGCCGCCGTCGATTGGGGGGTTTGCTGCAGTCTCTATTGCAATATCTACCCCTATCTGCCTCAGTCGGCTTAGCAGCCTCTGTCAGAGTCACTGTAGGCGTCTCAGTCCCTGCCGCTGTCGATTGGGGGGGTCTGCTGCCTTCTGTATGCCTATATCTACCCCTATCTGTCTCAGTTGGCATCTCAGTCGGCGTCGCAGCCTCTACCAGCATCTCTATATGCGTCTCAGTTGTTGCCGCTGTCGATTGGAGGGTCCGCTGCGTCTCTATGCCTATATCTACCCCTATCTGCCTCAGTCGGCGTCACAGTCGGCGTCACAGTCGGCGTCACAGTCGGCTTCTCAGCCTCTGTCAGCGTCTCTGTGGGTGTATCAATCGCTGCCGCTGTCGATTGGGGGGCCTGCTGCCTTCTCTATGCCTATATATACCCTTAACTGCCTCAATCGTCGTTTCAGTCGGCGTCGCAGCCTCTGTCAGCGTCTCTGTAAGCGTCTCAGTCGCTGCCGCTGCCGATTGGGGGGTATGCTGCCTTCTCTATGCCAATATCTACCCCTCTATGCCACAGTCGGGGTCTCATTCTGCGTCGCAGCCTCTGTCAGCGTCTCTGTAGGCGTCTCAGTCGCTGCCGCTGTCGATTGGGGGGTCTGCTGCCTTCTCTATGCCTGTATTTTCCTCTATATGTCTCAGTCGGCATCTCAGTCGGCGTCGCAGCCTCTATCAGCGTCTCTGTAGGCGTCTCAGTTGTTGCCGCTGTCGATTGAGGGGTCTGCTGCCTTCTCTATGCCTATATCTACCCCTACCTACCTCAGTTGCCGTCACAGTCGGCTTCGCCGCCTCTGTCAGCGTCTCTGCAGGCGTCTCAGTCGCCAAAGCTGTCGATTAGGGGTTCTGCTGCCTTCTCTATTCCTATATCTACCCCTACCTGCCTCAGTTGGCGTCACAGTCGGCTTCTCAGCCTCTGTCAGCGTCTCTGTAGGTGTCTCAGTTGTTGCCGCTGTCGATTGGGGGTCTGCTGCTCTCTCTATATCAATATCTACCCCTACCTGCCTCAGTCGGCATCTCAGTCAGCGTCGCATCCTCTGTCAGCGTTTCTGTAGGCGTCTCATTTGTTGCCGCTGTCGATTGGGGGGTCTGCTGCCTTCTCTATGCCTATGTCTACCCCTCTCAGCCTCAGCCGGCGTCTCAGTCGGCGTCGCAGCCTCTGTCAGCGTCTCTGTAGGCGTCTCAATCGCTGCCGCCGTCGATTGGGGGGTTTGCTGCAGTCTCTATTGCAATATCTACCCCTATCTGCCTCAGTCGGCTTAGCAGCCTTTGTCAGCGTCTCTGTAGGCGTCTCAGTCCCTGCCGCTGTCAATTGGGGGGTCTTCTGCCTTCTGTATGCCTATATCTACCACTATCTGCCTCATTCGGCATCTCAGTCTGCGTCGCAGCCTCTATCAGCGTCTCTGTATGCGTCTCAGTTGTTGCCGCTGTCGATTGGGTTGTCTGCTGCCTTCTCTATGCCTATGTCTAACCCTCTCTGCCTCAGTCGGCGTCTCAGTCGGCGTCGCAGCCTCTGTCACCGTCGTAGCCTCTGTCAGCGTCTCTGAAGGCGTCTCAGTCGCTGCCGCTGTTGATTGGGGGTCTGCTGCCAACTGTATGTCTATATCTACCCCTATCTGCCTCAGTCGGCATCTCAGTCAGCGTCGCAGCCTCTAACAGCGTCTCTGTAGGCGTCTCAGTTGTTGCCGCTGTCGACTAGTGGGTCTGCTGCCTTCTCTATGCCTATATCTACACCTACCTGCCTCAGTCGGCGTCACAGTCGGCTTCGCAGCCTCTGTCAGCGTGTCTGTGGGCGTCTCAGTCGCCGCCGCTGTCGATTGGGGGTTCTGCTGCCTTCTCTATGCCTATATCTACCCCTATCTACCTCAGCCGGCGTCTCAATCGGCGTCTCAGTCGGCGTCGCAGCCTCTATCAGCGTATTTGTAGGCGTCTCAGTTGCTGACGCTGTCGATTGGGGGGTCTGCAGCCTTCTCTATCCCTATATCTACCATTATCTGCCTCAGTTGGCGTCTCAGTCGGCGTCGCAGCCTCTGTCAGCGTCTCTGTATTCGTCTCAGCCGCTGCCGCTGTCGATTGGGGGGTCTGCTGCCTTCTCTTTGCCTATATTTACCTCTATCTGCCTCAGTCGGCATCTCAGTCGGCGTCACAGCGTATATCAGCTTCTCTGTAGGCGTCTCAGTTGTTGCCGCTGTCGATTGGGTTCTCTGCTGCCTTCTCTATGCCTATTTCTAACCATCTCTGCCTCAGTCGGCGTCGCAGACTCTGTCGGCGTCGCAGCCTCTGTCAGCGCCTCTGTAGGCGTCTCAGTCGCTACCGCTGTCGATTGGGGGGTCTGCTGCCTTCTCTATGCTTATATCTACCCCTACCTGCCTCAGTCGGCATCTCAGTCGGCGTCGCACCCTCTGTCAGCGTCTCTGTAGGCGTCTCATTTGTTGCCGCTGTCGATTGGGGGGTCTGCTGCCTTCTCTATGCCTATGTCTACCCCTCTCAGCCTCAGCCGGCGTCTCAGTCGGCGTCGCAGCCTCTGTCAGCGTCTCTGTAGGCGTCTCAATCGCTGCCGCCGTCGATTGGGGGGTCTGCTGCAGTCTCTATTGCAATATCTACCCCTATCTGCCTCAGTCGGCTTAGCAGCCTTTGTCAGCGTCTCTGTAGGCGTCTCAGTCGCTGCCGCTGTCGAGTGGGGGGTCTGCTGCCTTCTCTATGCCTATATCTACCCCTATCTGCCTCAGTCAGCGTCTCAGTCGGCGTCGCAGCCTCTGTCAGCGTCTCTGAAGGTGTCTCAGTCGCTGCCGCCGTCGATTGGGGGTCTGCTGCCTTCTCTATGCCAATATCTACCCTTATCTGCCTCAGTCGGCGTCGCAGCCTTTGTCAGCGTCTCTGTAGGCGTCTCAGTCACTGCCGCTGTCGATTGGGGGTCTGCTGCCAACTGTATGCCTATATCTACCCCTATCTGCCTCACTCGGCATATCAGTCGGCGTCGCAGCCTCTATCAGCGTCTCTGTAGGCGTCTCAGTTGTTGCCGCTTTCGATTGGTGGGTCTGCTGCCTTCTCTATGCCTATATCTACCCTTACCTGCTTCAGTCGGCGTCACAGTCGGCTTCGCAGCCCCTGTCAGTGTCTCTGTAGGCGTCTCAGCCGCTGCCGCTGTCGATTGGGGGTTCTGCAGCGTTCTCTATGCCTATATCTGCCCCTATCTGCCTCAGTCGGAGTCCCAGTCGGCGTCGCCGCCTCTGTGAGCATCTTTGTAGGCGTCTCAGTCGCTGCCGCTGTCTATTTGGGGGTCCGCTGCCTTCTCTATGCCTATATCTACCCCTACCTGCCTCAGTTGGCGTCACAGTCGGCTTCTCAGCCCCTGTCAGCATCTCTGTAGGTGTCTCAGTTGTTGCCGCTGTCGATTGGGGGTCTGCTGCTCTCTCTATGCCAATATCTACCCCTACCTGCCTCAGTCGGCATCTCAGTCGGCGTCGCACCCTCTGTCAGCGTCTCTGTAGGCATCTCATTTGTTGCCGCTGTCGATTGGGGGGTCTGCTGCCTTCTCTATGCCTATGTCTACCCCTCTCAGCCTCAGCCGGCATCTCAGTCGGCGTCGCAGCCTCTGTCAGCGTCTCTGTAGGCGTCTCAATCGCTGCCGCCGTCGATTGGGGGGTCTGCTGCAGTCTATTGCAATATCTACCCCTATCTGCCTCAGTCGGCTTAGCAGCCTTTGGCAGCGTCTCTGTAGGCGTCTCAGTCCCTGCCGCTGTCGATTGGGGGGACTTCTGCCTTCTCTATGCCTGTATTTACCTATATATGTCTCAGTCGGTGTCACAGCGTCTATCAGCATCTCTGTAGGCGTCTCAGTTGTTGCCGCTGTCGATTGGGTTGTCTGCTGCCTTCTCTATGCCTATTTCTAACCATCTCTGCCTCAGTCGGCGTCGCAGCCTCTGTCGGCGTCGCAGCCTCTGTCAGCGCCTCTGTAGGCGTCTCAGTCGCTACCGCTGTCGATTGAGGGGTCTGCTGATTTATCTATGCCTATCTCTTCCCCTATCTGCCTCAGTCGGCGCCACAATCGGCTTCTCAGCCTCTGTCAGCGTCTCTGTAGGTGTCTCAGTCGTTGCCGATGTCGATTGGGGGGTCTGATGCCTTCTCTATGCCAATATCTACCCTTGTCTGCCTCAGTCGGCGTCTCAGTCGGCGTCGCAGCCTCTGTCCGCGTCTCTGTAGGCGTTTCAGCCATTGCCTCTGTCGATTGGGGGGTCTGCCATCTTCTCTATGCCTATATCTACCCATAACTGCCTCAGTCGGCGTCGCAGCCTCTGTCAGAGTCTCTGTAGGCGTATTAGTCGCTGCCGCTGCCGATTGGGGGTCCGCTGCTTTCTCAATGCCAATATCTACCCCTCTCTGCCTCAGTCGGGATCTCAGTCGGCGTCGCAGCCTCTGTCAGCGTCTCTGTAGGCGTCTCAGTCGCTGTCGCTGTCGATTGTGGGGTCTGCTGCCTTCTCTTTGCCTATATTTACCTCTATCTGCCTCAGTCGGCATCTCAGTCGGCGTCGCAGCCTCTATCAGCGTCTCTGTAGGCGTCTCAGTTGTTGCCGCTGTCGATTGGGTTGTCTGCTGCCTTCTCTATGCCTATATCTACCCCTATATGTACCCCTACCTGCCTCAGTTGGCGTCACAGTCGGCTTCTCCGCCTCTGTCAGCGTCTCTGTAGGCGTCTCAGTTGTTGCCGCTGTCGATTGGGGGGTCTGCTGCTCTCTCTATGCCAATATCTACCCCTATTTGTCTCGGCGTCGCAGCCTCTGTGAGCATCTTTGTAGGCGTCTCAGTCGCTGCCGCTGTCTATTGGGGGGGTCCGCTGCCTTCTCTATGCCAATATCTACCCCTCTCTGCCTCAGTCGGGATCTCAGTCGGCGTCGCAGCCTCTGTCAGCGTCTCTGTAGGCGTCTCAGGCGCTGCCGCTGTCGATTGGGGGGTCTGCTGCCTTCTCTTTGCCTATATTTACCTCTATCTGCCTCAGTCGGCATCTCAGTCGGCGTCGTAGCCTCTATCAGCGTCTCTGTAGGCGTCTCAGTTGTTGCCGCTGTCGATTGGGTTGTCTGCTGCCTTCTCTATGCCTATATCTACCCCTATATGTACCCCTACCTGCCTCAGTTGGCGTCACAGTCGGCTTCTCCGCCTCTGTCAGCGTCTCTGTAGGCGTCTCAGTTGTTGCCGCTGTCGATTGGGGGGGTCTGCTGCTCTCTCTATGCCAATATCTACCCCTATTTGTCTCTATCGGCGTCGCAGCCTCTGTGAGCATCTTTGTAGGCGTCTCAGTCGCTGCCGCTGTCGATTGGGGGTCTGCTGCTCTCTCTATGCCAATATCTACCTCTACCTGCCTCAGTCGGCATCTCAGTCGGCGTCGCACCCTCTGTCAGCGTCTCTGTAGGCGTCTCATTTGTTGCCGCTGTCGATTGGGGGGTCTGCTGCCTTCTCTATGCCTATGTCTACCCCTCTCAGCCTCAGTCGGCATCTCAGTCGGCGTCGCACCCTCTTTCAGCGTCTCTGTAGGCGTCTCAGTTGTTGCCGCTGTCGATTGGGGGGGTCTGCTGCTCTCTCTATGCCAATATCTACCCCTATTTGTCTCTATCGGCGTCGCAGTCTCTGTCAGCGTCTCTGTAGGCGTCTCAGTCGCAGCCGCTGTCGATTGGGGTGGTCTGCTGCCGTCTCTATGCCTATCTTTTCCCCTATCTGCCTCAGTCGGCGCCACAGTCGGCATCGCAGCCTTTGCCAGCGTCTCTGAATGCGTCTCAGTCGCTGCCGCTGTTGATTGGGGGGTCTGCTGCCGTATGTATGCCTATATCCACCCCTACCTGCCTCAGTCGCCGTCACAGTCGGCTTCGCAGCCTCTGTCAGCTTCTCTGTAGGCGTCTCAGTCGCCACCGCTGTCGATTGGGGGTTCTGCTGCCTTCTCTATGGCTATATCTACCCCTACCAGCCGCAGTTGGCGTCTCAGTCGGCATCGCAGCCTCTGTAACCGTCTCTGAATGCGTCTCAATTGTTGCCGCTGTCGATTGGTGGATCTGCTGCCTTCTCCATGCGTATATCAACCCCTACCTGCCAAAGTCGGCGTCACAGTCGGCTTCGTAGCCTCTGTCAGTGTCTCTGTAGGCGTCTCAGCCGCTGCCTCTGTAGATTGGGGGTCCTGCAGCGTTCTCTATGCCTATATCTACCCCTATCTGCCTCAGTCGGCGTGGCAGCCTCTGTCAGCGTCTTTGTAGGCGCTACCGCTGTCGATTGGAGGGTCTGCTGCCTTCTCTATGCCTATGTCTACCCCTCTCTGCCTCAGTCGGCGTCGCAGCCTCTGTCAGCGTCTCTGTAGGTGTCTCAGTCGCTGCCGCTGTCGATTGGTGGTCTGCCACCTTCTCTATGCCTATATATACCCCTATCTGCATAAGTCGGCGTCGCAGCCTCTGTCAGCGTCTCTGTAGGCGTCTCAGTCGCTGCCGCTGTCGATTGGGGGGTCCGCTGCCTTCTCTATTCCAATATCTAGCCCTGTCTGCCTCTGTCAGCGTCTCTGTAGGCGTCTCAGCCGCTGCCGCTGTCGATTGGGGGTCTGCTGCCTTCTCTTTGCCTATATTTACCTCTATCTGCCTCAGTCGGCATCTCAGTCGGCGTCGCAGCCTCTGTCAGCGTCTCTGTAGGCGTCTCAGTCGCCACCGCTGTCGATATGGGGTTCTGCTGCCTTCGCTATTCCTATATCTACCCCTACCTGCCTCAGTTGGCGTCACAGTCGGCTTCTCAGCCTCTGTCAGCATCTCTGTAGGTGTCTCAGTTGTTGCCGCTGTCGATTGGGGGTCTGCTGCTCTCTCTATGCCAATATCTACCCCTACCTGCCTCAGTCGGCATCTCAGTCGGCGTCGCACCCTCTGTCAGCGTCTCTGTAGGCATCTCATTTGTTGCCGCTGTCGATTGGGGGGTCTGCTGCCTTCTCTATGCCTATGTCTACCCCTCTCAGCCTCAGCCGGCGTCTCAGTCGGCGTCGCAGCCTCTGTCAGCGTCTCTGTAGGCGTCTCAGTCGCTGCCGCTGTCGATTGGGGGGTCCGCTGCCTTCTCTATTCCAATATCTAGCCCTCTCTGCCTCAGTCAGGGTCTCAGTCGGCGTCGCAGCCTCTGTCAGCGTCTCTGTAGGCGTCTCAGCCGCTGCCGCTGTCGATATGGGGTTCTGCTGCCTTCGCTATTCCTATATCTACCCCTACCTGCCTCAGTTGGCGTCACAGTCGGCTTCTCAGCCTCTGTCAGCATCTCTGTAGGTGTCTCAGTTGTTGCCGCTGTCGATTGGGGGTCTGCTGCTCTCTCTATGCCAATATCTACCCCTACCTGCCTCATTCGGCATCTCAGTCTGCGTCGCAGCCTCTATCAGCGTCTCTGTATGCGTCTCAGTTGTTGCCGCTGTCGATTGGGTTGTCTGCTGCCTTCTCTATGCCTATGTCTAACCCTCTCTGCCTCAGTCGGCGTCTCAGTCGGCGTCGCAGCCTCTGTCAGCGTCGTAGCCTCTGTCAGCGTCTCTGAAGGCGTCTCAGTCGCTGCCGCTGTTGATTGGGGGTCTGCTGCCAACTGTATGTCTATATCTACCCCAATCTGCCTCAGTCGGCATCTCAGTCGGCGTCGCAGCCTCTATCAGCGTCTCTGTAGGCGTCTCAGTTGTTGCCGCTGTCGACTGGTGGGTCTGCTGCCTTCTCTATGCCTATATCTACCCCTACCTGCCTCAGTCGGCGTCTCAATCGGCGTCGCAGCCTCTGTCAGCGTCGTAGCCTCTGTCAGCGTCTCTGAAGGCGTCTCAGTCGCTGCCGCTGTCGATTGGGGGGTCTGCTGCCTTCTCTATGCCTATATCTACCCTTATCTGCCTCAATCGTCGTTTCAGTCGGCGTCGCAGCCTCTGTCAGCGTCTCTGTAGGCGTCTCAGTTGTTGCCGCTGTCGATTGGGTTGTCTGCTGCCTTCTCTATGCCTATTTCTAACCATCTCTGCCTCAGTCGGCGTCGCAGCCTCTGTCGGCGTCGCAGCCTCTGTCAGCGCCTCTGTAGGCGTCTCAGTCGCTACCGCTGTCGATTGAGGGGTCTGCTGATTTATCTATGCCTATCTCTTCCCCTATCTGCCTCAGTCGGCGCCACAATCGGCTTCTCAGCCTCTGTCAGCGTCTCTGTAGGTGTCTCAGTCGTTGCCGATGTCGATTGGGGGGTCTGATGCCTTCTCTATGCCAATATCTACCCTTGTCTGCCTCAGTCGGCGTCTCAGTCGGCGTCGCAGCCTCTGTCCGCGTCTCTGTAGGCGTTTCAGCCATTGCCTCTGTCGATTGGGGGGTCTGCCATCTTCTCTATGCCTATATCTACCCATATCTGCCTCAGTCGGCGTCGCAGCCTCTGTCAGAGTCTCTGTAGGCGTATTAGTCGCTGCCGCTGCCGATTGGGGGTCCGCTGCTTTCTCAATGCCAATATCTACCCCTCTCTGCCTCAGTCGGGATCTCAGTCGGCGTCGCAGCCTCTGTCAGCGTCTCTGTAGGCGTCTCAGCCGCTGCCGCTGTCGATTGGGGGGTCTGCTGCCTTCTCTTTGCCTATATTTACCTCTATCTGCCTCAGTCGGCATCTCAGTCTGCGTCGCAGCCTCTATCAGCGTCTCTGTATGCGTCTCAGTTGTTGCCGCTGTCGATTGGGTTGCCTGCTGCCTTCTCTATGCCTATGTCTAAACATCTCTGCCTCAGTCGGCGTCTCAGTCGGCGTCGCAGCCTCTGTCAGCGTCGCAGCCTCTGTCAGCGTCGCAGCCTCTGTCAGCGTCTCTATAGGCGTCTCAGTCGTTGCCGCTGTCGATTGGGGGGTCTGCTGCCTTCTCTATGCCTATATATACCCCTATCTGCATAAGTCGGCGTCTCAGTCGGCGTCGCAGCCTCTGTCAGCGTCTCTGTAGGCGTCTCAGTCGCTGCCGCTGTCGATTGGGGGGTCCGCTCCCTTCTCTATTCCAATATCTAGCCCTCTCTGCCTCAGTCAGGGTCTCAGTCGGCGTCGCAGCCTCTGTCAGCGTCTCTGTAGGCGTTTCAGTTGTTGCCGCTGTCGATTTGGGGGTCTGCTGCCTTCTCTATGCCTATGTCTACCCCTCTCAGCCTCAGCCGGCGTCTCAGTCGGCGTCGCAGCCTCTGTCAGCGTCTCTGTAGGCGTCTCAATCGCTGCCGCCGTCGATTGGGGGGTCTGCTGCAGTCTCTATTGCAATATCTACCCCTATCTGCCTCAGTCGGCCTCGCAGCCTTTGTCAGCGTCTCTGTAGGCGTCTCAGTCCCTGCCGCTGTCGATTGTGGGGACTTCTGCCTTCTGTATGCCTATATCTACCATTATCTGCCTCATTCGGCATCTCAGTCTGCGTCGCAGCCTCTATCAGCGTCTCTGTATGCGTCTCAGTTGTTGCCGCTGTCGATTGGTTTGTCTGCTGCCTTCTCTATGCCTATGTCTAACCCTCTCTGCCTCAGTCGGCGTCTCAGTCGGCGTCGCAGCCTCTGTCAGCGTCTCTGAAGGCGTCTCAGTCGCTGCCGCTGTTGATTGGGGGTCTGCTGCCAACTGTATGTCTATATCTACCCCTATCTGCCTCAGTCGGCATCTCAGTCGGCGTCGCAGCCTCTATCAGCGTCTCTGTAGGCGTCTCAGTTGTTGCCGCTGTCGACTGGTGGGTCTGCTGCCTTCTCTATGCCTATACCTACCTGCCTCAGTCGGCGTCACAGTCGGCTTCGCAGCCTCTGTCAGCGTGTCTGTGGGCGTCTCAGTCGCCGCCGCTGTCGATTGGGGGTTCTGCTGCCTTCTCTATGCCTATATCTACCCCTATCTACCTCAGTCGGCGTCTCAATCGGTGTCTCAGTCGGCGTCGCAGCCTCTATCAGCGTCTTTGTAGGCGTCTCAGTTGCTGACGCTGTCGATTGGGGGGTCTGCAGCCTTCTCTATCCCTATATCTACCCTTATCTGCCTCAGTCGGCGTCTCAGTCGGCGTCGCAGCCTCTGTCAGCGTCTCTGTAGGCGTCTCAGCCGCTGCCGCTGTCGATTGGGGGGTCTGCTGCCTTCTCTTTGCCTATATTTACCTCTATCTGCCTCAGTCGGCATCTCAGTCGGCGTCACAGCGTCTATCAGCTTCTCTGTAGGCGTCTCAGTTTTTGCCGCTGTCGATTGGGTTCTCTGCTGCCTTCTCTATGCCTATTTCTAACCATCTCTGCCTCAGTCGGCGTCGCAGCCTCTGTCGGCGTCGCAGCCTCTGTCAGCGCCTCTGTAGGCGTCTCAGTCGCTGCCGCTGTTGATTGGGGGTCTGCTGCCAACTGTATGTCTATATCTACTATCTGCCTCAGTCGGCATCTCAGTCGGCGTCTCAGCCTCTATCATCGTCTCTGTAGGCGTCTCAGTTGTTGCCGCTGTCGACTGGTGGGTCTGCTGCCTTCTCTATGCCTATACCTACCTGCCTCAGTCGGCGTCACAGTCGGCTTCGCAGCCTCTGTCAGCGTGTCTGTGGGCGTCTCAGTCGCCGCCGCTGTCGATTGGGGGTTCTGCTGCCTTCTCTATGCCTATATCTACCCCTATCTACCTCAGTCGGCGTCTCAATCGGTGTCTCAGTCGGCGTCGCGGCCTCTATCAGCGTCTTTGTAGGCGTCTCAGTTGCTGACGCTGTCGATTGGGGGATCTGCAGCCTTCTCTATCCCTATATCTACCCTTATCTGCCTCAGTCGGCGTCTCAGTCGGCGTCGCAGCCTCTGTCAGCGTCTCTGTAGGCGTCTCAGCCGCTGCCGCTGTCGATTGGGGGGTCTGCTGCCTTCTCTTTGCCTATATTTACCTCTATCTGCCTCAGTCGGCATCTCAGTCGGCGTCACAGCGTCTATCAGCTTCTCTGTAGGCGTCTCAGTTGTTGCCGCTGTCGATTGGGTTCTCTGCTGCCTTCTCTATGCCTATTTCTAACCATCTCTGCCTCAGTCGGCGTCGCAGCCTCTGTCGGCGTCGCAGCCTCTGTCGGCGTCGCAGCCTCTGTCGGCGTCGCAGCCTCTGTCAGCGCCTCTGTAGGCGTCTCAGTCGCTACCGCTGTCGATTGGGGGTCTGCTGCCTTCTCTATGCCTATATCTACCCCTACCTGCCTCAGTCGGCATCTCAGTCGGCGTCGCACCCTCTGTCAGCGTCTCTGTAGGCGTCTCATTTGTCGCCGCTGTCGATTGGGAGTCTGCTGCCAACTGTATGCCTATATCTACCCCTATCTGCTTCAGTCGGTATCTCAGTCGGCGTCGCAGCCTCTATCAGCGTATCTGTAGGCGTCTCAGTTGTTGCCGCTGTCGATTGGGGGGTCTGCTGCCTTCTCTTTGCCTATATTTACCTCTATCTGCCTCAGTCGGCATCTCAGTCGGCGTCACAGCGTCTATCAGCTTCTCTGTAGGCGTCTCAGTTGTTGCCGCTGTCGATTGGGTTCTCTGCTGCCTTCTCTATGCCTATTTCTAAACATCTCTGCCTCAGTCGGCGTCTCAGTCGGCGTCGCAGCCTCTGTCAGCGTCGCAGCCTCTGTCAGCGTCGCAGCCTCTGTCAGCGCGTCTGTAGGTGTCTCAGTCGCTGCCGCTGTCGATTGGGGGGTCTGCTGCCTTCTCTATGCCTCTATCTACCCCTATCTACCTCAGTCGGCGTCTCAATCGGCGACTCACTCGGCGTCGCATCCTCTATCAGCGTCTTTGTAGGCGTCTCAGTTGCTGACGCTGCCGATTGGGGGGTCTGCAGCCTTCTCTATCCCTATATCTACCCTTATCTGCCTCAGTCGGCGTCTCAGTCGGCGTCGCAGCCTCTGTCAGCGTCTCTGTAGGGGTCTCAGTCGCTGCAGCTGTCGAGTGGGGGGTCTGCTGCCTTCTCTATGCTTATATCTACCCCTATCTGCCTCAGTCAGCGTCTCAGTCGGCGTCGCAGCCTCTTGCCAGCGTCTCTGTAGGGATCTCAGTCGTTGCCGCTGTCGATTGGGGGTCTGCTGCCAACAGTATGCCTATATCTACCGGTATCTGCTTCAGTCGGTATCTCAGTCGGCGTCGCAGCCTCTATCAGCGTATCTGTAGGCGTCTCAGTTGTTGCCGCTGTCGATTGGGGGGGTCTGGTGCCTTCTCTATGCCTATGTCTAGCCCTCTCTGCCTCAGTCGGCGTCTCAGTCGGCGTCGCAGCCTCTGTCAGCGTCGCAGCCTCTGTCAGCGTCTCTGAAGGTGTCTCAGTCGCTGCCGCCGTCGATTGGGGGTCTGCTGCCTTGTCTATGCCAATATCAACCCTTATCTGCCTCAGTCGGCGTCGCAGCCTTTGTCAGCGTCTCTGTAGGCGTCTCAGTCGCTGCCGCTGTCGATTGGGGGTCTACTGCCAACTGTATGCCTATATCTACCCCTATCTGCCTCAGTCGGCATATCAGTCGGCGTCGGAGCCTCTATCAGCGTCTCTGTAGGCGTCTCAGTTGTTGCCGCTTTCGATTGGTGGGTCTGCTGCCTTCTCTATGCCTATATCTACCCTTACCTGCTTCAGTCGGCGTCACAGTCTGCTTCGCAGCCCCTGAAAGTGTCTCTGTAGGCGTCTCAGCCGCTGCCGCTGTCGATTGGGGGTTCTGCAGCGTTCTCTATGCCTATATCTACCCCTATCTGCCTCAGTCGGAGTCCCAGTCGGCGTCGCAGCCTCTGTCAGCATCTTTGTAGGCGTCTCAGTCGCTGCCGCTGTCTATGGGGGGTTCGCTGCCTTCTCTATGCCTATATCTACCCTTATCTGCCTCAGGCGGCGTCTCAGTCGGCGTCGCAGCCTCTGGCAGTCTCTCTGAATGCGTCTCAGTCGCTGCCGCTGTCGATTGGGGGGTCTGCTGCCTTCTCTATGTCAATATCTACCCTATCTGCCTCAGTCGGCGTCTCAGTCGGTGTCGCAGCCTCTGTCAGCGTCTCTGTATGCGTCTCAGTCGCTGCCGCTGTCGATTGGGGGGGTTTGCTGCCTTCTCTATGCCAATATCTACCCCTCTCTGCCTAAGTCGGGGTCTCAGTCGGCGTCGCAGTCTCTGTCAGCGTCTCTGTAGGCGTCTCAGTCGCTGCCGCTGTCGATTGGGGGGTATGCTGCCTTCTCTATGCCTATATTTACCTCTATCTGCCTCAGTCGGCGTCGCAGCCTCTATCAGCGTCTCTATAGGCGTCTCAGTTGTTGCCGCTGTCGATTCGGGGGGTCTGGTGCCTTCTCTATGCCTATGTCTAGCCCTCTCTGCCTCAGTCGCCGTCTCAGTCGGCGTCGCAGCCTCTGTCAGCGTCGCAGCCTCTGTCAGCGTCTCTGAAGGTGTCTCAGTCGCTGCCGCCGTCGATTGGGGGTCTGCTGCCTTCTCTATGCCAATATCAACCCTTATCTGCCTCAGTCGGCGTCGCAGCCTTTGTCAGCGTCTCTGTAGGCGTCTCAGTCGCTGCCGCTGTCGATTGGGGGTCTACTGCCAACTGTATGCCTATATCTACCCCTATCTGGCTCAGTCGGCATATCAGTCGGCGTCGGAGCCTCTATCAGCGTCTCTGTAGGCGTCTCAGTTGTTGCCGCTTTCCATTGGTGGGTCTGCTGCCTTCTCTATGCCTATATCTACCCTTACCTGCTTCAGTCGGCGTCACAGTCGGCTTCGCAGCCCCTGTCAGTGTCTCTGTAGGCGTCTCAGCCGCTGCCGCTGTCGATTGGGGGTTCTGCAGCGTTCTCTATGCCTATATCTACCCCTATCTGCCTCAGT
This sequence comes from Clusia tigrina, assembly GCA_920105625.2. Lineage (NCBI taxonomy): Eukaryota > Metazoa > Arthropoda > Insecta > Diptera > Clusiidae > Clusia > Clusia tigrina. Next base: position 86,898,084 of record OV050031.1, read on the forward strand.
CGGAGTCCCAGTCGGCGTCGCAGCCTCTGTCAGCATCTTTGTAGGCGTCTCAGTCGCTGCGGCTGTCTATTGGGGGGTTCGCTGCCTTCTCTATGCCTATATCTACCCTTATCTGCCTCAGGCGGCGTCTCAGTCGGCGTCGCAGCCTCTCTGAATGCGTCTCAGTCGCTGCCGCTGTCGATTGGGGGGTCTGCTGCCTTCTCTATGTCAATATCTACCCTATCTGCCTCAGTCGGCGTCTCAGTCGGTGTCGCAGCCTCTGTCAGCGTCTCTGTATGCATCTCAGTCGCTGCCGCTCTCGATTGGGGGGGTCTGTTGCCTTCTCTATGCCAATATCTACCCCTCTCTGCCTAAGTCGGGGTCTCAGTCGGCGTCGCAGTCTCTGTCAGCGTCTCTGTAGGCGTCTCAGTCGCTACCGCTGTCGATTGGGGGGTATGCTGCCTTCTCTATGCCTATATTTACCTCTATCTGCCTCAGTCGGCGTCGCAGCCTCTATCAGCGTCTCTGTAGGCGTCTCAGTTGTTGCCGCTGTCGATTGGGTTGTCTGCTGCCTTCTTTATGCCTATATCTACCCCTATCTGCCTCAGTCGGCGTCGCAGCCTCTGTCAACGTCGCAGCCTCTGTCAGCGTCGCACCATCTGTCAGCGTCTCTGTAGGCATCGCAGTCGCTGCCGCTGTCGATTGGGGGGGTCTGCTGCCTTCTCTATGCCAATATCTACCCCTATCTGCCTCAGTCGGCAACTCAGTCGGCGTCGCAGCCTCTGTCAGCGTCTTTGTAGGCGTCTCAGTCGCTGCCGCTGTCGATTGGGAGGTCTGCTGCCTTCTCTATGCCTATATCTACCCCTACCTGCCTAAGTCGGCGTCGCAGCCTCTGTCAGCGTCGCACCCTCTGTTAGCGTCGCACCCTCTGTCAGCGTCTCTGTAGGCGTCTCAGTCGCTGCCGCTGTCGATTGGGGGTCTGCTGCCTTCTCTATGCCTATATCTACCCCTAATTGCCTCAGTCGGCATCTCAGTCGGCGTCGCAGCCTCTGTCAGCGTCTCTGTAGGCGTCTCATTTATTGCCGCTGTCGAGTGGGGGTCTGCTGCCTTCTCTATGCCCTCTCTACCTCAGTCGGCGTCTCAGTCGGCGTCGCAGCCTCTGTCAGCGTCGTAGCCTCTGTCAGCGTCTCTGTAGGCGTCTCAGTCGCTGCCGCTGTCGATTGGGGGGTCTGCTGCCTTCTCTATGAATATATCTACCCCTATCTGCCTCAGTCAGCGTCTCAGTCGGCGTCGCAACCTCTTGCCAGCGTCTCTGTAGGGATCTCAGTCGTTGCCGCTGTCGATTGGGGGTCTGCTGCCAACTGTATGCCTATATCCACCCCTATCTGCTTCAGTCGGTATCTCAGTCGGCGTCGCAGCCTCTATCAGCGTCTCTGTAGGCGTCTCAGTTGTTGCCGCTGTCGATTGGGGGGCCTGGTGCCTTCTCTATGCCTATGTCTTGCCCTCTCTGCCTCAGTCGGCATCTCAGTCGGCGTCGCAGCCTCTGTCAGCGACGCAGCCTCTGTCAGCGACGCAGCCTCTGTCAGCGTCTCTGTAGGTGTCTCAGTCGCTGCCGCCGTCGCTTGGGGTGTCAGCTGCCTTCTCTATGCCAATATCTACCCCTATCTGCCTCAGTCAGCGTCTCAGTCAGGGTCGCACCCTCTGTCAGCGTCTCTGTAGGCGTCTCAGTCGCTGCCGCCGTCGATTGGGGGGTCTGTTGCCTTCTCTATGCCAATATCTACCCTTATCTGCCTCAGTCGGCGTCGCAGCCTCTGTCAGCGTCTCTGTAGGCGGCTCAGTCGCTGCCGCTGTCGATTGGGTGTCTGCTGCCAACTGTATGCCTATATCTACCCCTATCTGCCTCAGTCGGCATCTCAGTCGGCGTCGCAGCCTCTATCAGCGTCTCTGTAGGCGTCTTAGTTGTTGCCGCTGTCGATTGGTAGGTCTGCTGCCTTCTCTATGCCTATATCTACCCTTACCTGCTTCAGTCGACGTCACAGTCAGCTTCGCAGCCCCTGTCAGTGTCTCTGTAGGCGTCTCAGTCGCCGCCGCTGTCGATTGGGGGTTCTGCTGCCTTCTCTATGCCTCTATCTACCCCTATCTACCTCAGTCGGCGTCTCAATCGGCGACTCACTCGGCGTCGCATCTTCTATCAGCGTCTTTGTAGGCGTCTCAGTTGCTGACGCTGCCGATTGGGGGGTCTGCAGCCTTCTCTATCCCTATATCTACCCTTATCTGCCTCAGTCGGCGTCTCAGTCGGCGTCGCAGCCTCTGTCAGCGTCTCTGTAGGGGTCTCAGTCGCTGCAGCTGTCGAGTGGTGGGTCTGCTGCCTTCTCTATGCTTATATCTGCCCCTATCTGCCTCAGTCAGCGTCTCAGTCGGCGTCGCAGACTCTTGCCAGCGTCTCTGTAGGGATCTCAGTCGTTGCCGCTGTCGATTGGGGGTCTGCTGCCAACAGTATGCCTATATCTACCGCTATCTGCTTCAGTCGGTATCTCAGTCGGCGTCGCAGCCTCTATCAGCGTATCTGTAGGCGTCTCAGTTGTTGCCGCTGTCGATTGGGGGGGTCTGGTGCCTTCTCTATGCCTATGTCTAGCCCTCTCTGCCTCAGTCGGCGTCTCAGTCGGCGTCGCAGCCTCTGTCAGCGTCGCAGCCTCTGTCAGCGTCTCTGAAGGTGTCTCAGTCGCTGCCGCCGTCGATTGGGGGTCTGCCGCCTTCTCTATGCCAATATCAACCCTTATCTGCCTCAGTCGGCGTCGCAGCCTTTGTCAGCGTCTCTGTAGGCGTCTCAGTCGCTGCCGCTGTCGATTGGGGGTCTACTGCCAACTGTATGCCTATATCTACCCCTATCTGCCTCAGTCGGCATATCAGTCGGCGTCGGAGCCTCTATCAGCGTCTCTGTAGGCGTCTCAGTTGTTGCCGCTTTCGATTGGTGGGTCTGCTGCCTTCTCTATGCCTATATCTACCCTTACCTGCTTCAGTCGGCGTCACAGTCTGCTTCGCAGCCCCTGAAAGTGTCTCTGTAGGCGTCTCAGCCGCTGCCGCTGTCGATTGGGGGTTCTGCAGCGTTCTCTATGCCTATATCTACCCCTATCTGCCTCAGTCGGAGTCCCAGTCGGCGTCGCAGCCTCTGTCAGCATCTTTGTAGGCGTCTCAGTCGCTGCCGCTGTCTATGGGGGGTTCGCTGCCTTCTCTATGCCTATATCTACCCTTATCTGCCTCAGGCGGCGTCTCAGTCGGCGTCGCAGCCTCTGGCAGTCTCTCTGAATGCGTCTCAGTCGCTGCCGCTGTCGATTGGGGGGTCTGCTGCCTTCTCTATGTCAATATCTACCCTATCTGCCTCAGTCGGCGTCTCAGTCGGTGTCGCAGCCTCTGTCAGCGTCTCTGTATGCGTCTCAGTCGCTGCCGCTGTCGATTGGGGGGGTTTGCTGCCTTCTCTATGCCAATATCTACCCCTCTCTGCCTAAGTCGGGGTCTCAGTCGGCGTCGCAGTCTCTGTCAGCGTCTCTGTAGGCGTCTCAGTCGCTGCCGCTGTCGATTGGGGGGTATGCTACCTTCTCTATGCCTATATTTACCTCTATCTGCCTCAGTCGGCGTCGCAGCCTCTATCAGCGTCTCTATAGGCGTCTCAGTTGTTGCCGCTGTCGATTCGGGGGGTCTGGTGCCTTCTCTATGCCTATGTCTAGCCCTCTCTGCCTCAGTCGGCGTCTCAGTCGGCGTCGCAGCCTCTGTCAGCGTCGCAGCTTCTGTCAGCGTCTCTGAAGGTGTCTCAGTCGCTGCCGCCGTCGATTGGGGGTCTGCTGCCTTCTCTATGCCAATATCAACCCTTATCTGCCTCAGTCGGCGTCGCAGCCTTTGTCAGCGTCTCTGTAGGCGTCTCAGTCGCTGCCGCTGTCGATTGGGGGTCTACTGCCAACTGTATGCCTATATCTACCCCTATCTGCCTCAGTCGGCATATCAGTCGGCGTCGGAGCCTCTATCAGCGTCTCTGTAGGCGTCTCAGTTGTTGCCGCTTTCGATTGGTGGGTCTGCTGCCTTCTCTATGCCTATATCTACCCTTACCTGCTTCAGTCGGCGTCACAGTCGGCTTCGCAGCCCCTGTCAGTGTCTCTGTAGGCGTCTCAGCCGCTGCCGCTGTCGATTGGGGGTTCTGCAGCGTTCTCTATGCCTATATCTACCCCTATCTGCCTCAGTCGGAGTCCCAGTCGGCGTCGCAGCCTCTGTCAGCATCTTTGTAGGCGTCTCAGTCGCTGCCGCTGTCTATTGGGGGGTTCGCTGCCTTCTCTATGCCTATATCTACCCTTATCTGCCTCAGGCGGCGTCTCAGTCGGCGTCGCAGCCTCTCTGAATGTGTCTCAGTCGCTGCCGCTGTCGATTGGGGGGTCTGCTGCCTTCTCTATGTCAATATCTACCCTATCTGCCTCAGTCGGCGTCTCAGTCGGTGTCGCAGCCTCTGTCAGCGTCTCTGTATGCGTCTCAGTCGCTGCCGCTCTCGATTGGGGGGGTCTGTTGCCTTCTCTATGCCAATATCTACCCCTCTCTGCCTAAGTCGGGGTCTCAGTCGGCGTCGCAGTCTCTGTCAGCGTCTCTGTAGGCGTCTCAGTCGCTACCGCTGTCGATTGGGGGGTATGCTGCCTTCTCTATGCCTATATTTACCTCTATCTGCCTCAGTCGGCGTCGCAGCCTCTATCAGCGTCTCTGTAGGCGTCTCAGTTGTTGCCGCTGTCGATTGGGTTGTCTGCTGCCTTCTTTATGCCTATATCTACCCCTATCTGCCTCAGTCGGCGTCGCAGCCTCTGTCAACGTCGCAGCCTCTGTCAGCGTCGCACCATCTGTCAGCGTCTCTGTAGGCATCGCAGTCGCTGCCGCTGTCGATTGGGGGGGTCTGCTGCCTTCTCTATGCCAATATCTACCCCTATCTGCCTCAGTCGGCAACTCAGTCGGCGTCGCAGCCTCTGTCAGCGTCTTTGTAGGCGTCTCAGTCGCTGCCGCTGTCGATTGGGGGGTCTGCTGCCTTCTCTATGCCTATATCTACCCCTACCTGCCTAAGTCGGCATCTCAGTCGGCGTCGCAGCCTCTGTCAGCGTCTCTGTAGGCGTCTCATTTATTGCCGCTGTCGAGTGGGGGTCTGCTGCCTTCTCTATGCCTATATCTACCCCTCTCTACCTCAGTCGGCGTCTCAGTCGGCGTCGCAGCCTCTGTCAGCGTCTCTGTAGGCGTCTCAGTCGCTGCCGCGTTCGAGTGGGGGGGTCTGCTGCCTTCTCTATGCCTATATCTACCCCTATCTGCCTCAATCAGCGTCTCAGTCGGCATCGCAGCCTCTTGCCAGCGTCTCTGTAGGGATCTCAGTCGTTGCCGCTGTCGATTGGGGGTCTGCTGCCAACTGTATGCCTATATCCACCCCTATCTGCTTCAGTCGGTATCTCAGTAGGCGTCGCAGCCTCTATCAGCGTCTCTGTAGGCGTCTCAGTTGTTGCCGCTGTCGATTGGGGGGGTCTGGTTCCTTCTCTATGCCTATGTCTAGCCCTCTCTGCCTCAGTCGGCATCTCAGTCGGCGTCGCAGCCTCTGTCAGCGACGCAGCCTCTGTCAGCGTCTCTGTAGGTGTCTCAGTCGCTGCCGCCGTCGATTGGGGGGTTAGCTGCCTTCTCTATGCCAATATCTACCCCTATCTGCCTCAGTCAGCGTCTCAGTCAGGGTCGCACCTTCTGTCAGCGTCTCTGTAGGCGTCTCAGTCGCTGCCGCCGTCGATTGGGGGGTCTGTTGCCTTCTCTATGCCAATATCTACCCTTATCTGCCTCAGTCGGCGTCGCAGCCTCTGTCAGCGTCTCTGTAGGCGGCTCAGTCGCTGCCGCTGTCGATTGGGTGTCTGCTGCCAACTGTATGCCTATATCTACCCCTATCTGCGTCAGTCGGCATCTCAGTCGGCGTCGCAGCCTCTATCAGCGTCTCTGTAGGCATCTCAGTTGTTGCCGCTGTCGATTGGTAGGTCTGCTGCCTTCTCTATGCCTATATCTACCCTTACCTGCCTCAGTCGGCGTCACAGTCGGCGTCACAGTCGGCTTCGCAGCCTCTTTCAGTGACTCTGTAGGCGTCTCAGCCGCTGCCGCTGTCGATTGGGGGTTCTGCAGCGTTCTCTATGCCTATATTTACCCCTATCTGCCTCAGTCGGCATCTCAGTCGGCGTCGCAGCCTCTATCAGCGTCTCTGTAGCCGTCTCAGTTGTTGCCGCTGTCGACTGGTGGGTCTGCTGCATTATCTTAGCCAATATCTACCGCTACCTGCCTCAGTCGGCGTCACAGTCGGCTTCGCAGCCACTGTCAGCTTCTCTGTGGGCGTCTCAGTCGCCGCCGCTGTCGATTGGGGGTTGTGCTGCCTTCTCTATGCCTATATCTACCCCTATCTACCTCAGTCGGCGTCTCAGTCGGCGTCGCAGCCTCTATCAGCGTCTTTGTAGGCGTCTCAGTCGCTGGCGCTGTCGATTGGGGGGTCTGCAGCCTTCTCTATCCCTATATCTACCCTTATCTGCCTCAGTCGGCGTCTCAGTCGGCGTCGCAGCCTCTGTCAGCGGCTCTCTAGGCCAATATCTACCCCTATATGCCTCAGTCAGCGTCTCAGTCAGGGTCGCACCCTCTGTCAGCGTCTCTGTACGCGTCTCAGTTGCTGCCGCCGTCGATTGGGGGTCTGCTGCCAACTGTATGCATATATCTAACCTTATCTGCCTCAGTCGGCATCTCAGTCGGCGTCGCAGCCTCTGTCAGCCTCTCTGAATGCGTCTCAGACGCTGCCGCTGTCGGTTGGGGGGTCTGATGCCTTCTCTATGTCAATATCTACCCTATCTGCCTCAGTCGGCGTCTCAGCCTCTGTCAGTGTCTCTGTAGGCGTCTCAGCCGCTGCCGCTGTCAATTGGGGGTTCTGCAGCGTTCTCTATGCCTATATCTACCCCTATCTGCCTCAGTCGGAGTCTCAGTAGGCGTCGCAGCCTCTGTCAGCATCTTTGTAGGCGTCTCAGTCGCTGCCGCTGTCGATTGGGGGGGCTGCTGCCTTCTGTATGCCAATATCTACCCCTATCTGCCTCAGTCGGCATCTCAGTCGGCGTCGCAGCCTCTATCAGCATCTCTGTAGGCGTCTCAGTTGTTGCTGCTGTCGACTGGTGGGTCTGCTGCTTTCTCTATGCTTATGTCTAACCCTCTCTGCCTCAGTCGGCGTCTCAGTCGGCGTCGCAGCCCCTGTCAGCGTCGTAGCCTGTGTCAGCGTCTCTGTAGGCCTATCAGTCGCTGCCGCTGTCGATTGGGGGGGCTGCTGCCTTCTGTATGCCAATATCTACCCCTATCTGCCTCAGTCGGCATCTCAGTCGGCGTCGCAGCCTCTATCAGCGTCTCTGTAGGCGTCTCAGTTGTTGCCGCTGTCGATTGATGGGTCTGCTGCCTTCTCTATGCCAATATCTACCCCTCTCTGCCTAAGTCGGGGTCTCAGTCGGTGTCGCAGCCTCTGTCAGCGTCTCTGTAGGCGTCTCATTCGCTGCCGCTGTCGATTGGGGGGTATGCTGCCTTCTCTATGCCTATATTTACCTCTATCTGCCTCAGTCGGCGTCGCAGCCTCTATCAGCGTCTCTGTAGGCGTATCAGTTGTTGCCGCTGTCGATTGGGTTGTCTGCTGCCTTCTTTATGCCTATGTCTAAACATCTCTGCCTCAGTCGGCGTCTCATTTGGCGTCGCAGCCTCTGTCAGCGTCTCTGTAGGCGTCTCAGCCGCTGCCGATGTCGATTGAGGGTTCTGCAGCATTCTCTATGCCTATATCTACCCCTATCTGCCTCAGTCCCAGTCAGCGTCGCAGCCTCTGTCAACATATTTGTAGGCGTCTCAGTCGCTGCCGCTGTGTATTGGGGGGTCTGCTGCCTTCTCTATGCCTATATCTTTCCTTATCTGCCTCAGTCGGCGTCTCAGTCGGCGTCGCAGCCTCTGTCAGCCTCTTTGAATGCGTCTCAGTCGCTGCCGCTGTCGGTTTGGGGGTCTGCTGCCTTCTCTATATCAATATCTACCCTATCTGCCTCAGTCGACGTCTCAGTCGGCGTAGCAGCCTCTGTCAGCGTCTCTGTAGGCGTCTCAGTCGCTGCCGCTGTCGATTGGGGGTCTGCTGCCAACTGTATGCCTATATCTACCCCTATCTGCCTCAGTCGGCATCTCAGTCGGCGTCGCAGCCTCTATCAGCGTCTCTGTAAGCGTCTCAGTTGTTGCCGCTGTCGATTGGTGGGTCTGCTGCCTTCTCTATGCCTATATCTACCCTTACCTGCTTCAGTCGGCGTCACAGTCAGCTTCGCAGCCCCTGTCAGTGTCTCTGTAGGCGTCTCAGCCGCTGCCGCTGTCGATTGGGGGTTCTTCAGCATTCTCTATGCCTATATCTACCCCTATCTGCCTCAGTCGGAGTCCCAGTCGGCGCCGCAGCCTCTGTCAGCATCTTTGTAGGCGTCTCAGTCGCTGCCGCTGTCTATTGGGGGGTCTGCTACCTTCTCTATGCCTATATCTACCCTTATCTGCCTCAGTTGGCGTCTCAGTCGGCGTCGCAGCCTCTGTCAGCGTCTCTGTAGGCGTATCAGTCGCTGCCGCTGTCGATTGGGGGTCTACTGCCTTCTCTATGCCTATATCTACCCCTATCTGCCTCAGTCAGCGTCTCAGTCGGCGTCGCAGTCAAATGTCAGCGTCTCTGTAGGGATCTCAGTCATTGCCGCTGTCGATTGGGGGATCTGCTGCCTTCTCTATGCCTATATTTACCCCTATCTGCCTCAGTCGGTATCTCAGTCGGCGTCGGAGCCCCTATCAGCGTCTCTGTAGGCGTCTCACTTGTTTCCGCTGTCGATAGGGGGGTCTGCTGCCTTCTCTATGCCTATTCTAACCCTCTGTGCCTCAGTCGGCGTCTCAGTCGGCGTCGCAGCCTCTGTCAGCGTCGCAGCCTCTGTCAGCGTCGCAGCCGCTGTCAGCGTGTCTGTAGGTGTCTCAGTCGCTGCCGCTGTCGATTGGGGGGTCTGCTGCCTTCTCTATGCCTATATTTACCCCTATCTGCCTCAGTCGGCGTCGCAGCCTCTTGTCAGCGTCGCAGCCTCTGTCAGCGTGTCTGTAGGTGTCTCAGTCGTTGCCGCTGTCGATTGGGGGGTCTGCTGCCTTCTCTATGCCGATATCTACCCCTATCTGCCTCAGTCGGCATCTCATTCGGCGTCGCAGCCTCTATCAGCGTCTCTGTAGGCGTCTCATTTGTTGCCGCTCTCGATTGGTGGGTCCGCTCCCTTCTCTATGCCTATATCTACCCCTACCTGCCTCAGTCGGCGTCACAGTCGGCTTCGCAGCCTCTTTCAGTGACTCTGTAGGCGTCTCAGCCGCTGCCGCTGTCGATTGGGGGTTCTGCAGCGTTCTCTATGCCTATATCTACCCCTATCTGCCTCAGTCGGAGTCTCAGTCGGCGTCGCAGCCTATGTCAGCCACTCTGAGTGCGTCTCAGACGCTGCCGCTGTCGGTTGGGGGGTCTGCTGCCTTCTCTATATCAATATCTACCCTATCTGCCTCAGTTGGCGTCTCAGCCTCTGTCAGTGTCTCTGTAGGCGTCTCAGCCGCTGCCGCTGTCAATTGGGGGTTCTGCAGCGTTCTCTATGCCTATATCTACCCCTATCTGCCTCAGTCGGAGTCTCAGTCGGCGTCGCAGCCTATGTCAGCATCTTTGTACGCGTCTCAGTCGCTCCCGCTGTCGATTGGGGGGTCTGCTGTCTTCTCTATGCCTATATCTTCCCTTATCTGCCTCAGTCGGCGTCTCAGTCGGCGTCGCAGCCTCTATCAGCGTCTTTGTAGGCGTCTCAGTCGCTGGCGCTGTCGATTGGGGGGTCTGCAGCCTTCTCTATCCCTATATCTACCCTTATCTGCCTCAGTCGGCGTCTCAGTCGGCGTCGCAGCCTCTGTCAGCGTCTCTCTAGGCGTCTCAGTCTCAGTCGCTGCCGCTGTCGAGTGGGGGGTCTGCTGCCTTCTCTATGCCAATATCTACCCCTATCTGCCTCAGTCAGCGTCTCAGTCAGGGTCGCACCCTCTGTCTGCGTCTCTGTACGCGTCTCAGTTGCTGCCGCCGTCGATTGGGGTTCTGCTGCCAACTGTATGCCTACATCTACCCTTATCTGCCTCAGTCGGCATTTCAGTCGGCGTCGCAGCCTCTGTCAGCCTCTCTGAATGCGTCTCAGACGCTGCCGCTGTCGGTTGGGGGGTCTGCTGCCTTCTCTATGTCAATATCTACCCTATCTGCCTCAGTCGGCGTCTCAGCCTCTGTCAGTGTCTCTGTAGGCGTCTCAGCCGCTGCCGCTGTCAATTGGGGGTTCTGCAGCATTCTCTATGCCTATATCTACCCCTATCTGCCTCAGTCGGAGTCTCAGTCGGCGTCGCAGCCTCTGTCAGCATCTTTGTAGGCGTCTCAGTCGCTGCCGCTGTCGATTGGGGGGGCTGCTGCATTCTGTATGCCAATATCTACCCCTATCTGCCTCAGTCGGCATCTCAGTCGGCGTCGCAGCCTCTATCAGCATTTCTGTAGGCGTCTCAGTTGTTGCTGCTGTCGACTGGTGGGTCTGCTGCTTTTTCTATGCTTATGTCTAACCCTCTCTGCCTCAGCCGGCGTCTCAGTCGGCGTCGCAGCCCCTGTCAGCGTCTCTGTAGGCGTATCAGTCACTGCCGCTGTCGATTGGGGGGGCTGCTGCCTTCTGTATGCCAATATCTACCCCTATCTGCCTCAGTCGGCATCTCAGTCTGCGTCGCAGCCTCTATCAGCGTCTCTGTAGGCGTCTCAGTTGTTGCCGCTGTCGATTGATGGGTCTGCTGCGTTCTCTATGCCAATATCTACCCCTCTCTGCCTAAGTCGGGGTCTCAGTCGGCGTCGCAGCCTCTGTCAGCGTCTCTGTAGGCGTCTCATTCGCTGCCGCTGTCGATTGGGTTGTCTGCTGCCTTCTTTATGCCTATATCTAAACATCTCTGCCTCAGTCGGCGTCTCATTTGGCGTCGCAGCCTCTGTCAGCGTCGCAGCCTCTGTCAGTATCTCTGTAGGCGTCTCAGTTTCTGCCGCTGTCGATTGGGGGGTCTGCTGCCTTCTCTATGCCTATATCTACCCCTATCTGCCTCAGTCGGTCTGCTGCCTTCTCTATGCCTATATCTACCCCTATCTGCCTCAGTCGTTGCCGCTGTCGATTGCGGGGTCTGCTGCCTTCTCTATGCCTATATTTACCCCTATCTGCCTCAGTCGTTATCTCAGTCGGCGTCGCAGCCTCTATCAGCGTCTCAGTAGGCGTCTCACTTGTTTCCGCTGTCGATTGGGGGGTCTGCTGCCTTCTCTATGCCTATGTCTAACCCTCTCTGCCTCAGGCGGCGTCTCATTCGGCGTCGCAGCCTATGTCAGCGTGTCTGTAGGTGTCTCAGTCGCTGCCGCTGTCGATTGGGGGGTCTGCTGCCTTCTCTATGCCTATATCTACCCCTATCTGCCTCAGTCGGCGTCGCAGCCCCTTGTCAGCGTCGCAGCCTCTGTCAGCGTGTCTGTAGGTGTCTCAGTCGCTGCCGCTGTCGATTGAGGGGTCTGCAGCCTTCTCTATGCCTATATCTACCCCTATCTGCCTCAGTCGGCATCTCATTCGGCGTCGCAGCCTCTATCAGAGTCTCTGTAGGCGTCTCAGTTGTTGCCGCTGTCGATTGGTGGGTCCGCTGCCTTCTCTATGCCCATATCTACCCCTACCTGCCTCAGTCGACGTCACAGTCGGCTTCGCAGCCCCTGTCAGTGTCTCTGTAGGCGTCTCAGCCGCTGCCGCTGTCGATTGGGGGTTCTGCAGCGTTCTCTATGCCTATATCTACCCCTATCTGCCTCAATCGGAGTCTCATTCGGCGTCGCAGCCTCTGTCAGCCTCTCTGAATGCGTCTCAGACGCTGCCGCTGTCGGTTGGGGGGTCTGCTGCCTTCTCTATGTCAATATCTACCCTATCTGCCTCAGTCGGCGTCTCAGCCTCTGTCAGTGTCTATGTAGGCGTCTCAGCCGCTGCCGCTGTCAATTGGGGGTTCTGCAGTGTTATCTATGCCTATATCTACCCCTATCTGCCTCAGTCGGAGTCTCAGTCGGCGTCGCAGCCTCTGTCAGCATCTTTGTAGGCGTCTCAGTCGCTGCCGCTGTCGATTGGGGGGTCTGCTGCCTTCTCTATGCCTATATCTACCCCTATCTGCCTCAGTCGGAGTCTCAGTCAGCGTCGTAGCCTCTGTCAGCGTCTCTCTAGGCGTCTCAGTCGCTGCCGCTGTTGATTGGGGGTCTGCTGCCAACTGTATGTCGCAGCCTCTATCAGCGTCTCTGTAGGCCTCTCAGTTGTTGCCGCTGTCGAGTGGTGGGTCTGCTGCATTCTCTTTGCCTATATCTACCCCTACCTGCCTCAGTCGGCGTCGCAGCCTCTGTCAGCGTCGCACCCTCTGTCAGCGTCACACCCTCTGTCAGCGTCTCTGTAGGCGTCTCAGTCGCTGCCGCTGTCTATTGGGGGGTCCGCTGCCTTCTCTATGCCTATATCTAAACTTATCTGCCTCAGGCGGCGTCTCAGTCGGCGTCGCAGCCTCTGGCAGCCTCTCTGAATGCGTCTCAGTAGCTGCCGCTGTCGACTGGGGGGTCTGCTGCCTTCTCTATGTCAATATCTACCCTATCTGCCTCAGTCGGCGTCTCAGTCGGTGTCGCAGCCTCTGTCACCGTCTCTGTAGGCGTCTAAGTCGCTGCCGCTGTCGATTGGGGGGGTCTGCTGCCTTCTCTATGCCAATATCTACCCCTCTCTGCCTAAGTCGGGGTCTCAGTCGGCGTCGCAGTCTCTGTCAGCGTCTCTGTAGGCGTCTCAGTCGCTGCCGCTGTCGATTGGGGGGTATGCTGCCTTCTCTATGCCTATATTTACCTCTATCTGCCGCAGTCGGTGTCGCAGCCTCTATCAGCGTCTCTGTAGGCGTCTCAGTTGTTGCCGCTGTCGATTGGGTTGTCTGCTGCCTTCTTTATGCCTATGTCTAAACATCTCTGCCTCAGTCGGCGTCTCAGTCGGCGTCGCAGCCTCTGTCAGCGTCGCAGCTCCTATCAGCTTCTCTGTAGGCGTCTCACTTGTTTCCGCTGTCGATTGGGAGGTCTGCTGCCTTCTCTATGTATATGTCTAACCCTCTCTGCCTCAGTCGGCGTCTCAGTCGGCGTCGCAGCCTCTGTCAGCGTCGCAGCCTCTGTCAGCGTCGCAGCCTCTGTCAGCGTTGCAGCCTCTGTCAGCGTCGCAGCCTCTGTCAGCGTCGCAGCCTCTGTCAGCGCGTCTGTAGGTGTCTCAGTCGCTGCCGCTGTCGATTGAGGGGTCTGCAGCCTTCTCTATGCCTATATCTACCCCTATCTGCCTCAGTCGGCATCTCATTCGGCGTCGCAGCCTCTATCAGCGTCTCTGTAGGCGTCTCAGTTGTTGCCGCTGTCGATTGGTGGGTCCGTTGCCTTCTCTATGCCTATATCTACCCCTACCTGCCTCAGTCGACGTCACAGTCGGCTTCGCAGCCTCTGTCAGTGTCTCTGTAGGCGTCTCAGCCGCTGCCGCTGCCGCTGTCAATTGGGGGTTCTGCAGCGTTCTCTATGTCTATATCTACCCCTATCTGCCTCAATCGGAGTCTCATTCGGCGTCGCAGCCTCTGTCAGCCTCTCTGAATGCGTCTCAGAGGCTGCCGCTGTCGGTTGGGGGGTCTGCTGCCTTCTCTATGTCAATATCTACCCTATCTGCCTCAGTCGGCGTCTCAGCCTCTGTCAGTGTCTATGTAGGCGTCTCAGCCGCTGCCGCTGTCAATTGGGGGTTCTGCAGCGTTATCTATGCCTATATCTACCCCTATCTGCCTCAGTCGGAGTCTCAGTCGGCGTCGCAGCCTCTGTCAGCATTTTTGTAGGCGTCTCAGTCGCTGGCGCTGTCGATTGGGGGGGTCTGCAGCCTTCTCTATCCCTATATCTACCCTATCTGCCTCAGTCGGCGTCTCAGTTGGTGTCGCAGCCTCTGTCACCGTCTCTGTAGGCGTCTCAGCCGCTGCCGCTGTCGATTGGGGGGTCTGCTGCCTTCTCTATGCCTATATCTACCCCTATCTGCCTCAGTCGGCGTCGCAGCCTCTGTCAGCGTCGCACCCTCTGTCAGCGTCGCACCCTCTGTCAGCGTCTCTGTAGGCGTCTCAGTCGCTGCCGCTGTCGATTGGGGGGTCTGCTGCCTTCTCTATGCCTATATCTACCCCTACCTGCCTCAGTCGGCATCTCAGTCGGCGTCGCAGCCTCTGTCAGCGTCTCTGTAGGCGTCTCATTTATTGCCGCTGTCGAGTGGGGGTCTGCTGCCTTCTCTATGCCCTCTCTACCTCAGTCGGCGTCTCAGTCGGCGTCGCAGCCTCTGTCAGCGTCGTAGCCTCTGTCAGCGTCTCTGTAGGCGTCTCAGTCGCTGGCGCTGTCGATTGGGGGGTCTGCAGCCTTCTCTATCCCTATATCTACCCTTATCTGCGTCAGTCGGCGTCTCAGTCGGCGTCGCAGCCTCTGTCAGCGTCTCTGTAGGCGTCTCAGTCGCTGCCGCATTCGAGTGGGGGGTCTGCTGCCTTCTCTATGAATATATCTACCCCTATCTGCCTCAGTCAGCGTCTCAGTCGGGGTCGCAGCCTCTTGCCAGCGTCTCTGTAGGGATCTCAGTCGTTGCCGCTGTCGATTGGGGGTCTGCTGCCAACTGTATGCCTATATCCACCCCTATCTGCTTCAGTCGGTATCTCAGTCGGCGTCGCAGCCTCTATCAGCGTCTCTGTAGGCGTCTCAGTTGTTGCCGCTGTCGATTGGGGGGTCTGGTGCCTTCTCTATGCCTCTGTCTTGCCCTCTCTGCCTCAGTCGGCATCTCAGTCGGCGTCGCAGCCTCTGTCAGCGACGCAGCCTCTGTCAGCGTCTCTGTAGGTGTCTCAGTCGCTGCCGCCGTCGCTTGGGGTGTCAGCTGCCTTCTCTATGCCAATATCTACCCCTATCTGCCTCAGTCAGCGTCTCAGTCAGGGTCGCACCCTCTGTCAGCGTCTCTGTAGGCGTCTCAGTCGCTGCCGCCGTCGATTGGGGGGTCTGTTGCCTTCTCTATGCCAATATCTACCCTTATCTGCCTCAGTCGGCGTCGCAGCCTCTGTCAGCGTCTCTGTAGGCGTCTCAGTCGCCGCCGCTGTCGATTGGGGGTTCTGCTGCCTTCTCTATGCCTCTATATACCCCTATCTGCTTCAGTCGGTATCTCAGTCGGCGTCGCAGCCTCTATCAGCGTCTCTGTAGGCGTCTCAGTTGTTGCCGCTGTCGATTGGGGGGTCTGGTGCCTTCTCTATGCCTATGTCTTGCCCTCTCTGCCTCAGTCGGCGTCGCCGCCTCTGTCAGCGACGCAGCCTCTATCAGCGTCTCTGTAGGCGTCTCAGTTGTTGCCGCTGTCGATTGGTAGGTCTGCTGCCTTCTCTATGCCTATATCTACCCTTACCTGCTTCAGTCGACGTCACAGTCAGCTTCGCAGCCCCTGTCAGTGTCTCTGTAGGCGTCTCAGTCGCCGCCGCTGTCGATTGGGGGTTCTGCTGCCTTCTCTATGCCTCTATCTACCCCTATCTACCTCAGTCGGCGTCTCAATCGGCGACTCAGTCGGCGTCGCATCCTCTATCAGCGTCTTTGTAGGCGTCTCAGTTGCTGACGCTGTCGATTGGGGGGTCTGCAGCCTTCTCTATCCCTATATCTACCCTTATCTGCCTCAGTCGGCGTCTCAGTCGGCGTCGCAGCCTCTGTCAGCGTCTCTGTAGGGGTCTCAGTTGTTGCCGCTGTCGATTGGGGGGGTCTGGTGCCTTCTCTATGCCTATGTCTAGCCCTCTCTGCCTCAGTCGGCGTCTCAGTCGGCGTCGCAGCCTCTGTCAGCGTCGCAGCCTCTGTCAGCGTCTCTGAAGGTGTCTCAGTCGCTGCCGCCGTCGATTTGGGGTCTGCTGCCTTCTCTATGCCAATATCAACCCTTATCTGCCTCAGCCGGCGTCGCAGCCTTTGTCAGCGTCTCTGTAGGCGTCTCAGTCGCTGCCGCTGTCGATTGGGGGTCTACTGCCAACTGTATGCCTATATCTACCCCTATCTGCCTCAGTCGGCATATCAGTCGGCGTCGGATTGGTGGGTCTGCTGCCTTCTCTATGCCTATATCTACCCTTACCTGCTTCAGTCGGCGTCACAGTCGGCTTCGCAGCCCCTGAAAGTGTCTCTGTAGGCGTCTCAGCCGCTGCCGCTGTCGATTGGGGGTCCTGCAGCGTTCTCTATGCCTATATCTACCCCTATCTGCCTCAGTCGGAGTCCCAGTCGGCGTCGCAGCCTCTGTCAGCATCTTTGTAGGCGTCTCAGTCGCTGCCGCTGTCTATTGGGGGGTTCGCTGCCTTCTCTATGCCTATATCTACCCTTATCTGCCTCAGGCGGCGTCTCAGTCGGCGTCGCAGCCTCTGGCAGCCTCTCTGAATGCGTCTCAGTCGCCGCCGCTGTCGATTGGGGGGTCTGCTGCCTTCTCTATGTCAATATCTACCCTATCTGCCTCAGTCGGCGTCTCAGTCGGTGTCGCAGCCTCTGAAAGCGTCTCTGTATGCGTCTCAGTCGCTGCCGCTGTAGATTGGGGGGGCTGCTGCCTTCTCTATGCCAATATCTACCCCTCTCTGCCTAAGTCGGGGTCTCAGTCGGCGTCGCAGTCTCTGTCAGCGTCTCTGTAGGCGTCTCAGTCGCTACCGCTGTCGATTGGGGGGTATGCTGCCTTCTCTATGCCTATATTTACCTCTATCTGCCTCAGTCGGCGTCGCAGCCTCTATCAGCGTCTCTGTAGGCGTCTCAGTTGTTGCCGCTGTCGATTCGGGGGGTCTGGTGCCTTCTCTATGCCTATGTCTAGCCCTCTCTGCCTCAGTCGGCGTCTCAGTCGGCGTCGCAGCCTCTGTCAGCGTCGCAGCCTCTGTCAGCGTCTCTGAAGGTGTCTCAGTCGCTGCCGCCGTCGATTGGGGGTCTGCTGCCTTCTCTATGCCAATATCAACCCTTATCTGCCTCAGTCGGCGTCGCAGCCTTTATCAGCGTCTCTGTAGGCGTCTCAGTCGCTGCCGCTGTCGATTGGGGGTCTACTGCCAACTGTATGGCTATATCTACCCCTATCTGCCTCAGTCGGCATATCAGTCGGCGTCGGAGCCTCTATCAGCGTCTCTGTAGGCGTCTCAGTTGTTGCCGCTTTCGATTGGTGGGTCTGCTGCCTTCTCTATGCCTATATCTACCCTTACCTGCTTCAGTCGGCGTCACAGTCGGCTTCGCAGCCCCTGTCAGTGTCTCTGTAGGCGTCTCAGCCGCTGCCGCTGTCGATTGGGGGTTCTGCAGCGTTCTCTATGCCTATATCTACCCCTATCTGCCTCAGTCGGAGTCCCAGTCGGCGTCGCAGCCTCTGTCAGCATCTTTGTAGGCGTATCAGTCGCTGCCGCTGTCTATTGGGGGGTTCGCTGCCTTCTCTATGCCTATATCTACCCTTATCTGCCTCAGGCGGCGTCTCAGTCCGCGTCGCAGCCTCTGGCAGCCTCTCTGAATGCGTCTCAGTCGCTGCCGCTGTCGATTGGGGGGTCTGCTGCCTTCTCTATGTCAATATCTACCCTATCTGCCTCAGTCGGCGTCTCAGTCGGTGTCGCAGCCTTGTCAGCGGGTCTGTATGCGTCTCAGTCGCTGCCGCTGTCGATTGGGGGGGTCTGATGCCTTCTCTATGCCAATATCTACCCCTCTCTGCCTAAGTCGGGGTCCCAGTCGGCGTCGCAGTCTCTGTCAGCGTCTCTGTAGGCGTCTCAGTCGCTGCCGCTGTCGATTGGGGGGTATGCTGCCTTCTCTATGCCTAAATTTACCTCTATCTGCCTCAGTCGGCGTCGCAGCCTCTGTCAACGTCGCAGCCTCTGTCAGCGTCGCACCATCTGTCAGCGTCTCTGTAGGCATCGCAGTCGCTGCCGCTGTCGATTGGGGGGGTCTGCTGGCTTCTCTATGCCAATATCTACCCCTATCTGCCTCAGTCGGCATCTCAGTCGGCGTCGCAGCCTCTGTCAGCGTCTTTGTAGGCGTCTCAGTCGCTGCCGCTGTCGATTGGGGGGTCTGCTGCCTTCTCTATGCCTATATCTACCCCTACCTGCCTCAGTCGGCATCTCAGTCGGCGTCGCAGCCTCTGTCAGCGTCTCTGTAGGCGTCTCAGCCGCTGCCACTGTCAATTGGGGGTTCTGCAGCGTTCTCTATGCCTATATCTACCCCTATCTGCCTCAGTCGGAGTCTCAGTAAGCGTCGCAGCATCTGTCAGCATCTTTGTAGGCGTCTCAGTCGCTGCCGCTGTCGATTGGGGGGGCTGCTGCCTTCTGTATGCCAATATCTACCACTATCTGCCTCAGTCGGCATCTCAGTCGGCGTCGCAGCCTCTATCAGCGTCTCTGTAGGCGTCTCAGTTTTTGCCGCTGTCGATTGATGGGTCTGCTGCCTTCTCTATGCCAATATCTACCCCTCTCTGCCTAAGTCGGGGTCTCAGTCGGCGTCGCAGCCTCTGTCAGCGTCTCTGTAGGCGTCTCATTCGCTGCCGCTGTCGATTGGGGGGTATGCTGCCTTCTCTATGCCTATATTTACCTCTATCTGCCTCAGTCGGCGTCGCAGCCTCTATCAGCGTCTCTGTAGGCGTATCAGTTGTTGCCGCTGTCGATTGGGTTGTCTGCTGCCTTCTTTATGCCTATGTCTAAACATCTCTGCCTCAGTCGGCGTCTCATTTGGCGTCGCAGCCTCTGTCAGCGTCTCTGTAGGCGTCTCAGCCGCTGCCGATGTCGATTGGGGGTTCTGCAGCATTCTCTATGCCTATATCTACCCCTATCTGCCTCAGTCCCAGTCAGCGTCGCAGCCTCTGTCAACATATTTGTAGGCGTCTCAGTCGCTGCCGCTGTCTATTGGGGGGTCTGCTGCCTTCTCTATGCCTATAGCTTTCCTTATCTGCCTCTGTCGGCGTCTCAGTCGGCGTCGCAGCCTCTGTCAGCCTCTCTGAATGCGTCTCAGTCGCTGCCGCTGTCGGTTTGGGGGTCTGCTGCCTTCTCT
Organism: Clusia tigrina; assembly: GCA_920105625.2. Classification (NCBI taxonomy): domain Eukaryota; kingdom Metazoa; phylum Arthropoda; class Insecta; order Diptera; family Clusiidae; genus Clusia; species Clusia tigrina. Next base: position 86,917,210 of record OV050031.1, read on the forward strand.
ATATCAATATCTACCCTATCTGCCTCAGTCGACGTCTCAGTCGGCGTAGCAGCCTCTGTCAGCGTCTCTGTAGGCGTCTCCGTCGCTGCCGCTGTCGATTGGGGGGGTCTTCTGCCTTCTCTATGCCAATATCTACCCCTCTCTGCCTAAGTCGGGGTCTCAGTCGGCGTCGCCGCCTTTGTCAGCGTCTCCGTAGGCGTCTCAGTCGCTGCCGCTGTCGATTGGGGGTCTGCTGCCAACTGTATGCCTATATCTACCCCTATCTGCCTCAGTCGGCATCTCAGTCGGCGTCGCAGCCTCTATCAGCGTCTCTGTAGGCGTCTCAGTTGTTGCCGCTGTCGATTGGTGGGTCTGCTGCCTTCTCTATGCCTATATCTACCCTTACCTGCTTCAGTCGGCGTCACAGTCAGCTTCGCAGCCCCTGTCAGTGTCTCTGTAGGCGTCTCAGCCGCTGCCGCTGTCGATTGGGGGTTCTGCAGCATTCTCTATGCCTATATCTACCCCTATCTGCCTCAGTCGGAGTCCCAGTCGGCGCCGCAGCCTCTGTCAGCATCTTTGTAGGCGTCTCAGTCGCTGCCGCTGTCTATTGGGGGGTTCGCTGCCTTCTCTATGCCTATATCTACCCTTATCTGCCTCAGGCGGCGTCTCAGTCGGCGTCGCAGCCTCTGGCAGCCTCTCTGAATGCGTCTCAGTCGCCGCCGCTGTCGATTGGGGGGTCTGCTGCCTTCTCTATGTCAATATCTACCCTATCTGCCTCAGTCGGCGTCTCAGTCGGTGTCGCAGCCTCTGAAAGCGTCTCTGTATGCGTCTCAGTCGCTGCCGCTGTAGATTGGGGGGGCTGCTGCCTTCTCTATGCCAATATCTACCCCTCTCTGCCTAAGTCGGGGTCTCAGTCGGCGTCGCAGTCTCTGTCAGCGTCTCTGTAGGCGTCTCAGTCGCTACCGCTGTCGATTGGGGGGTATGCTGCCTTCTCTATGCCTATATTTACCTCTATCTGCCTCAGTCGGCGTCGCAGCCTCTATCAGCGTCTCTGTAGGCGTCTCAGTTGTTGCCGCTGTCGATTCGGGGGGTCTGGTGCCTTCTCTATGCCTATGTCTAGCCCTCTCTGCCTCAGTCGGCGTCTCAGTCGGCGTCGCAGCCTCTGTCAGCGTCGCAGCCTCTGTCAGCGTCTCTGAAGGTGTCTCAGTCGCTGCCGCCGTCGATTGGGGGTCTGCTGCCTTCTCTATGCCAATATCAACCCTTATCTGCCTCAGTCGGCGTCGCAGCCTTTATCAGCGTCTCTGTAGGCGTCTCAGTCGCTGCCGCTGTCGATTGGGGGTCTACTGCCAACTGTATGGCTATATCTACCCCTATCTGCCTCAGTCGGCATATCAGTCGGCGTCGGAGCCTCTATCAGCGTCTCTGTAGGCGTCTCAGTTGTTGCCGCTTTCGATTGGTGGGTCTGCTGCCTTCTCTATGCCTATATCTACCCTTACCTGCTTCAGTCGGCGTCACAGTCGGCTTCGCAGCCCCTGTCAGTGTCTCTGTAGGCGTCTCAGCCGCTGCCGCTGTCGATTGGGGGTTCTGCAGCGTTCTCTATGCCTATATCTACCCCTATCTGCCTCAGTCGGAGTCCCAGTCGGCGTCGCAGCCTCTGTCAGCATCTTTGTAGGCGTATCAGTCGCTGCCGCTGTCTATTGGGGGGTTCGCTGCCTTCTCTATGCCTATATCTACCCTTATCTGCCTCAGACGGCGTCTCAGTCCGCGTCGCAGCCTCTGGCAGCCTCTCTGAATGCGTCTCAGTCGCTGCCGCTGTCGATTGGGGGGTCTGCTGCCTTCTCTATGTCAATATCTACCCTATCTGCCTCAGTCGGCGTCTCAGTCGGTGTCGCAGCCTTGTCAGCGGGTCTGTATGCGTCTCAGTCGCTGCCGCTGTCGATTGGGGGGGTCTGATGCCTTCTCTATGCCAATATCTACCCCTCTCTGCCTAAGTCGGGGTCCCAGTCGGCGTCGCAGTCTCTGTCAGCGTCTCTGTAGGCGTCTCAGTCGCTGCCGCTGTCGATTGGGGGGTATGCTGCCTTCTCTATGCCTAAATTTACCTCTATCTGCCTCAGTCGGCGTCGCAGCCTCTGTCAACGTCGCAGCCTCTGTCAGCGTCGCACCATCTGTCAGCGTCTCTGTAGGCATCGCAGTCGCTGCCGCTGTCGATTGGGGGGGTCTGCTGGCTTCTCTATGCCAATATCTACCCCTATCTGCCTCAGTCGGCAACTCAGTCGGCGTCGCAGCCTCTGTCAGCGTCTCTGTAGGCGTCTCAGTCGCTGCCGCTGTCGATTGGGGGGTCTGCTGCCTTCTCTATGCCTATATCTACCCCTACCTGCCTCAGTCGGCATCTCAGTCGGCGTCGCAGCCTCTGTCAGCGTCTCTGTAGGCGTCTCAGCCGCTGCCACTGTCAATTGGGGGTTCTGCAGCGTTCTCTATGCCTATATCTACCCCTATCTGCCTCAGTCGGAGTCTCAGTAAGCGTCGCAGCATCTGTCAGCATCTTTGTAGGCGTCTCAGTCGCTGCCGCTGTCGATTGGGGGGGCTGCTGCCTTCTGTATGCCAATATCTACCACTATCTGCCTCAGTCGGCATCTCAGTCGGCGTCGCAGCCTCTATCAGCGTCTCTGTAGGCGTCTCAGTTTTTGCCGCTGTCGATTGATGGGTCTGCTGCCTTCTCTATGCCAATATCTACCCATCTCTGCCTAAGTCGGGGTCTCAGTCGGCGTCGCAGCCTCTGTCAGCGTCTCTGTAGGCGTCTCATTCGCTGCCGCTGTCGATTGGGGGGTATGCTGCCTTCTCTATGCCTATATTTACCTCTATCTGCCTCAGTCGGCGTCGCAGCCTCTATCAGCGTCTCTGTAGGCGTATCAGTTGTTGCCGCTGTCGATTGGGTTGTCTGCTGCCTTCTTTATGCCTATGTCTAAACATCTCTGCCTCAGTCGGCGTCTCATTTGGCGTCGCAGCCTCTGTCAGCGTCTCTGTAGGCGTCTCAGCCGCTGCCGATGTCGATTGGGGGTTCTGCAGCATTCTCTATGCCTATATCTACCCCTATCTGCCTCAGTCCCAGTCAGCGTCGCAGCCTCTGTCAACATATTTGTAGGCGTCTCAGTCGCTGCCGCTGTCTATTGGAGGGTCTGCTGCCTTCTCTATGCCTATATCTTTCCTTATCTGCCTCTGTCGGCGTCTCAGTCGGCGTCGCAGCCTCTGTCAGCCTCTCTGAATGCGTCTCAGTCGCTGCCGCTGTCGGTTTGGGGGTCTGCTGCCTTCTCTATATCAATATCTACCCTATCTGCCTCAGTCGACGTCTCAGTCGGCGTAGCAGCCTCTGTCAGCGTCTCTGTAGGCGTCTCCGTCGCTGCCGCTGTCGATTGGGGGGGTCTTCTGCCTTCTCTATGCCAATATCTACCCCTCTCTGCCTAAGTCGGGGTCTCAGTCGGCGTCGCCGCCTTTGTCAGCGTCTCCGTAGGCGTCTCAGTCGCTGCCGCTGTCGATTGGGGGTCTGCTGCCAACTGTATGCCTATATCTACCCCTATCTGCCTCAGTCGGCATCTCAGTCGGCGTCGCAGCCTCTATCAGCGTCTCTGTAGGCGTCTCAGTTGTTGCCGCTGTCGATTGGTGGGTCTGCTGCCTTCTCTATGCCTATATCTACCCTTACCTGCTTCAGTCGGCGTCACAGTCAGCTTCGCAGCCCCTGTCAGTGTCTCTGTAGGCGTCTCAGCCGCTGCCGCTGTCGATTGGGGGTTCTGCAGCATTCTCTATGCCTATATCTACCCCTATCTGCCTCAGTCGGAGTCCCAGTCGGCGCCGCAGCCTCTGTCAGCATCTTTGTAGGCGTCTCAGTCGCTGCCGCTGTCTATTGGGGGGTCTGCTACCTTCTCTATGCCTATATCTACCCTTATCTGCCTCAGTCGGCGTCTCAGTCGGCGTCGCAGCCTCTGTCAGCGTCTCTGTAGGCGTATCAGTCGCTGCCGCTGTCGATTGGGGGGTCTGCTGCCTTCTCTATGCCTATATCTACCCCTATCTGCCTCAGTCAGCGTCTCAGTCGGCGTCGCAGCCAAATGTCAGCGTCTCTGTAGGGATCTCAGTCATTGCCGCTGTCGATTGGGGGATCTGCTGCCTTCTCTATGCCTATATTTACCCCTATCTGCCTCAGTCGGTATCTCAGTCGGCGTCGCAGCCCCTATCAGCGTCTCTGTAGGCGTCTCACTTGTTTCCGCTGTCGATAGGGGGGTCTGCTGCCTTCTCTATGCCTATTCTAACCCTCTGTGCCTCAGTCGGCGTCTCAGTCGGCGTCGCAGCCTCTGTCAGCGTGTCTGTAGGTGCTCAGTCGCTGCCGCTGTCGATTGGGGGGTCTGCTGCCTTCTCTATGCCTATATCTACCCCTATCTGCCTCAGTCGGCGTCGCAGCCTCTTGTCAGCGTCGCAGCCTCTGTCAGCATCTTTGTACGCGTCTCAGTCGCTCCCGCTGTCGATTGGGGGGTCTGCTGTCTTCTCTATGCCTATATCTTCCCTTATCTGCCTCAGTCGGCGTCTCAGTCGGTGTCGCAGCCTCTATCAGCGTCTTTGTAGGCGTCTCAGTCGCTGGCGCTGTCGATTGGGGGGTCTGCAGCCTTCTCTATCCCTATATCTACCCTTATCTGCCTCAGTCAGCGTCTCAGTCGGCGTCGCAGCCTCTGTCAGCGTCTCTCTAGGCATCTCAGTCTCAGTCGCTGCCGCTGTCGAGTGGGGGGTCTGCTGCCTTCTCTATGCCAATATCTACCCCTATCTGCCTCAGTCAGCGTCTCAGTCAGGGTCGCACCCTCTGTCAGCGTCTCTGTACGCGTCTCAGTTGCTGCCGCCGTCGATTGGGGTTCTGCTGCCAACTGTATGCCTACATCTACCCTTATCTGCCTCAGTCGGCATTTCAGTCGGCGTCGCAGCCTCTGTCAGCCTCTCTGAATGCGTCTCAGACGCTGCCGCTGTCGGTTGGGGGGTCTGCTGCCTTCTCTATGTCAATATCTACCCTATCTGCCTCAGTCGGCGACTCAGCCTCTGTCAGTGTCTCTGTAGGCGTCTCAGCCGCTGCCGCTGTCAATTGGGGGTTCTGCAGCATTCTCTATGCCTATATCTACCCCTATCTGCCTCAGTCGGAGTCTCAGTCGGCGTCGCAGCCTCTGTCAGCATCTTTGTAGGCGTCTCAGTCGCTGCCGCTGTCGATTGGGGGGGCTGCTGCCTTCTGTATGCCAATATCTACCCCTATCTGCCTCAGTCGGCATCTCAGTCGGCGTCGCAGCCTCTATCAGCATCTCTGTAGGCGTCTCAGTTGTTGCTGCTGTCGACTGGTGGGTCTGCTGCTTTTTCTATGCTTATGTCTAACCCTCTCTGCCTCAGCCGGCGTCTCAGTCGGCGTCGCAGCCCCTGTCAGCGTCTCTGTAGGCGTATCAGTCACTGCCGCTGTCGATTGGGGGGGCTGCTGCCTTCTGTATGCCAATATCTACCCCTATCTGCCTCAGTCGGCATCTCAGTCGGCGGCGCAGCCTCTATCAGCGTCTCTGTAGGCGTCTCAGTTGTTGCCGCTGTCGATTGATGGGTCTGCTGCCTTCTCTATGCCAATATCTACCCCTCTCTGCCTAAGTCGGGGTCTCAGTCGGCGTCGCAGCCTCTGTCAGCGTCTCTGTAGGCGTCTCATTCGCTGCCGCTGTCGATTGGGTTGTCTGCTGCCTTCTTTATGCCTATGTCTAAACATCTCTGCCTCAGTCGGCGTCTCATTTGGCGTCGCAGCCTCTGTCAGCGTCGCAGCCTCTGTCAGTATCTCTGTAGGCGTCTCAGTTTCTGCCGCTGTCGATTGGGGGGTCTGCTGCCTTCTCTATGCCTATATCTACCCCTATCTGCCTCAGTCGGTCTGCTGCCTTCTCTATGCCTATATCTACCCCTATCTGCCTCAGTCGTTGCCGCTGTCGATTGGGGGGTCTGCTGCCTTCTCTATGCCTATATTTACCCCTATCTGCCTCAGTCGTTATCTCAGTCGGCGTCGCAGCCTCTATCAGCGTCTCAGTAGGCGTCTCACTTGTTTCCGCTGTCGATTGGGGGGTCTGCTGCCTTCTCTATGCCTATGTCTAACCCTCTCTGCCTCAGTCGGCGTCTCATTCGGCGTCGCAGCCTATGTCAGCGTGTCTGTAGGTGTCTCAGTCGCTGCCGCTGTCGATTGGGGGGTCTGCTGCCTTCTCTATGCCTATATCTACCCCTATCTGCCTCAGTCGGCGTCGCAGCCCCTTGTCAGCGTCGCAGCCTCTGTCAGCGTGTCTGTAGGTGTCTCAGTCGCTACCGCTGTCGATTGAGGGGTCTGCAGCCTTCTCTATGCCTATATCTACCCCTATCTGCCTCAGTCGGCATCTCATTCGGCGTCGCAGCCTCTATCAGCGTCTCTGTAGGCGTCTCAGTTGTTGCCGCTGTCGATTGGTGGGTCCGCTGCCTTCTCTATGCCTATATCTACCCCTACCTGCCTCAGTCGACGTCACAGTCGGCTTCGCAGCCTCTGTCAGTGTCTCTGTAGGCGTCTCAGCCGCTGCCGCTGCCGCTGTCGATTGGGGGTTCTGCAGCGTTCTCTATGCCTATATCTACCCCTATCTGCCTCAATCGGAGTCTCATTCGGCGTCGCAGCCCCTGTCAGCCTCTCTGAATGCGTCTCAGACGCTGCCGCTGTCGGTTGGGGGGTCTGCTGCCTTCTCTATGTCAATATCTACCCTATCTGCCTCAGTCGGCGTCTCAGCCTCTGTCAGTGTCTATGTAGGCGTCTCAGCCGCTGCCGCTGTCATTTGGGGGTTCTGCAGCGTTATCTATGCCTATATCTACCCCTATCTGCCTCAGTCGGAGTCTCAGTCGGCGTCGCAGCCTCTGTCAGCATCTTTGTAGGCGTCTCAGTCGCTGCCGCTGTCGATTGGGGGGTCTGCTGCCTTCTCTATGCCTATATCTACCCCTATCTGCCTCAGTCGGAGTCTCAGTCAGAGTCGTAGCCTCTGTCAGCGTCTCTCTAGGCGTCTCAGTCGCTGCAGCTGTTGATTGGGGGTCTGCTGCCAACTGTATGTCGCAGCCTCTATCAGCGTCTCTGTAGGCGTCTCAGTTGTTGCCGCTGTCGAGTGGTGGGTCTGCTGCATTCTCTTTGCCTATATCTACCCCTACCTGCCTCAGTCGGCGTCACAGTCGGCTTCGGAGCCTCTGTCAGCGTCTCTGTGGGCGTCTCAGTCGCCGCCGCTGTCGATTGGGGGTTCTGCTGCCTTCTCTATGCCTATATCTACCCTTATCTACCTCAGTCGGCGTCTGAGTCGGCGTCGCAGCCTCTATCAGCGTCTTTGTAGACGTCTCAGTCGCTGGCGCTGTCGATTGGGGGGTTTGCAGCCTTCTCTATCCCTATATCTACCCTTATCTGCCTCAGTCGGCGTCTCAGTCGGCGTCGCAGCCTTTGTCAGCGTCTCTGTAGGCGTCTCAGTCGCTGCCGCTGCCGAGTGGGGGGTCTGCTGCCTATATCTACCCCTATCTGCCTCAGTCAGCGTCTCAGTCGGCGTCGCAGCCTCTTGTCAGCGTCTCTGTAGGGATCTCAGTCATTGCCGCTGTCGATTGGGGGTCTGCTGCCAACTGTATGCCTATATCTACCCCTAACTGCTTCAGTCGGTATCTCAGTCGGCGTCGCAGCCTCTATCAGCGTCTCTGTAGGCGTCTCAGTTGTTGCCGCAGTCGATTGGGGGGTCTGGTGCCTTCTCTATGCCTATGTCTAGCCCTCTATGCCTCAGTCGGCGTCTCAGTTGGCGTCGCAGCCTCTTTCAGCGTCTCTGTAGGTGTTTCAGTCGCTGCCGCCGTCGATTGGGGGGTCAGCTGCCTCCTCTATGCCAATATCTACCCCTATCTGCCTCAGTCAGCGTCTTAGTCAGGGTCGCACCCTCTGACAGCGTCTCTGTAGGCGTCTCAGTTGCTGCCGCTGTCGATTGGTGGGTCTGCTGGCTTCTGCGTCACAGTCGGCTTCGCAGCCCCTGTAAGTGTCTCTGTAGGCGTCTCAGCCGCTGCCGCTGTCAATTGGGGGTTCTGCAGCGTTCTCTATGCCTATATCTACCCCTATCTGCCTCAGTCGGAGTCCCAGTCAGCGTCGCAGCCTCTGTCAGCATCTTTGTAGGCGTCTCAGTCGCTGCCGCTGTCGATTGGGGGGTCTGCGGCCTTCTCTATGCCTATATCTACCCTTATCTGCCTCAGTCGGCGTCTCAGTCGGCATCGCAGCCTCTTTCAGCCTCTCTGAATGCGTCTCAGTCGCTGCCGCTGTCGGTTGGGGGGTCTGCTGTTTTCTCTATGTCAATATCTACCCTATCTGCCTCAGTCGGCGTCTCAGCCTCTGTCAGAGTCTCTACAGGCGTCTCAGCCGCTGCCGCTGTCAATTGGGGGTTCTGCAGCGGTCTCTATGCCTATATCTACCCCTATCTGCCTCAGTCGGAATCTCAGTCGGCGTCGCAGCCTCTGTCAGAGTCTCTGTAGACGTCTCAGTCGCTGCCGCTGTCGATTGGGGGGTCTGCTGCCTTCTGTATGCAAATATCTACCCCGTTCTGCTCCAGTCGGCATCTCAGTCGGCGTCGCAGCCTCTATCAGTATCTCTGTAGGCGTCTCAGCTGTTGCCGCTGTCGATTGGAGGGTCTGCTGCGTCTCTATGCCTATATCTACCCCTACATGCCTCAGTCGGCGTCACAGTCGGCTTCTCAGCCTCTGTCAGCGTCTCTGTGGGTGTCTCAGTTGCTGCCGCTGTCGATTGGGGGGTCTGCTGCCTTCTCTATGCCTATATCTACCCTTATCTGCTTCAGTCGTCGTCTCAGTCGGCGTCGCAGCCTCTGTCAGCGTCTCTGCATGCGTCTCAGTCGCTGCCGCTGTTTATTGGGGGGCCTGCTGCCTTCTCTATGCCTATATCTACCCCTATCTGTCTCAGTCGGTGTCTCAGTCGGCGTCGCAGCCTCTGTCAGCGTCTCTGTAGGCGTCTCAGTCGCTGCCGCTGTCGATTGGGGGGTATGCTGCCTTCTCTATGCCTATTATTACTTCTATCTGCCTCAGTCGGCGTCGCAGCCTCTATCAACGTCTCTGTAGGCGTCTCAGTTGTTGCCGCTGTCGATTGGGTTGTCTGCTGCCTTCTCTATGCCTATGTCTAAACAGCTCTGCCTCAGTCGGCGTCTCAGTCGGCGTCGCAGTCTCTGTCAGCGTCTCTGTAGGCGTCTCAGTCGCTGCCGTTGTCGATTGGGGGGTCTGCTGCCTTCTCTATGCCTATATCTACCCCTATCTGCCTCAGTCGGTGTCTCAGTCGGCGTCGCAGCCTCCTGTCAGCGTCTCTGTAGGGATCTGAGTCGTTGCCGCTGTCGATTGGGGGGTCTGCTACCTTCTCTATGCCTATATCTACCCCTATCTGCCTCAGTCGGTATCTCAGTCGGCGTCGCAACCTCTATCAGCGTCTCTGTAGGCGTCTCACTTGTTTCCGCTGTCGATTGGGGGGTCTGCTGTATTCTCTATGCCTATGTCAAACCCTCTCTGCCTCAGTCGGCGTCTCATTCAGCGTCGCAGCCTCTGTCAGCGTGTAAGTAGGTGTCTCAGTCGCTGCCGCTGTCGATTGGGGGGTCTGCTGCCTTCTCTATGCCTATATCTACCCCTATCTGCCTCAGTCGGAGTCGCAGCCTCTTGTCAGCGTCGCAGCCTCTGTCAGCGTGTCTGTAGGTGTCTCAGTCGCTGCCGCTGTCGATTGGGGGGTCTGCTGCCTTCTCTATGCCTATATCTACCCCTATCTGCCTCAGTCGGCATCTCATTCGGCGTCGCAGCCTCTATCAGCGTCTCTGTAGGCGTCTCAATTGTTGCCGCTGTCGATTGGTGGGTCCGCTGCCTTCTCTATGCCTATATCTACCCCTACCTGCCTCAGTCGGCGTCACAGTCGGCTTCGCAGCCTCTGTCAGTGTCTCTTTAGGCGTCTCAGCCGCTGCCGCTGTCGATTGGGGGTTCTGCAGCGTTCTCTATGCCTATTTCTACCCCTATCTGCCTCAGTCGGAGTCTCAGTCAACATCGCAGCCTCTGTCAGCTTCTTTGTAGGCGTCTCAATCGCTGCCGCTGTCGATTGGGGGGGTCTGCTGCCTTCTCTATGCCTATATCTACCCTTATCTGCCTCAGTCGGCGTCTCAGACGGCGCCGCAGCCTCTGTCAGCCTCTCTGAATGCGTCTCAGTCGCTGCCGCTGTCGATTGGGGGGTCTGCTGCCTTCTCTATGCCTATATCTACCCTTATCTGCCTCAGTCGGCATCTCAGTCGGCGTCGCAGCCTCTGTCAGCCTCTCTGAATGCGTCTCAGTCTCAGTCGCTGCCGCTGTCGGTTGGGGGGTCTGCTGCCTTCTCTATGTCAATATCTACCCTATCTGCCTCAGTCGGCGTCTCAGCCTCTGTCAGTGTCTCTGTAGGCGTCTCAGCCGCTGCCGCTGTCAATTGGGGGTTCTGCAGCGTTCTCTATGCCTCTATCTACCCCTATCTGCCTCAGTCGGAGACTCAGTCGGCGTCGCAGCCTCGGTCAGCATCTTTGTAGGCGTCTCAGTCGCTGCCGCTGTCGATTGGGGGGTCTGCTGCCTTCTCTATGCCTATATCTACCCCTATCTGTCTCAGTCGGCGTCGCAGCCTCTTGTCAGCGTCGCAGCCTCTGTCAGCGTGTCTGTAGGTGTCTCAGTCGCTGCCGCTGTGGATTGGGGGGTCTGCTGCCTTCTCTATGCCTATATCGACCCCTATCTGCCTCAGTCGGCATCTCATTCGGCGTCGCAGCCTCTATCAGCGTCTTTGTAGGCGTCTCAGTTGTTGCCGCTGTCGATTTTTGGGCCCGCTGCCTTCTCTATGCCTATATCTACCCCTACCAGCCTCAGTCGGCGTCACAGTCGGCTTCGCAGCCTCTGTCAGTGTCTCTTTAGGCGTCTCAGCTGTTGCCGCTGTCGATTGGAGGGTCTGCTGCGTCTCTATGCCTATATCTACCCCTACCTGCCTCAGTCGGCGTCACAGTCGGCTTCTCAGCTTCTGTCAGCGTCTCTGTGGGTGTCTCATTCGCTGCCGCTGTCGATTGGGGGGTCTGCTGCCTTCTCTATGCCTATGTCTAACCATCTCTGCCTCAGTCGGCGTCTCAGTCGGCGTCGCAGCCTCTGTTAGCGTCGCAGCCTCTGTCAGCGTCGCAGCCTCTGACAGCGTCTCTGTAGGCGTTTCAGTCGCTGCCGCTGTCGATTGGGGATTCTGCCGCCTTCTCTATGCCTATATCTACCCCTATCTGCCTCAGTCGGCATCTCAGTCGGCGTCTCAGCCTCTGTCAGAGTCTCTGTAGGCGTCTCAGTCGCTGCCGCTGTCGATTGGGGGTTCTGCCGCCTTCTCTATGCCTATATCTACCCCTGTCTGCCTCAGTCGGCATCTCAGTCGGCGTCTCAGCCTCTGTCAGAGTCTCTGTAGGCGTCTCAGTCGCTGCCGCTGTCGATTGGGGGGTCTGCTGCCTTCTCTATGCCTATGTCTAACCCTCTCTGCCTCAGTCGGCGTCTCAGTCGGCGTCGCAGCCTCTGTCAGCGTCGCAGCCTCTGACAGCGTCTCTGTAGTCGTTTCAGTCGCTGCCGCTGTCGATTGGGGGTTCTGCCGCCTTCTCTATGCCTATATCTACCCCTATCTGCCTCAGTCGGTATCTCAGTCGGCGTCGCAGCCTCTTTCAGCCTCTCTGAAAACGTCTCAGTCGCTGCCGCTGTCGGTTGGGGGTCTGCTGCCTTCTCTATGTCAATATCTACCCCATCTGCCTCAGTCGGCGCCTCAGCCTCTGTCAGAGTCTCTGTAGGCGTCTCAGTCGCTGTCGCTGTCGATTGGGGGGTCTGCCGCCTTCTGTATGCCAATATCTACCCCTATCTGCGTTAGTCGGCATCTCAGTCGGCGTCGCAGCCTCTATCAGCATCTCTGTAGGCATCTCAGCTGTTGCCGCTGTCGATTGGAGGGTCTGCTGCGTCTCTATGCCTATAGCTACCAATACCTGCCTCAGTCGGCGTCACAGTCAGCTTCTCAGCCTCTGTCAGCGTCTCTGTGGGTGTCTCAGTCGCTGCCGCTGTCGATTGGGGGGTCTGCTGCCTTCTCTATGCCTATATCTACCCTTATCTGCCTCAGTCGTCGTCTCAGTCGGCGTCGCAGCCTCTGTCAGCGTCTCTGAATGCATCTCAGTCGCTGCCGCTGTTTATTGGGGGCTGCTGCCTTCTCTATGCCTATATCTACCCCTATCTGCCTCAGTCGGCGACTCAGTCGGCGTCGCAGCCTCTGTCAGCGTCTCTGTAGGCGTCTCAATCGCTGCCGCTGTCGATTGGGGTTTCTACTGCCTTCTCTATGCCAATATCTACCCCTCTCTGCCTAAGTCGGGGTCTCAGTCGCCGTCGCAGCCTCTGTCAGCGTCGCAGCCTCTGTCAGCGTCTCTGTAGGCGTCTCAGTCGCTTCCGCTGTCGATTGGGGGTCTGCTGCCTTCTCTATGCCTATATATACCCCTATCTGCCTCAGTCGGCGTCGCAGCCTCTTGTCAGCGTCGCTGTTGGGATCTCAGTCGTTGCCGCTGTCGATTGGGGGGGTCTGCTGACTTCTCTATGCCTATATTTACCCCTATCTGCCTCAGTCGGTATCTCAGTCGGCGGCGCAGCCTCTATCAGCGTCTCTGTAGTCGTCTCACTTGTTGCTGCTGTCGATTGGGGGGTCTGCTGCCTTCTCTGTGCCTATGTCTAACCCTCTCTGCCTCAGTCGGCGTCTCAGTCGGCGTCGCAGCCTCTGTCAGCGTGGCAGCCTCTGAGAGCGTCTCTGTAGGCATCTCAGTCATTGCCGCTGTCGATTGTTGGTCTGCTGCCTTCTCTATGCCTATATTTATCCCTATCTGAATCAGTCGGAGTCTCAGTCGGCATCCCAGCCTCTGTCAGCGTCTCTGTAGGCGTCTCAGCCGCTGCCGCTGCCGATTGGGGGGTCTGCTGCCAACTGTATGCCTATATCTACCACTATCAGCCACAGTCGGCATCTCAGTCGGCGTCGCAGCCTCTATCAGCGTCTCTGTAGGCGTCTCAGGTGGTGCCGCTGTCGAGTGGTGGATCTGCTGCCTTCTCTATGCCTATATCTACCCCTATCTGCCTCAGTCGGCGTCTCAGTCGGCGTCGCAGCCTCTGTCAGCGTCTTTGTAGGTGTCTCAGTCGCTGCCGCTGTCGATTGTGGGGTCTGCTGCCTTCTCGATGCCTATATCTACCCTTATCTGCCTCAGTCGGCGTCTCAGTCGGAGTCGCAGCCTCTGTCAGCCTCTCTGAATGCGTCTCAATCGCTGCCGCTGTCGATTGGGGGGTCTGCTGCCTTCTCTATGTCAATATCTACCCTATCTGCCTCAGTCGGCGTCGCAGCCTCTGTCAGCGTCTTTGTAGGTGTCTCAGTCACTGCCGCTGTCGATTGGGGGGTCTGATGCCTTCTGTATGCCAATATCTACCCCTATCTCCCTCAGTCGGCATCTCAGTCGGCGTCGCAGCCTCCCTCAGCGTCTCTGTTGGCGTCTCAGTTGTTGCCGCTGTCTATTGGGGGGTCTGCTGCCTTCTCTATGCCTATATCTACCCCTATCTGCCTCAGTCGGCGTCGCAGCCTCTGTCAGTGTCTCTGTAGGCGTCTCAGTCGCTTTCGCTGTCGATTGGGGGGGACTTCTGCCTTCTGTATGCCTATATCTACCCCTATCTGCCTTATTCGGCATCTCAGTCGGCGTCGCAGCCTCTGTCAGCGTCGTAGCCTCTGTCAGCGTCTCTGTAGGCGTCTCAGTCGCTGCCGCTGTCGATTAGGGGGTCTGCTGCCAACTGTATACCTATATCTACCCCTATCTGCCTCAGTCGGCATCTCAGTCAGCGTCGCAGCCTCTATCAGCGTCTCTGTAGGCGACGTAGTTGTTGCCACTGTCGACTGGTGGGTCTGCTGCCTTCTCTATGCCTATATCTACCCCTATCTGAATCAGTCGGCGTCTCAGTCGGCGTCGCAGCCTCTATCAGCGTCTTTGTAGGCGTCTCAGTCGCTGGCACTGTCGATTGGGGGTCTGCTGCCTTCTCTATCCCTATATCTACCCTTATCTGCCTAAGTCGGCGTCTCAGTCGGCGTCGCAGCCTCTGTAAGCGTATCTGTAGGCGTCTCAGTCGCTGCCGCTGTCGACTGGAGGTCTGATGCCTTCTCTATGTCAATATCTACCTGTATCTGCTTCAGTCGACGTCTCAGCCTCTGTCAGAATCTCTGTAGGCGTCTCAGTCGCTGCCGCTGTCGATTGGGGGGTCTGCTGCCTTCTGTATGCCTATATCTACCTCTATCTGCCTCAGTCGGCATCTCAGTCGGCGCCGCAGACTCTCTCAGCGTCTCTGTAGGCGTCTCAGTTGTTGCCGCTGTCGATTATTGAGTCTGCTGCCTTCTCTATGCCTATATCTACCCCTACCTGCCTCAGTCGGCATCTCAGTCGGCGTCGCAGCCTCTGTCAGCGTCTATGTAGGCGTTTCAGTCGCTGCCGCTGTCGATTGGGGAGGTCTGCTGCCATCTCAATGCCAATATCTACCCCTACCTGCCTCAGTCGGCGTCACAGTCGGCTTCGCAGCCTCTGTTAGTGTCTCTGTAGGTGTCTCAGTCGCTGCCGCTGTCGGTTGGGGGGTCTGCTGCCTTCTCTATGTCAATATCTACCCCATCTGCCTCAGTCGGCGCCTCAGCCTCTGTCAGCATCTCTGTAGGCGTCTCAGCTGTTGCCGCTGTCGATTGGAGGTTCTGCTGCGTCTCTATGCCTATAGCTACCCCTACCTGCCTCAGTCGGCGTCACAGTCAGCTTCTCAGCCTCTGTCAGCGTCTCTGTGGGTGTCTCAGTCGCTGCCGCTGTCGATTGGGGGGTCTGCTGCCTTCTCTATGCCTATATCTACCCTTATCTGCCTCAGTCGTCGTCTCAGTCGGCGTCGCAGCCTCTGTCAGCGTCTCTGAATGCATCTCAGTCGCTGCCGCTGTTTATTGGGGGTCTGCTGCCTTCTCTATGCCTATATCTACCCTTATCTGCCTTAGTCGGCGTCTCAGTCGGCGTCGCAGCCTCTGTAAGCGTATCTGTAGGCGTCTCAGTCGCTGCCGCTGTCGACTGGAGGTCTGATGCCTTCTCTATGTCAATATCTACCTGTATCTGCTTCAGTCGACGTCTCAGCCTCTGTCAGAATCTCTGTAGGCGTCTCAGTCGCTGCCGCTGTCGATTGGGGGGTCTGCTGCCTTCTGTATGCCTATATCTACCCCTATCTGCCTCAGTCGGCGTCGCAGCCTCTTGTCAGCGTTGCTGTTGGGATCTCAGTCGTTGCCGCTGTCAATTGGGGGGTCTGCTGACTTCTCTATGCCTATATTTACCCCTATCTGCCTCAGTCGGTATCTCAGTCGGCGGCGCAGCCTCTATCAGCGTCTCTGTAGTCGTCTCACTTGTTGCTGCTGTCGATTGGGGGGTCTGCTGCCTTCTCTATGCCTATGTCTAACCCTCTCTGCCTCAGTCGGCGTCTCAGTCGGCGTCGCAGCCTCTGTCAGCGTGGCAGCCTCTGACAGCGTCTCTGTAGGCATCTCAGTCGTTGCCGCTGTCGATTGGGGGTCTGCTGCCTTCTCTATGCCTATATTTATCCCTATCTGAATCAGTCGGAGTCTCAGTCGGCATCCCAGCCTCTGTCAGCGTCTCTGTAGGCGTCTCAGTCGCTGCCGCTGCCGATTGGGGGGTCTGCTGCCAACTGTATGCCTATATCTACCACTATCAGCCACAGTCGGCGTCACAGTCGCTTCGCAGCCTCTGTCAGTGTCTCTGTAGGCGTCTCAGCCGCTGCCGCTGTCTATTGGGGGTTCTGCTGCCTTCTCGCATCCTATATCTACCCTTATCTGCCTCAGTCGGCGTCTCAGTCGGCGTCGCAGCCTCTATCAGCGTCTCTGTAGGCGTCTCAGTTGTTGCCGCTGTCGAGAGGTGGATCTGCTGCCTTCTCTATGCCTATATCTACCCCTATCTGCCTCAGTCGGCGTCTCAGTCGGCGTCGCAGCCTCCGTCAGCGTCTTTGTAGGTGTCTCAGTCGCTGCCGCTGTCGATTGTGGGGTGTGCTGCCTTCTCGATGCCTATATCTACCCTTATCTGCCTCAGTCGGCGTCTCAGTCGGAGTCGCAGCCTCTGTCAGCCTCTCTGAATGCGTCTCAGTCGCTGCCGCTGTCGATTGGGGGGTCTGCTGCCTTCTCTATGTCAATATCTACCCTATCTGCCTCAGTCGGCGTCGCAGCCTCTGTCAGCGTCTTTGGAGGTGTCTCAGTCACTGCCGCTGTCGATTGGGGGGTCTGCTGCCTTCTGTATGCCAATATATACCCCTATCTCCCTCAGTCGGCATCTCAGTGGGCGTCGCCGCCTCCCTCAGCGTCTCTGTTGGCGTCTCAGTTGTTGCCGCTGTCTATTGGGGGGTCTGCTGCCTTCTCTACGCCTATATCTACCCCTATCTGCCTCAGTCGGCGTCGCAGCCTCTGTCAGCGTCTCTGTAGGCGTCTCAGTCGCTTCCGCTGTCGATTGGGGGGGACTTCTGCCTTCTGTATGCCTATATCTACCCCTATCTGCCTTATTCGGCATCTCAGTCGGCGTCGCAGCCTCTGTCAGCGTCAAAGCCTCTGTCAGCGTCTCTGTAGGCGTCTCAGTCGCTGCCGCTGTCGATTAGGGGGTCTGCTGCCAACTGTATACCTATATCTACCCCTATCTGCCTCAGTCGGCATCTCAGTCAGCGTCGCAGCCTCTATCAGCGTCTCTGTAGGCGACGTAGTTGTTGCCACTGTCGACTGGTGGGTCTGCTGCCTTCTCTATGCCTATATATACCCCTATCTGAATCAGTCGGCGTCTCAGTCGGCGTCGCAGCCTCTATCAGCGTCTTTGTAGGCGTCTCAGTCGCTGGCACTGTCGATTGGGGGTCTGCTGCCTTCTCTATCCCTATATCTACCCTTATCTACCCTTATCTGCCTTAGTCGGCGTCTCAGTCGGCGTCGCAGCCTCTGTAAGCGTATCTGTAGGCGTCTCAGTCGCTGCCGCTGTGGAGGTCTGATGCCTTCCCTATGTCAATATCTACCTGTATCTGCTTCAGTTGACGTCTCAGCCTCTGTCAGAATCTCTGTAGGCGTCTCAGTCGCTGCCGCTGTCGATTGGGGGGTCTGCTGCCTTCTGTATGCCTATATCTACCCCTATCTGCCTCAGTCGGCATCTCAGTCGGCGCCGCAGACTCTATCAGTGTGTCTGTAGGCGTCTCAGTTGTTGCCGCTGTCGATTATTGAGTCTGCTGCCTTCTCTATGCCTATATCTACCCCTACCTGCCTCAGTCGGCATCTCAGTCGGCGTCGCAGCCTCTGTCAGCGTCTATGTAGGCGTCTCAGTCGCTGCCGCTGTCGATTGGGGAGGATTGCTGCCATCTCAATGCCAATATCTACCCCTATCTGCCTCAGTCAGCGTCTCAGTCAGCGTCGCTCCCTCTGTCAGCGTCTCTGTAGGCGTCTCAGTCGCTGCCACCGTCGATTGGGTGGGTCTGCTGCCATCTCTATGCCAATATCTACCCTTATCTGCCTCAGTCGGCGTCGCAGCCTCTGTCAGCGTCTCTGTAGGCGTCTCAGTCGCTTCCGCTGTCGATTGGGGGTCTGCTGCCAACTGTGTGCCTTTATCTACCCTATCTGCCTAAGTCGGCATCTCAGTCGGCGTCGCAGCCTCTATCAGCCTCTCTGTAGACGTCTCAGTTGTTGCCGCTGTCGATTGGTGGGTCTGCTGCCTTCTCTATGCCTATATCTACCCCTACCTGCCGCAGTCGGCGTCACAGTCGGCTTCGCAGCCTCTGTCAGCATCTCTGTAGGCGTCTCAGTCGCCGCCGCTGTCGATTGGGGGTTCTGCTGCCTTCTCTATGGCTATATCTACCCCTACCCGCTTCAGTCGGCATCTCAGTCGGCGTCGCAGCCTCTGTCAGCGTCTCTGTAGGCGTCTCAGTCGCTGCCGCTATCGATTGGGGGGTATGCTGCCTTCTCTATGCCTATTATTACTTCTCTCTGCGTCAGTCGGCGTCGCAGCCTCTATCAGCGTCTCTGTAGGCGTCTCAGGTGTTGCCGCTGTCGATTGGGTTGTCTGCTGCCTTCTCTATGCCTATGTCTAAACATCTCTGCCTCAGTCGGCGTCTCAGTCCGCGTCGCAGTCTCTGTCAGCGAATCTGTAGGCGTCTCAGTCGCTGCCGTTGTCGATTGGGGGTCTGCTGCCTTCTTTATGCCTATATCTACACCTATCTGCCTCAGTCAGCGTCTCAGTCGGCGTCGCAGCCTCTTGTCAGCGTCTCTGTAGGGATCTCAGTCGTTGCCGCTGTCGATTGCGGGGTCTGCAGCCTTCTCTATGCCTATATCTACCCCTATCTGCCTCAGTCGGCATCTCAGTCGGCGTCTCAGCCTGTGTCAGAGTCTCTGTAGGCGTCTCAGTCGCTGCCGCTGTCGATTGGGGGGTCTGCTGCCTTCTGTATGCCAATATCTACCCCTATCTGCCTCAGTCGGCATCTCAGTCGGCTTCGCAGCCTCTATCAGCATCTCTGTAGGCGTCTCAGCTGTTGCCGCTGTCGATTGGAGAGTCTGCTGCGTCTTTATGCCTATATCTACCCCTACCTGCCTCAGTCGGCGTCACAGTCGGCTTCTCAGCCTCTGTCAGCGTCTCTGTGGGTGTCTCATTCGCTGCCGCTGTCGATTGGGGGGTCTGGTGCCTTCTCTATGCCTATATCTACCCCTATCTGCCTCAGTCGGCGTCTCAGTCGGCGTCGCAGCCTCCTGTCAGCGTCTCTGTAGGCGTCTCAGTCGCTGCCGCTATCGATTGGGGGTCTGCTGCCTTCTCTATGCCAATATTTACCTCTATCTGCCTCAATCGGCGTCGCAGCCTCTATCAGCGTCTCTGTAGGCGTCTCAGTTGTTGCCGCTGTCGATTGGGTTGTCTGCTTGCTTCTCTATGCCTATGTCTAAACATCTCTGTCTCAGTCGGCGTCTCAGTCGGCGTCGCAGCCTCTGTCAGCGTCTCTGTAGGCGTCTCAGTCGCTGCCGCTGTCGATTGGGGGGTCTGCTGCCTTCTCTATGCCTATATCTACCCCTATCTGCCCCAGTCGGCGTCTCAGTCGGCGTCGCAGCCTCTTGTCAGCGTCTATGTAGGGATAGGGATCTGAGTCATTGCCGCTGGCGATTGAGGGGTCTGCTACCTTCTCTATGCCTATATTTACCCCTATCTGCTCAGTCGGTATCTCAGTCGGCGTCGCAGCCTCTATCAGCGTCTCTGTAGGCGTCTCACTTGTTGCCGCTGTCGATTGGGGGGTCTGCTGCCTTCTCTATGCCTATGTCTAACCCTCTCTGCCTCAGTCGGCGTCTCAGTCGGCGTCGCAGCCTCTGTCAGCGTGTCTGTAGGTGTCTCAGTCGCTGCCGATGTCGATTGGGGGGTCTGCTGCCTTCTCTATGCCTATATCTACCCCTATCTGCCTAAGTCGGCGTCGCAGCCTCTTGTCAGCGTCTCTGTAGGGATCTCGGTCGTTGCCGCTGTCGATTGGGGGTCTGCTGCCTTCTCTATGCCTATATCTACCCCTATCTGCCTCAGTCGGCGTCTCAGTAGGCGTCGCAGCCTCTGTCAGCGTCTCTGTAGGCGTCTCAGTTTTTGCCGCTGTCGATTGGGTTGTCTGCTGCCTTCTCTATGCCTATGTCTAACCATATCTGCCACAGTCGGCGTCTCAGTCGGCGTCGCAGCCTCTGTCAGCGTCGCAGCCTCTGATAGCGTCTCTGTAGGCGTTTTAGTCGCAGCCGCTGTCGATTGGGGGTTCTGCCGCCTTCTCTATGCCTATATCTACCCCTATCTGCCTCAGTCGGCATCTCAGTCGGCGTCTCAGCCTCTGTCAGAGTCTCTGTAGGCGTCTCAGTCGCTGCCGCTGTGGATAGGCGGGTCTGCTGCCTTCTGTATGCCAATATCTACCCCTATCTGCCTCAGTCGGCATCTCAGTCGGCGTCGCAGCCTCTATCAGCATCTCTGTAGGCGTCTCAGCTATTGCCGCTGTCGATTGGAGGGTCTGCTGCGTCTCTATGCCTATATCTACCCCTACCTGCCTCAGTCGGCATCTCAGTCGGCGTCTCAGCCTCTGTCAGACTCTCTGTAGGCGTCTCATTCGCTGCCGCTGTCGATTGGGGGGTCTGCTGCCTTCTCTATGCCTATATCTACCCTTATCAGCCTCAGTCGTCGTCTCAGTCGGCGTCGCAGCCTCTGTCAGCGTCTGTGAATGCGTCTCAGTCGCTGCCGCTATTTATTGGGGGGTCTGCTGCCTTCTCTATGCCAATATTTACCTCTATCTGCCTCAGTCGGCGTCGCAGCCTCTATCAGCGTCTCTGTAGGCGTCTCAGTTGTTGCCGCTGTAGATTGGGTTGTCTGCTGCCTTCTCTATGCCTATGTCTAAACATCTCTGTCTCAGTCGGCGTCTCAGTCGGCGTCGCATGCTCTGTCAGCGTCGCAGCCTCTGTCAGCGTCTCTGTGGGTGTCTCAGGCGCTGCCGCTGTCGATTGGGGGTCTGCTGCCTTCTCTATGCCTATATCTACCCTTATCTGCCTCAGTCGTCGTCTCAGTCGGCGTCGCAGCCTCTGTCAGCGCCTCTGAATGCGTCTCAGTCGCTGCCGCTGTTAATTGGGGGGTCTGCTGCCTTCTCTATGCCTATATCTACCCCTATCTGCCTCAGTCGGCGACTCAGTCGGCGTCGCAACCTCTGTCAGCGTCTCTGTAGGCGTCTCAATCGCTGCCGCTGTCGATTGGGGGGTCTACTGCCTTCTCTATGATAATATCTACCCCTCTCTGCCTAAGTCGGGGTCTCAGTCGCCGTCGCAGCCTCGTCAGCGTCGCAGCCTCTGTCAGCGTCTCTGTAGGTGTCTCAGTCGCTGCCGCTGTCGATTGGGGGTCTGCTGCCTTCTCTATGCCTATATCTACCCTTATCTGCCTCAGTCGTCGTCTCAGTCGGCGTCGCAGCCTCTGTCAGCGCCTCTGAATGCGTCTCAGTCGCAGCCGCTGTTTATTGGGGGGTCTGCTGCCTTCTCTATGCCTATATCTACCCCTATCTGCCTCAGTCGTCGTCTCAGTCGGCGTCGCAGCCTCTGTCAGCGCCTCTGAATGCGTCTCAGTCGCTGCCGCTGTCGATTGGGGGTCTGCTGCCTTCTCTAGGCCTAAATATACCACTATCTGCCTCAATCGGCGTCTCAGTCGGCGTCGCAGCCCCTTGTCAGCGTCGCTGTTGGGATCTCAGGCGTTGCCGCTGTCGATTGGGGGGTCTGCTGACTTCTCTATGCCTATATTTACCCCTATCTGCCTCAGTCGGTATCTCAGTCGGCGTCGCAGCCTCTATCAGTGTCTCTGTAGTCGTCTCAGTTGTTGCTGCTGTCGATTGGGGGGTCTGCTGCCTTCTCTATGCCTATATCTACCCTTATCTGCCTCAGTCGTCGTCTCAGTCAGCGTCGCAGCCTCTGTCAGCGTCGCAGCCTCTGTCAGCGTCTCTGTAGGCGTCTCAGTCGCTGCAGCTGTCGATTGGGGGTCTGCTGCCTTCTCTATGCCTAAATATACCACTATCTGCCTCAATCGGCGTCTCAGTCGGCGTCGCAGCCTCTTGTCAGCGTCGCTGTTGGGATCTCAGTCGTTGCCGCTGTCGATTGGGGGGGGTCTGCAGACTTCTCTATGCCTATATTTACCCCTATCTGCCTCAGTCGGTATCTCAGTCGGCGTCGCAGCCTCTATCGGCGTCTCTGTAGTCGTCTCAGTTGTTGCTGCTGTCGATTGGGGGGTCTGCTGTTTTCTCTATGCCTATGTCTAACCCTCTCTGCCTCAGTCGGCGTCTCAGTCGGCGTCGCAGCCTCTGTCAGCGTCACAGCCTCTGTCAGCGTCCCTGTAGGTGTCTCAGTCGCTGCCGCTGTCGATTGGGGGGTCTGCTGCCTTCTCTATGCCTATATCTACCCCTATCTGCCTCAGTCCGCATCTCAGTCGGCGTCGCAACCTCTTGTCAGCGTCTCTGTAGGGATCTCAGCCGTTGCCGCTGTCGATTGGGGGGTCTGCTGCCTTCTCTATGCCTATATTTATCCCTATCTGAATCAGTCGGAGTCTCAGTCGGCATCCCAACCTCTGTCAGCTTCTCTGTAGGCGTCTCAGTCGCTGCCGCTGCCGATTGGGGGGTCTGCTGCCTTCCTTATGCGTATATCTACCCCTACCTGCCTCAGTCGGCGTCACAGTCGGCTTCGCAGCCCCTGTCAGTGTCTCTGTAGGCGTCTCAGCCGCTGCCGCTGTCGATTGGGGGTTCTGCAGCGTTCTCTATGCCTATATCTACCCCTATCTGCCTCAGTCGGCGTCTCAGTCGGCGTCGCAGCCTCTGTCAGCGTCTCTGTAGGCGTCTCAGTCACTGCCGCTGTCGATTGGGGGATCTGCTGCCTTCTCGATGCCTATATTTACCCTTATATGCCTCAGTCGTCGTCTCAGTCGGCGTCGCAGCCTCTGTCAGCATCTCTGAATGCGTCTCAGTCGCTGCCGCTGTCGATTGGGTGTTCTGCCGCCTTCTCTATCCCTATATCTACCCCTATCTGCCTCAGTCGGCGTCTCAGTCGGCGTCGCAGTCCCTTGTCAGCGTCTCTGTAGGTATCTCAGTCACTGCCGCTGTCGATTGGGGGATCTGCTGCCTTCTCGATGCCTATATTTACCCTTATATGCCTCAGTCGTCGTCTCAGTCGGCGTCGCAGCCTCTGTCAGCATCTCTGAATGCGTCTCAGCCGCTGCCGCTGTCGATTGGGGGTTCTGCAGCGTTCTCTATGCCTATATCTACCCCTATCTGCCTCAGTCGGCGTCTCAGTGGGCGTCGCAGCCTCTGTCAGCGTCTTTGTAGGCGTCTCAGTCACTGCCGCTGTCGATTGGGGGGTCTGCTGCCTTCTGTATGCCAATATCTAATCCTATCTCCCTCAGTCGGCGTCGCAGCCTCCCTCAGTGTCTCTGTTGGCGTCTCAGTTGTTGCCGCTGTCGATAGGTGAGTCTGCTGCCTTCTCTATGCCTAAATCTACCCCTACCTGCCTCAGACGGCGTCACAGTCGGCTTCGCAGCCTCTGTCAGCGTCTCTGTAGGTGTCTCAGTCGCTGCCGCTGTATTTTGGGTTGTCTGCTGCCTTCTCTAAGCCTATATCCCTTATATACCCTTATCTGCCTCAGCCGTTGTCTCAGTCGGCGTCGGAGCCTCTGTCAGCATCTCTGAATACGTCTCAGTCGCTGGCGCTGTCTATTGGGGGCTGCTGCCTTCTCTACGCCTATATCTACCCCTATCTGCCTCAGTCGGCGTCGCAGCCTCTGTCAGCGTCTCTGTAGGCGTCTCAGTCGCTGCCGCTGTCGACTAGGGGGACTTCTGCCTTCTGTATGCCTATATTTACCCCTATCTGCCATATTCGGCACCTCAGTCGGCGTTGCAGCCTCTATCAGATTCTCTGTATGCGTCTCAGTTGTTGTCGCTGTCGATTGGGTTGTCTGCTGCCTTCTCTATGCCTATGTCTAACCCTCTCTGCCTCAGTCGGCGTCGCAGCCTCTGTCAGCGTCATAGCCTCTGTCAGCGTCTCTGTAGGCGTCTCAGTCGCTGCCGCTGTCGATTAGGGGGTCTGCTGCCAACTGTATACCTATATCTACCCCTATCTGCCTCAGTCGGCATCTCAGTCAGCGTCGCAGTCTTTATCAGCGTATCTGTAGGCGACGTAGTTGTTGCCGCTGTCGACTGGTGTGTCTGCTGCTCTCTCTATGCCTATATCTACCCCTATCTGAGTCAGTCGGCGTCTCAGTCGGCGTTGCAGCCTCTATCAGCGTCTTTGTAGGTGTCTCAGTCGCTGGCGCTGTCGATTGGGGGTCTGCTGCCTTCTCTATACCTATATCTACCCTTATCTGCCTTAGTCGGCGTCTCAGTCGGCGTCGCAGCCTCTGTAAGCGTATCTGTAGGCGTCTCAGTCGCTGCCGATTGGGGGGTCTGCTGCCTTCTGTATGCCTATATCTACCCCTACCTGCCTCAGTCGGCATCTCAGTCGGCGTCGCAGCCTCTGTCAGCGTCTATGTAGGCGTCTCAGTCGCTGCCGCTGTCGATTGGGGAGGTCTGCTGCCATCTCAATGCCAATATCTACCCCTATCTGCCTCAGTCAGCGTCTCAGTCAGCGTCGCTCCTTCTGTCAGCGTCTCTGTAGGCGTCTCAGTCGCTGCCGCCGTCGATTGGGTGGGTCTGCTGCCATCTCTATGCCAATATCTACACTTATCTGCCTCAGTCGGCGTCGCAGCCTCTGTCAGCGTCTCTGTAGGCGTCTCAGTCGCTGCCGCTGTCGATTGGGGGTCTGCTGCCAACTGTGTGCCTTTATCTACCCTATCTGCCTCAGTCGGCATCTCAGTCGGCGTCGCAGCCTCTATCAGAGTCTCTGTAGACGTCTCAGTTGTTGCCGCTGTCGATTGGTGGGCCTGCTGCCTTCTGTATGCCTATATCTACCCCTACCTGCCACAGTCGGCATCTCAGTCAGCGTCGCAGCCTCTGTCAGCGTCTATGTAGGCGTCTCAGTCGCTGCCGCTGTCGATTGGGGAGGTCTGCTGCCATCTCAATGCCAATATCTACCCCTATCTGCCTCAGTCGGCGTCGCAGCCTCCTGTCAGCGTCTCTGTAGGGATCTGAGTCGTTGCCGCTGTCGATTGGGGGGTCTTCTACCTTCTCTATGCCTATATCTACCCCAATCTGCCTCAGTCGGCATCTCAGTCGGCGTCGCAGCCTCTATCAGCATCTCTGTAGGCGTCTCAGCTGTTGCCGCTGTCGATTGGAGGGTCTGCTGCGTCTCTATGCCTATATCTACCACTACCTGCCTCCGTCGGCGTCACAGTCGGCGTCTCAGCCGCTGTCAGAGTCTCTGTAGGCGTCTCAGTCACTGCCGCTGTCGATTGGGGGGTCTGCTGCCTTCTGTATGCCAATATCTAATCCTATCTCCCTCAGTCGGCGTCGCAGCCTCCCTCAGTGTCTCTGTTGGCGTCTCAGTTGTTGCCGCTGTCGATTGGTGAGTCTGCTGCCTTCTCTATGCCTAAATCTACCCCTACCTGCCTCAGACGGCGTCACAGTCGGCTTCGCAGCCTCTGTCAGCGTCTCTGTAGGTGTCTCAGTCGCTGCCGCTGTCTTTTGGGTTGTCTGCTGCCTTCTCTAAGCCTATATCCCTTATATACCCTTATCTGCCTCAGCCGTTGTCTCAGTCGGCGTCGGAGCCTCTGTCAGCGTCTCTGAATACGTCTCAGTCGCTGGCGCTGTCTATTGGGGGGTCTGCTGCCTTCTCTACGCCTATATCTACCCCTATCTGCCTCAGTCGGCGTCGCAGCCTCTGTCAGCGTCTCTGTAGGCGTCTCAGTCGCTGCCGCTGTCGACTGGGGGGACTTCTGCCTTCTGTATGCCTATATCTACCCCTATCTGCCATATTCGGCACCTCAGTCGGCGTTGCAGCCTCTATCAGATTCTCTGTATGCGTCTCAGTTGTTGTCGCTGTCGATTGGGTTGTCTGCTGCCTTCTCTATGCCTAAATCTACCCCTACCTGCCTCAGACGGCGTCACAGTCGGCTTCGCAGCCTCTGTCAGCGTCTCTGTAGGTGTCTCAGTCGCTGCCGCTGTCTTTTGGGTTGTCTGCTGCCTTCTCTAAGCCTATATCCCTTATATACCCTTATCTGCCTCAGCCGTTGTCTCAGTCGGCGTCGGAGCCTCTGTCAGCGTGTCTGAATACGTCTCAGTCGCTGGCGCTGTCTATTGGGGGGTCTGCTGCCTTCTCTACGCCTATATCTACCCCTATCTGCCTCAGTCGGCGTCGCAGCCTCTGTCAGCGTCTCTGTAGGCGTCTCAGTCGCTGCCGCTGTCGATTAGGGGGTCTGCTGCCAACTGTATACCTATATCTACCCCTATCTGCCTCAGTCGGCATCTCAGTCAGCGTCGCAGCCTTTATCAGCGTATCTGTAGGCGACGTAGTTGTTGCCGCTGTCGACTGGTGTGTCTGCTGCTCTCTCTATGCCTATATCTACCCCTATCTGAGTCAGTCGGCGTCTCAGTCAGCTTCTCAGCCTCTGTCAGCGTCTCTGTGGGTGTCTCAGGCGCTGCCGCTGTCGATTGGGGGTCTGCTGCCTTCTCTATGCCTATATCTACCCTTATCTGCCTCAGTCGTCGTCTCAGTCGGCGTCGCAGCCTCTGTCAGCGCCTCTGAATGCGTCTCAGTCGCTGCCGCTGTTTATTGGGGGGTCTGCTGCCTTCTCTATGCCTATATCTACCCCTATCTGCCTCAGTCGGCGACTCAGTCGGCGTCGCAGCCTCTGTCAGCGTCTCTGTAGGCGTCTCAATCGCTGCCGCTGTCGATTGGGGGGTCTACTGCCTTCTCTATGATAATATCTACCCCTCTCTGCCTAAGTCGGGGTCTCAGTCGCCGTCGCAGCCTCGTCAGCGTCGCAGCCTCTGTCAGCGTCTCTGTAGGTGTCTCAGTCGCTGCCGCTGTCGATTGGGGGTCTGCTGCCTTCTCTATGCCTATATCTACCCTTATCTGCCTCAGTCGTCGTCTCAGTCGGCGTCGCAGCCTCTGTCAGCGCCTCTGAATGCGTCTCAGTCGCAGCCGCTGTTTATTGGGGGGTCTGCTGCCTTCTCTAAGCCTATATCTACCCCTATCTGCCTCAGTCGTCGTCTCAGTCGGCGTCGCAGCCTCTGTCAGCGCCTCTGAATGCGTCTCAGTCGCTGCCGCTGTCGATTGGGGGTCTGCTGCCTTCTCTATGCCTAAATATACCACTATCTGCCTCAATCGGCGTCTCAGTCGGCGTCGCAGCCTCTTGTCAGCGTCGCTGTTGGGATCTCAGGCGTTGCCGCTGTCGATTGGGGGGGTCTGCTGACTTCTCTATGCCTATATTTACCCCTATCTGCCTCAGTCGGTATCTCAGTCGGCGTCGCAGCCTCTATCAGCGTCTCTGTAGTCGTCTCAGTTGTTGCTGCTGTCGATTGGGGGGTCTGCTGTTTTCTCTATGCCTATGTCTAACCCTCTCTGCCTCAGTCGGCGTCTCAGTCGGCGTCGCAGCCTCTGTCAGCGTCACAGCCTCTGTCAGCGTCTCTGTAGGTGTCTCAGTCGCTGCCGCTGTCGATTGGGGTGTCTGCTGCCTTCTCTATGCCTATATCTACCCCTATCTGCCTCAGTCCGCGTCTCAGTCGGCGTCGCAACCTCTTGTCAGCGTCTCTGTAGGGATCTCAGCCGTTACCGCTGTCGATTGGGGGGTCTGCTGCCTTCTCTATGCCTACATTTATCCCTATCAGAATCAGTCGGAGTCTCAGTCGGCATCCCAGCCTCTGTCAGCGTCTCTGTAGGCGTCTCAGTCGCTGCCGCTATCGATTGGGGGGTCTGCTGCCTTCTCTATGCCTATGTCTAACCATCTCTGCCGCAGTCGGCGTCTCAGTCAGCATCGCAGCCTCTGTCAGCGTCGCAGCCTCTGTCAGCGTCTCTGTAGGCGTCTTAGTCGCTGCAGCTGTCGATTGGGGGTCTGCTGCCTTCTCTATGCCTAAATATACCACTATCTGCCTCAATCGGCGTCTCAGTCGGCGTCGCAGCCTCTTGTCAGCGTCGCTGTTGGGATCTCAGTCGTTGCCGCTGTCGATTGGGGGGGGTCTGCAGACTTCTCTATGCCTATATTTACCCCTATCTGCCTCAGTCGGTATCTCAGTCGGCGTCGCAGCCTCTATCGGCGTCTCTGTAGTCGTCTCAGTTGTTGCTGCTGTCGATTGGGGGGTCTGCTGTTTTCTCTATGCCTATGTCTAACCCTCTCTGCCTCAGTCGGCGTCTCAGTCGGCGTCGCAGCCTCTGTCAGCGTCACAGCCTCTGTCAGCGTCCCTGTAGATGTCTCAGTCGCTGCCGCTGTCGATTGGGGGGTCTGCTGCCTTCTCTATGCCTATATCTACCCCTATCTGCCTCAGTCCGCGTCTCAGTCGGCGTCGCAACCTCTTTTCAGCGTCTCTGTAGGGATCTCAGCCGTTGCCGCTGTCGATTGGGGGGTCTGCTGCCTTCTCTATGCCTATATTTATCCCTATCTGAATCAGTCGGAGTCTCAGTCGGCATCCCAACCTCTGTCAGCTTCTCTGTAGGCGTCTCAGTCGCTGCCGCTGCCGATTGGGGGGTCTGCTGCCTTCCTTATGCGTATATCTACCCCTACCTGCCTCAGTCGGCGTCACAGTCGGCTTCGCAGCCTCTGTCAGTGTCTCTGTAGGCGTCTCAGCCGCTGCCGCTGTCGATTGGGGGTTCTGCAGCGTTCTCTATGCCTATATCTACCCCTATCTGCCTCAGTCGGCGTCTCAGTCGGCGTCGCAGCCTCTGTCAGCGTCTTTGTAGGTGTCTCAGTCACTGCCGCTGTCGATTGGGGGGTCTGCTGCCTTCTCGATGCCTATATTTACCCTTATATGCCTCAGTCGTCGTCTCAGTCGGCGTCGCAGCCTCTGTCAGCCTCTCTGAATGCGTCTCAGTCGTTGCCGCTGTCGATTGGGTGTTCTGCCGCCTTCTCTATCCCTATATCTACCCCTATCTGCCTCAGTCGGCGTCTCAGTCGGCGTCGCAGTCTCTTGTCAGCGTCTCTGTAGGTATCTCAGTCATTGCCGCTGTCGATTGGGGGTCTGCTGCCTTCTCTATGCCTATATTTATCCCTATCTGAATCAGTCGGAGTCTCAGTCGGCATCCCAGCCTATGTCAGCGTCTCTGTAGGCGTCTCAGTCGCTGCCGCTGCCGATTGGGGGTCTGCTGCCTTCTCTATGCGTATATCTACCCCTACCTGCCTCAGTCGGCGTCACAGTCGGCTTCGCAGCCTCTGTCAGTGTCTCTGTAGGCGTCTCAGCCGCTGCCGCTGTCGATTGGGGGTTCTGCAGCGTTCTCTATGCCTATATCTACCTCTATCTGCCTCAGTCGGCGTCTCAGTGGGCGTCGCAGCCTCTGTCAGCGTCTTTGTAGGCGTCTCAGTCACTGCCGCTGTCGATTGGGGGGTCTGCTGCCTTCTGTATGCCAATATCTAATCCTATCTCCCTCAGTCGGCGTCGCAGCCTCCCTCAGTGTCTCTGTTGGCGTCTCAGTTGTTGCCGCTGTCGATTGGTGAGTCTGCTGCCTTCTCTATGCCTAAATCTACCCCTACCTGCCTCAGACGGCGTCACAGTCGGCTTCGCAGCCTCTGTCAGCGTCTCTGTAGGTGTCTCAGTCGCTGCCGCTGTCTTTTGGGTTGTCTGCTCCCTTCTCTAAGCCTATATCCCTTATATACCCTTATCTGCCTCAGCCGTTGTCTCAGTCGGCGTCGGAGCCTCTGTCAGCGTCTCTGAATACGTCTCAGTCGCTGGCGCTGTCTATTGGGGGGTCTGCTGCCTTCTCTACGCCTATATCTACCCCTATCTGCCTCAGTCGGCGTCGCAGCCTCTGTCAGCGTCTCTGTAGGCGTCTCAGTCGCTGCCGCTGTCGACTGGGGGGACTTCTGCCTTCTGTATGCCTATATTTACCCCTATCTGCCATATTCGGCACCTCAGTCGGCGTTGCAGCCTCTATCAGATTCTCTGTATGCGTCTCAGTTGTTGTCGCTGTCGATTGGGTTGTCTGCTGCCTTCTCTATGCCTATGTCTAACCCTCTCTGCCTCAGTCGGCGTCGCAGCCTCTGTCAGCGTCATAGCCTCTGTCAGCGTGTCTGTAGGCGTCTCAGTCGCTGCCGCTGTCGATTAGGGGGTCTGCTGCCAACTGTATACCTATATCTACCCCTATCTGCCTCAGTCGGCATCTCAGTCAGCGTCGCAGCCTTTATCAGCGTATCTGTAGGCGACGTAGTTGTTGCCGCTGTCGACTGGTGTGTCTGCTGCTCTCTCTATGCCTATATCTACCCCTATCTGAGTCAGTCGGCGTCTCAGTCGGCGTCGCAGCCTCTATCAGCGTCTTTGTAGGTGTCTCAGTCGCTGGCGCTGTCGATTGGGGGTCTGCTGCCTTCTCTATACCTATATCTACCCTTATCTGCCTTAGTCGGCGTCTCAGTCGGCGTCTCAGTCGGCGTCGCAGCCTCTGTAAGCGTATCTGTAGGCGTCTCAGTCGCTGCCGATTGGGGGGTCTGCTGCCTTCTGTATGCCTATATCTACCCCTACCTGCCTCAGTCGGCATCTCAGTCGGCGTCGCAGCCTCTGTCAGCGTCTATGTAGGCGTCTCAGTCGCTGCCGCTGTCGATTGGGGAGGTCTGCTGCCATCTCAATGCCAATATCTACCCCTATCTGCCTCAGTCAGCGTCTCAGTCAGCGTCGCTCCCTCTGTCAGCGTCTCTGTAGGCGTCTCAGTCGCTGCCGCCGTCGATTGGGTGGGTCTGCTGCCATCTCTATGCCAATATCTACACTTATCTGCCTCAGTCGGCGTCGCAGCCTCTGTCAGCGTCTCTGTAGGCGTCTCAGTCGCTGCCGCTGTCGATTGGGGGTCTGCTGCCAACTGTGTGCCTTTATCTACCCTATCTGCCTCAGTCGGCATCTCAGTCGGCGTCGCAGCCTCTATCAGAGTCTCTGTAGACGTCTCAGTTGTTGCCGCTGTCGATTGGTGGGCCTTCTGCCTTCTGTATGCCTATATCTACCCCTACCTGCCACAGTCGGCATCTCAGTCAGCGTCGCAGCCTCTGTCAGCGTCTATGTAGGCGTCTCAGTCGCTGCCGCTGTCGATTGGGGAGGTCTGCTGCCATCTCAATGCCAATATCTACCCCTATCTGCCTCAGTCGGCGTCGCAGCCTCCTGTCAGCGTCTCTGTAGGGATCTGAGTTGTTGCCGCTGTCGATTGGGGGGTCTTCTACCTTCTCTATGCCTATATCTACCCCTATCTGCCTCAGTCGGCATCTCAGTCGGCGTCGCAGCCTCTATCAGCATCTCTGTAGGCGTCTCAGCTGTTGCCGCTGTCGATTGGAGGGTCTGCTGCGTCTCTATGCCTATATCTACCCCTACCTGCCTCCGTCGGCGTCACAGTCGGCGTCTCAGCCGCTGTCAGAGTCTCTGTAGGCGTCTCAGTCACTGCCGCTGTCGATTGGGGGGTCTGCTGCCTTCTGTATGCCAATATCTAATCCTATCTCCCTCAGTCGGCGTCGCAGCCTCCCTCAGTGTCTCTGTTGGCGTCTCAGTTGTTGCCGCTGTCGATTGGTGAGTCTGCTGCCTTCTCTATGCCTAAATCTACCCCTACCTGCCTCAGACGGCGTCACAGTCGGCTTCGCAGCCTCTGTCAGCGTCTCTGTAGGTGTCTCAGTCGCTGCCGCTGTATTTTGGGTTGTCTGCTGCCTTCTCTAACTCTATATCCCTTATATACCCTTATCTGCCTCAGCCGTTGTCTCAGTCGGCGTCGGAGCCTCTGTCAGCGTCTCTGAATACGTCTCAGTCGCTGGCGCTGTCTATTGGGGGGTCTGCTGCCTTCTCTACGCCTATATCTACCCCTATCTGCCTCAGTCGGCGTCGCAGCCTCTGTCAGCGTCTCTGTAGGCGTCTCAGTCGCTGCCGCTGTCGACTGGGGGGACTTCTGCCTTCTGTATGCCTATATCTACCCCTATGTGCCATATTCGGCACCTCAGTCGGCTTCGCAGCCTCTGTCAGCGTCTCTGTAGGTGTCTCAGTCGGTGCCGCTGTCTTTTGGGTTGTCTGCTGCCTTCTCTAAGCCTATATCCCTTATATACCCTTATCTGCCTCAGCCGTTGTCTCAGTCGGCGTCGGAGCCTCTGTCAGCGTCTCTGAATACGTCTCAGTCGCTGGCGCTGTCTATTGGGGGGTCTGCTGCCTTCTCTACGCCTATATCTACCCCTATCTGCCTCAGTCGGCGTCGCAGCCTCTGTCAGCGTCTCTGTAGGCGTCTCAGTCGCTGCCGCTGTCGATTAGGGGGTCTGCTGCCAACTGTATACCTATATCTACCCCTATCTGCCTCAGTCGGCATCTCAGTCAGCGTCGCAGCCTTTATCAGCGTATCTGTAGGCGACGTAGTTGTTGCCGCTGTCGACTGGTGTGTCTGCTGCTCTCTCTATGCCTATATCTACCCCTATCTGAGTCAGTCGGCGTCTCAGTCGGCGTCGCAGCCTCTATCAGCGTCTTTGTAGGCGTCTCAGTCGCTGGCGCTGTCGATTGGGGGTCTGCTGCCTTCTCTATACCTATATCTACCCTTATCTGCCTTAGTCGACGTCTCAGTCGGCGTCGCAGCCTCTGTAAGCGTATCTGTAGGCGTCTCAGTCGCTGCCGCTGTCGATTGGGGGTCTGCTGCCAACTGTGTGCCTTTATCTACCCTATCTGCCTCAGTCGGCATCTCAGTCGGCGTCGCAGCCTCTATCAGAGTCTCTGTAGACGTCTCAGTTGTTGCCGCTGTCGATTGGTGGGCCTGCTGCCTTCTGTATGCCTATATCTACCCCTACCTGCCACAGTCGGCATCTCAGTCAGCGTCGCAGCCTCTGTCAGCGTCTATGTAGGCGTCTCAGTCGCTGCCGCTGTCGATTGGGGAGGTCTGCTGCCATCTCAATGCCAATATCTACCCCTATCTGCCTCAGTCGGCGTCGCAGCCTC
Organism: Clusia tigrina; assembly: GCA_920105625.2. Lineage (NCBI taxonomy): Eukaryota > Metazoa > Arthropoda > Insecta > Diptera > Clusiidae > Clusia > Clusia tigrina. Next base: position 86,949,843 of record OV050031.1, read on the forward strand.
CTGTCAGCGTCTCTGTAGGGATCTGAGTCGTTGCCGCTGTCGATTGGGGGGTCTTCTACCTTCTCTATGCCTATATCTACCCCTATCTGCCCCAGTCGGCATCTCAGTCGGCGTCGCAGCCTCTATCAGCATCTCTGTAGGCGTCTCAGCTGTTGCCGCTGTCGATTGGAGGGTCTGCTGCGTCTCTATGCCTATATCTACCCCTACCTGCCTCCGTCGGCGTCACAGTCGGCGTCTCAGCCGCTGTCAGAGTCTCTGTAGGCGTCTCAGTCACTGCCGCTGTCGATTGGGGGGTCTGCTGCCTTCTGTATGCCAATATCTAATCCTATCTCCCTCAGTCGGCGTCGCAGCCTCCCTCAGTGTCTCTGTTGGCGTCTCAGTTGTTGCCGCTGTCGATTGGTGAGTCTGCTGCCTTCTCTATGCCTAAATCTACCCCTACCTGCCTCAGACGGCGTCACAGTCGGTTTCGCAGCCTCTGTCAGCGTCTCTGTAGGTGTCTCAGTCGCTGCCGCTGTCTTTTGGGTTGTCTGCTGCCTTCTCTAAGCCTATATCCCTTATATACCCTTATCTGCCTCAGCCGTTGTCTCAGTCGGCGTCGGAGCCTCTGTCAGCGTCTCTGAATACGTCTCAGTCGCTGGCGCTGTCTATTGGGGGGTCTGCTGCCTTCTCTACGCCTATATCTACCCCTATCTGCCTCAGTCGGCGTCGCAGCCTCTGTCAGCGTCTCTGTAGGCGTCACAGTCGCTGCCGCTGTCGACTGGGGGGACTTCTGCCTTCTGTATGCCTATATCTACCCCTATCTGCCATATTCGGCATCTCAGTCGGCTTCGCAGCCTCTATCAGATTCTCTGTATGCGTCTCAGTTGTTGTCGCTGTCGATTGAGTTGTCTGCTGCCTTCTCTATGCCTATGTCTAACCCTCTCTGCCTCAGTCGGCGTCGCAGCCTCTGTCAGCGTCATAGCCTCTGTCAGCGTCTCTGTAGGCGTCTCAGTCGCTGCCGCTGTCGATTAGGGGGTCTGCTGCCAACTGTATACCTATATCTACCCCTATCTGCCTCAGTCGGCATCTCAGTCAGCGTCGCAGCCTTTATCAGCGTATCTGTAGGCGACGTAGTTGTTGCCGCTGGCGACTGGTGTGTCTGCTGCTCTCTCTATGCCTATATCTACCCCTATCTGAGTCAGTCGGCGTCTCAGTCGGCGTCGCAGCCTCTATCAGCGTCTTTGTAGGCATCTCAGTCGCTGGCGCTGTCGATTGGGGGTCTGCTGCCTTCTCTATACCTATATCTACCCTTATCTGCCTTAGTCGGCGTCTCAGTCGGCGTCGCAGCCTCTGTAAGCGTATCTGTAGGCGTCTCAGTCGCTGCCGCTGTCGATTGGGGGGTCTGCTGCCTTCTGTAAGCCTATATCTACCCCTACCTGCCTTAGTCGGCATCTCAGTCGGCGTCGCAGCCTCTGTCAGCGTCTATGTAGGCGTCTCAGTCGCTGCCGCTGTCGATTGGGGAGGTCTGCTGCCATCTCAATGCCAATATCTACCCCTATCTGCCTCAGTCAGCGTCTCAGTCAGCGTCGCTCCCTCTGTCAGCGTCTCTGTAGGCGTCTCAGTCGCTGCCGCCGTCGATTGGGTTGGTCTGCTGCCATCTCTATGCCAATATCTACACTTATCTGCCTCAGTCGGCGTCGCAGCCTCTGTCAGCGTCTCTGTAGGCGTCTCAGTCGCTGCCGCAGTCGATTGGGGGTCTGCTGCCAACTGTGTGCCTTTATCTACCCTATCTGCCTCAGTCGGCATCTCAGTCGGCGTCGCAGCCTCTATCAGAGTCTCTGTAGACGTCTCAGTTGTTGCCGCTGTCGATTGGTGGGCCTGGTGCCTTCTGTATGCCTATATCTACCCCTACCTGCCACAGTCGGCATCTCAGTCAGCGTCGCAGCCTCTGTCAGCGTCTATGTAGGCGTCTCAGTCGCTGCCGCTGTCGATTGGGGAGGTCTGCTGCCATCTCAATGCCAATATCTACCCCTATCTGCCTCAGTCGGCGTCGCAGCCTCCTGTCAGCGTCTCTGTAGGGATCTGAGTCGTTGCCGCTGTCGATTGGGGGGTCTTCTACCTTCTCTATGCCTATATCTACCCCTATCTGCCTCAGTCGGCATCTCAGTCGGCGTCGCAGCCTCTATCAGCATCTCTGTAGGCGTCTCAGCTGTTGCCGCTGTCGATTGGAGGGTCTGCTGCGTCTCTATGCCTATATCTACCCCTACCTGCCTCCGTCGGCGTCACAGTCGGCTTCGCAGCCTCTGTTAGTGTCTCTGTAGGTGTCTCAGTCGCTGCCGATGTCGATTGGGGGGTCTGCTGCCTTCTCTATGCCTATATCTACCCTTATCTTCCTCAGTCGGCGTCTCAGTCGGCGTCGCAGCCTCTTTCAGCCTCTCTGAATGCGTCTCAGTCGCTGCCGCTGTCGGTTGAGGGGTCTGCTGCCTTCTCTATGTCAATATCTACCCCATCTGCCTCAGTCGGCGCCTCAGCCTCTGTCAGAGTCTCTGTAGGCGTCTCAGTCGCTGCCGCTGTCGATTGGGGGGTCTGCCGCCTTCTGTATGCCAATATATACCTCTATCTGCGTCAGTCGGCATCTCAGTCGGCGTCGCAGCCTCTATCAGCATCTCTGTAGGCGTCTCAGCTGTTGCCGCTGTCGATTGGAGGGTCTGCTGCGTCTCTATGCCTATAGCTACCCCTACCTGCCTCAGTCGGCGTCACAGTCAGCTTCTCAGCCTCTGTCAGCGTCTCTGTGGGTGTCTCAGTCGCTGCCGCTGTCGATTGGGGGGTCTGCTGCCTTCTCTATGCCTATATCTACCCCTATCGGACCTCAGTCGTCGTCTCAGTCAGCGTCGCAGCCTCTGTCAGCGTCTCTGAATGCATCTCAGTCGCTGCCGCTGTTTATTGGGGGGTCTGCTGCCTTCTCTATGCCTATATCTACCCCTATCTGCCTCAGTCGGCGACTCAGTCGGCGTCGCAACCTCTGTCAGCGTCTCTGTAGGCGTCTCAATCGCTGCCGCTTTCGATTGGGGTTTCTACTGCCTTATCTATGCCAATATCTATCCCTCTCTGCCTAAGTCGGGGTCTCAGTCGCCGTCGCAGCCTCTGTCAGCGTCTCTGTAGTCGTCTCACTTGTTGCTGCTGTCGATTGGGGGGTCTGCTGCCTTCTCTATGCCTATGTCTAACCCTCTCTGCCTCAGTCGGCGTCTCAGTCGGCGTCGCAGCCTCTGTCAGCGTGGCAGCCTCTGACAGCGTCTCTGTAGGCGTTTCAGTCGCTGCCGCTGTCGATTGGGTGTTCTGCCGCCTTCTCTATCCCTATATCTACCCCTATCTGCCTCAGTCGGCGTCTCAGTCGCCGTCGCAGTCTCTTGTCAGCGTCTCTGTAGGCATCTCAGTCGTTGCCGCTGTCGATTGGGGGTATGCTGCCTTCTCTATGCCTATATTTATCCCTATCTGAATCAGTCGGAGTCTCAGTCGGCATCCCAGCCTCTGTCAGCGTCTCTGTAGGCGTCTCAGTCGCTGCCGCTGCCGATTGGGGGGTCTGCTGCCAACTGTATACCTATATCTACCACTATCAGCCACAGTCGGCATCTCAGTCGGCGTCGCAGCCTGTATCAGCGTCTCTGTAGGCGTCTCAGTTGTTGCCGCTGTCGAGTGGTGGATCTGCTGCCTTCTCTATGCGTATATCTACCCCTACCTGCCTCAGTCGGTGTCACAGTCAGCTTCGCAGCCTCTGTCAGTGTCTCTATAGGCGTCTCAGCCGCTGCCGCTGTCGATTGGGGGTTCTGCTGCCTTCTCGATGCCTATATCTACCCTTATCTGCCTCAGTCGGCGTCTCAGTCGGCGTCGCAGCCTCTATCAGCGTCTCTGTAGGCGTCTCAGTTGTTGCCGCTGTCGAGTGGTGGATCTGCTGTCTTCTCTATGCCTATATCTAACCCTATCTGCCTCAGTCGGCGTCTCAGTCGGCGTCGCAGCCTCTGTCAGCGTCTTTGTAGGTGTCTCAGTCGCTGCCGCTGTCGATTGTGGGGTCTGCTGCCTTCTCGATGCCTATATCTACCCTTATCTGCCTCAGTCGGCGTCTCAGTGGGAGTCGCAGCCTCTGTCAACCTCTCTGAATGCGTCTCAGTCGCTGCCGCTGTCGAGTGGTGGATCTGCTGCCTTCTCTATGCCTATATCTACCCCTATCTGCCTCAGTCGGCGTCTCAGTCGGCGTCGCAGCCTCTGTCAGCGTCTTTGTATGTGTCTCAGTCACTGCCGCTGTCGATTGGGGGGTCTGCTGCCTTCTGTATGCCAATATCTACCCCTATCTCCCTCAGTCGGCATCTCAGTCGGCGTCGCAGCCTCCCTCAGCGTCTCTGTTGGCGTCTCAGTTGTTGCCGCTGTCGATTGGTGGGTCTGCTGCCTTCTCTATGCCTAAATCCCTTATATACCCTTATCTGCCTCAGCCGTTGTGTCAGTCGGCGTCGCAGCCTCTGTCAGCGTCTCTGTAGGTGTCTCAGTCGCTGCCGCTGTCTTTTGGGTTGTCTGCTGCCTTCTCTAAGCCTATATCCCTAATATACCCTTATCTGCCTCAGCCGTTGTCTCAGTCGGCGTCGCAGCCTCTGTCAGCGTCTCTGAATACGTCTCAGTCGCTGCCGCTGTCGATTGGGGGGGACTTCTGCCTTCTGTATGCCTATATCTACCCCTATCTGCCTCAGTCGGCGTCTCAGTCGGCGTCGCAGCCTCTGTCAGCGTCTTTGTAGGTGTCTCAGTCGCTGCCGCTGTCGATTGTGGGGTCTGCTGCCTTCTCTACGCCTATATCTACCCCTATCTGCCTCAGTCGGCATCGCAGCCTCTGTCAGCGTCTCTGTAGGCGTCTCAGTCGCTTCCGCTGTCGATTGGGGGAGACTTCTGCCTTCTGTATGCCTATATCTACCCCTATCTGCCTTATTCGGCATCTCAGTCGGCGTCGCAGCCTCTGTCAGCGTCGTAGCCTCTGTCAGCGTCTCTGTAGGCGTCTCAGTCGCTGCCGCTGTCGATTAGGGGGTCTGCTGCCAACTGTATACCTATATCTACCCCTATCTGCCTCAGTCGGCATCTCAGTCAGCGTCGCAGCCTCTATCAGCGTCTCTGTAGGCGACGTAGTCGTTGCCACTGTCGACTGGTGGGTCTGCTGCCTTCTCTCTGCCTATATCTACCCCTATCTGAATCAGTCGGCGTCTCAGTCGGCGTCGCAGCCTCTTTCAGCGTCTTTGTAGGCGTCTCAGTCGCTGGCACTGTCGATTGGGGGTCTGCTGCCTTCTCTATCCCTATATCTACCCTTATCTGCCTTAGTCGGCGTCCCAGTCGGCGTCGCAGCCTCTGTAAGCGTATCTGTAGGCGTCTCAGTCGCTGCCGCTGTCGATTGGAGGTCTGATGCCTTCTCTATGTCAATATCTACCTGTATCTGCTTCAGTCGACGTCTCAGCCTCTGTCAGAATCTCTGTAGGCGTCTCAGTCGCTGCCCCTGTCGATTGGGGGGTCTGCTGCCTTCTGTATGCCTATATCTACCCTTATCTGCCTCAGTCGGCATCTCAGTCGGCGCCGCAGACTCTATCAGCGTCTCTATAGGCGTCTCAGTTGTTGCCGCTGTCGATTATTGGGTCTGCTGCCTTCTCTATGCCTATATCTACCCCTACCTGCCTCAGTCGGCATCTCAGTCGGCGTCGCAGCCTCTGTCAGCGTCTATGTAGGCGTCTCAGTCGCTGCCGCTGTCGATTGGTGAGGTCTGCTGCCATCTCAATGCCAATATCTACACCTATCTGCCTCAGTCAGCGTCTCAGTCAGCGTCGCTCCCTCTGTCAGCGTCTCTGTAGGCGTCTCAGTTGTTGCCGCTGTCGATTGGGTGGGTCTGCTGCCATCTCTATGCCAATATCTACCCTTATCTGCCTCAGTCGGCGTCGCAGCCTCTGTCAGCGTCTCTGTAGGCGTCTCAGTCGCTTCCGCTGTCGATTGGGGGTCTGCTGCCAACTGCTTGCCTTTATCTACCCTATCTGCCGCAGTCGGCATCTCAGTCGGCGTCGCAGCCTCTATCAGCGTCTCTGTAGACGCCTCAGTTGTTGCCGCTGTCGATTGGTGGGTCTGCTACCTTCTCTGTGCCTATATATACCCCTACCTGCCGCAGTCGGCGTCACAGTCGGCTTCGCAGCCTCTGCCAGCGTCTCTGTAGGCGTCTCAGTCGCTACCGCTGTCGATTGGGGGTTCTGCTGCCTTCTCTATGGCTATATCTACCCCTACCTGCTTCAGTCGGCATCTCAGTCGGCGTCGCAGCCTCTGTCAGCGTCTCTGTAGGCGTCTCAGTCGCTGCCGCTGTCGATTGGGGGGTATGCTGCCTTCTCTATGCCTATTATTACTTGTATCTGCCTCAGTCGGCGTCGCAGCCTCTATCAGCGTCTCTGTAGGCGTCTCAGGTGTTGCCGCTGTCGATTGGGTTGTCTGCTGCCTTCTCTATGCCTATGTCTAGACATCTCTGCCTCAGTCGGCGTCTCAGTCGGCGTCGCAGTCTCTGTCAGCGAATCTGTAGGCGTCTCAGTCGCTGCCGTTGTCGATTGGGGGGTCTGCTGCTTTCTCTATGCCTATATCTACCCCTATCTGCCTCAGTCAGCGTCTCAGTCGGCGTCGCAGCCTCCTGTCAGCGTCTCTGTAGGGATCTGAGTCTTTGCCGCTGTCGATTGCGGGGTCTGCAGCCTTCTCTATGCCTATATCTACCCCTATCTGCCTCAGTCGGCATCTCAGTCGGCGTCTCAGCCTCTGTCAGAGTCTCTGTAGGCGTCTCAGTCGCTGCCGCTGTCGATTGGGGGGTCTGCTGCCTTCTGTATGCCAATATGTACCCCTATCTGCCTCAGTCGGCATCTCAGTCGGCGTCGCAGCCTCTATCAGCATCTCTGTAGGCGTCTCACCTGTTGCCGCTGTCGATTGGAGGGTCTGCTGCGTCTCTATGCCTATATCTACCCCTACCTGCCGCAGTCGGCGTCACAGTCGCCTTCTCAGCCTCTGTCAGCGTCTCTGTGGGTGTCTCCTTCGCTGCCGCTGTCGATTGGGGGGGTCTGGTGCCTTCTCTATGCCTATATCTACCCCTATCTGCCTCAGTCGGCGTCTCAGTCGGCGTCGCAGCCTCCTGTCAGCGTCTCTGTAGGCGTCTCAGTTGCTGCCGCTATCGATTGGGGGGGTCTGCTGCCTTCTCTATGCCAATATTTACCTCTATCTGCCTCAGTCGGCGTCGCAGCCTCTATCTGCGTCTCTGTAGGCGTCTCAGTTGTTGCCGCTGTCGATTGGGTTGTCTGCTTCCTTCTCTATGCCTATGTCTAAACATCTCTGCCTCAGTCGGCGTCTCAGTCGGCGTCGCCGCCTCTGTCAGCGTCTCTGTAGGCGTCTCAGTCGCTGCCGCTGTCGATTGGGGGGTCTGCTGCCTTCTCTATGCCTATATCTACCCCTATCTGCCCCAGTCGGCGTCTCAGTCGGCGTCGCAGCCTCTTGTCAGCGTCTCTGTAGGGATCTGAGTCGTTGCCGCTGGCGATTGAGGGGTCTGCTGCCTTCTCCATGCCTATGTCTAACCCTCTCTGCCTCAGTCGGCGTCTCAGTCGGCGTCGCAGCCTCTGTCAGCGTGTCTGTCGGTGTCTCAGTCGCTGCCGATGTCGATTGGGGGGTCTGCTGCCTTCTCTATGCCTATATCTACCCCTATCTGCCTAAGTCGGCGTCGCAGCCTCTTGTCAGCGTCTCTGTAGGGATCTCGGTCGTTGCCGCTGTCAATTGGGGGGTCTGCTGCCTTTTCTATGCCTATATCTACCCTTATCTGCCTCAGTCGGCGTCTCAGTAGGCGTCGCATCCTCTGTCAGCGTCTCTGTAGGCGTCTCAGTTTTTGCCGCTGTCGATTGGGTTGTCTGCTGCCTTCTCTATGCCTATGTCTAACCATCTCTGCCTCAGTCGGCGTCTCAGTCGGCGTCGCAGCCTCTGTCAGCGTCGCAGCCTCTGACAGCGTCTCTGTAGGCGTTTCAGTCGCTGCCGCTGTCGATTGGGGGTTCTGCCGCCTTCTCTATGTCTATATCTACCCCTATCTGCCTCAGTCGGCATCTCAGTCGGCGTCTCAGCCTCTGTCAGAGTCTCTGTAGGCGTCTCAGTCGCTGCCGCTGTGGATAGGGGGGTCTGCTGCCTTCTGTATGCCAATATCTACCCCTATCTGCCTCAGTCGGCATCTCAGTCGGCGTCGCAGCCTCTATCAGCATCTCTGTAGGCGTCTCAGCTGTTGCCGCTGTCGATTGGAGGGTCTGCTGCGTCTCTATGCCTATATCTACCCCTAGCTGCCTCAGTCTGCGTCACAGTCGGCTTCTCAGCCTCTGTCAGCGTCTCTGTGGGTGTCTCATTCGCTGCCGCTGTCGATTGGGGGGTCTGCTGCCTTCTCTATGCCTATATCTACCCTTATCAGCCTCAGCCGTCGTCTCAGTCGGCGTCGCAGCCTCTGTCAGCGTCTCTGAATGCGTCTCTGTCGCTGCCGCTATTTATTGGGGGGTCTGCTGCCTTCTCTATGCCTATATCTACTCCTATCTGCCTCAGTCGGCGTCTCTGTAGGGATCTGAGTCATTGCCGCTGTCGATTGGGGGGTCTGCTACCTTCTCTATGCCTATATCTACCCCTATCTGCCTCAGTCGGCATCTCAGTCGGCGTCGCAGCCTCTATCAGCATCTCTGTAGGCGTCTCAGCTGTTGCCGCTGTCGATTGGAGGGTCTGCTGCGTCTCTATGCCTATATCTACCCCTACCTGCCTCAGTCGGCGTCTCAGTAGGCGTCGCAGCCTCTGTCAGCGTCTCTGTAGGCGTCTCAGTTTTTGCCGCTGTCGATTGGGTTGTCTGCTGCCTTCTCTATGCCTATGTCTAACCATCTCTGCCTCAGTCGGCGTCTCAGTCGGCGTCGCAGCCTCTGTCAGCGTCGCAGCCTCTGACAGCGTCTCTGTAGGCGTTTCAGTCGCTGCCGCTGTCGATTGGGGGTTCTGCGGCCTTCTCTATGCCCTATCTGCCTCAGTCGGCATCTCAGTCGGCGTCTCAGCCTCTGTCAGAGTCTCTGTAGGCGTCTCAGTCGCTGCTGCTGTGGATAGGGGGGTCTGCTGCCTTCTGTATGCCAATATCTACCCCTATCTGCCTCAGTCGGCATCTCAGTCGGCGTCGCAGCCTCTATCAGCATCTCTGTAGGCGTCTCAGCTGTTGCCGCTGTCGATTGGAGGGTCTGCTGCGTCTCTATGCCTATATCTACCCCTACCTGCCTCAGTCGGCGTCACAGTCGGCTTCTCAGCCTCTGTCAGCGTCTCTGTGGGTGTCTCATTCGCTGCCGCTGTCGATTGGGGGGTCTGCTGCCTTCTCTATGCCTATATCTACCCTTATCAGCCTCAGCCGTCGTCTCAGTCGGCGTCGCAGCCTCTGTCAGCGTCTCTGAATGCGTCTCTGTCGCTGCCGCTATTTATTGGGGGGTCTGCTGCCTTCTCTATGCCTATATCTACTCCTATCTGCCTCAGTCGGCGTCTCTGTAGGGATCTGAGTCATTGCCGCTGTCGATTGGGGGGTCTGCTACCTTCTCTATGCCTATATATACCCCTATCTGCCTCAGTCGGCATCTCAGTCGGCGTCGCAGCCTCTATTAGCATCTCTGTAGGCGTCTCAGCTGTTGCCGCTGTCGATTGGAGGGTCTGCTGCGTCTCTATGCCTATATCTACCCCTACCTGCCTCAGTCGGCGTCACAGTCGGCTTCTCAGCCTCCGTCAGCGTCTCTGTGGGTGTCTCATTCGCTGCCGCTGTCGATTGGGGGGTCTGGTGCCTTCTCTATGCCTATATCTACCCCTATCTGCCTCAGTCGGCGTCTCAGTCGGCGTCGCAGCCTCCTGTCAGCGTCTCTGTAGGCGTCTCAGTCGCTGCCGCTCTCGATTGGGGGGTCTGCTGCCTTCTCTATGCCAATATTTACCTCTATCTGCCTCAGTCGGCGTCGCAGCCTCTATCAGCGTCTCTGTAGGCGTCTCAGTTGCTGCCGCTGTCGATTGGGTTGTCTGCTGCCTTCTCTATGCCTATGTCTAAACATCTCTGCCTCAGTCGGCGTCTCAGTCGGCGTCGCAGCCTCTGTCAGCGTCGCAGCCTCTGTCAGCGTCTCTGTAGGCGTCTCAGTCGCTGCCGCTGTCGATTGGGCGGTCTGCTGCCTTCTCTATGCCTATCTCTACCCCTATCTGCCTCAGTCGGCGTCGCAGCCTCTTGTCAGCGTCTCTGTAGGGATCTCGGTCGTTGCCGCTGTCGATTGGGGGGTCTGCTGCCTTCTCTATGCCTATATCTACCCCTATCTGCCTCAGTCGGCGTCTCAGTAGGCGTTGCAGCCTCTGTCAGCGTCTCTGTAGGCGTCTCAGTTTTTGCCGCTGTCGATTGGGTTGTCTGCTGCCTTGTCTATACCTATGTCTAACCATCTCTGCCTCAGTCGGCGTCTCAGTCGGCGTCGAAGTCGGCTTCGCAGCATCTGTTAGTGTCTCTGTAGGTGTCTCAGTCGCTGCCGATGTCGATTGGGGGGTCTGCTGCCTTCTCTATGCCTATATCTACCCTTATCTGCCTCAGTCGGCGTCGCAGCCTCTTTCAGCCTCTCTGAATGCGTCTCAGTCGCTGCCGCTGTCGGTTGGGGGGTCTGCTGCCTTCTTGTATGCCAATATCTACCCCTATCTGCGTCAGTCGGCATCTCAGTCGGCGTCGCAGCCTCTATCAGCATCTCTGTGGGCGTCTCAGCTGTTGTTGCTGTCGATTGGAGGGTCTGCTGCGTCTCTATGCCTATAGCTACCCCTACCTGCCTCAGTCGGCGTCACAGTCGGCGTCGCAGCCTCTGTCAGCGTCTCTGTAGAAGTCTCAATCGCTGCCGCTGTCGATTGGGGGGTCTACTGCCTTCTCTATGATAATATCTACCCCTCTCTGCCTAAGTCGGGGTCTCAGTCGCCGTCGCAGCCTCTGTCAGCGTCTCTGTAGGCGTCTCAGTCGCTGCCGCTGTCGATTGGGGGGTCTGCTGCCTTCTCTATGCCAATATTTACCTCTATCTGCCTCAGTCGGCGTCGCAGCCTCTATCAGCGTCTCTGTAGGCGTCTCAGTCGCTGCCGCTGTCGATTGGGGGGTATGCTGCCTTCTCTATGCCTATTATTACTTCTATCTGCCTCAGTCGGCGTCGCAGCCTCTATCAGCGTCTCTGTAGGCGTCTCAGGTGTTGCCGCTGTCGATTGGGTTGTCTGCTGCCTTCTCTATGCCTATGTCTAGACATCTCTGCCTCAGTCGGCGTCTCAGTCGGCGTCGCAGTCTCTGTCAGCGAATCTGTAGGCGTCTCAGTCGCTGCCGTTGTCGATTGGGGGTCTGCTGCTTTCTCTATGCCTATATCTACCCCTATCTGCCTCAGTCAGCGTCTCAGTCGGCGTCGCAGCCTCCTGTCAGAGTCTCTGTAGGCGTCTCCGTCGCTGCCGCTGTCGATTGGGGGGTCTGCTGCCTTCTGTATGCCAATATCTACCCCTATCTGCCTCAGTCGGCATCTCAGTCGGCGTCGCAGCCTCTATCAGCATCTCTGTAGGCGTCTCAGCTGTTGCCGCTGTCGATTGGAGGGTCTGCTGCGTCTCTATGCCTATATCTACCCCTACCTGCCTCAGTCGGCGTCACAGTCGGCTTCTCAGCCTCTGTCAGCGTCTCTGTGGGTATCTCCTTCGCTGCCGCTGTCGATTGGGGGGGTCTGGTGCCTTCTCTATGCCTATATCTACCCCTATCTGCCTCAGTCGGCGTCTCAGTCGGCCTCTCAGTCGGCGTCGCAGCCTCTATCAGCATCTCTGTAGGCGTCTCAGCTGTTGCCGCTGTCGATTGGGGGGGTCTGCTGCCTTCTCTATGCCAATATTTACCTCTATCTGCCTCAGTCGGCGTCGCAACCTCTATCTGCGTCTCTGTAGGCGTCTCAGTTGTTGCCGCTGTCGATTGGGTTGTCTGCTTCCTTCTCTATGCCTATGTCTAAACATCTCTGCCTCAGTCGGCGTCTCAGTCGGCGTCGCAGCCTCTGTCAGCGTCTCTGTAGGCGTCTCAGTCGCTGCCGCTGTCGATTGGGGGGTCCGCTGCCTTCTCTATGCCTATATCTACCCCTATCTGCCCCAGTCGGCGTCTCAGTCGGCGTCGCAGCCTCTTGTCAGCGTCTCTGTAGGGATCTGAGTCGTTGCCGCTGGCGATTGAGGGGTCTGCTGCCTTCTCCATGCCTATGTCTAACCCTCTCTGCCTCAGTCGGCGTCTCAGTCGGCGTCGCAGCCTCTGTCAGCGTGTCTGTCGGTGTCTCAGTCGCTGCCGATGTCGATTGGGGGGTCTGCTGCCTTCTCTATGCCTATATCTACCCCTATCTGCCTCAGTCGGCGTCTCAGTAGGCGTCGCAGCCTCTGTCAGCGTCTCTGTAGGCGTCTCAGTCGCTGCCGCTGTCGATTGGGGGGTCTGCTGCCTTCTCTATGCCTATATCTACCCTTATCAGCCTCAGCCGTCGTCTCAGTCGGCGTCGCAGCCTCTGTCAGCGTCTCTGAATGCGTCTCTGTCGCTGCCGCTATTTATTGGGGGGTCTGCTGCCTTCTCTATGCCTATATCTACTCCTATCTGCCTCAGTCGGCGTCTCTGTAGGGATCTGAGTCATTGCCGCTGTCGATTGGGGGGTCTGCTACCTTCTCTATGCCTATATCTACCCCTATCTGCCTCAGTCGGCATCTCAGTCGGCGTCGCAGCCTCTATCAGCATCTCTGTAGGCGTCTCAGCTGTTGCCGCTGTCGATTGGAGGGTCTGCTGCGTCTTTATGCCTATATCTACCCCTACCTGCCTCAGTCGGCGTCTCAGTAGGCGTCGCAGCCTCTGTCAGCGTCTCTGTAGGCGTCTCAGTTTTTGCCGCTGTCGATTGGGTTGTCTGCTGCCTTCTCTATGCCTATGTCTAACCATCTCTGCCTCAGTCGGCGTCTCAGTCGGCGTCGCAGCCTCTGTCAGCGTCGCAGCCTCTGACAGCGTCTCTGTAGGCGTTTCAGTCGCTGCCGCTGTCGATTGGGGGTTCTGCCGCCTTCTCTATACCTATATCTACCCCTATCTGCCTCAGTCGGCATCTCAGTCGGCGTCTCAGCCTCTGTCAGAGTCTCTGTAGGCGTCTCAGTCGCTGCCGCTGTGGATAGGGGGGTCTGCTGCCTTCTGTATGCCAATATCTACCCCTATCTGCCTCAGTCGGCATCTCAGTCGGCGTCGCAGCCTCTATCAGCATCTCTGTAGGCGTCTCAGCTGTTGCCGCTGTCGATTGGAGGGTCTGCTGCGTCTCTATGCCTATATCTACCCCTACCTGCCTCAGTCGGCGTCACAGTCGGCTTCTCAGCCTCTGTCAGCGTCTCTGTGGGTGTCTCATTCGCTGCCGCTGTCGATTGGGGGGTCTGCTGCCTTCTCTATGCCTATATCTACCCTTATCAGCCTCAGCCGTCGTCTCAGTCGGCGTCGCAGCCTCTGTCAGCGTCTCTGAATGCGTCTCTGTCGCTACCGCTATTTATTGGGGGGTCTGCTGCCTTCTCTATGCCTATATCTACTCCTATCTGCCTCAGTCGGCGTCTCTGTAGGGATCTGAGTCATTGCCGCTGTCGATTGGGGGGTCTGCTACCTTCTCTATGCCTATATCTACCCCTATCTGCCTCAGTCGGCATCTCAGTCGGCGTCGCAGCCTCTATCAGCATCTCTGTAGGCGTCTCAGCTGTTGCCGCTGTCGATTGGAGGGTCTGCTGCGTCTCTATGCCTATATCTACCCCTACCTGCCTCAGTCGGCGTCTCAGTAGGCGTCGCAGCCTCTGTCAGCGTCTCTGTAGGCGTCTCAGTTTTTGCCGCTGTCGATTGGGTTGTCTGCTGCCTTCTCTATGCCTATGTCTAACCATCTCTGCCTCAGTCGGCGTCTCAGTCGGCGTCGCAGCCTCTGTCAGCGTCGCAGCCTCTGACAGCGTCTCTGTAGGCATTTCAGTCGCTGCCGCTGTCGATTGGGGGTTCTGCGGCCTTCTCTATGCCCTATCTGCCTCAGTCGGCATCTCAGTCGGCGTCTCAGCCTCTGTCAGAGTCTCTGTAGGCGTCTCAGTCGCTGCCGCTGTGGATAGGGGGGTCTGCTGCCTTCTGTATGCCAATATCTACCCCTATCTGCCTCAGTCGGCATCTCAGTCGGCGTCGCAGCCTCTATCAGCATCTCTGTGGGTGTCTCATTCGCTGCCGCTGTCGATTGGGGGGGTCTGGTGCCTTCTCTATGCCTATATCTACCCCTATCTGCCTCAGTCGGCGTCTCAGTCGGCGTCGCAGCCTCCTGTCAGCGTCTCTGTAGGCGTCTCAGTCGCTGCCGCTCTCGATTGGGGGGTCTGCTGCCTTCTCTATGCCAATATTTACCTCTATCTGCCTCAGTCGGCGTCGCAGCCTCTATCAGCGTCTCTGTAGGCATCTCAGTTGTTGCCGCTGTCGATTGGGTTGTCTGCTGCCTTCTCTATGCCTATGTCTAAACATCTCTGCCTCAGTCGGCGTCTCAGTCGGCGTCGCAGCCTCTGTCAGCGTCGCAGCCTCTGTCAGCGTCTCTGTAGGCGTCTCAGTCGCTGCCGCTGTCGATTGGGCGGTCTGCTGCCTTCTCTATGCCTATCTCTACCCCTATCTGCCTCAGTCGGCGTCGCAGCCTCTTTCAGCCTCTCTGAATGCGTCTCAGTCGCTGCCGCTGTCGGTTGGGGGGTCTGCTGCCTTCTCTATGTCAATATCTACCCCATCTGCCTGAGTCGGCGCCTCAGCATCTGTCAGAGTCTCTGTAGGCGTCTCAGTCGCTCCCGCTGTCGATTGGGGGGTCTGCTGCCTTCTTGTATGCCAATATCTACCCCTATCTGCGTCAGTCGGCATCTCAGTCGGCGTCGCAGCCTCTATCAGCATCTCTGTGGGCGTCTCAGCTGTTGTTGCTGTCGATTGGAGGGTCTGCTGCGTCTCTATGCCTATAGCTACCCCTACCTGCCTCAGTCGGCGTCAAAGTCGGCGTCGCAGCCTCTGTCAGCGTCTCTGTAGAAGTCTCAATCGCTGCCGCTGTCGATTGGGGGGTCTACTGCCTTCTCTATGATAATATCTACCCCTCTCTGCCTAAGTCGGGGTCTCAGTCGCCGTCGCAGCCTCTGTCAGCGTCTCTGTAGGCGTCTCAGTCGCTGCCGCTGTCGATTGGGGGTCTGCTGCCTTCTCTATGCCTAAATATACCACTATCTGCCTCAATCGGCGTCTCAGTCGGCGTCGCAGCCTCTTGTCAGCGTCGCTGTTGGGATCTCAGTCGCTGCCGCTGTCGATTGGGGGGTCTGCTGCCTTCTCTATGCCTATATTTATCCCTATCAGAATCAGTCGGAGTCTCAGTCGGCATCCCAGCCTCTGTCAGCGTCTCTGTAGGCGTCTCAGTCGCTGCCGCTATCGATTGGGGGGTCTGCTGCCTTCTCTATGCCTATGTCTAACCATCTCTGCCGCAGTCGGCGTCTCAGTCGGCGTCGCAGCCTCTGTCAGCGTCTCTGTAGGCGTCTCAGTCGCTGCCGCTGTCGATTGGGGGTCTGCTGCCTTCTCTATGCCTAAATATACCACTATCTGCCTCAATCGGCGTCTCAGTCGGCGTCGCAGCCTCTTGTCAGCGTCGCTGTTGGGATCTCAGTCGTTGCCGCTGTCGATTGGGGGGTCTGCTGACTTCTCTATGCCTATATTTACCCCTATCTGCCTCAGTCGGCATCTCAGTCGGCGTCGCAGCCTCTATCAGCATCTCTGTAGGCGTCTCAGCTGTTGCCGCTGTCGATTGGAGGGTCTGCTGCGTCTCTATGCCTATATCTACCCCTACCTGCCTCAGTCGGCGTCACAGTCGGCTTCTCAGCCTCCGTCAGCGTCTCTGTGGGTGTCTCATTCGCTGCCGCTGTCGATTGGGGGGGTCTGGTGCCTTCTCTATGCCTATATCTACCCCTATCTGCCTCAGTCGGCGTCTCAGTCGGCGTCGCAGCCTCCTGTCAGCGTCTCTGTAGGCGTCTCAGCTGTTGCCGCTGTCGATTGGAGGGTCTGCTGCGTCTCTATGCCTATATCTACCCCTACCTGCCTCAGTCGGCGTCACAGTCGGCTTCTCAGCCTCCGTCAGCGTCTCTGTGGGTGTCTCATTCGCTGCCGCTGTCGATTGGGGGGTCTGCTGCCTTCTCTATGCCAATATTTACCTCTATCTGCCTCAGTCGGCGTCGCAGCCTCTATCAGCGTCTCTGTAGGCGTCTCAGTCGCTGCCGCTGTCGAATGGGGGGTATGCTGCCTTCTCTATGCCTATTATTACTTCTATCTGCCTCAGTCGGCGTCGCAGCCTCTATCAGCGTCTCTGTAGGCGTCTCAGGTGTTGCCGCTGTCGATTGGGTTGTCTGCTGCCTTCTCTATGCCTATGTCTAGACATCTCTGCCTCAGTCGGCGTCTCAGTCGGCGTCGCAGTCTCTGTCAGCGAATCTGTAGGCGTCTCAGTCGCTGCCGTTGTCGATTGGGGGTCTGCTGCTTTCTCTATGCCTATATCTACCCCTATCGGCCTCAGTCAGCGTCTCAGTCGGCGTCGCAGCCTCCTGTCAGCGTCTCTGTAGGGATCTGAGTCTTTGCCGCTGTCGATTGCGGGGTTTGCAGCCTTCTCTATGCCTATATCTACCCCTATCTGCCTCAGTCGGCATCTCAGTCGGCGTCTCAGCCTCTGTCAGAGTCTCTGTAGGCGTCTCAGTCGCTGCCGCTGTCGATTGGGGGGTCTGCTGCCTTCTGTATGCCAATATCTACCCCTATCTGCCTCAGTCGGCATCTCAGTCGGCGTCGCAGCCTCTATCAGCATCTCTGTAGGCGTCTCAGCTGTTGCCGCTGTCGATTGGAGGGTCTGCTGCGTCTCTATGCCTATATCTACCCCTACCTGCCTCAGTCGGCGTCACAGTCGGCTTCTCAGCCTCTGTCAGCGTCTCTGTGGGTGTCTCCTTCGCTGCCGCTATCGATTGGGGGGGTCTGGTGCCTTCTCTATGCCTATATCTACCCCTATCTGCCTCAGTCGGCGTCTCAGTCGGCGTCTCAGTCGGCGTCGCAGCCTCCTGTCAGCGTCTCTGTAGGCGTCTCAGTTGCTGCCGCTATCGATTGGGGGGGTCTGCTGCCTTCTCTATGCCAATATTTACCTCTATCTGCCTCAGTCGGCGTCGCAGCCTCTATCTGCGTCTCTGTAGGCGTCTCAGTTGTTGCCGCTGTCGATTGGGTTGTCTGCTTCCTTCTCTATGCCTATGTCTAAACATCTCTGCCTCAGTCGGCGTCTCAGTCGGCGTCGCAGCCTCTGTCAGCGTCTCTGTAGGCGTCTCAGTCGCTGCCGCTGTCGATTGGGGGGTCTGCTGCCTTCTCTATGCCTATATCTACCGCTATCTGCCCCAGTCGGCGTCTCAGTCGGCGTCGCAGCCTCTTGTCAGCGTCTCTGTAGGGATCTGAGTCGTTGCCGCTGGCGATTGAGGGGTCTTCTGCCTTCTCCATGCCTATGTCTAACCCTCTCTGCCTCAGTCAGCGTCTCAGTCGGCGTCGCAGCCTCTGTCAGCGTCTCTGTAGGCGTCTCAGTCGCTGCCGCTGTCGATTGGGGGGTCTGCTGCCTTCTCTATGCCTATATCTACCCTTATCAGCCTCAGCCGTCGTCTCAGTCGGCGTCGCAGCCTCTGTCAGCGTCTCTGAATGCGTCTCTGTCGCTGCCGCTATTTATTGGGGGGTCTGCTGCTTTCTCTATGCCTATATCTACTCCTATCTGCCTCAGTCGGCGTCTCTGTAGGGATCTGAGTCATTGCCGCTGTCGATTGGGGGGTCTGCTACCTTCTCTATGCCTATATCTACCCCTATCTGCCTCAGTCGGCATCTCAGTCGGCGTCGCAGCCTCTATCAGCATCTCTGTAGGCGTCTCAGCTGTTGCCGCTGTCGATTGGAGGGTCTGCTGTGTCTCTATGCCTATATCTACCCCTACCTGCCTCAGTCGGCATCTCAGTAGGCGTCGCAGCCTCTGTCAGCGTCTCTGTAGGCGTCTCAGTTTTTGCCGCTGTCGATTGGGTTGTCTGCTGCCTTCTCTATGCCTATGTCTAACCATCTCTGCCTCAGTCGGCGTCTCAGTCGGCGTCGCAGCCTCTGTCAGCGTCGCAGCCTCTGACAGCGTCTCTGTAGGCGTTTCAGTCGCTGCCGCTGTCGATTGGGGGTTCTGCCGCCTTCTCTATACCTATATCTACCCCTATCTGCCTCAGTCGGCGTCACAGTCGGCTTCTCAGCCTCTGTCAGCGTCTCTGTGGGTGTCTCATTCGCTGCCGCTGTCGATTGGGGGGTCTGCTGCCTTCTCTATGCCTATATCTACCCTTATCAGCCTCAGCCGTCGTCTCAGTCGGCGTCGCAGCCTCCTGTCAGCGTCTCTGTAGGCGTCTCAGTCGCTGCCGCTGTCGATTGGGGGGTCTGCTGCCTTCTCTATGCCAATATTTACCTCTATCTGCCTCAGTCGGCGTCGCAGCCTCTATCAGCGTCTCTGTAGGCGTCTCAGTTGTTGCCGCTGTCGATTGGGTTGTCTGCTGCCTTCTCTATGCCTATGTCTAAACATCTCTGCCTCAGTCGGCGTCTCAGTCGGCGTCGCAGCGTCTGTCAGCGTCGCAGCCTCTGTCAGCGTCTCTGTAGGCGTCTCAGTCGCTGCCGCTGTCGATTGGGCGGTCTGATGCCTTCTCTATGCCTATCTCTACCCCTATCTGCCTCAGTCGGCGTCGCAACCTCATGTCAGCGTCTCTGTAGGGATCTCGGTCGTTGCCGCTGTCGATTGGGGGGTCTGCTGCCTTCTCTATGCCTATATTTACCCCTATCTGCCTCAGTCGGCGTCTCAGTAGGCGTCGCAGCCTCTGTCAGCGTCTCTGTAGGCGTCTCAGTTTTTGCCGCTGTCGATTGGGTTGTCTGCTGCCTTGTCTATACCTATGTCTAACCATCTCTGCCTCAGTCGGCGTCGAAGTCGGCTTCGCAGCATCTGTTAGTGTCTCTGTAGGTGTCTCAGTCGCTGCCGATGTCGATTGGGGGGTCTGCTGCCTTCTCTATGCCTATATCTACCCTTATCTGCCTCAGTCGGCGTCGCAGCCTCTTTCAGCCTCTCTGAATGCGTCTCAGTCGCTGCCGCGTTCGGTTGGGGGGTCTGCTGCCTTCTCTATGTCAATATCTACCCCATCTGCCTGAGTCGGCGCCTCAGCCTCTGTCAGAGTCTCTGTAGGCGTCTCAGTCGCTCCCGCTGTCGATTGGGGGGTCTGCTGCCTTCTTGTATGCCAATATCTACCCCTATCTGCGTCAGTCGGCATCTCAGTCGGCGTCGCAGCCTCTATCAGCATCTCTGTGGGCGTCTCAGTCGCTGCCGCTGTCGATTGGGGGTCTGCTGCCTTCTCTATGCCTAAATATACCACTATCTGCCTCAATCGGCGTCTCAGTCGGCGTCGCAGCCTCTTGTCAGCGTCGCTGTTGGGATCTCAGTCGTTGCCGCTGTCGATTGGGGGGGGTCTGCTGACTTCTCTATGCCTATATTTACCCCTATCTGCCTCAGTCGGCATCTCAGTCGGCGTCGCAGCCTCTATCAGCATCTCTGTAGGCGTCTCAGCTGTTGCCGCTGTCGATTGGAGGGTCTGCTGCGTCTCTATGCCTATATCTACCCCTACCTGCCTCAGTCGGCGTCACAGTCGGCTTCTCAGCCTTCGTCAGCGTCTCTGTGGGTGTCTCATTCGCTGCCGCTGTCGATTGGGGGGGGTCTGGTGCCTTCTCTATGCCTATATCTACCCCTATCTGCCTCAGTCGGCGTCTCAGTCGGCG
Source organism: Clusia tigrina (assembly GCA_920105625.2). Taxonomy (NCBI): domain Eukaryota; kingdom Metazoa; phylum Arthropoda; class Insecta; order Diptera; family Clusiidae; genus Clusia; species Clusia tigrina. The sequence goes on from OV050031.1 coordinate 86,969,719, forward strand.
TCGCAGCCTCCTGTCAGCGTCTCTGTAGACGTCTCAGTCGCTGCCGCTGTCGATTGGGGGGTCTGCTGCCTTCTCTATGCCAATATTTACCTCTATCTGCCTCAGTCGGCGTCGCAGCCTCTATCAGCGTCTCTGTAGGCGTCTCAGTTGTTGCCGCTGTCGATTGGGTTGTCTGCTGCCTTCTCTATGCCTATGTCTAAACATCTCTGCCTCAGTCGGCGTCTCAGTCGGCGTCGCAGCCTCTGTCAGCGTCTCTGTAGGCGTCTCAGTCGCTGCCGCTGTCGATTGGGGGTCTGCTGCCTTCTCTATGCCTAAATATACCACTATCTGCCTCAATCGGCGTCTCAGTCGGCGTCGCAGCCTCTTGTCAGCGTCGCTGTTGGGATCTCAGTCGTTGCCGCTGTCGATTGGGGGGGTCTGGTGCCTTCTCTATGCCTATATCTACCCCTATCTGCCTCAGTCGGCGTCGCAGCCTCTATCAGCGTCTCTGTAGGCGTCTCAGTTGTTGCCGCTGTCGATTGGGTTGTCTGCTGCCTTCTCTATGCCTATGTCTAAACATCTCTGCCTCAGTCGGCGTCTCAGTCGGCGTCGCAGCCTCTGTCAACGTCGCAGCCTCTGTCAGCGTCTCTGTAGGCGTCTCAGTCGCTGCCGCTGTCGATTGGGGGGTCTGCTGCCTTCTCTATGCCAATATTTACCTCTATCTGCCTCAGTCGGCGTCGCAGCCTCTATCAGCGTCTCTGTAGGCGTCTCAGTTGTTGCCGCTGTCGATTGGGTTGTCTGCTGCCTTCTCTATGCCTATGTCTAAACATCTCTGCCACAGTCGGCGTCTCAGTCGGCGTCGCAGCCTCTGTCAACGTCGCAGCCTCTGTCAGCGTCTCTGTAGGCGTCTCAGTCGCTGCCGCTGTCGATTGGGCGGTCTGCTGCCTTCTCTATGCCTATATTTACCCCTATCTGCCTCAGTCGGCGTCGCAGCCTCTTGTCAGCGTCTCTCTAGGGATCTCGGTCGTTGCCGCTGTCGATTGGGGGGTCTGCTGCCTTCTCTATGCCTATATCTACCCCTATCTGCCTCAGTCGGCGTCTCAGTAGGCGTCGCAGCCTCTGTCAGCGTCTCTGTAGGCGTCTCAGTTTTTGCCGCTGTCGATTGGGTTGTCTGCTGCCTTGTCTGTACCTATGTCTAACCATCTCTGCCTCAGTCGGCGTCTCAGTCGGCGTCGAAGTCGGCTTCGCAGCATCTGTTAGTGTCTCTGTAGGTGTCTCAGTCGCTGCCGATGTCGATTGGGGGGTCTGCTGCCTTCTCTATGCCTATATCTACCCTTATCTGCCTCAGTCGGCGTCGCAGCCTCTTTCAGCCTCTCTGAATGCGTCTCAGTCGCTGCCGCTGTCGGTTGGGGGGTCTGCTGCCTTCTCTATGTCAATATCTAACCCCATCTGCCTGAGTTGGCGCCTCAGCCTCTGTCAGAGTCTCTGTAGGCGTCTCAGTCGCTCCCGCTGTCGATTGGGGGGTCTGCTGCCTTCTTGTATGCCAATATCTACCCCTATCTGCGTCAGTCGGCATCTCAGTCGGCGTCGCAGCCTCTATCAGCATCTCTGTGGGCGTCTCAGCTGTTGTTGCTGTCGATTGGAGGGTCTGCTGCGTCTCTATGCCTATAGCTACCCCTACCTGCCTCAGTCGGCGTCACAGTCGGCGTCGCAGCCTCTGTCAGCGTCTCTGTAGAAGTCTCAATCGCTGCCGCTGTCGATTGGGGGGTCTACTGCCTTCTCTATGATAATATCTACCCCTCTCTGCCTAAGTCGGGGTCTCAGTCGCCGTCGCAGCCTCTGTCAGCGTCGCAGCCTCTGTCAGCGTCTCTGTAGGCGTCTCAGTCGCTGCCGCTGTCGATTGGGGGTCTGCTGCCTTCTCTATGCCTAAATATACCACTATCTGCCTCAATCGGCGTCTCAGTCGGCGTCGCAGCCTCTTGTCAGCGTCGCTGTTGGGATCTCAGTCGATGCCGCTGTCGATTGGGGGGGTCTGCTGCCTTCTCTATGCCTATATTTATCCCTATCAGAATCAGTCGGAGTCTCAGTCGGCATCCTAGCCTCTGTCAGCGTCTCTGTAGGCGTCTCAGTCGCTGCCGCTATCGATTGGGGGGTCTGCTGCCTTCTCTATGCCTATGTCTAACCATCTCTGCCGCAGTCGGCGTCTCAGTCGGCGTCGCAGCCTCTGTCAGCGTCGCAGCCTCTGTCAGCGTCTCTGTAGGCGTCTCAGTCGCTGCCGCTGTCGATTGGGGGTCTGCTGCCTTCTCTATGCCTAAATATACCACTATCTGCCTCAATCGGCGTCTCAGTCGGCGTCGCAGCCTCTTGTCAGCGTCGCTGTTGGGATCTCAGTCGTTGCCGCTGTCGATTGGGGGGGTCTGCTGACTTCTCTATGCCTATATTTACCCCTATCTGCCTCAGTCGGTATCTCAGTCGGCGCCGCAGTCTCTATCGGCGTCTCTGTAGTCGTCTCAGTTGTTGCTGCTGTCGATTGGGGGGTCTGCTGTTTTCTCTATGCCTATGTCTAACCCTCTCTGCCTCAGTCGGCGTCTCAGTCGGCGTCGCAGCCTCTGTCAGCGTCACAGCCTCTGTCAGCGTCTCTGTAGGTGTCTCAGTCGCTGCCGCTGTCGATTGGGGGGTCTGCTGCCTTCTCTATGCCTATATCTACCCCTATCTGCCTCAGTCCGCGTCTCAGTCGGCGTCGCAACCTCTTGTCAGCGTCTCTGTAGGGATCTCAGCCGTTGCCGCTGTCGATTGGGGGGTCTGCTGCCTTCTCTATGCCTATATTTATCCCTATCTGAATCAGTCGGAGTCTCAGTCGGCATCCCAACCTCTGTCAGCGTCTCTGTAGGCGTCTCAGTCGCTGCCGCTGCCGATTGGGGGGTCTGCTGCCTTCTCTATGCGTATATCTACCCCTACCTGTCTCAGTCGGCGTCACAGTCGGCTTCGCAGCCTCTGTCAGTGTCTCTGTAGGCGTCTCAGCTGCTGCCGCTGTCGATTGGGGGTACGGCAGCGTTCTCTATGCCTATATCTACCCCTATCTGCCTCAGTCGGCGTCTCAGTCGGCATCGCAGCCTCTGTCAGCGTCTTTGTAGGTGTCTCAGTCGCTGCCGCTGTCGATTGGGGGGTCTGCTGCCTTCTCGATGCCTATATCTACCCTTATATGCCTCAGTCGTCGTCTCAGTCGGCGTCGCAGCCTCTGTCAGCCTCTCTGAATGCGTCTCAGTCGCTGCCGCTGTCGATTGGGTGTTCTGCCGCCTTCTCTATCCCTATATCTACCCCTATCTGCCTCAGTCGGCGTCTCTGTCGGCGTCGCAGTCTCTTGTCAGCGTCTCTGTAGGTATCTCAGTCGTTGCCGCTGTTGATTGGGGGTCTGCTGCCTTCTCTATGCCTATATTTATCCCTATCTGAACCAGTCGGAGTCTCAGTCGGCATCCCAGCCTCTGTCAGCGTCTCTGTAGGCGTCTCAGTCGCTGCCGCTGCCGATTGGGGGGTCTGCTGCCTTCTCTATGCGTATATCTACCCCTACCTGCCTCAGTCGGCGTCACAGTCGGCTTCGCAGCCTCTGTCAGTGTCTGTGTAGGCGTCTCAGCCGCTGCCGCTGTCGATTGGGGGTTCTGCAGCGTTCTCTATGCCTATATCTACCCCTATCTGCCTCAGTCGGCGTCTCAGTCGGCGTCGCAGCCTCTGTCAGCGTCTTTGTAGGTGTCTCAGTCGCTGCCGCTGTCGATTGGGGGGTCTGCTGCCTTCTATATGCCTATATCTACCCCTATCTGCCACAGTCGGCTTCTCAGTAGGCGTCGCAGCCTCTGTCAGCGTCTCTGTAGGCGTCTCAGTATTTGCTGCTGTCGATTGGATTGTCTGATGCCTTCTCTATGCCTATGTCTAACCATCTCTGCCTCAGTCGGCGTCTCAGTCGGCGTCGCAGCCTCTGTCAGCATCTCTGTAGGTGTCTCAGTCGCTGCCGCTGTCGATTGGGTGTTCTGCCGCCTTCTCTATCCCTATATCTACCCCTATCTGCCTCAGTCGGCGTCTCAGTCGGCGTCGCAGTCTCTTGTCAGCGTCTCTGTAGGTATCTCAGTCATTGCCGCTGTTGATTGGGGGTCTGCTGCCTTCTCTATGCCTATATTTATCCCTATCTGAATCAGTCGGAGTCTCAGTCGGCATCCCAGCCTCTGTCAGCGTCTCTGTAGGCGTCTCAGTCGCTGCCGCTGCCGATTGGGGGGTCTGCTGCCTTCTCTATGCGTATATGTACCCCTACCTGCCTCAATCGGCGTCACAGTCGGCTTCGCAGCCTCTGTCAGTGTCTCTGTAGGCGTCTCAGCCGCTGCCGCTGTCGATTGGGGGTTCTGCAGCGTTCTCTATGCCTATATCTACCCCTATCTGCCTCAGTCGGCGTCTCAGTGGGCGTCGCAGCCTCTGTCAGCGTCTTTGTAGGTGTCTCAGTCGCTGCCGCTGTCGATTGGGGGGTCTGCTGCCTTCTCGATGCCTATATCTACCCTTATCTGCCTCAGTCGGCGTCTCAGTCGGCGTCGCAGCCTCTGTCAGCCTCTCTGAATGCGTCTCAGTCGCTGCCGCTGTCGATTGGGGGGTCTGCTGCCTTCTCTATGTCAATATCTACCCTATCTGCCTCAGTCGGCGTCTCAGCCGCTGTCAGAGTCTCTGTAGGCGTCTCAGTCACTGCCGCTGTCGATTGGGGGGCTGCTGCCTTCTGTATGCCAATATCTAATCCTATCTCCCTCAGTCGGCGTCGCAGCCTCCCTCAGCGTCTCTGTTGGCGTCTCAGTTGTTGCCGCTGTCGATTGGTGGGTCTGCTGCCTTCTCTATGCCTAAATCTACCCCTACCTGCCTCAGACGGCGTCACAGTCGGCTTCGCAGCCTCTGTCAGCGTCTCTGTAGGTGTCTCAGTCGCTGCCGCTGTCTTTTGGGTTGTCTGCTGCCTTCTCTAAGCCTATATCCCTTATATACCCTTATCTGCCTCAGCCGTTGTCTCAGTCGGCGTCGGAGCCTCTGTCAGCGTTTTAATACGTCTCAGTCGCTGCCGCTGTCTGTTGGGGGGTCTGCTGCCTATTCTACGCCTATATCTACCCCTATCTGCCTCAGTCGGCGTCGCAGCCTCTGTCAGCGTCTCTGTAGGCGTCTCAGTCGCTGCCGCTGGCGACTGGGGGGACTTCTGCCTTCTGTATGCCTATATCTACCCCTATCTGCCATATTCGGCATCTCAGTCGGCGTCGCAGCCTCTATCAGATTCTCTGTATGCTTCTCAGTTGTTGTCGCTGTCGATTGGGTTGTCTGCTGCCTTCTCTATGCCTATGTCTCACCCTCTCTGCCACAGTCGGCATCGCAGCCTCTGTCAGCGTCATAGCCTCTGTCAGCGTCTCTGCAGGCGTCTCAGTCGCTGCCGCTGTCGATTAGGGGGTCTGCTGCCAACTGTATACCTATATCTACCCCTATCTGCCTCAGTCGGCATCTCAGTCAGCGTCGCAGCCTCTATCAGCGTCTCTGTAGGCGACGTAGTTGTTGCCGCTGTCGACTGGTGTGTCTGCTGCTCTCTCTATGCCTATATCTACCCCTATCTGAGTCAGTCGGCGTCTCAGTCGGCGTCGCAGCCTCTATCAGCGTCTTTGTAGGCGTCTCAGTCGCTGGCGCTGTCGATTGGGGGTCTGCTGCCTTCTCTATCCCTATATCTACCCTTATCTGCCTCAGTCGGCATCTCAGTCGGCGTCGCAGCCTCTATCAGAGTCTCTGTAGACGTCTCAGTTGTTACCGCTGTCGATTGGTGGGTCTGCTGCCTTCTGTATGCCTATATCTACCCCTACCTGCCTCTGTCGGCATCTCAGTCAGCGTCGCAGCCTCTGTCAGCGTCTATGTAGGCGTCTCAGTCGCTGCCGCTGTCGATTGAGGATGTCTTCTACCTTCTCTATGCCTATATCTACCCCTATCTGCCTCAGTCGGCGACTCAGTCGGCGTCGCAGCCTCCTGTCAGCGTCTCTGCAGGCGTCTCAGCTGTTGCCGCTGTCGATTGGAGGGTCTGCTGCGTCTCTATGCCTATAGCTACCCCTACCTGCCTCAGTCGGCGTCACAGTCAGCTTCTCAGCCTCTGTCAGCGTCTCTGTGGGTGTCTCAGTCGCTGCCGCTGTCGATTGGGGGGTCTGCTGCCTTCTCTATGCCTATATCTACCCTTATCTGCCTCAGTCGTCGTCTCAGTCGGCGTCGCAGCCTCTGTCAGCGTCTCTGAATGCATCTCAGTCGCTGCCGCTGTTTATTGGGGGGTCTGCTGCCTTATCTATGCCTATATCTACCCCTATCTGCCTCAGTCGGCGACTCAGTCGGCGTCGCAGCCTCTGTCAGCGTCTCTGTAGGCGTCTCAATCGCTACCGCTGTCGACTGGGGTTTCTACTGCCTTCTCTATGCCAATATCTACCCCTCTCTGCCTAAGTCGGGGTCTCAGTCGCCGTCGCAGCCTCTGTCAGCGTCGCAGCCTCTGTCAGCGTCTCTGTAGGCGTCTCAGTCGCTTCCGCTGTCGATTGGGGGTCTGCTGCCTTCTCTATGCCTATATATACCCCTATCTGCCTCAGTCGGCGTCGCAGCCTCTTGTCAGCGTCGCTGTTGGGATCTCAGTCGTTGCCGCTGTCGATTGGGGGGTCTGCTGACTTCTCTATGCCTATATTTACCCCTATCTGCCTCAGTCGGTATCTCAGTCGGCGTCGCAGCCTCTATCAGCGTCTCTGTAGTCGTCTCACTTGTTGCTGCTGTCGATTGGGGGGTCTGCTGCCTTCTCTATGCCTATGTCTAACCCTCTCTGCCTCAGTCGGCGTCTCAGTCGGCGTCGCAACCACTTGTCAGCGTCTCTGTAGGGATCTCAGCCGTTGCCGCTGTCGATTGGGGGGTCTGCTGCCTTCTCTATGCCTATATTTATCCCTATCTGAATCAGTCGGAGTCTCAGTCGGCATCCCAACCTCTGTCAGCGTCTCTGTAGCCGTCTCAGTCGCTGCCGATTGGGGGGTCTGCTGCCTTCTCTATGCGTATATCTACACCTACCTGCCACAGTCGGCTTCTCAGTAGGCGTCGCAGCCTCTGTCAGCGTCTCTGTAGGCGTCTCAGTATTTGCTGCTGTCGATTGGATTGTCTGATGCCTTCTCTATGCCTATGTCTAACCATCTCTGCCTCAGTCGGCGTCTCAGTCGGCGTCGCAGCCTCTGTCAGCGTCGCAGCCTCTGTCAGCATCTCTGTAGGTTTCTCAGTCGCTGCCGCTGTCGATTGGGTGTTCTGCCGCCTTCTCTATCCCTATATCTACCCCTATCTGCCTCAGTCGGCGTCTCAGTCGGCGTCGCAGTCTCTTGTCAGCGTCTCTGTAGGTATCTCAGTCATTGCCGCTGTCGATTGGGGGTCTGCTGCCTTCTCTATGCCTATATTTATCCCTATCTGAATCAGTCGGAGTCTCAGTCGGCATCCCAGCCTCTGTCAGCGTCTCTGTAGGCGTCTCAGTCGCTGCCGCTGCCGATTGGGGGGTCTGCTGCCTTCTCTATGCCTAAATCTACCGCTACCTGCCTCAGACGGCGTCACAGTCGGCTTCGCAGCCTCTGTCAGCGTCTCTGTAGGTGTCTCAGTCGCTGCCGCTGTCTTTTGGGTTGTCTGCTGCCTTCTCTAAGCCTATATCTACCCCTATCTGCCTCAGCCGGCGTCTCAGTCGGCGTCGCAGCCTCTGTCAGCGTCTTTGTAGGTGTCTCAGTCGCTGCCGCTGTCGATTGGGGGGTCTGCTGCCTTCTATATGCCTATATCTACCCCTATCTGCCACAGTCGGCTTCTCAGTAGGCGTCGCAGCCTCTGTCAGCGTCTCTGTAGGCGTCTCAGTATTTGCCGCTGTCGATTGGATTGTCTGGTGCCTTCTCTATGCCTATGTCTAACCATCTCTGCCTCAGTCGGCGTCGCAGCCTCTGTCAGCGTCGCAGCCTCTGTCAGCGTCCCTGTAGGTGTCTCAGTCGCTGCCGCTGTCGATTGGGTGTTCTGCCGCCTTCTCTATCCCTATATCTACCCCTACGTGCCTCTGTCGGCATCTCAGTCAGCGTCGCAGCCTCTGTCAGCGTCTATGTAGGCGTCTCAGTCGCTGCCGCTGTCGATTGGGGAGGTCTGCTGCCATCTCAATGCCAATATCTACCCCTATCTGCCTCAGTCGGCGTCTCAGTCGGCGTCGCAGCCTCCTGTCAGCGTCGCTGTAATGATCTGAGTCGTTGCCGCTGTCGATTGGGGGGTCTTCTACCTTCTCTATGCCTATATCTACCCCTATCTGCCTCAGTCGGCATCTCAGTCGGCGTCGCAGCCTCTATCAGCATCTCTGTAGGCGTCTCAGCTGTTGCCGCTGTCGATTGGAGGGTCTGCTGCGTCTCTATGCCTATATCTACCCCTACCTGCCTCAGTCGGCGTCACAGTCGGCTTCGCAGCCTCTGTTAGTGCCTCTGTAGGTGTCTCAGTCGCTGCCGATGTCGATTGGGGGGTCTGCTGCCTTCTCTATGCCTATATCTACCCTTATCTGCTTTAGTCGGCGTCTCAGTCGGCGTCGCAGCCTCTTTCAGCCTCTCTGAATGCGTCTCAGTCGCTGCCGCTGTCGGTTGGGGGGTCTGCTGCCTTCTCTATGTCAATATCTACCCCATCTGCCTCAGTCAGCGCCTCAGCCTCTGTCAGAGTCTCTGTAGGTGTCTCAGTCGCTGCCGCTGTCGATTGGGGGGTCTGCCGCCTTCTGTATGCCAATATCTACGCCTATCTGCGTCAGTCGGCATCTCAGTCGGCGTCGCAGCCTCTATCAGCATCTCTGTAGGCGTCTCAGCTGTTGCCGCTGTCGATTGGAGGGTCTGCTGCGTCTCTATGCCTATAGCTACCCCTACCTGCCTCAGTCGGCGTCACAGTCAGCTTCTCAGCCTCTGTCAGCGTCTCTGTGGGTGTCTCAGTCGCTGCCGCTGTCGATTGGGGGGGTCTGCTGCCTTCTCTATGCCTATATCTACCCTTATCTGCCTCAGTCGTCGTCTCAGTCGGTGTCGCAGCCTCTGTCAGCGTCTCTGAATGCATCTCAGTCGCTGCCGCTGTTTATTGGGGGGTCTGCTGCCTTCTCTATGCGTATATCTACCCCTACCTGCCTCAGTCGGCTTCACAGTCGGCTTCGCAGCCTCTGTCAGTGTCTCTGTAGGCGTCTCAGCCGCTGCCGCTGTCGATTGGGGGTTCTGCAGCGTTCTCTATGCCTATATCTACCCCTATCTGCCTCAGTCGGCGTCTCAGTCGGCGTCGCAGCCTCTGTCAGCGTCTTTGTAGGTGTCTCAGTCGCTGCCGCTGTCGATTGGGGGGTCTGCTGCCTTCTCGATGCCTATATCTACCCTTATCTGCCTCAGTCGGCGTCTCAGTCGGCGTCGCAGCCTCTGTCAGCCTCTCTGAATGCGTCTCAGTCGCTGCCGCTGTCGATTGGGGGGTCTGCTGCCTTCTCTATGTCAATATCTACCCTATCTGCCTCAGTCGGCGTCTCAGCCGCTGTCAGAGTCTCTGTAGGCGTCTCAGTCACTGCCGCTGTCGATTGGGGGGTCTGCTGCCTTCTGTATGCCAATATCTAATCCTATCTCCCTCAGTCGGCGTCGCAGCCTCCGTCAGCGTCTCTGTTGGCGTCTCAGTTGTTGCCGCTGTCGATTGGTGAGTCTGCTGCCTTCTCTATGCCTAAATCTACCCCTACCTGCCTCAGACGGCGTCACAGTCGGCTTCGCAGCCTCTGTCAGCGTCTCTGTAGGTGTCTCAGTCGCTGCCGCTGTCTTTTGGGTTGTCTGCTGCCTTCTCTAAGCCTATATCCCTTATATACCCTTATCTGCCTCAGCCGTTGTCTCAGTCGGCGTCGCAGCCTCTGTCAGCGTCTCTGAATACGTCTCAGTCGCTGCCGCTGTCTATTGGGGGGTCTGCTGCCTTCTCTACGCCTATATCTACCCCTATCTGCCTCAGTCGGCGTCGCAGCCTCTGTCAGCGTCTCTGTAGGCGTCTCAGTCGCTGCCGCTGTCGACTGGGGGGACTTCTGCCTTCTGTATGCCTATATCTACCCCTATCTGCCATATTCGGCATCTCAGTCGGCGTCGCAGCCTCTATCAGATTTTCTGTATGCGTCTCAGTTGTTGTCGCTGTCGATTGGGTTGTCTGCTGCCTTCTCTATACCTATGTCTAACCCTCTCTGCCTCAGTCGGCGTCGCAGCCTCTGTTAGCGTCATAGCCTCTGTCAGCGTCTCTGTAGGCGTCTCAGTCGCTGCCGCTGTCGATTAGGGGGTCTGCTGCCAACTGTATACCTATATCTACCCCTATCTGCCTCAGTCGGCATCTCAGTCAGCGTCGCAGCCTCTATCAGCGTCTCTGTAGGCGACGTAGTTGTTGCCGCTGTCGACTGGTGTGTCTGCTGCTCTCTCTATGCCTATATCTACCCCTATCTGAGTCAGTCGGCGTCTCAGTCGGCGTCGCAGCCTCTATCAGCGTCTTTGTTTTCGTCTCAGTCGCTGGCGCTGTCGATTGGGGGTCTGCTGCCTTCTCTATCCCTATATCTACCCTTATCTGCCTTAGTCGGCGTCTCAGCCGGCGTCGCAGCCTCTGTAAGCGTATCTGTAGGCGTCTCAGTCGCTGCCGCTGTCGATTGGGGGGGTCTGCTGCCTTCTGTATGCCTATATCTACCACTACCTGCCTCAGTCGGCATCTCAGTCGGCGTCGCAGCCTCTGTCAGCGTCTATGTAGGCGTCTCAGTCGCTGCCGCTGTCGATTGGGGAGGTCTGCTGCCATTTCAATGCCAATATCTACCCCTATCTGCCTCAGTCAGCGTCTCAGTCAGCGTCGCTCCCTCTGTCTGCGTCTCTGTAGGGATCTGATTCGTTGCCGCTGTCGATTGGGGGGTCTTCTACCTTCTCTATGCCTATATCTACCCCTATCTGCCTCAGTCGGCATCTCAGTCGGCGTCGCAGCCTCTATCAGCATCTCTGTAGGCGTCTCAGCTGTTGCCGCTGTCGATTGGAGGGTCTGCTGCGTCTTTATGCCTATATATACCCCTACCTGCCTCAGTCGGCGTCACAGTCGGCTTCGCAGCCTCTGTTAGTGTCTCTGTAGGTGTCTCAGTCGCTGCCGATGTCGATTGGGGGGGGTCTGCTGCTTTCTCTATGCCTATATCTACCCTTATCTGCCTCAGTCGGCGTCTCAGTCGGCGTCGCAGCCTCTTTCAGCCTCTCTGAATGCGTCTCAGTCGCTGCCGCTGTCGGTTGGGGGGTCTGCTGCCTTCTCTATGTCAATATCTACCCCATCTGCCTCAGTCGGCGCCTCAGCCTCTGTCAGAGTCTCTGTAGGCGTCTCAGTCGCTGCCGCTGTCGATTGGGGGTCTGCCGCCTTCTGTATGCCAATATCTACCCCTATCTGCGTCATTCGGCATCTCAGTCGGCGTCGCAGCCTCTATCAGCATCTCTGTAGGCGTCTCAGCTGTTGCCGTTGTCGATTGGAGGGTCTGCTGCGTCTCTATGCCTATAGCTACCCCTACCTGCCTCAGTCGGCGTCACAGTCAGCTTCTCAGCCTCTGTCGGCGTCTCTGTGGGTGTCTCAGTCGCTGCCGCTGTCGATTGGGGGGTCTGCTGCCTTCTCTATGCCTATATCTACCCTTATCTGCCTCAGTCGTCGTCTCAGTCGGCGTCGCAGCCTCTGTCAGCGTCTCTGAATGCGTCTCAGTCGCTGCCGCTGTTTATTGGGGGGTCTGCTGCCTTCTCTATGCCTATATCTACCCCTATCTGCCTCAGTCGGCGACTCAGTCGGCGTCGCAGCCACTGTCAGCGTCTCTGTAGGCGTCTCAGTCGCTGCCGCTGTCGATTGGGGTTTCTACTGCCTTCTCTATGCCAATATCTACCCCTCTCTGCCTAAGTCGGGGTCTCAGTCGCCGTCGCAGCCTCTGTCAGCGTGGCAGCCTCTGACAGCGTCTCTGTAGGCGTCTCAGTCGTTGCCGCTGTCGATTGGGGGTCTGCTGCCTTCTCTATGCCTATATATACCCCTATCTGCCTCAGTCGGCGTCGCAGCCTCTTGTCAGCGTCGCTGTTGGGATCTCAGTCGTTGCCGCTGTCGATTGGGGGGTCTGCTGACTTCTCTATGCCTATATTTACCCCTATCTGCCTCAGTCATTATCTCAGTCGGCGTCGCAGCCTCTATCAGCGTCTCTGTAGTCGTCTCACTTGTTGCTGCTGTCGATTGGGGGGTCTGCTGCCTTCTCTATGCCTATGTCTAACCCTCTCTGCCTCAGTCGGCGTCTCAGTCGGCGTCGCAGCCTCTGTCAGCGTGGCAGCCTCTGACAGCGTCTCTGTAGGCGTTTCAGTCGCTGCCGCTGTCGATTGGGTGTTCTGCCGCCTTCTCTATCCCTATATCTACCCCTATCTGCCTCAGTCGGCGTCTCAGTCGGCGTCGCAGTCTCTTGTCAGCGTCTCTGTAGGCATCTCAGTCGTTGCCGCTGTCGATTGGGGGTCTGCTGCCTTCTCTATGCCTATATTTATCCCTATCTGAATCAGTCGGAGTCTCAGTCGGCATCCCAGCCTCTGTCAGCGTCTCTGTAGGCGTCTCAGTCGCTGCCGCTGCCGATTGGGGGGTCTGCTGCCAACTGTATGCCTATATCTACCACTATCTGCCACAGTCGGCATCTCAGTCGGCGTCGCAGCCTCTATCAGTGTCTCTATAGGCGTCTCAGTTGTTGCCGCTGTCGATTGGTGGATCTGCTGCCTTCTCTATGCGTATATCTACCCCTACCTGCCTCAGTCGGCGTCACAGTCGGCTTCGCAGCCTCTGTCAGTGTCTCTGTAGGCGTCTCAGCCGCTGCCGCTGTCGATTGGGGGTTCTGCTGCCTTCTCGATGCCTATATCTACCCTTATCTGCCTCAGTCGGCGTCTCAGTCGGCATCCCAGCCTCTGTCAGCGTCTCTGTAGGCGTCTCAGTCGCTGCCGCTGCCGATTGGGGGGTCTGCTGCCAACTGTATGCCTATATCTACCACTATCTGCCACAGTCGGCATCTCAGTCGGCGTCGCAGCCTCTATCAGCGTCTCTGTAGGCGTCTCAGTTGTTGCCGCTGTCGAGTGGTGGATCTGCTGCCTTCTCTATGCCTATATCTACCCCTATCTGCCTCAGTCGGCGTCTCAGTCGGCGTCGCAGCCTCTGTCAGCGTCTTTGTAGGTGTCTCAGTCGCTGCCGCTGTCGATTGTGGGGTCTGCTGCCTTCTCGATGCCTATATCTACCCTTATCTGCCTCAGTCGGCGTCTCAGTGGGAGTCGCAGCCTGTGTCAGCCTCTCTGAATGCATCTCAGTCGCTGCCGCTGTCGATTGGGGGGTCTGCTGCCTTCTCTATGTCAATATATACCCTAGCTGCCTCAGTCGGCGTCGCAGCCTCTGTCAGCGTCTTTGTAGGTGTCTCAGTCACTGCCGCTGTCGATTGGGGGGTCTGCTGCCTTCTGTATGCCAATATCTACCCCTATCTCCCTCAGTCGGCATCTCAGTCGGCGTCGCAGCCTCCCTCAGCGTCTCTGTTGGCGTCTCAGTTGTTGCCGCTGTCGATTGGTGGGTCTGCTGCCTTCTCTATGCCTAAATCCCTTATATACCCTTATCTGCCTCAGCCGTTGTCTCAGTCGGCGTCGCAGCCTCTGTCAGCGTCTCTGTAGGTGTCTCAGTCGCTGCCGCTGTCTTTTGGGTTGTCTGCTGCCTTCTCTAAGCCTATATCCCTTATATACCCTTATCTGCCTCAGCCGTTGTCTCAGTCGGCGTCGCAGCCTCTGTCAGCGTCTCTGAATACGTCTCAGTCGCTGCCGCTGTCTATTGGGGGGGTCTGCTGCCTTCTCTATGCCTATATCTACCCCTATCTGCCTCAGTCGGCGTCTCAGTCGGCGTCGCAGCCTCTGTCAGCGTCTTTGTATTTGTCTCAGTCGCTGCCGCTGTCGATTGTGGGGTCTGCTGCCTTCTCTACGCCTATATCTACCCCTATCTGCCGCAGTCGGCGTCGCAGCCTCTGTCAGCGTCTCTGTAGGCGTCTCAGTCGCTTCCGCTGTCGATTGGGGGGGCCTTCTGCCTTCTGTATGCCTATATCTACCCCTATCTGCCTTATTCGGCATCTCAGTCGGCGTCGCAGCCTCTGTCAGCGTCTCTGTAGGCGACGTAGTTGTTGCCACTGTCGACTGGTGGGTCTGCTGCCTTCTCTATGCCTATATCTACCCCTATCTGAATCAGTCGGCGTCTCAGTCGGTGTCGCAGCCTCTATCAGCGTCTTTGTAGGCGTCTCAGTCGCTGGCACTGTCGATTTGGGGTCTGCTGCCTTCTCTATCCCTATATCTACCCTTATCTGCCTTAGTCGGCGTCTCAGTCGGCGTCGCAGCCTCTGTAAGCGTATCTGTAGGCGTCTCAGTCGCTGCCGCTGTCGATTGGCGGTCTGATGCCTTCTCTATGTCAATATCTACCTGTATCTGCTACAGTCGACGTCTCAGTCTCTGAGAGACACTAACAGAGGCTGCGAAGCCGACTGTGACGCCGACTGAGGCAGGTAGGGGTATATATAGGCATAAAGACGCAGCAGACCCTCCAATCGACAGCGGCAACAGCTGAGACGCCTACAGAGATGCTGATAGAGGCTGCGACGCCGACTGAGATGCCGACTGAGGCAGATAGGGGTAGATATAGGCATAGAGAAGGTAGAAGACCCCCCAATCGACAGCGGCAACGAATCAGATCCCTACAGAGACGCTGACAGGAGGCTGCGACGCCGACGGAGACGCCGACTGAGGCAGATAGGGGTAGATATTGGCATTGAGATGGCAGCAGACCTCCCCAATCGACAGCGGCAGCGACTGAGACGCCTACATAGACGCTGACAGAGGCTGCGACGCTGACTGAGATGCCGACTGAGGCAGGTAGGGGTAGATATAGGCATACAGAAGGCAGCAGACCCACCAATCGACAGCGGTAACAACTGAGACGTCTACAGAGACTCTGATAGAGGCTGCGACGCCGACTGAGATGCCGACTGAGGCAGATAGGGTAGATAAAGGCACACAGTTGGCAGCAGACCCCCAATCGACAGCGGCAGCGACTGAGACGCCTACAGAGACGCTGACAGAGGATGCGACGCCGACTGAGGCAGATAAGTGTAGATATTGGCATAGAGATGGCAGCAGACCCACCCAATCGACGGCGGCAGCGACTGAGACGCCTGCAGAGACGCTGATAGAGGCTGCGACGCCGACTGAGATGCCGACTGAGGCAGGTAGGGGTAGATATAGGCATAGAGAAGGCAGCAGACCCAATAATCGACAGCGGCAACAACTGAGACGCCTACAGAGACGCTGATAGAGTCTGCGGCGCCGACTAAGATGCCGACTGAGGCAGATAGGGGTAGATATAGGCATACAGAAGGCAGCAGACCCCCCAATCGACAGCGGCAGCGACTGAGACGCCTACAGAGATTCTGACAGAGGCTGAGACGTCGACTGAAGCAGATACAGGTAGATATTGACATAGAGAAGGCATCAGACCGCCAATCGACAGCGGCAGCGACTGAGACGCCTACAGATACGCTTACAGAGGCTGCGACGCCGACTGAGACGCCGACTAAGGCAGATAAGGGTAGATATAGGGATAGAGAAGGCAGCAGACTCCCAATCGACAGTGCCAGCGACTGAGACGCCTACAAAGACGCTGATAGAGGCTGCGACACCGACTGAGACGCCGACTGATTCAGATAGGGGTAGATATAGGCATAGAGAAGGCAGCAGACCCACCAGTCGACAGTGGCAACAACTACGTCGCCTACAGAGACGCTGACAGAGGCTGCGACGCCGACTGAGATGCCGAATAAGGCAGATAGGGGTAGATATAGGCATACAGAAGGCAGAAGGCCCCCCCAATCGACAGCGGAAGCGACTGAGACGCCTACAGAGACGCTGACAGAGGCTGCGACGCCGACTGCGGCAGATAGGGGTAGATATAGGCGTAGAGAAGGCAGCAGACCCCACAATCGACAGCGGCAGCGACTGAGACAAATACAAAGACGCTGACAGAGGCTGCGACGCCGACTGAGACGCCGACTGAGGCAGATAGGGGTAGATATAGGCATACAGAAGGCAGAAGTCCCCCCCAATCGACAGCGGCAGCGACTGAGACGTATTCAGAGACGCTGACAGAGGCTGCGACGCCGACTGAGACAACGGCTGAGGCAGATAAGGGTATATAAGGGATATAGGCTTAGAGAAGGCAGCAGACAACCCAAAAGACAGCGGCAGCGACTGAGACACCTACAGAGACGCTGACGGAGGCTGCGACGCCGACTGAGACAACGGCTGAGGCAGATAAGGGTATATAAGGGATTTAGGCATAGAGAAGGCAGCAGACCCACCAATCGACAGCGGCAACAACTGAGACGCCAACAGAGACGCTGAGGGAGGCTGCGACGCCGACTGAGATGCCGACTGAGGGAGATAGGGGTAGATATTGGCATACAGAAGGCAGCAGACCCCCCAATCGACAGCGGCAGTGACTGAGACACCTACAAAGACGCTGACAGAGGCTGCGACGCCGACTGAGGCAGATAGGGTATATATTGACATAGAGAAGGCAGCAGACCCCCCAATCGACAGCGGCAGCGACTGAGATGCATTCAGAGAGGCTGACACAGGCTGCGACTCCCACTGAGACGCCGACTGAGGCAGATAAGGGTAGATATAGGCATCGAGAAGGCAGCAGACCCCACAATCGACAGCGGCAGCGACTGAGACACCTACAAAGACGCTGACAGAGGCTGCGACGCCGACTGAGACGCCGACTGAGGCAGATAGGGGTAGATATAGGCATAGAGAAGGCAGCAGATCCACCACTCGACAGCGGCAACAACTGAGACGCCTACAGAGACGCTGATAGAGGCTGCGACGCCGACTGAGATGCCGACTGTGGCTGATAGTGGTAGATATAGGCATACAGTTGGCAGCAGACCCCCCAATCGGCAGCGGCAGCGACTGAGACGCCTACAGAGACGCTGACAGAGGCTGGGATGCCGACTGAGGCAGATAAGGGTAGATATTGGCATAGAGAATGCAGCAGAACCCCCAATCGACAGCGGCAGCGGCTGAGACGCCTACAGAGACACTGACAGAGGCTGCGAAGCTGTCTGTGACGCCGACTGAGGCAGGTAGGGGTAGATATACGCATAGAGAAGGCAGCAGATCCACCACTCGACAGCGGCAACAACTGAGACGCCTACAAAGACACTGATAGAGGCTGCGACGCCGACTGAGATGCCGACTGTGGCTGATAGTGGTAGATATAGGCATACAGTTGGCAGCAGACCCCCCAATCGGCAGCGGCAGCGACTGAGACGCCTACAGAGACGCTGACAGAGGCTGGGATGCCGACTGAGACTCCGACTGATTCAGATAGGGATAAATATAGGCATAGAGAAGGCAGCAGACCCCCAATCGACAGCGGCAACGACTGAGATGCCTACAGAGACGCTGACAAGAGACTGCGACGCCGACTGACACGCCGACTGAGGCAGATAGGGGTAGATATAGGGATAGAGAAGGCGGCAGAACACCCAATCGACAGCGGCAGCGACTGAAACGCCTACAGAGACGCTGTCAGAGGCTGCCACGCTGACAGAGGCTGCGACGCCGACTGAGACGCCGACTGAGGCAGAGAGGGTTAGACATAGGCATAGAGAAGGCAGCAGACCCCCCAATCGACAGCAGCAACAAGTGAGACGACTACAGAGACGCTGATAGAGGCTGCGACGCCGACTGAGATAATGACTGAGGCAGATAGGGGTAAATATAGGCATAGAGAAGTCAGCAGACCCCCCAATCGACAGCGGCAACGACTGAGATCCCAACAGCGACGCTGACAAGAGGCTGCGACGCCGACTGAGGCAGATAGGGGTATATATAGGCATAGAGAAGGCAGCAGACCCCCAATCGACAGCGGCAACGACTGAGACGCCTACAGAGACGCTGTCAGAGGCTGCCACGCTGACAGAGGCTGCGACGGCGACTGAGACCCCGACTTAGGCAGAGAGGGGTAGATATTGGCATAGAGAAGGCAGTAGAAACCCCAATCGACAGCGGCAGCGATTGAGACGCCTACAGAGACGCTGACAGTGGCTGCGACGCCGACTGAGTCGCCGACTGAGGCAGATAGGGGTAGATATAGGCATAGAGAAGGCAGCAGACCCCCCAATAAACAGCGGCAGCGACTGAGATGCATTCAGAGACGCTGACAGAGGCTGCGACGCCGACTGAGACGACGACTGAGGCAGATAAGGGTAGATATAGGCATAGAGAAGGCAGCAGACCCCCCAATCGACAGCGGCAGCGACTGAGACACCCACAGAGACGCCGACAGAGGCTGAGAAGCTGACTGTGACGCCGACTGAGGCAGGTAGGGGTATATATAGGCATAAAGACGCAGCAGACCCTCCAATCGACAGCGGCAACAGCTGAGACGCCTACAGAGATGCTGATAGAGGCTGCGACGCCGACTGAGATGCCGAATGACGCAGATAGGGGTAGATATTGGCATACAGAAGGCGGCAGACCCCCAATCGACAGCGGCAGCGACTGAGACGCCTACAGAGACTCTGACAGAGGCTGAGGCGCCGACTGAGGCAGATGGGGTAGATATTGACATAGAGAAGGCAGCAGACCCCCCAACCGACAGCGGCAGCGACTGAGACGCATTCAGAGAGGCTGAAAGAGGCTGCGACGCCGACTGAGACGCCGACTGAGGCAGATAAGGGTAGATATAGGCATAGAGAAAGCAGCAGACCCCCCCCAATCGACATCGGCAGCGACTGAGACACCTACAGAGACACTAACAGAGGCTGCGAAGCCGACTGTGACGCCGACTGAGGCAGGTAGGGGTATATATAGGCATAAAGACGCAGCAGACCCTCCAATCGACAGCGGCAACAGCTGAGACGCCTACAGAGATGCTGATAGAGGCTGCGACGCCGACTGAGATGCCGACTGAGGCAGATAGGGGTAGATATAGGCATAGAGAAGGTAGAAGACCCCCCAATCGACAGCGGCAACGAATCAGATCCCTACAGAGACGCAGACAGAGGGAGCGACGCTGACTGAGACGCTGACTGAGGCAGATAGGGGTAGATATTGGCATTGAAATGGCAGCAGACCTCCCCAATCGACAGCGGCAGCGACTGAGACGCCTACATAGACGCTGACAGAGGCTGCGACGCCGACTGAGATGCCGACTGAGGCAGGTAGTGGTAGATATAGGCATACAGAAGGCAGCAGACCCCCCCAATCGACAGCGGCAGCGACTGAGACGCCTACAGATACGCTTACAGAGGCTGCGACGCCGGCTGAGACGCCGACTAAGGCAGATAAGGGTAGATATAGGGATAGAGAAGGCAGCAGACCCCCAATCGACAGCGCCAGCGACTGAGACGAAAACAAAGACGCTGATAGAGGCTGCGACGCTGACTGAGATGCCGACTGAGGCAGATAGGGGTAGATATAGGTATACAGTTGGCAGCAGACCCCCTAATCGACAGCGGCAGCGACTGAGACGCCTACAGAGACGCTGACAGAGGCTATGACGCTGACAGAGGCTGCGACGCCGACTGAGGCAGAGAGGGTTAGACATAGGTATAGAGAAGGCAGCAGACAACCCAATCGACAGCGACAACAACTGAGACGCATACAGAAAATCTGATAGAGGCTGCGACGCCGACTGAGATGCCGAATATGGCAGATAGGGGTAGATATAGGCATACAGAAGGCAGAAGTCCCCCCAGTCGACAGCGGCAGCGACTGAGACGCCTACAGAGACGCTGACAGAGGCTGCGACGCCGACTGAGGCAGATAGGGGTAGATATAGGCGTAGAGAAGGCAGCAGACCCCCCAATAGACAGCGGCAGCGACTGAGACGTATTCAGAGACGCTGACAGAGGCAACGACGCCGACTGAGACAACGGCTGAGGCAGATAAGGGTATATAAGGGATATAGGCTTAGAGAAGGCAGCAGACAACCCAAAAGACAGCGGCAGCGACTGAGACACCTACAGAGACGCTGACAGAGGCTGCGAAGCCGACTGTGACGCCGTCTGAGGCAGGTAGGGGTAGATTTAGGCATAGAGAAGGCAGCAGACTCACCAATCGACAGCGGCAACAACTGAGACGCCAACAGAGACGCTGAGGGAGGCTGCGACGCCGACTGAGGGAGATAGGATTAGATATTGGCATACAGAAGGCAGCAGACCCCCCAATCGACAGCGGCAGTGACTGAGACGCCTACAGAGACTCTGACAGCGGCTGAGACGCCGACTGAGGCAGATAGGGTAGATATTGACATAGAGAAGGCAGCAGACCCCCCAATCGACAGCGGCAGCGACTGAGACGCATTCAGAGAGGCTGACAGAGGCTGCGACGCCGACTGAGACGCCGACTGAGGCAGATAAGGGTATATATAGGCATCGAGAAGGCAGCAGACCCCCCAATCGACAGCGGCAGCGACTGAGACACCTACAAAGACGCTGACAGAGGCTGCGACGCCGACTGAGACGCCGACTGAGGCAGATAGGGGTAGATATAGGCATAGAGAACGCTGCAGAACCCCCAATCGACAGCGGCAGCGGCTGAGACGCCTACAGAGACACTGACAGAGGCTGCGAAGCCGACTGTGAAGCCGACTGAGGCAGGTAGGGGTAGATATACGCATAGAGAAGACAGCAGACCCCCCAATAAACAGCGGCAGCGACTGAGATGCATTCAGAGACGCTGACAGAGGCTGCGACACCGACTGAGACGACGACTGAGGCAGATAAGGGTAGATATAGGCATAGAGAAGGCAGCAGACCCCCCCAATCGACAGCGGCAGCGACTGAGACACCCACAGAGACGCTGACAGAGGCTGAGAAGCTGACTGTGACGCCGACTGAGGCAGGTAGGGGTAGCTATAGGCATAGAGACGCAGCAGACCCTCCAATCGACAGCGGCAACAGCTGAGACGCCTACAGAGATGCTGATAGAGGCTGCGACGCCGACTGAGATGCCGACTGACGCAGATAGGCGTAGATATTGGCATACAGAAGGCGGCAGACCCCCCAATCGACAGCGGCAGCGACTGAGACACCTACAGAGACTCTGACAGAGGCTGAGGCGCTGACTGAGGCAGATGGGGTAGATATTGACATAGAGAAGGCAGCAGACCCCCCAACCGACAGCGGCAGCGACTGAGACGCATTCAGAGAGGCTGAAAGAGGCTGCGACGCCGACTGAGACGCCGACTAAAGCAGATAAGGGTAGATATAGGCATAGAGAAGGCAGCAGACCCCCCAATCGACATCGGCAGCGACTGAGACACCTACAGAGGCACTAACAGAGGCTGCGAAGCCGACTGTGACGCCGACTGAGGCAAGTAGGGGTAGATATACGCATAGAGAAGGCAGCAGACCCCCCAATCGGCAGCGGCAGCGACTGAGACGCCTACAGAGACTCTGACAGAGGCTGAGGCGCTGACTGAGGCAGATGGGGTAGATATTGACATAGAGAAGGCAGCAGACCCCCCAACCGACAGCGGCAGCGACTGAGACGCATTCAGAGAGGCTGAAAGAGGCTGCGACGCCGACTGAGACGCCGACTAAAGCAGATAGGCGTAGATATTGGCATACAGAAGGCGGCAGACCCCCCAATCGACAGCGGCAGCGACTGAGACACCTACAGAGACTCTGACAGAGGCTGAGGCGCTGACTGAGGCAGATGGGGTAGATATTGACATAGAGAAGGCAGCAGACCCCCCAACCGACAGCGGCAGCGACTGAGACGCATTCAGAGATGCTGATAGAGGCTGCGACGCCGACTGAGATGCCGACTGAGGCAGATAGGGGTAGATATAGGCATAGAGAAGGTAGAAGACCCCCCAATCGACAGCGGCAACGACTCAGATCATTACAGCGACGCTGACAGGAGGCTGCGACGCCGACTGAGACGCCGACTGAGGCAGATAGGGGTAGATATTGGCATTGAGATGGCAGCAGACCTCCCCAATCGACAGCGGCAGCGACTGAGACGCCTACATAGACGCTGACAGAGGCTGCGACGCTGACTGAGATGCCGACAGAGGCAGGTAGGGGTAGATATAGGCATACAGAAGGCAGCAGACCCACCAATCGACAGCGGTAACAACTGAGACGTCTACAGAGACGCTGACAGGGGCTGCGACGCCGACTGAGACGCCGACTGAGGCAGATAGGGGTAGATATAGGCATAGAGAACGCTGCAGAACCCCCAATCGACAGCGGCAGCGGCTGAGACGCCTACAGAGACACTGACAGAGGCTGCGAAGCCGACTGTGACGCCGACTGAGGCAAGTAGGGGTAGATATACGCATAGAGAAGGCAGCAGACCCCCCAATCGGCAGCGGCAGCGACTGAGACGCCTACAGAGACGCTGACAGAGGCTGGGATGCCGACTGAGACTCCGACTGATTCAGATAGGGATAAATATAGGCATAGAGAAGGCAGCAGACCCCCAATCGACAGCGGCAATGACTGAGATACCTACAGAGACGCTGACAAGAGACTGCGACGCCGACTGAGACGCCGACTGAGGCAGATAGGGGTAGATATAGGGATAGAGAAGGCGGCAGAACACCCAATCGACAGCGGCAGCGACTGAGACACCTACAGGGACGCTGACAGAGGCTGCGACGCTGACAGAGGCTGCGACGCCGACTGAGGCAGAGATGGTTAGACATAGGCATAGAGAAGGCACCAGAGAATCCAATCGACAGCGGCAAATACTGAGACGCCTACAGAGACGCTGACAGAGGCTGCGACGCCTACTGAGAAGCCGACTGTGGCAGATAGGGGTAGATATAGGCATATAGAAGGCAGCAGACCCCCCAATCGACAGCGGCAGCGACTGAGACACCTACAAAGACGCTGACAGAGGCTGCGACGCCGACTGAGACGCCGGCTGAGGCAGATAGGGGTAGATATAGGCTTAGAGAAGGCAGCAGACAACCCAAAAGACAGCGGCAGCGACTGAGACACCTACAGAGACGCTGACAGAGGCTGCGAAGCCGACTGTGACGCCGTCTGAGGCAGGTAGCGGTAGATTTAGGCATAGAGAAGGCAGCAGACCCCCCAATCGGCAGCGACTGAGACGCCTACAGAGACGCTGACAGAGGCTGGGATGCCGACTGAGACTCCGACTGATTCAGATAGGGATAAATATAGGCATAGAGAAGGCAGCAGACCCCCAATCGACAGCGGCAATGACTGAGATACCTACAGAGACGCTGACAAGAGACTGCGACGCCGAGTGAGACGCCGACTGAGGCAGATAGGGGTAGATATAGGGATAGAGAAGGCGGCAGAACACCCAATCGACAGCGGCAGCGACTGAGAAACCTACAGAGATGCTGACAGAGGCTGCGACGCTGACAGAGGCTGCGACGCCGACTGAGACGCCGACTGAGGCAGAGATGGTTAGACATAGGCATAGAGAAGGCATCAGACAATCCAATCGACAGCAGCAAATACTGAGACGCCTACAGAGACGCTGACAGAGGCTGCGACGCCTACTGAGAAGCCGACTGTGGCAGGTAGGTGTAGATATACGCATAGAGAAGGCAGCAGACCCCCCAATCGGCAGCGACTGAGACGGCTACAGAGACGCTGACAGAGGTTGGGATGCCGACTGAGACTCCGACTGATTCAGATAGGGATAAATATAGGCATAGAGAAGGCAGCAGACCCCCCAATCGACAGCGATAACGGCTGAGATCCCTACAGAGACGCTGACAAGTGGTTGCGACGCCGACTGAGACGCCGACTGAGGCAGAGAGGGTTAGACATAGGCATAGAGAAGGCAGCAGACCCCCCAATCGACAGCAGCAACAAGTGAGACGACTACAGAGACGCTGATAGAGGCTGCGACGCCGACTGAGATACCGACTGAGGCAGATAGGGGTAAATATAGGCATAGAGAAGTCAGCAGACCCCCCCAATCGACAGCGGCAACGACTGAGATCCCAACAGCGACGCTGACAAGAGGCTGCGACGCCGACTGAGGCAGATAGGGGTATATATAGGCATAGAGAAGGCAGCAGACCCCCATTCGACAGCGGAAGCGACTGAGACGCCTACAGAGACGCTGACAGAGGCTGCGACGCTGACAGAGGCTGCGACGGCGACTGAGACCCCGACTTAGGCAGAGAGGGGTAGATATTGGCATAGAGAAGGCAGTAGAAACCCCAGTCGACAGCGGTAGCGATTGAGACGCCTACAGAGACGCTGACAGAGGCTGCGACGCCGACTGAGTCGCCGACTGAGGCAGATAGGGGTAGATATAGGCATAGATAAGGCAGCAGACCCCCCAATAAACAGCGGCAGCGACTGAGATGCATTCAGAGACGCTGACAGAGGCTGCGACGCCGACTGAGACGACGACTGAGGCAGATAAGGGTAGATATAGGCATAGAGAAGGCAGCAGACCCCCCAATCGACAGCGGCAGCGACTGAGACACCCACAGAGACGCTGACAGAGGCTGAGAAGCTGACTGTGACGCCGACTGAGGCAGGTAGGGGTAGCTATAGGCATAGAGACGCAGCAGACCCTCCAATCGACAGCGGCAACAGCTGAGACGCCTGCAGAGACGCTGACAGGAGGCTGCGACGCCGACTGAGTCGCCGACTGAGGCAGATAGGGGTAGATATAGGCATAGAGAAGGTAGAAGACATCCTCAATCGACAGCGGCAGCGACTGAGACGCCTACATAGACGCTGACAGAGGCTGCGACGCTGACTGAGATGCCGACAGAGGCAGGTAGGGGTAGATATAGGCATACAGAAGGCAGCAGACCCACCAATCGACAGCGGTAACAACTGAGACGTCTACAGAGACTCTGATAGAGGCTGCGACGCCGACTGAGATGCCGACTGAGGCAGATAAGGGTAGATATAGGGATAGAGAAGGCAGCACACCCCCAATCGACAGCGCCAGCGACTGAGACGCCTACAAAGACGCTGATAGAGGCTGCGACGCCGACTGAGACGCCGACTGACTCAGATAGGGGTAGATATAGGCATAGAGAGAGCAGCAGACACACCAGTCGACAGCGGCAACAACTACGTCGCCTACAGAGACGCTGATAGAGGCTGCGACGCTGACTGAGATGCCGACTGAGGCAGATAGGGGTAGATATAGGTATACAGTTGGCAGCAGACCCCCTAATCGACAGCGGCAGCGACTGAGACGCCTGCAGAGACGCTGACAGAGGCTATGACGCTGACAGAGGCTGCGATGCCGACTGTGGCAGAGAGGGTGAGACATAGGCATAGAGAAGGCAGCAGACAACCCAATCGACAGCGACAACAACTGAGAAGCATACAGAGAATCTGATAGAGGCTGCGACGCCGACTGAGATGCCGAATATGGCAGATAGGGGTAGATATAGGCATACAGAAGGCAGAAGTCCCCCCCAGTTGCCAGCGGCAGCGACTGAGACGCCTACAGAGACGCTGACAGAGGCTGCGACGCCGACTGAGGCAGATAGGGGTAGATATAGGCGTAGAATAGGCAGCAGACCCCCCAACAGACAGCGGCAGCGACTGAGACGTATTAAAACGCTGACAGAGGCTCCGACGCCGACTGAGACAACGGCTGAGGCAGATAAGGGTATATAAGGGATATAGGCTTAGAGAAGGCAGCAGACAACCCAAAAGACAGCGGCAGCGACTGAGACACTTACAGAGACGCTGACAGAGGCTGCGAAGCCGACTGTGACGCCGTCTGAGGCAGGTAGGGGTAGATTTAGGCATAGAGAAGGCAGCAGACTCACCAATCGACAGCGGCAACAACTGAGACGCCAACAGAGACGCTGAGGGAGGCTGCGACGCCGACTGAGGGAGATAGGATTAGATATTGGCATACAGAAGGCAGCAGCCCCCCAATCGACAGCGGCAGTGACTGAGACGCCTACAGAGACTCTGACAGCGGCTGAGACGCCGACTGAGGCAGATAGGGTAGATATTGACATAGAGAAGGCAGCAGACCCCCCAATCGACAGCGGCAGCGACTGAGACGCATTCAGAGAGGCTGACAGAGGCTGCGACGCCGACTGAGACGCCGACTGAGGCAGATAAGGGTAGATATAGGCATCGAGAAGGCAGCAGACCCCCCAATCGACAGCGGCAGCGACTGAGACACCTACAAAGACGCTGACAGAGGCTGCGACGCCCACTGAGACGCCGACTGAGGCAGATAGGGGTAGATATAGGCATAGAGAACGCTGCAGAACCCCCAATCGACAGCGGCAGCGGCTGAGACGCCTACAGAGACACTGACAGAGGCTGCGAAGCCGACTGTGACGCCGATTGAGGCAGGTAGGGGTAGATATACGCATAGAGAAGGCAGCAGACCCCCCAATCGGCAGCGGCAGCGACTGAGACGCCTACAGAGACGCTGACAGAGGCTGGGATGCCGACTGAGACTCCGACTGATTCAGATAGGGATAAATATAGGCATAGAGAAGGCAGCAGACCCCCAATCAACAGCGGCAATGACTGAGATACCTACAGAGACGCTGACAAGAGACTGCGACGCCGACTGAGACGCCGACTGAGGCAGATAGGGGTAGATATAGGGATAGAGAAGGCGGCAGAACACCCAATCGACAGCGGCAGCGACTGAGACACCTACAGAGATGCTGACAGAGGCTGCGACGCCGACTGAGACGCCGACTGAGGCAGAGATGGTTAGACATAGGCATAGAGAAGGCATCAGACAATCCAATCGACAGCAGCAAATACTGAGACGCCTACAGAGACGCTGACAGAGGCTGCGACGCCTACTGAGAAGCCGACTGTGGCAGATAGGGGTAGATATAGGCATATAGAAGGCAGCAGACCCCCCAATCGACAGCGGCAGCGACTGAGACACCTACAAAGACGCTGACAGAGGCTGCGACGCCGACTGAGACGCCGACTGAGGCAGATAGGGGTAGATATAGGCATAGAGAACGCTGCAGAACCCCCAATCGACAGCGGCAGCGGCTGAGACGCCTACACAGACACTGACAGAGGCTGCGAAGCCGACTGAGGCAGACAGGGGTAGCCATAGGCGTAGAGAAGGCAGCAGGCCCCCAAATAACACAGCGGAAAAAACTGAGACGCCTACAGTTACGCTGAGAGAGGCTGAGAAGCCGACTGTGACGCCGACTGAGGCAGGTAGGGGTAGATATAGCCATAGAGAAGGCAGCAGAACCAACAATCGACAGCGGCGGCGACTGAGACGCCTACAGAGACGCTGACAGAGTCTGCGAAGCCGACTGTGACGCCGACTGCGGCAGGTAGGGGTAGATATTGGCATAGAGATGGCAGCAGACCCACCCAATCGACGGCGGCAGCGACTGAGACGCCTACAGAGACGCTGAAAGAGGGAGCGACGCTGACTGAGACGCTGACTGAGGCAGATAGGTGTAGATATTGGCATTGAGATGGCAGCAGACCCCCCCCCAATCGACAGCGGCAGCGACTTATACGCCTACATAGACGCTGCCAGAGGCTGCGATACCGTCTGAGACTCCGACTGAGGCAGATAGGGGTAGACATAGGCATAGAGAAGGAAGCAGACCACCCCAATCGACAGCGGCAACAAATGAGACTCCTACAGAGACGCTGACAGAGGCTGCGACGCCGACTAAGATGCCGACTGAGGCAGGTAGGGGTAGATATAGGCATAGAGAAGGCAGCAGACCCACCAATCGACGGCGGCAACAACTGAGACGCCCACAGATACGCTGATAGAGTCTGCGGCGCCGACTGAGATGCCGACTGAGGCAGATAGGGGTAGATATAGGCATACAGAAGGCAGCAGACCCTCCAATCGACAGCGGCAGGGACTGAAACGCCTACATAGACACTGACAGAGGCTGCGATGCCGACTGAGGCAGATAAGGGTAGATATTGGCATAGAGAATGCAGCAGACACACCAATCGACGGCGGCAGCGATTGAGACGCCTACAGAGACGCTGATAGATGCTGCGACGCCGACTGAGACGCCGACTGAGGCAGATAGGGGTAGATATAGGCATAGAGAAAGCATCAGAACCCCCAATCGACAGCGGCGGCGACTGAGACGCCTACAGAGACGCTGACAGAGACAGCGAAGCCGACTGAGATGCCGACTGAGTCAGAAAGGGTAGATATAGGCATACAGTTGGCAGCATACCCCCCAATCGACAGCGGCAGCGACTGAGACGCATTCAGAGACGCTGACAGAGGCTACGACGCTGACAGAGGCTGCGACGCTGACAGAGGCTGCGACGCTGACTGAAATGCCGACTGAGGCAGATAAGGGTAGATATAGGCTTAGAGAAGGCAGCAGACCCCCCAAAAGACAGCGGCAGTGAATGAAACGCCTACAGAGACGCTGACAGAGGCTTCGATGCCGACTGAGGCAGATAGGGGTAGATATTGGCATAGAGCAGGCAGCAGACCCGCCCAATCGAAGGCGGCAGCGACTGAGGCGAAGACATAGACGATGACAGAGGCTGCGATGCCGACTGTGGCGCCGACTGAGGTAGATAGGGGAAGAGATAGGCATAGAGAAGGCAGCAGACCCCCCCCAATCGACAGCGGCAGCGACTGAGGCGAAGACATAGACGCTGACAGAGGCTGCGAAGCCGACTGTGGCGCCGACTGAGGCAGATAGGGGAAGAGATATGCATAGAGAAGGGAGCAGACCACCCCAATCGACAGCGGCAGCGACTGACACGCCTACAGAGAAGCTGACAGAGGGTGCGCCGCTGACAGAGGGTGCGGCGCTGACAGAGGCTGCGACGCCGACTGAGACGCCGACTGAGGCAGGTAGGGGTAGATATACCCATAGAGAAGGCAGCAGAACCCCCAATCGACAGCGGCGGCGACTGAGACGCCTACAGAGACGCTGACAGAGGCTGCGAAGCCGACTGTGAAGCCGACTGCGGCAGGTAGGGGTAGATATAGGCATAGAGAAAGCAGCAGACCCACCAATCGACAGCGGCAACAACTGAGACGTCTACAGAGACTCTGATAGAGGCTGCGACGCCGACTGAGATGCCGACTGAGGCAGATAGGGTAGATAAAGGCACACAGTTGGCAGCAGACCCCCAATCGACAGCGGCAGCGACTGAGACGCCTACAGAGGCGCTGAAAGAGGCTGCGAAGCCGACTGAGACGCCGACTGAGGCAGAGAGGGGTAGATATTGGCATAGAGAAGGCAGCAGACCTCCCAATCGACAGCGGCCGCGACTGAGACTCCCACAGATACTCTGACAGAGGCTGAGACGCCGACTGAGGCAGATACAGGTAGATATTGACATAGAAAAGGCAGCAGACCCCCCAATCGACAGCGGCAACGACCGAGACGCCTACAGATACGCTGACAGGGGCTACGACGCCGACTGAGACGCCGACTAAGGCAGATAAGGGCAGATACAGGCATAGAGAAGGCAGCAGACCCCCCAATCGACAGCGTCAGCGACTGAGACGCCTACAAAGACGCTGATAGATGCTGCGACGCCGACTGAGACGCCGACTGAGGCAGATAGGTGTAGATATAGGCATAGAGAAAGCATCAGAACCCCCAATCGACAGCGGCGGCGACTGAGACGCCTACAGAGACGCTGACAGAGACAGCGAAGCCGACTGAGATGCCGACTGAGTCAGAAAGGGTAGATATAGGCATACAGTTGGCAGCATACCCCCCAATCGACAGCGGCAGTGACTGAGACGCATTCAGAGACGCTGACAGAGGCTACGACGCTGACAGAGGCTGCGACGCTGACTGAAATGCCGACTGAGGCAGATAAGGGTAGATATAGGCTTAGAGAAGGCAGCAGACCCCCCAAAAGACAGCGGCAGTGAATGAAACGCCTACAGAGACGCTGACAGACGCTTCGATGCCGACTGAGGCAGATAGGGGTAGATATTGGCATAGAGCAGGCAGCAGACCCGCCCAATCGACAGCGTCAGCGACTGAGACGCCTACAAAGACGGTGATAGAGGCTGCGACGCTGACTGAGACGCCGACTGAGGCAGATAGGGGTAGATATAGGCATAGAGAAAGCAGCAGAACCCCCAATCGACAGCGGCGGCGACTGAGACGCCTACAGAGACGCTGACAGAGACAGCGAAGCCGACTGAGATGCCGACTGAGTCAGAAAGGGTAGATATAGGCATACAGTTGGCAGCATACCCCCCAATCGACAGCGGCAGCGACTGAGACGCATTCAGAGACGCTGACAGAGGCTACGACGCTGACAGAGGGTGCGACGCCGACTGACACGCCGACTGAGGCAGATAAGGGTAAATATAGGCTTAGAGAAGGCAGCAGACCCCCCAATCGACAGCGTCAGCGACTGAGACGCCTACAAAGACGCTGATAGAGGCTGCGACGCCGACTGAGATGCCGACTGAGGCAGATAGGAGTAGATATAGGCATACAGTTGGCAGCAGACCCCCCCAATGGATAGCGGCAGCGACTGCGCCGCATCCAGAGACGCTGATAGAGGCTACGACGCTGACAGAGGCTGCGACGCCGACTGAAATGCCGACTGAGGCAGATAAGGGTAAATATAGGCTTAGAGAAGGCAGCAGACTCCCCAAAAGACAGCGGCAGTGAATGAAACGCCTACAGAGACGCTGACAGAGGCTTTCGACGCCGACTGAGGCAGATAGGGGTAGATATTGGCATAGAGAATGCAGCAGACCCCCCAATCGACGGCGGCAGCGATTGAGACGCCTACAGAATCGCTGACAGAGGCTGCGACGCCGACTGAGACGCCGACTGAGGCTGAGAGGGGTAGACATAGGCATAGAGAAGGCAGCAGACCCCCCAATCGACAGCGGCAACAAATGAGACGCATTCAGAGACGCTGACAGAGGCTGCGACGCCGACTGAGGCAGATAAGGGTAGATATAGGCTTAGAGACGGCAGCAGACCCCCCAATCGACAGCGGCATCGACTGAGACACCTACAAAGACGCTGACAGAGGCTGAGAAGCCGACTGTGACGCCGACTGAGGCAGGTATTGGTAGATATAGGCACAGATACGGCAACAGACCCACCAATCGACAGCGGCAGCGACTGAGACGCCTACAGAGACTCTGACAGGGGCTGAGACACCGACTGAGGCAGATACAGGTAGATATTGACATAGAGAAGGCAGCAGACCCCCCAATCGACAGCGGCAGCGACTGAGACGCCTACAGATACGCTGACAGAGGCTGCGACGCCGACTGAGACGCCGAATACAGCAGATAGGGGTAGATATAGGCATAGAGAAAGCAGCAGAACCCCCAATCGACAGCGGCAGCGACTGAGGCGAAGACATAGACGCTGACAGAGGCTGCGAAGCCGACTGTGGCGCCGACTGAGGCAGATAGGGGAAGAGATACGCATAGAGAAGGGAGCAGACCACCCCAATCGACAGCGGCAGCGACTGACACGCCTACAGAGAAGCTGACAGAGGGTGCGCCGCTGACAGAGGGTGCGACGCTGACAGAGGCTGCGACGCCGACTGAGACGCCGACTGAGGCAGGTAGGGGTAGATATACCCATAGAGAAGGCAGCAGAACCCCCATTCGACAGCGGCAGCGACTGAGACGCCTACAGAGACGCTGACAGAGGCTGCGACGCCGACTGAGGCAGATAAGTGTAGATATTGGCATAGAGATGGCAGCAGACCCACCCAATCGACGGCGGCAGCGACTGAGACGCCTACACAGACGCTGACAGAGGGAGCTACGCTGACTGAGACGCTGACTGAGGCAGATAGGGGTAGATATTGGCATTGAGATGGCAGCAGACCTCCCCAATCGACAGCGGCAGCGACTCAGACGCCTACATAGACGCTGACAGAGGCTGCGACGCCGACTGAGATGCCGACTGAGGCAGGTAGGGGTATATATAGGCATACAGAAGGCAGCAGACCCCCCAATCGACAGCGGCAGCGACTGAGACGCCTACAGATACGCTTACAGAGGCTGCGACGCCGACTGTGACGCCGACTGCGGCAGGTAGGGGTAGATATAGGCATAGAGAAGGCAGCAGACCCACCCCCCCCCCCCCCCCCCCCCAATCGACAGCGGCAGCGACTGAGGCGAAGACATAGACGCTGACAGAGGCTGCGAAGCCGACTGTGGCGCCGACTGAGGCAGATAGGGGAAGAGATAGGCATAGAGAAGGGAGCAGACCACCCCAATCGACAGCGGCAGCGACTGACACGCCTACAGAGAAGCTGACAGAGGGTGCGCCGCTGACAGAGGCTGCGACGCCGACTGAGGCAGACAGCGGTAGCCATAGGCATAGAGAAGGCAGCAGGCCCCCAAATAACACAGCGGAAAAAACTGAGACGCCTACAGATACGCTGACAGAGGCTGAGAAGCCGACTGTGACGCCGACTGAGGCAGGTAGGGGTAGATATAGCCATAGAGAAGGCAGCAGAACCCCCAATCGACAGCGACGGCGACTGAGACGCCTACAGAGACGCTGACAGAGGCTGCGAAGCCGACTGTGACGCCGACTGCGGCAGGTAAGGGTAGATATTGGCATAGAGATGGCAGCAGACCCACCCAATCGACGGCGGCAGCGACTGAGACGCCTACAGAGACGCTGACAGAGGGAGCGACGCTGACTGAGACGCTGACTGAGGCAGATAGGTGTAGATATTGGCATTGAGATGGCAGCAGACCCCCCCAAACGACAGCGGCAGCGACTGAGACGCCTACATAGACGCTGCCAGAGGCTGCGATACCGTCTGAGACTCCGACTGAGGCAGATAGGGGTAGACATAGGCATAGAGAAGGAAGCAGACCACCCCAATCGACAGCGGCAACAAATGAGACTCCTACAGATACGCTTACAGAGGCTGCGACGCCGACTGTGACGCCGACTGCGGCAGGTAGGGGTAGATATAGGCATAGAGAAGGCAGCAGACCCCCCCCACCAATCGACAGCGGCAGCGACTGAGGCGAAGACTTAGACGCTGACAGAGGCTGCGAAGCCGACTGTGGCGCCGACTGAGGCAGATAGGGGAAGAGATAGGCATAGAGAAGGGAGCAGACCACCCCAATCGACAGCGGCAGCGACTGACACGCCTACAGAGAAGCTGACAGAGGGTGCGCCGCTGACAGAGGCTGCGACGCCGACTGAGGCAGACAGGGGTAGCCATAGGCATAGAGAAGGCAGCAGGCCCCCAAATAACACAGCGGAAAAAACTGAGACGCCTACAGATACGCTGAGAGAGGCTGAGAAGCCGACTGTGACGCCGACTGAGGCAGGTAGGGGTAGATATAGCCATAGAGAAGGCAGCAGAACCAACAATCGACAGCGGCGGCGACTGAGACGCCTACAGAGACGCTGACAGAGGCTGCGAAGCCGACTGTGACGCCGACTGCGGCAGGTAGGGGTAGATATTGGCATAGAGATGGCAGCAGACCCACCCAATCGACGGCGGCAGCGACTGAGACGCCTACAGAGACGCTGACAGAGGGAGCGACGCTGACTGAGACGCTGACTGAGGCAGATAGGTGTATATATTGGCATTGAGATGGCAGCAGACCCCCCAATCGACAGCGGCAGCGACTGAGACGCCTACATAGACGCTGCCAGAGGCTGCGATACCGTCTGAGACTCCGACTGAGGCAGATAGGGGTAGACATAGGCATAGAGAAGGAAGCAGACCACCCCAATCGACAGCGGCAACAAATGAGACTCCTACAGAGACGCTGACAGAGGCTGCGACGCCGACTAAGATGCCGACTGAGGCAGGTAGGGGTAGATATAGGCATAGAGAAGGCAGCAGACCCACCAATCGACAGCGGCAACAACTGAGACGCCCACAGATACGCTGATAGAGTCTGCGGCGCCGACTGAGATGCCGACTGAGGCAGATAGGGGTAGATATAGGCATACAGAAGGCAGCAGACCCTCCAATCGACAGCGGCAGCGACTGAAACGCCTACATAGACACTGACAGAGGCTGCGATGCCGACTGAGGCAGATAAGGGTAGATATTGGCATAGAGAATGCAGCAGACACCCCAATCGATGGCGGCAGCGATTGAGATGCCTACAGAGACGCTGACAGAGGCTGCGACACCGTCTGAGACGCCGACTGAGGCTGAGAGGGGTAGACATAGGCATAGAGAAGGCAGCAGACCCCCCCCAATCGACAGCGGCAACAAATGAGACGCCTACAGAGACGCTGACAGAGGCTGCGACGCCGACTGAGATGCCGACTGAGGAAGGTAGGGGTAGATATAGGCATAGAGAAGGCAGCAGACCAACCAATCGACAGCGGCAGCGACTGAGACGCCTACAGAGATGCTGACAGAGGGTGCGACGCTGACTGAGACGCTGACTGAGGCAGATAGGGGTAGATATTGGCATAGAGCAGGCAGCAGACCCGCCCAATCGAAAGCGGCAGCGACTGAGGCGAAGACATAGACGCTGACAGAGGCTGCGATGCCGACTGTGGCGCCGACTGAGGCAGATAGGGGAAGAGATAGGCATAGAGAAGGCAGCAGACCCCCCCAATCGACAGCGGCAGCGACTGAGGCGAAGACATAGACGCTGACAGAGGCTGCGAAGCCGACTGTGGCGCCGACTGAGGCAGATAGGGGAAGAGATATGCATAGAGAAGGCAGCATACCCCCCAATCGACAGCGGCAGCGACTGAGATGCCTCCAGAGGCGCTGACAGAGGCTGCGACGCCGACTGAGGCAGATAGGGGTAGATATTGGCATAGAGAATGCAGCAGACTCCCGAATCGACGGCGGCAGCGATTGATACGCATTCAGAGACGCTGACAGAGGCTACGACGCTGACAGAGGCTGCGACGCCGACTGAGGCAGATAGGGGTAGATATTGGCATAGAGAATGCAGCAGACCCCCCAATCGACAGCGGCAGCGACTGAGACGCATTCAGAGACGTTGACAGAGGCTACGACGCTGACAGAGGCTGCGACGCCGACTGAGACGCCGACTAAGGCAGATAAGGGCAGATATAGGCATAGAGAAGGCAGCAGACCCCCCAATCGACAGCGTCAGCGACTGAGACGCCTACAAAGACGCTGATAGAGGCTGCGACGCCGACTAAGATGCCGACTGAGGCAGATAGGAGTAGATATAGGCATACAGTTGGCAGCAGACCCCCCAATGGATAGCGGCAGCGACTGCGCCGCATCCAGAGACGCTGACAGAGGCTACGACGCTGACAGAGGCTGCGACGCCGACTGAAATGCCGACAGAGGCAGATAAGGGTAGATATAGGCTTAGAGAAGGCAGCAGACCCCCCAAAAGACAGCGGCAGTGAATGAAACGCCTACAGAGACGCTGACAGAGGCTTCGACGCCGACTGAGGCAGATAGGGGCAGATATTGGCATAGAGAATGCAGCAGACCCCCCAATCGACGGCGGCAGCGATTGAGACGCCTACAGAGTCGCTGACAGAGGCTGCGACGCCGACTGAGACGCCGACTGAGGCTGAGAGGGGTAGGCATAGGCATAGAGAAGGCAGCAGACCCCCCAATCGACAGCGGCAACAAATGAGACGCATTCAGAGACGCTGACAGAGGCTGCAACGCCGACTGAGGCAGATAAGGGTAGATATAGGCTTAGAGACGGCAGCATACCCCCCCAATCGACAGCGGCATCGACTGAGACACCTACAAAGACGCTGACAGAGGCTGAGAAGCCGACTGTGACGCCGACTGAGGCAGGTAGGGGTAGATATAGGCATAGATACGGCAGCAGACCCACCAATCGACAGCGGCAACAACTGAGACGCCTACAGAGACGCTGACAGAGTCTGCGACGCCGACTGAGATGCTGACTGAGGCAGATAGGGGTAGATATAGGCATACAGAAGGCAGCAGACCCACCAATCGACAGCGGCAGCGACAGAGACGCCTACAGAGACTCTGACAGGGGCTGAGACACCGACTGAGGCAGATACAGGTAGATATTGACATAGCGAAGGCAGCAGACCCCCCAATCGACAGCGGCAGCGACTGAGACGCCTACAGATACGCTGACAGTGGCTGCGACGCCGACTGAGACGCCGACTAAGGCAGATAAGGGTAGATATAGGGATAGAGAAGGCAGCAGACCCCCCAATCGACAGCGTCAGCGACTGAGACGCCAACAAATACGCTGATAGAGGCGGCGACGCCGACTGAGACGCCGACTGAGGCCGATAGGGGTAGATATAGTCATAGAGAAAGCAGCAGAACCCCCAATCGACAGCGGCGGCGACTGAGACGCCTACATAGACACTGACAGAGGCTGCGATGCCGACTGAGGCAGATAAGGGTAGATATTGGCATACAGAAGGCAGCAGACCCACCAATCGACAGCGGCAGCGACTGAGACGCCTACAGAGACTCTGACAGAGGCTGAGACACCGACTGAGGCAGATACAGGTAGATATTGACATAGAGAAAGCAGCAGACCCCCCAATCGACAGCGGCAGCGACTGAGACGCCTACAGATACGCTGACAGAGGCTGCGACGCCGACTGAGACGTCGAATAAGGCAGATAGGGGTAGATATAGGCATAGAGAAAGCAGCAGAACCCCCAATCGACAGCGGCAGCGACTGAGACGCATACAGAGACGCCTACAGAGGCTACGACGCTGACTGAGATGCCGACTGAGGCAGATTGGGGTAGATATAGGCATAGAGAAGGCAGCAGACCAACCAATCGACAGCGGCAGCGACTGAGACGCCTACAGAGATGCTGACAGAGGGTGCGACGCTGACTGAGACGCTGACTGAGGCAGATAGGGGTAGATATTGGCATAGAGCAGGCAGCAGACCCGCCCAATCGAAAGCGGCAGCGACTGAGGCGAAGACATAGACGATGACAGAGGCTGCGATGCCGACTGTGGCGCCGACTGAGGCAGATAGGGGAAGAGATAGGCATAGAGAAGGCAGCAGACCACCCCAATCGACAGCGGCAGCGACTGACACGCCTACAGAGAAGCTGACAGAGGGTGCGCCGCTGAAAGAGGGTGCGGCGCTGACAGAGGCTGCGACGCCGACTGAGACGCCGACTGAGGCAGGTAGGGGTAGATATACCCATAGAGAAGGCAGCAGAACCCCCAATCGACAGCGGCGGCGACTGAGACGCCTACAGAGACGCTGACAGAGGCTGCGAAGCCGACTGCGGCAGGTAGGGGTAGATATAGGCATAGAGAATGCAGCAGACCCACCAATCGACAGCGGCAACAACTGAGACGTCTACAGAGACTCTGATAGAGGATGCGACGCCGACTGAGATGCCGACTGAGGCAGATAGGGTAGATAAAGGCACACAGTAGGCAGCAGACCCCCAATCGACAGCGGCAGCGACTGAGACGCCTACAGAGACGCTGGCAGAGGCTGCGACGCCGACTGAGGCAGATAATTGTAGATATTGGCATAGAGATGGCAGCAGACCCACCCAATCGACGGCGGCAGCGACTGAGACGCCTACAGAGACGCTGACAGAGGTTGCGACGCTGACTGAGACGCTGACTGAGGCAGATAGGGGTAGATATTGGCATTGAGATGGCAGCAGACCTCCCCAATCGACAGCGGCAGCGACTGAGACGCCTACATAGACGCTGACAGAGGCTGCGACGCCGACTGAGATGCCGACTAAGGCAGGTAGGGGTAGATATAGGCATACAGAAGGCAGCAGACCCCCCAATCGACAGCGGCAGCGACTGAGACGCCTACAGATACGCTTACAGAGGCTGCGACGCCGACTGAGACGCCGACTAAGGCAGATAAGGGTAGATATAGGGATAGAGAAGGCAGCAGACCCCCAATCGACAGCGCCAGCGACTGAGACGCCTACAAAGACGCTGATAGAGGCTGCGACGCCGACTGAGACGCCGACTGACTCAGATAGGGGTAGATATAGGCATAGAGAGAGCAGCAGACACACCAGTCGACAGCGGCAACAACTACGTCGCCTACAGAGACGCTGATAGAGGCTGCGACGCTGACTGAGATGCCGACTGAGGCAGATAGGGGTAGATATAGGTATACAGTTGGCAGCAGACCCCCTAATCGACAGCGGCAGCGACTGAGACGCCTACAGAGACGCTGACAGATGCTATGACGCTGACAGAGGCTGCGAAGCCGACTGAGACGCCGACTGAGGCAGAGAGGGTTAGACATAGGCATAGAGAAGGCAGCAGACAACCCAATCGACAGCGACAACAACTGAGACGCATACAGAGAATCTGATAGAGACTGCGACGCCGACTGAGATGCCGAATATGGCAGATAGGGGTAGATATTGGCATACAGAAGGCAGAAGTCCCCCCAGTCGACAGCGGCAGCGACTGAGACGCCTACAGAGACGCTGACAGAGGCTGCGACGCCGACTGAGGCAGATAGGGGTAGATATAGGCGTAGAGAAGGCAGCAGACCCCCCGATAGACAGCGGCAGCGACTGAGACGTATTCAGAGACGCTGACAGAGGCTCCGACGCCGACTGAGACAACGGCTGAGGCAGATAAGGGTATATAAGGGATATAGGCTTAGAGAAGGCAGCAGACAACCCAAAAGACAGCGGCAGCGTCTGAGACACCTACACAGACGCTGACAGAGGCTGCGAAGCCGACTGTGACGCCGTCTGAGGCAGGTAGGGGTAGATTTAGGCATAGAGAAGGCAGCAGACTCACCAATCGACAGCGGCAACAACTGAGACGCCAACAGAGACGCTGAGGGAGGCTGCGACGCCGACTGAGGGAGATAGGATTAGATATTGGCATACAGAAGGCAGCAGACCCCCCAATCGACAGCGGCACTTACTGAGACGCATACAGAGACTCTGACAGCGGCTGAGACGCCGACTGAGGCAGATAGGGTAGATATTGACATAGAGAAGGCAGCAGACCCCCCAATCGACAGCGGCAGCGACTGAGACGCATTCAGAGAGGCTGACAGAGGCTGCGACGCCGACTGAGACGCCGAATACGGCAGATAGGGGTAGATATAGGCATAGAGAAAGCAGCAGAACCCCCAATCGACAGCGGCAGCGACTGAGACGCCTACAGAGACGCCTACAGAGGCTACGACGCTGACTGAGATGACGACTGAGGCAGATTGGCGTAGATATAGGCATACAGAAGGCAGAAGGCCCCCCAATCGACAACGGCAGCGACTGAGACGCCTACATAGACACTGACAGAGGCTGCGATGCCGACTGAGGCAGATAAGGGTAGATATTGGCATAGAGAATGCAACAGACACCCCAATCGACGGCGGCAGCGATTGACACGCCTACAGAGACGCTGACAGAGGCTGCGACGCCGTCTGAGACGCCGACTGAGGCTGAGAGGGGTAGACATAGGCATAGAGAAGGCAGCAGACCCCCCCACCCAAATCGACAGCGGCAACAAATGAGACGCCTACAGAGATGCTGACAGAGGCTGCGACGCCGACTGAGATGCCGACTGAGGAAGGTAGGGGTAGATATAGGCATAAAGAAGGCAGCAGACCAACCAATCGACAGCGGCAGCGACTGAGACGCCTACAGAGATGCTGACAGAGGGTGCGACGCTGACTGAGACGCTGACTGAGACGCTGACTGAGACAGATAGGGGTAGATATTGGCATAGAGCAGGCAGCAGACCCGGCCAATCGAAAGCGGCAGCGACTGAGGCGAAGACATAGACGCTGACAGAGGCTGCGATGCCGACTGTGGCAGATAAGTGTAGATATTGGCATAGAGATGGCAGCAGACCCACCCAATCGACGGCGGCAGCGACTGAGACGCCTACAGAGAAGCTGACAGAGGGTGCGACGCTGACTGAGACGCTGACTGAGGCAGATAGGGGTAGATATTGGCATTGAGATGGCAGCAGACCTCCCCAATCGACAGCGGCAGCGACTGAGACGCCTACATAGACGCTGACAGAGGCTGCGACGCCGACTGAGATGCCGACTGAGGCAGGTAGGGGTAGATATAGGCATACAGAAGGCAGCAGACCCCCCAATCGACAGCGGCAGCGACTGAGACGCCTACAGATACGCTTACAGAGGCTGCGACGCCGACTGAGGCAGATAAGTGTAGATATTGGCATACAGAAGGCAGCAGACCCCCCAATCGACAGCGGCAGCGACTGAGACGCCTACAGATACGCTTACAGAGGCTGCGACGCCGACTGTGACGCCGAATGCGGCAGGTAGGGGTAGATATAGGCATAGAGAAGGCAGCAGACCCCCCCCTCCCACCAATCGACAGCGGCAGCGACTGAGGCGAAGACAATGACGCTGACAGAGGCTGCGAAGCCAACTGTGGCGCCGACTGAGGCAGATAGGGGAAAAGATAGGCATAGAGAAGGGAGCAGACCACCCCAATCGACAGCGGCAGCGACTGACACGCCTACAGAGAAGCTGACAGAGGGTGCGCCGCTGACAGAGGGTGCGACGCTGACAGAGGCTGCGACGCCGACTGAGACGCCGACTGAGACGCCGACTGAGGCAGCAGAACCCCCAATCGACAGCGGCAGCGACTGAGACGCCTACAGAGACGCTGACAGAGGCTGCTACGCCGACTGAGGCAGATAAGTGTAGATATTGGCATAGAGATGGCAGCAGACCCACCCAATCGACGGCGGCAGCGACTGAGACGCCTACAGAGACGCTGACAGAGGGAGCGACGCTGACTGAGACGCTGACTGAGGCAGATAGGGGTAGATATTGGCATTGAGATGGCAGCAGACCTCCCCAATCGACAGCGGCAGCGACTGAGACGCCTACATAGACGCTGACAGAGGCTGCGACGCTGACTGAGATGCCGACTGAGGCAGGTAGGGGTAGATATAGGCATACAGAAGGCAGCAGACCCCCCAATCGACAGCGGCAGCGACTGAGACGCCTACAGATACGCTTACAGAGGCTGCGACGCCGACTGAGGCAGATAAGTGTAGATATTGGCATACAGAAGGCAGCAGACCCCCCAATCGACAGCGGCAGCGACTGGGACGCCTACAGATACGCTTACAGAGGCTGCGACGCCGACTGTGACGCCGAATGCGGCAGGTAGGGGTAGATATAGGCATAGAGAAGGCAGCAGACCCCCCCCCCCTCCCACCAATCGACAGCTGCAGCGACTGAGGCGAAGACATAGACGCTGACAGAGGCTGCGAAGCCAACTGTGGCGCCGACTGAGGCAGATAGGGGAAGAGATAGGCATAGACAAGGGAGCAGACCACCCCAATCGACAGCGGCAGCGACTGACACGCCTACAGAGAAGCTGACAGAGGGTGCGCCGCTGACAGAGGGTGCGACGCTGACAGAGGCTGCGACGCCGACTGAGACGCCGACTGAGGCAGACAGGGGTAGCCATAGGCATAGAGAAGGCAGCAGGCCCCCAAATAACACAGCGGAAAAAACTGAGACGCGTACAGATACGCTGAGAGAGGCTGAGAAGCCGACTGTGACGCCGACTGAGGCAGGTAGGGGTAGATATAGCCATAGAGAAGGCAGCAGAACCAACAATCGACAGCGGCGGCGACTGAGACGCCTACAGAGACGCTGACAGAGGCTGCGAAGCCGA
This sequence comes from Clusia tigrina, assembly GCA_920105625.2. Classification (NCBI taxonomy): domain Eukaryota; kingdom Metazoa; phylum Arthropoda; class Insecta; order Diptera; family Clusiidae; genus Clusia; species Clusia tigrina. The sequence continues at coordinate 87,011,359 of OV050031.1, forward strand.
CTGTGACGCCGACTGCGGCAGGTAGGGGTAGATATTGGCATAGAGATGGCAGCAGACCCACCCAATCGACGGCGGCAGCGACTGAGACGCCTACAGAGACGCTGACAGAGGGAGCGACGCTGACTGAGACGCTGACTGAGGCAGATAGGTGAAGATATTGGCATTGAGATGGCAGCAGACCCCCCAATCGACAGCGGCAGCGACTGAGACGCCTACATAGACGCTGCCAGAGGCTGCGATACCGTCTGAGACTCCGACTGAGGCAGATAGGGGTAGACATAGGCATAGAGAAGGAAGCAGACCACCCCAATCGACAGCGGCAATAAATGAGACTCCTACAGAGACGCTGACAGAGGCTGCGACGCCGACTAAGATGCCGACTGAGGCAGGTAGGGGTAGATATAGGCATAGAGAAGGCAGCAGACCCACCAATCGACAGCGGCAACAATTGAGACGCCCACAGATACGCTGATAGAGTCTGCGGCGCCGACTGAGATGCCGACTGAGGCAGATAGGGGTCGATATAGGCATACAGAAGGCAGCAGACCCTCCAATCGACAGCGGCAGCGACTGAAACGCCTACATAGACACTGACAGAGGCTGCGATGCCGACTGAGGCAGATAAGGGTAGATATTGGCATAGAGAATGCAGCAGACACCCCAATCGACGGCGGCAGCGATTGAGACGCCTACAGAGACGCTGACAGAGGCTGCGACACCGTCTGAGGCGCCGACTGAGGCTGAGAGGGGTAGACATAGGCGTAGAGAAGGCAGCAGACCCCCCAATCGACAGCGGCAACAAATGAGACGCCTACAGAGACGCTGACAGAGGCTGCGAAGCCAACTGTGGCGCCGACTGAGGCAGATAGGGGAAGAGATATGCATAGAGAAGGCAGCATACCCCCCAATCGACAGCGGCAGCGACTGAGATGCCTCCAGAGGCGCTGACAGAGGCTGCGAAGCCGACTGAGACGCCGACTGAGGCAGAGAGGGGTAGATATTGGCATAGAGAAGGCAGCAGACCTCCCAATCGACAGCGGCCGCGACTGAGACGCCTACAGATACTCTGACAGAGGCTGATACGCCGACTGAGGCAGATACAGGTAGATATTGACATAGAAAAGGCAGCAGACCCCCCAATCGACAGCGGCCACGACCGAGACGCCTACAGATACGCTGACAGGGGCTGCGACGCCGACTAAGGCAGATAAGGGCAGATACAGGCATAGAGAAGGCAGCAGACCCCCCAATCGACAGCGTCAGCGACTGAGACGCCTACAAAGACGCTGATAGATGCTGCGACGCCGACTGAGACGCCGACTGAGGCAGATAGGGGTAGGCATAGGCATAGAGAAGGCAGCAGACCCCCCAATCGACAGCGGCAACAAATGAGACGCATTCAGAGACGCTGACAGAGGCTGCGACGCCGACTGTGATGCCGACTGAGGCAGGTAGGGGTAGATATAGCCATAGAGAAGGCAGCAGAACCAACAATCGACAGCGGCGGCGACTGAGACGCCTACAGAGACGCTGACAGAGGCTGCGAAGCCGACTGTGACGCCGACTGCGGCAGGTAGGGGTAGATATTGGCATAGAGATGGCAGCAGACCCACCCAATCGACGGCGGCAGCGACTGAGACGCCTACAGAGACGCTGACAGAGGGAGCGACGCTGACTGAGACGCTGACTGGGGCAGATAGGTGAAGATATTGGCATTGAGATGGCAGCAGACCCCCCAATCGACAGCGGCAGCGACTGAGACGCCTACATAGACGCTGCCAGAGGCTGCGATACCGTCTGAGACTCCGACTGAGGCAGATAGGGGTAGACATAGGCATAGAGAAGGAAGCAGACCACCCCAATCGACAGCGGCAATAAGTGAGACTCCTACAGAGACGCTGACAGAGGCTGCGACGCCGACTAAGATGCCGACTGAGGCAGGTAGGGGTAGATATAGGCATAGAGAAGGCAGCAGACCCACCAATCGACAGCGGCAACAATTGAGACGCCCACAGATACGCTGATAGAGTCTGCGGCGCCGACTGAGATGCCGACTGAGGCAGATAGGGGTCGATATAGGCATACAGAAAGCAGCAGATCCTCCAATCGACAGCGGCAGCGACTGAAACGCCTACATAGACACTGACAGAGGCTGCGATGCCGACTGAGGCAGATAAGGGTAGATATTGGCATAGAGAATGCAGCAGACACCCCAATCGACGGCGGCAGCGATTGAGACGCCTACAGAGACGCTGACAGAGGCTGCGCCACCGTCTGAGACGCCGACTGAGGCTGAGAGGGGTAGACATAGGCGTAGAGAAGGCAGCAGACCCCCCCAATCGACAGCGGCAACAAATGAGACGCCTACAGAGACGCTGACAGAGGCTGCGACGCCGACTGAGATGCCGACTGAGGAAGGTAGGGGTAGATATAGGCATAGAGAAGGCAGCAGACCAACCAATCGACAGCGGCAGCGACTGAGACGCCTACAGAGATGCTGACAGAGGGTGCGCCGCTGACTGAGATGCTGACTGAGGCAGATAGGGGTAGATATTGGCATAGAGCAGGCAGCAGACCCGCCCAATCGAAAGCGGCAGCGACTGAGGCGAAGACATAGACGCTGACAGAGGCTGCGAAGCCGACTGTGGCGCCGACTGAGGCAGATAGGGGTAGATATTGGCATAGAGAAGGCAGCAGACCTCCCAATCGACAGCGGCCGCGACTGAGACGCCTACAGATACTCTGACAGAGGCTGCGATGCCGACTGAGGCAGATAAGGGTAGATATTGGCATAGAGAATGCAGCAGACCCCCCAATCGACAGCGGCAGCGACTGAGACGCCTACAGAGGCGCTGACAGAGGCTGCGAAGCCGACTGAGACGCCGACTGAGGCAGAGAGGGGTAGATATTGGCATAGAGAAGGCAGCAGACCTCCCAATCGACAGCGGCCGCGACTGAGACGCCTACAGATACTCTGACAGAGGCTGAGACGCCGACTGAGGCAGATACAGGTAGATATTGACATAGAAAAGGCAGCAGACCCCCCAATCGACAGCGGCAACGACCGAGACGCCTACAGATACGCTGACAGATGCTGCGACGCCGACTGAGACGCCGACTGAGGCAGATAGGGGTAGATATAGGCATAGAGAAAGCATCAGAAACCACAATCGACAGCGGCGGCGACTGAGACGCCTACAAAGACGCTGACAGAGACAGCGAAGCCGACTGAGATGCCGACTGAGTCAGAAAGGGTAGATATAGGCTTACAGTTGGCAGCATACCCCCCAATCGACAGCGGCAGCGACTGAGACGCATTCAGAGACGCTGACAGAGGCTACGACGCTGACAGAGGCTGCGACGCTGACTGAAATGCCGACTGAGGCAGATAAGGGTAGATATAGGCTTAGAGAAGGCAGCAGACCCCCCAAAAGACAGCGGCAGTGAATGAAACGCCTACAGAGACGCTGACAGAGGCTTCGCCGCCGACTGAGGCAGATAGGGGTAGATATTGGCATAGAGAATGCAGCAGACCCCCCAATCGACGGCGGCAGCGATTGATACGCATTCAGAGACGTTGACAGAGGCTACGACGCTGACAGAGGCTGCGACGCCGACTGAGGCAGATAGGGGTAGATATTGGCATAGAGAATGCAGCAGACCCCCCAATCGACAGCGGCAGCGACTGAGACGCATTCAGAGTCGTTGACAGAGGCTACGACGCTGACAGAGGCTGCGACGCCGACTGAGACGCCGACTAAGGCAAATAAGGGCAGATATAGGCATAGAGAAGGCAGCAGACCCCCCAATCGACAGCGTCAGCCACTGAGACGCCTACAAAGACGCTGATAGAGGCTGCGACGCCGACTGAGACGCCGACTGACTCAGATAGGGGTAGATATAGGCATAGAGAGAGCAGCAGACACACCAGTCGACAGCGGCAACAACTACGTCGCCTACAGAGACGCTGATAGAGGCTGCGACGCTGACTGAGATGCCGACTGAGGCAGATAGGGGTAGATATAGGTATACAGTTGGCAGCAGACCCACTAATCGACAGCGGCAGCGACTGAGACGCCTACAGAGACGCTGACAGAGGCTATGACGCTGACAGATGCTGCGACGCCGACTGAGACGCCGACTGAGGCAGAGAGGATTAGACATAGGCATAGAGAAGGCAGCAGACAACCCAATCGACAGCGACAACAACTGAGACGCATACAGAGAATCTGATAGAGGCTGCGACGCCGACTGAGATGCCGAATATGGCAGATAGGGGTAGATATAGGCATACAGAAGGCAGAAGTCCCCCCAGTCGACAGCGGCAGCGACTGAGACGCCTACAGAGACGCTGACAGACGCTGCGACGCCGACTGAGGCAGATAGGGGTAGATATAGGCGTAGAGAAGGCAGCAGACCCCCAATAGACAGCGGCAGCGACTGAGACGTATTCAGAGACGCTGACAGAGGCTCCGACGCCGACTGAGACAACGGCTGAGGCAGATAAGGGTATATAAGGGATATAGGCTTAGAGAAGGCAGCAGACAACCCAAAAGACAGCGGCAGCGTCTGAGACACCTACACAGACGCTGACAGAGGCTGCGAAGCCGACTGTGACGCCGTCTGAGGCAGGTAGGGGTAGATTTAGGCATAGACAAGTCAGCAGACTCACCAATCGACAGCGGCAACAACTGAGACGCCAACAGAGACGCTGAGGGAGGCTGCAACGCCGACTGAGGGAGATAGGATTAGATATTTGCATACAGAAGGCAGCAGACCCCCCAATCGACAGCGGCACTGACTGAGACGCCTACAGAGACTCTGACAGCGGCTGAGACGCCGACTGATGCAGATAGGGTAGATATTGACATAGAGAAGGCAGCAGACCCCCCAATCGACAGCGGCACCAACTGAGACGCATTCAGAGAGGCTGCCAGAGGCTGCGACGCCGACTGAGTCGCCGACTGAGGCAGATAACGGTAGATATAAGCATCGAGAAGGCAGCAGACCCCCCAATCTACAGCGGCAGCGACTGAGACACCTACAAAGACGCTGACAGAGGCTGCGACGCCCACTGAGACGCCGACTGAGGCAGATAGGGGTAGATATAGGCATAGAGAACGCTGCAGAATCCCCAATCGACAGCGGCAGCGGCTGAGACGCCTACAGAGACACTGACAGAGGCTGCGAAGCCGACTGTGACGCCGACTGAGGCAGGTAGGGGTAGATATACGCATAGAGAAGGCAGCAGACCCCCAATCGGCAGCGGCAGCGACTGAGACGACTACAGAGACGCTGACAGAGGCTGATATGCCGACTGATACTCCGACTGATTCAGATAGGGATAAATATAGGCATAGAGAAGTCAGCAGACCCCCCCAATCGACAGCGGCAACGACTGAGATCCCAACAGCGACGCTGACAAGAGGCTGCAACGCCGACTGAGACGCCGATTGAGGCAGATAGTGGTATATTTAGGCATAGAGAAGGCAGCAGACCCCCAATCGACAGCGGCAGCGACTGAGACGCCTACAGAGACGCTGACAGAGGCTGCGACGCTGACAGAATCTGCGACGGCGACTGAGACCCCGACTTAGGCAGAGAGGGGTAGATATTATCATAGAGAAGGCAGTAGACCCCCCAATCGACAGCGGCAGCGATTGAGACGCCTACAGAGACGCTGGAAGAGGCTGCGACGCCGACTGAGTCGCCGACTGAGGCAGATAGGGGTAGATATAGGCATAGAGAAGGCAGCAGACCCCCCAATCGACAGCGGCAGCGCCTGAGACACCCACAGAGACGCTGACAGAGGCTGAGAAGCTGACTGTGACGCCGACTGAGGCAGGTAGGGGTAGCTATAAGCATAGAGACGCAGCAGACCCTCCAATCGACAGCGGCAACAGCTGAGACGCCCACAGAGATGCTGATAGAGGCTGCGACGCCGACTGAGATGCCGACTGACGCAGATAGGGGTAGATATTGGCATACAAGAAATCAGCAGACCCCCCAATCGACAGCGGGAGCGACTGAGACGCCTACAGAGACTCTGACAGAGGCTGAGGCGCCGACTAAGGCAGATGGGGTAGATATTGACATAGAGAAGGCAGCAGACCCCCCAACCGACAGCGGCAGCGACTGAGACGCATTCAGAGAGGCTGAAAGAGGCTGCGACACCGACTGAGGCAGATAAGGGTAGATATAGGCATAGAGAAGGCAGCAGACCCCCCAATCGACATCGACAGCGACTGAGACACCTACAGAGACACTAACATAGGCTGCGAAGCCGACTGCGACGCCGACTGAGACGCCGACTGAGGCAGAGATGGTTAGACATAGGTATAGACAAGGCAGCAGACAACCCAATCGACAGCGGCAAAAACTGAGACGCCTACAGAGACGCTGACAGAGGCTGCGACGCTTACTGAGACGCCGACTGAGGCAGAGAGGGGTAGATATAGGCATAGAGAAGGCAGCAGACCGCCCAATCGACAGCGGCAGCGACTGAGACACCTACAGAGACGCTGACAGAGGCTGCGACGCTGACAGAGGCTGCGACGCCGACTGAGACGCCGACTGAGGCAGAGATGTTTATACATAGGCATAGAGAAGGCAGCAGACAGCCCAATCGACAGCGGCAACAACTGAGACGCCTACAGAGACGCTGATTGAGGCTGCGACGCCGACTGAGGCAGATAGAGGTAAATATTGGCATAGAGAAGGCAGCAGACCCCCCAATCGACAGCGGCAGCGACTGAGACGCCTACAGAGACGCTGACAGGAGGCTGCGACGCCGACTGAGACGCCGACTGAGGCAGATAGGGGTAGATATAGGCATAGAGAAGGCACCAGACCCCCCCAATCGACAGCGGCAGCGAATGAGACACCCACAGAGACGCTGACAGAGGCTGAGAAGCCGACTGTGACGCCGACTGAGGCAGGTAGGGGTAGATATAGGCATAGAGACGCAGCAGACCCTCCAATCGACAGCGGCAACAGCTGAGACGCCTACAGAGATGCTGATAGAGGCTGCGACGCCGACTGAGATGCCGACTGAGGCAGATAGGCATAGAGAAGGTAGCAGACCCCCCAATCGACAGCGGCAATGACTCAGATCCCTACAGAGACGCTACAAGGAGGCTGCGACGCCGACTGAGACGCCGACTGAGGCAGATAGGGGTAGATATAGGCATAGAGAAGGCAGCAGACCCCCAATAAATAGCGGCAGCGAGTGAGACGCATTCAGAGACGCTGACAGAGGCTGCGACGCCGACTGAGACGACGACTGAGGCTGATAAGGGTAGATATAGGCATAGAGAAGGCAGCAGACACCCAATCGACAGCGGCAGCGAATGAGACACCCACAGAGACGCTGACAGAGGCTGAGAAGCCGACTGTGACGCCGACTGAGGCAGGTAGGGGTAGATATAGGCATAGAGACGCAGCAGACCCTCCAATCGACAGCGGCAACAGCTGAGACGCCTACAGAGATGCTGATAGAGGCTGCGACGCCGACTGAGATGCCGACTGAGGCAGATAGGGGTAGATATTGGCATACAGAAGGCAGCAGACCCCCCTATCCACAGCGGCAGCGACTGAGACGCCTACAGAGACTCTGACAGAGGCTGAGACGCCGACTGAGATGCCGACTGAGGCAGATAGGGGTAGATATAGGCATAGAGAAGGCGGCAGAACCCCCAATCGACAGCGGCAGCGACTGAAACGCCTACAGAGACGCTGTCAGAGGCTGCGACGCTGACAGAGGCTGCGACGCCGACTGAGACGCCGACTGAGGCAGAGATGGTTAGACATAGGCATAGAGAAGGCAGCAGACAACCCAATCGACAGCGGCAAAAACTGAGACGCCTACAGAGACGCTGACAGAGGCTGCGACGCCTACTGAGACGCCGACTGAGGCAGATAGGGGTAGATATAGGCATAGAGAAGGCAGCAGACAACCCAATCGACAGCGGCAACGACCGAGATCCCTACAGAGACGCTGACAAGAGGCTGCGACGCCGACTGAGACGCCGACTGGGGCAGATAGGGGTAGATATAGGCATAGAGAAGGCAGCAGACCCCCAATCGATAGCGGCAGCGACTGAGACGCCTACAGAAACGCTGACAGAGGCTGCGACGCCGACTGAGACGCCGACTGAGGCAGAGATGTTTAGACATAGGCATAGAGAAGGAAGCAGACAACCCAATCGACAGCGGCAACAACTGAGACGCCTACAGAGACGCTGATAGAGGCTGCGACGCCGACTGAGGCAGATAGAGGTAAATATTGGCATAGAGAAGGCAGCAGACCCCCCAATCGATAGCGGCAGCGACTGAGACGCCTACAGATACGCTGACAAGAGGCTGCGACGCCGACTGAGGCAGATAGGGGTAGATATAGGCATAGAGAAGGCAGCAGACCCCCCAATCGACAGCGGCAGCGACTGAGACACCTACAGACACGCTGACAGAGGCTGCGACGCTGACAGAGGCTGCGACGCCGACTGAGACGCCGACTGAGGCAGAGAGGGTTAGACATAGGCATAGAGAAGGCAGCAGACCCCCCAATCGACAGCGGCAACAAGTGAGATGCCTACAGAGACGCTGATAGAGGTTGCGACGCCGACTGACATACCGACTGAGGCAGATAGGGGTAGATATAGGCATAGAGAAGGTAGCAGACCCCCCAATCGACAGCGGCAAAGACTCAGATCCCTACAGAGACGTTGACAGGAGGCTGCGACGCCGACTGAGACGCTGACTGAGGGAGATTAGGGTAGATATAGGCATAGAGACGCCTACAGATTCGCTGACAGAGACTGCGACGTCGACTGAGACGCCGACTGAGGCAGAGATGTTTAGACATAGGCATAGAGAAGGCAGCAGACAACCCAATCGACAGCGGCAACACCTGAGACGCCTACAGAGACGCTGATAGAGGCTGCGACGCCGGCTGAGGCAGATAGAAGTAATAATAGGCATAGAGAAGGCAGCATACCCCCCAATCGACAGCGGCGCGACTGAGACGCCTACAGAGACGCTGACAGAGGCTGCGACGCCGACTGAGATGCCGACTGAAGCAGGTAGGGGTAGATATAGCCATAGAGAAGGCAGCAGAACCCCCAATCGACAGCGGCGGCGACTGAGACGCCTACAGAGACGCTGACAGAGGCTGCGAAGCCGACTGTGACGCCGACTGCGGCAGGTAGGGGTAGATATAGGCATAGAGAAGGCAGCAGACCCACCAATCGACAGCGGCAACAACTGAGACGTCTACAGAGACGCTGATAGAGGCTGCGACGCCGACTGAGATGCCGACTGAGGCAGATAGGGTAGATAAAGGCACACAGTTGGCAGCAGACCCCCAATCGACAGCGGAAGCGACTGAGACGCCTACAGAGACGCTGACAGAGGCTGAGACGTCGACTGAAGCAGATACAGGTAGATATTGACATAGAGAAGGCATCAGACCTCCAATCGACTGCGGCAGCGACTGAGACGCCTACAGATACGCTTACAGAGGCTGCGACGCCGACTGAGACGCCGACTAAGGCAGATAAGGGTAGATATAGGGATAGAGAAGGCAGCAGACCCCCAATCGACAGTGCCAGCGACTGAGACGCCTACAAAGACGCTGATAGTGGCTGCGACACCGACTGAGACGCCGACTGATTCAGATAGGGGTAGATATAGGCATAGAGAAGGCAGCAGACCCACCAGTCGACAGTGGCAACAACTACGTCGCCTACAGAGACGCTGACAGAGGCTGCGACGCCGACTGAGATGCCGAATAAGGCAGATAGGGGTAGATATAGGCATACAGAAGGCAGATGGCCCCCCCAATCGACAGCGGAAGCGACTGAGACGCCTACAGAGACGCTGACAGAGGCTGCGACGCCGACTGAGGCAGATAGGGGTAGATATAGGCGTAGAGAAGGCAGCAGACCCCACAATCGACAGCGGCAGCGACTGAGACACCTACAAAGACGCTGACAGAGGCTGCGACGCCGACTGAGACGCCGACTGAGGCAGATAGGGGTAGATATAGGCATACAGAAGGCAGAAGTCCCCCCCAATCGACAGCGGCAGCGACTGAGACGTATTCAGAGACGCTGACAGAGGCTGCGACGCCGACTGAGACAACGGCTGAGGCAGATAAGGGTATATAAGGGATATAGTCTTAGAGAAGGCAGCAGAGAACCCAAAAGACAGCGGCAGCGACTGAGACACCTACAGAGACGCTGACAGAGGCTGCGACGCCGACTGAGACAACGGCTGAGGCAGATAAGGGTATATAAGGGATTTAGGCATAGAGAAGGCAGCAGACCCACCAATCGACAGCGGCAACAACTGAGACGCCAACAGAGACGCTGAGGGAGGCTGCGACGCCGACTGAGATGCCGACTGAGGGAGATAGGGGTAGATATTGGCATACAGAAGGCAGCAGACCCCCCAATCGACAGCGGCAGTGACTGAGACACCTACAGAAACTCTGACAGAGGCTGCGACGCCGACTGAGGCAGATAGGGTAGATATTGACATAGAGAAGGCAGCAGACCCCCCAATCGACAGCGGCAGCGACTGAGACGCATTCAGAGAGGCTGACAGAGGCTGCGACTCCCACTGAGACGCCGACTGAGGCAGATAAGGGTAGATATAGGCATCGAGAAGGCAGCAGACCCCACAATCGACAGCGGCAGCGACTGAGACACCTACAAAGACGCTGACAGAGGCTGCGACGCCGACTGAGACGCCGACTGAGGCAGATAGGGGTAGATATAGGCATAGAGAAGGCAGCAGATCCACCACTCGACAGCGGCAACAACTGAGACGAATACAGAGACACTGATAGAGGCTGCGACGCCGACTGAGATGCCGACTGTGGCTGATAGTGGTAGATATAGGCATACAGTTGGCAGCAGACCCCCCAATCGGCAGCGGCAGCGACTGAGACGCCTACAGAGACGCTGACAGAGGCTGGGATGCCGACTGAGACGCCGACTGAGGCAGATAAGGGTAGATATAGGCATCGAGAAGGCAGCAGAACCCCCAATCGACAGCGGCAGCGGCTGAGACGCCTACAGAGACACTGACAGAGGCTGCGAAGCTGTCTGTGACGCTGACTGAGGCAGGTAGGGGTAGATATACGCATAGAGAAGGCAGCAGATCCACCACTCGACAGCGGCAACAACTGAGACGCCTACAAAGACACTGATACAGGCTGCGACGCCGACTGAGATGCCGACTGTGGCTGATAGTGGTAGATATAGGCATACAGTTGGCAGCAGACCCCCCAATCGGCAGCGGCAGCGACTGAGACGCCTACAGAGACGCTGACAGAGGCTGGGATGCCGACTGAGACTCCGACTGATTCAGATAGGGATAAATATAGGCATAGAGAAGGCAGCAGACCCCCAATCGACAGCGGCAACGACTGAGATGCCTACAGAGACGCTGACAAGAGACTGCGACGCCGACTGAGATGCCGACTGAGGCAGATAGGGGTAGATATAGGGATAGAGAAGGCGGCAGAACACCCAATCGACAGCGGCAGCGACTGAAACGCCTACAGAGACGCTGTCAGAGGCTGCCACGCTGACAGAGGCTGCGACGCCGACTGAGACGCCGACTGAGGCAGAGAGGGTTAGACATAGGCATAGAGAAGGCAGCAGACCCCCCAATCGACAGCAGCAACAAGTGAGACGACTACAGAGACGCTGATAGAGGCTGCGACGCCGACTGAGATAATGACTGAGGCAGATAGGGGTAAATATAGGCATAGAGAAGTCAGCAGACCCCCCAATCGACAGCGGCAACGACTGAGATCCCAACAGCGACGCTGACAAGAGGCTGCCTATATCTATCCCCCTCTATATCTATCAGCCTCTGTCAGCGTCCCTGTATGCCTCTCAGTCGCTGCCGCTGTCGATTGGGGTGTTTGCTGCCTTCTCTATGCCTATATCTACCCTTATCTGCCTCAGTCGGCGTCTCAGTTGGCGTCGCAGCCTCTGTCAGCGTCCCTGTAGGCCTCTCAGTCGCTGCCGATGTCGATTGGGGGGGGTCTGCTGCCTTCTCTATGCCTATATCTACCCTTATCTGCCTCAGTCGGCGTCTCAGTCGGCGTCGCAGCCTCTTTCAGCCTCTCTGAATGCGTCTCAGTCGCTGCCGCTGTCGGTTGGGGGGTCTGCTGCCTTCTCTATGTCAATATCTACCCCATCTGCCTCAGTCGGCGCCTCAGCCTCTGTCAGAGTCTCTGTAGGCGTCTCAGTCGCTGCCGCTGTCGATTGGGGGGTCTGCCGCCTTCTGTATGCCAATATCTACCCCTATCTGCGTCAGTCGGCATCTCAGTCGGCGTCGCAGCCTCTATCAGCATCTCTGTAGGCGTCTCAGCTGTTGCCGCTGTCGATTGGAGGGTCTGCTGCGTCTCTATGCCTATAGCTACCCCTACCTGCCTCAGTCGGCGTCACAGTCAGCTTCTCAGCCTCTGTCAGCGTCTCTGTGGGTGTCTCAGTCGCTGCCGCTGTCGATTGGGGGGTCTGCTGCCTTCTCTATGCCTATATCTACCCTTATCTGCCTCAGTCGTCGTCTCAGTCGGCGTCGCAGCCTCTGTCAGCGTCTCTGAATGCATCTCAGTCGCTGCCGCTGTTTATTGGGGGGTCTGCTGCCTTCTCTATGCCTATATCTACCCCTATCTGCCTCAGTCGGCGACTCAGTCGGCGTCGCAGCCACTGTCAGCGTCTCTGTAGGCGTCTCAATCGCTGCCGCTGTCGATTGGGGTTTCTACTGCCTTCTCTATGCCAATATCTACCCCTCTCTGCCTAAGTCGGGGTCTCAGTCGCCGTCGCAGCCTCTGTCAGCGTGGCAGCCTCTGACAGCGTCTCTGTAGGCGTCTCAGTCGTTGCCGCTGTCGATTGGGGGTCTGCTGCCGTCTCTATGCCTATATATACCCCTATCTGCCTCAGTCGGCGTCGCAGCCTCTTGTCAGCGTCGCTGTTGGGATCTCAGTCGTTGCCGCTGTCGATTGGGGGGTCTGCTGACTTCTCTATGCCTATATTTACCCCTATCTGCCTCAGTCATTATCTCAGTCGGCGTCGCAGCCTCTATCAGCGTCTCTGTAGTCGTCTCACTTGTTGCTGCTGTCGATTGGGGGGTCTGCTGCCTTCTCTATGCCTATGTCTAACCCTCTCTGCCTCAGTCGGCGTCTCAGTCGGCGTCGCAGCCTCTGTCAGCGTGGCAGCCTCTGACAGCGTCTCTGTAGGCGTTTCAGTCGCTGCCGCTGTCGATTGGGTGTTCTGCCGCCTTCTCTATCCCTATATCTACCCCTATCTGCCTCAGTCGGCATCTCCGTCGGCGTCGCAGTCTCTTGTCAGCGTCTCTGTAGGTATCTCAGTCGTTGCCGCTGTCGATTGGGGGTCTGCTGCCTTCTCTATGCCTATATTTATCCCTATCTGAATCAGTCGGAGTCTCAGTCGGCATCCCAGCCTCTGTCAGCGTCTCTGTAGGCGTCTCAGTCGCTGCCGCTGCCGATTGGGGGGTCTGCTGCCAACTGTATGCCTATATCTACCACTATCAGCCACAGTCGGCATCTCAGTCGGCGTCGCAGCCTGTATCAGTGTCTTTGTAGGCGTCTCAGTTGTTGCCGCTGTCGAGTGGTGGATCTGCTGCCTTCTCTATGCGTATATCTACCCCTACCTGCCTCAGTCAGCGTCACAGACAGCTTCGCAGCCTCTGTCAGTGTCTCTGTAGGCGTCTCAGCCGCTGCCGCTGTCGATTGGGGGTTCTGCTGCCTTCTCGATGCCTATATCTACCCTTATCTGCCTCAGTCGGCGTCTCAGTCGGCATCCCAGCCTCTGTCAGCGTCTCTGTAGGCGTCTCAGTCGCTGCCGCTGCCGATTGGGGGGTCTGCTGCCAACTGTATGCCTATATCTACCACTATCAGCCACAGTCGGCATCTCAGTCGGCGTCGCAGCCTCTATCAGTGTCTCTGTATTCGTCTCAGTTGTTGCCGCTGTCGAATGGTGGATCTGCTGCCTTCTCTATGCCTATATCTACCCCTATCTGCCTCAGTCGGCGTCTCAGTCGGCGTCGCAGCCTCTGTCAGCGTCTTTGTAGGTGTCTCAGTCGCTGCCGCTGTCGATTGTGGGGTCTGCTGCCTTCTCGATGCCTATATCTACCCTTATCTGCCTCAGTCGGCGTCTCAGTGGGAGTCGCAGCCTCTGTCAGCCTCTCTGAATGCGTCTCAGTCGCTGCCGCTGTCGATTGGGGGGTCTGCTGCCTTCTCTATGTCAATATCTACCCTATCTGCCTCAGTCGGCGTCGCAGCCTCTGTCAGCGTCTTTGTAGGTGTCTCAGTCACTGCCGCTGTCGATTGGGGGGTCTGCTGCCTTCTGTATGCCAATATCTACCCCTATCTCCCTCAGTCGGCATCTCAGTCGGCGTCGCAGCCTCCCTCAGCGTCTCTGTTGGCGTCTCAGTTGTTGCCGCTGTCGATTGGTGGGTCTGCTGCCTTCTCTATGCCTAAATCCCTTATATACCCTTATCTGCCTCAGCCGTTGTCTCAGTCGGCGTCGCAGCCTCTGTCAGCGTCTCTGTAGGTGTCTCAGTCGCTGCCGCTGTCTTTTGGGTTCTCTGCTGCCTTCTCTAAGCCTATATCCCTTATATACCCTTATCTGCCTCAGCCGTTGTCTCAGTCGGCGTCGCAGCCTCTGTCAGCGTCTCTGAATACGTCTCAGTCGCTGCCGCTGTCGATTGGGGGGGACTTCTGCCTTCTGTATGCCTATATCTACCCCTATCTGCCTCAGTCGGCGTCTCAGTCGGCGTCGCAGCCTCTGTCAGCGTCTTTGTAGGTGTCTCAGTCGCTGCCGCTGTCGATTGTGGGGTCTGCTGCCTTCTCTACGCCTATATCTACCCCTATCTGCCTCAGTCGGCGTCGCAGCCTCTGTCAGCGTCTCTGTAGGCGTCTCAGTCGCTTCCGCTGTCGATTGGGGGGGCCATCTGCCTTCTGTATGCCTATATCTACCCCTATCTGCCTTATTCGGCATCTCAGTCGGCGTCGCAGCCTCTGTCAGCGTCTCTGTAGGCGACGTAGTTGTTGCCACTGTCGACTGGTGGGTCTGCTGCCTTCTCTATGCCTATATCTACCCCTATCTGAATCAGTCGGCGTCTCAGTCGGTTTCGCAGCCACTATCAGCGTCTTTGTAGGCGTCTCAGTCGCTGGCACTGTCGATTGGGGGTCTGCTGCCTTCTCTATCCCTATATCTACCCTTATCTGCCTTAGTCGGCGTCTCAGTCGGCGTCGCAGCCTCTGTAAGCGTATCTGTAGGCGTCTCAGTCGCTGCCGCTTTCGATTGGAGGTCTGATGCCTTCTCTATGTCAATATCTACCTGTATCTGCTTCAGTCGACGTCTCAGCCTCTGTCAGCGTCTCTGTAGGCGTCTCAGTCGCTTCCGCTGTCGATTGGGGGTCTGCTGCCAACTGTGTGCCTTTATCTACCCTATCTGCCTCAGTCGGCATCTCAGTCGGCGTCGCAGCCTCTATCAGCGTCTCTGTAGACGTCTCAGTTGTTGCCGCTGTCGATTGGTGGGTCTGCTGCCTTCTCTATGCCTATATCTACCCCTACCTGCCGCAGTCGGCGTCACAGTCGGCTTCGCAGCCTCTGTCAGCGTCTCTGTAGGCGTCTCAGTCGCCGCCGCTGTCGATTGGGGGTTCTGCTGCCTTCTCTATGGCTATATCTACCCCTACCTGCTTCAGTCGGCATCTCAGTCGGCGTCGCAGCCTCTGTCAGCGTCTCTGTAGGCGTCTCAGTCGCGCCGCTGTCGATTGGGGGGTATGCTGCCTTCTCTATGCCTATTATTACTTCTATCTGCCTCAGCCGGCGTCGCAGCCTCTATCAGCGTCTCTGTAGGCGTCTCAGGTGTTGCCGCTGTCGATTGGGTTGTCTGCTGCCTTCTCTATGCCTATGTCTAAACATCTCTGCCTCAGTCGGCGTCTCAGTCGACGTCGCAGTCTCTGTCAGCGAATCTGTAGGCGTCTCTATGCCTATATCTACCCTAATCTCCCTCAGTCAGCGTCTCAGTCGGCGTCGCAGCCTCCTGTCAACGTCTCTGTAGGGATCTGAGTCTTTGCCGCTGTCGATTGGGGGGTCTGCTACCTTCTCTATGCCTATATCTACCCCTATCTGCCTCAGTCGGTATGTCAGTCGGCGTCGCAACCTCTATCAGCGTCTCTGTAGGCATCTCACTTGTTGCCGCTGTCGATTGGGGGGTCTGCTGCCTTCTCTATGCCTATGTCTAACCCTCTCTGCCTCAGTCGGCGTCTCAGTCGGCGTCGCAGCCTCTGTCAGCGTCGCAGCCTCTGTCAGCGTCTCTGTAGGTGTCTCAGTCGCTGCCGCTGTCGATTGGGGGGTCTGCTGCCTTCTCTATGCCTATATCTACCCCTATCTGCCTCAGTCGGCGTCGCAGCCTCTTGTCAGCGTATCTGTAGGCGTCTCAGTCGCTGCCGCTATCGATTGGGGGGTCTGCTGCCTTCTCTATGCCAATATTTACCTCTATCTGCCTCAGTCGGCGTCGCAGCCTCTATCAGCGTCTCTGTAGGCGTCTCAGTTGTTGCCGCTGTCGATTGGGTTGTCTGCTTCCTTCTCTATGCCTATGTCTAAACATCTCTGCCTCAGTCGGCGTCTCAGTCGGCGTCGCAGCCTCTGTCAGCGTTTCTGTAGGCGTCTCAGTCGCTGCCGCTATCGATTGGGGGTCTGCTGCCTTCTCTATGCCTATATCTACCCCTATCTGCCCCAGTCGGCGTCTCAGTCGGCGTCGCAGCCTCTTGTCAGCGTCTCTGTAGGGATCTCGGTCGGTGCCGCTGTCGATTGGGTTGTCTGCTGCCTTCTCTATGCCTATATCTACCCCTATCTGCCTCAGTCGGCGTCTCAGTAGGCGTCGCAGCCTCTGTCAGCGTCTCTGTAGGCGTCTCAGTTTTTGCCGCTGTCGATTGGGTTGTCTGCTGCCTTCTCTATGCCTATGTCTAACCATCTCTGCCTCAGTCGGCGTCTCAGTCGGCGTCGCAGCCTCTGTCAGCGTCGCAGCCTCTGACAGCGTCTCTGTAGGCGTTTCAGTCGCTGCCGCTGTCGATTGGGGGTTCTGCCGCCTTCTCTATGCCTATATCTACCCCTATCTGCCTCAGTCGGCATCTCAGTCGGCGTCTCAGCCTCTGTCAGAGTCTCTGTAGGCGTCTCAGTCGCTGCCGCTGTGGATAGGGGGGTCTGCTGCCTTCTGTATGCCAATATCTACGCCTATCTGCCTCAGTCGGCATCTCAGTCGGCGTCGCAGCCTCTATCAGCATCTCTGTAGGCGTCTCAGCTGTTGCCGCTGTCGATTGGAGGGTCTGCTGCGTCTCTATGCCTATATCTACCCCTACCTGCCTCAGTCGGCGTCACAGTCGGCTTCTCAGCCTCTGTCAGCGTCTCTGTGGGTGTCTCATTTGCTGCCGCTGTCGATTGGGTGTCTGCTGCCTTCTCTATGCCTATATCTACCCTTATCAGCCTCAGTCGTCGTCTCAGTCGGCGTCGCAGCCTCTGTCAGCGTCTCTGAATGCGTCTCACTCGCTGCCGCTATTTATTGGGGGTCTGCTGCCTTCTCTATGCCTATATCTACCCCTATCTGCCTCAGTCGGCGTCTCAGTCGGCGTCGCAGCCTCCTTGCAGCGTCTCTGTAGGGATCTGAGTCATTGCCGCTGTCGATTGGGGGGTCTGCTACCTTCTCTATGCCTATCTGCCTCAGTCGGCATCTCAGTCGGCGTCGCAGCCTCTATCAGCATCTCTGTAGGCGTCTCAGCTGTTGCCGCTGTCGATTGGAGGGTCTGCTGCGTCTCTATGCCTATATCTACCCCTACCTGCCTCAGTCGGCGTCACAGTCGGCTTCTCAGCCTCTGTCAGCGTCTCTGTGGGTGTCTCATTCGCTGCCGCTGTCGATTGGGGGGGTCTGGTGCCTTCTCTATGCCTATATCTACCCCTATCTGCCTCAGTCGGCGTCTCAGTCGGCGTCGCAGCCTCCTGTCAGCGTCTCTGTAGGCGTCTCAGTCGCTGCCGCTGTCGATTGGGGGGTCTGCTGCCTTCTCTATGCCAATATTTACCTCTATCTGCCTCAGTCGGCTTCGCAGCCTCAATCAGCGTCTCTGTAGGCGTCTCAGTTGTTGCCGCTGTCGATTGGGCTGTCTGCTGCCTTCTCTATGCCTATGTATAAACATCTCTGCCTCAGTCGGCGTCTCAGTCGGCGTCGCAGCCTCTGTCAGCGTCGCAGCCTCTGTCAGCGTCTCTGTAGGTGTCTCAGTCGCTGCCGCTGTCGATTGGGCGGTCTGCTGCCTTCTCTATGCCTATATCTACCCCTCTCTGCCTCAGTCGGCGTCTCAGTAAGCGTCGCAGCCTCTGTCAGCGTCTCTGTAGGCGTCTCAGTTTTTGCCGCTGTCGATTGGGTTGTCTGCTGCCTTGTCTATACCTATGTCTAACCATCTCTGCCTCAGTCGGCGTCTCAGTCGGCGTCGCAGTCGGCTTCGCAGCCTATGTTAGTGTCTCTGTAGGTGTCTCAGTCGCTGTCGATGTCGATTGGGGGGTCTGCTGCCTTCTCTATGCCTATATCTACCCTTATCTGCCTCAGTCGGCGTCGCAGCCTCTTTCAGCCTCTCTGAATGCGTCTCAGTCGCTGCCGCTGTCGGTTGGGGGGTCTGCTGCCTTCTCTATGTCAATATCTACCCCATCTGCCTTAGTCGGCGCCTCAGCCTCTGTCAGAGTCTCTGTAGGCGTCTCAGTCGCTCCCGCTGTCGATTGGGGGGTCTGCTGCCTTCTTGTATGCCAATATCTACCCCTATCTGCGTCAGTCGGCATCTCAGTCGGCGTCGCAGCCTCTATCAGCATCTCTGTGGGCGTCTCAGCTGTTGCCGCTGTCGATTGGAGGGTCTGCTGCGTCTCTATGCTTATAGCTACCCCTACCTGCCTCAGTCGGCGTCACAGTCAGCTTCTCAGCCTCTGTCAGCGTCTCTGTGGGTGTCTCAGACGCTGCCGCTGTCGATTGGGGGGTCTGCTGCCTTCTCTATGCCTATATCTACCCCTATCTGCCTCAGTCGGCGACTCAGTCGGCGTCGCAGCCTCTTCCAGCGTCTCTGTAGGCGTCTCAATCGCTGCCGCTGTCGATTGGGGGGTCTACTGCCTTCTCTATGATAATATCTACCCCTCTCTGCCTAAGTCGGGGTCTCAGTCGCCGTCGCAGATTCTGTCAGCGTCGCAGCCTCTGTCAGCGTCTCTGTAGGCGTCTCAGTCGCTGCCGCTGTCGATTGGGGGTCTGCTGCCTTCTCTATGCCTAAATATACCACTATCTGCCTCAATCGGCGTCTCAGTCGGCGTTGCAGCCTCTTGTCAGCGTCGCTGTTGGGATCTCAGTCGTTGCCGCTGTCGATTGGGGGGGTCTGCTGACTTCTCTATGCCTATATTTATCCCTATCTGAATCAGTCGGAGTATCAGTCGGCATATCAGCCTCTGTCAGCGTCTCTGTAGTCGTCTCAGTCGCTGCCGCTGCCGATTGGGGGTCTGCTGCCTTCTCTATGCGTATATCTACCCCTACCTGCCTCAGTCGGCGTCACAGTCGGCTTCGCAGCCTCTGTCAGTGTCTCTGTAGGCGTCTCAGCCGCTGCCGCTGTCGATTGGGGATTCTGCAGCGTTCTCTATGCCTATATCTACCCCTATCTGCCTCAGTCGGCGTCTCAGTGGGCGTCGCAGCCTCTGTCAGCGTCTTTGTAGGTGTCTCAGTCGCTGCCGCTGTAGATTGGGGGGTCTGCTGCCTTCTCGATGCTTATATCTACCGTTATCTGCCTCAGTCGGCGACTCAGTCGGCGTCGCAGCCTCTGGCAGCCTCTCTGAATGCGTCTCAGTTGGTGCCGCTGTCGATTGGGGGGTCTGCTGCCTTCTCTATGTCAATATCTACCCTATCTGCATCAGTCGGCGTCTCAGCCGCTGTCAGAGTCTCTGTAGGCGTCTCAGTCAGTGCCGCTGTCGATTGGGGGGTCTGCTGCCTTCTGTATGCCAATATTTAATCCTATCTCCCTCAGTCGGCGTTGCAGCCTCCCTCAGCGTCTCTGTTGGCGTCTCAGTTGTTGCCGCTGTCGATTGGTGAGTCTGCTGACTTGTCTATGCCTAAATCTACCCCTACCTGCCTCAGACGGCGTCACAGTCGGCTTCGCAGCCTCTGTCAGCGTCTGTGTAGGTGTCTCAGACGCTGCCGCTGTCTTTTGGGTTGTCTGCTGCCTTCTCTAAGCCTATATCCCTTATATACCCTTATCTGCCTCAGCCGTTGTCTCAGTCGGCGTCGGAGCCTCTGTCAGCGTCTCTGAATACGTCTCAGTCGCTGCCGCTGTCTATTGGGGGTCTGCTGCCTTCTCTACGCCTATATCTACCCCTATCTGCCTCAGTCGGCGTCGCAGCCTCTGTCAGCGTCTCTGTAGGCGTCTCAGTCGCTGCCGCTGTCGACTGGGGGGACTTCTGCCTTCTGTATGCCTATATCTACCCCTATCTGCCATATTCGGCATCTCAGTCGGCGTCGCAGCCTCTATCAGATTCTCTGTATGCGTCTCAGTTGTTGTCGCTGTCGATTGGGTTGTCTGCTGCCTTCTCTATGCCTATGTCTAATCCTCTCTGCCTCAGTCGGCGTCTCAGTCGGCGTCGCAGCATCTGTCAGCGTCATAGCCTCTGTCAGCGTCTCTGTAGGCGTCTCAGTCGCTGCCGCTGTCGATTAGTGGGTCTGCTGCCAACTGTATACCTATATCTACCCCTATCTGCCTCAGTCGGCATCTCAGTCAGCGTCGCAGCCTCTATCAGCGTCTCTGTAGGCGACGTAGTTGTTGCCGCTGTCGACTGGTGTGTCTGCTGCTCTCTCTATGCCTATATCTACCCCTATCTGAGTCAGTCGGCGTCTCAGTCGGCGTCGCAGCCTCTATCAGCGTCTTTGTAGGCGTCTCAGTCGCTGGCGCTGTCGATTGGGGGTCTGCTGCCTTCTCTATCCCTATATCTACCCTTATCTGCCTTAGTCGGCGTCTCAGTCGGCGTCGCAGCCTCTGTAAGCGTATCTGTAGGCGTCTCAGTCGCTGCCGCTGTCGATTGGGGAGTCTGCTGCCTTCTGTATGCCTATATCTACCCCTACCTGCCTTAGTCGGCATCTCAGTCGGCGTCGCAGCCTCTGTCAGCGTCTCTGTAGGCGTCTCAGTCGCTGCCGCCGTCGATTGGGTGGGTCTGCTGCCATCTCTATGCCAATATCTACACTCATCTGCCTCAGTCGGCGTCGCAGCCTCTGTCAGCGACTCTGTAGGCGTCTCAGTCGCTGCCGCTGTCGATTGGGGGTCTGCTGCCAACTGTGTGCCTTTATCTACCCTATCTGCCTCAGTCGGCATCTCAGTCGGCGTCGCAGCCTCTGTCAGCGGCGCACCCTCTGTCAGCTTCTCTGTAGGCGTGTCAGTCCCTGCCGCTGTCGATTGGGGTGGTCTGCTCCCTTCTCTATGCATATCTCTTCCCCTATCTGCCTCAGTCGGCGCCACAGTCGGCTTCGCAGCCTCTGTCAGCTTCTATGTCTTCGCCTCAGTCGCTGCCGCTGTCGATTGGGGGGGGTCTGCTGCCTTCTCTATGCCTATCTCTTCCCCTATCTGCCTCAGTCGGCGCCACAGTCGGCATCGCAGCCTCTGTCATCGTCTATGTCTTCGCCTCAGTCGCTGCCGCTTTCGATTGGGCGGGTCTGCTGCCTGCTCTATGCCTATATCTACCCCTACCTTCCTCAGTCGGCATCTCAGTCGGCGTCGCAGCCTCTGTCAGCGTCTCTGTAGGCGTCTCAGTCGCTGCCGCCGTCGATTGGGTGGGTCTGCTGCCATCTCTATGTCAATATCTACCCCTATCTGCCTCAGTCGGTGTCTCAGCCTCTGTCAGAGTCTCTGTAGGCGTTTCATTCACTGCCGCTGTCTTTTGGGGGGTCTGCTGCTACCCTTATCTGCCTCTGTCGGCATTTCAGTCGGCGTCGCAGCCTCTGTCAGCGTCGTAGCCTCTGTCAGCGTCTCTGGATGCGGCGCAGTCGCTGCCGCTATCCATTGGGGGGTCTGCTGCCAACTGTATGCCTATATCTACTCCTATCTGCCTCTGTCGGCATCTCAGTCGGCGTCGCAGCCTCTATCAGCGTCTTTGTAGGCGTCTCAGTGGCTGACGCTGTCGATTGGGGGGTCTGCTGCCTTCTCTATGCCTATATCTGCCCTTATTTGCCTTAGTCGGCGTCTCAGTCGGCGTCGCAGCCTCTGTCAGCGTCGTAGCCTCTGTCAACGACTCTGAATGCGTCTCAGTCGCTGCCGCTGTCGATTGGGGGGTCTGCTGCATTCTCTATGCCAATATCTACCCCTATCTGCCTCAGTCGGCGTCGCAGCCTCTGTCAGCGTCGTAGCCTCTGTCAACGTCTCTGAATGCGTATCAATCGCTGCCGCCGTCGATTGGGGGGTCTGCTGCATTCTCTATGCCAATATCTACCCCTATCTGCCTCAGTCGGCGGCGAAGCCTCTGTCAGCGTCTCTGTAGGCGTTTCATTCACTGCCGCTGTCTTTTGGGGGGTCTGCTGCCTTCTCTAAGCCTATATCTACCCTTATCTGCCTCAGTCGGCATTTCAGTCAGCGTCGCAGCCTCTGTCAGCGTCGTAGCCTCTGTCAGCGTCTCTGAATGCGTCTCAGTCGCTGCCGCTGTCGATTGGGGGGTATGCTGCCAACTGTAAGCCTATATCTACCCGTTCTGACTCAGTCGGCATCTCAGTCGGCTTCGCTGTCTCTGTCAGCGTCTTTGTAGGCGTCTCAGTCGCCGCCGCTGTCGATTGTGGTTTCTGATGCTTTCTCTATGCCTATATCTACCCCTATCTGCCTCAGTCGGCGTCTCAGTCGGCGTCGCAGCATCTGTCAGCGTATCTGTAGGCGTCTCGGTCGTTGCCGCTGTCGATTGGGGGGTCTGCTGCCTTTTCTATGTCAATATCTACCTGTATCTGCCTCAGTCGGCGTCTCAGCCTCTGTCAGAGTATCTGTAGGCGTCTCAGTCGCGGCCGCTGTCGATTGGGAGGTCTGCTGCCTTCTCTATGCCAATATCTACCCCTCTCTGCCTCAGTCGGCGTCTCAGTCGGCTTCGCAGCCTCTGTCAGCGCCTCTGTAGGCGTCTCAGTCGCGGCCGCTGTCGATTGGGGGGTATGCTGCCTTCTCTATGCATATCTCTTCCCCTATCTGCCTCAGTCGGCGCCACAGTCGGCTTCGCAGCCTCTGTCAGCGTCTATGTCTTCGCCTCAGTCGCTGCCGCTGTCGATTGGGGGGGGTCTGCTGCCTTCTCTATGCCTATCTCTTCCCCTATCTGCCTCAGTCGGCGCCACAGTCGGCATCGCAGCCTCTGTCAGCGTCTATGTCTTCGCCTCAGTCGCTGCCGCTTTCGATTGGGCGGGTCTGCTGCCTGCTCTATGCCAATATCTACCCCTATCTGCCTCAGTCAGCATCTCAGTCAGCGGCGCACCCTCTGTCAGCATCTCTGTAGGCGTCTCAGTCGCTGCCGCTGTCGATTGGTTGGTCTGCTGCCTTCTCTATGCCTATATCTACCCCTACCTTCCTCAGTCGGCATCTCAGTCGGCGTCGCAGCCTCTGTCAGCGTCTCTGTAGGCGTCTCATTTGTTGCCGCTGTCGATTGGGGGGGTCTGCTGCCTTCTCTACGCCTATGTCTACCCCTCTCAGCCTCAGTCGGCGTCTCAGACGGTGTCGCAGCCTCTGTCAGCGTCTCTGTAGGCGTCTCAATCGCTGCCGCCGTCGATTGGGGTGTCTGCTGCATTCTCTATGCCAATATCTACCCTTATCTGCCTCAGTCGGCATCGCAGCCTCTGTCAGTGTCTATGTAGGCGTTTCAGTCGCTGCCGCTGTCGATTGGAGGATCTGCTGCTTTCTGTATGCCTATATCGACCCCTATCTGCCTCAGTCGGCATCTCAGTCGGCGCCGCAGACTCTATCAGCGTATCTGTGGGCGTCTCAATTGTTGCCGCTGTCGATTGGTGGGTCTGCTGCCTTCTCTATGCCTATATCTACCCCTACCTGCCTCAGTCGGCATCTTAGTCGGCGTCGCAGCCTCTGTCAGCGTCTCTGTAGGAGTCTCACTTATTGCCGCTGTCGATTGGGGTGGTCTGCTTCCTTCTCTATGCCTATGTCTACCCCTATCTGCCTCAGTCGGAGTCTCAGACGGTATCGCAGCCTCTGGCAGCGTCTATGTAGGCGTCTCAGTCGCTGCCGCTGTCGATTGGGGGGTCTGCTGCCATCTCAATGCCAATATCTTCACCTATCTGCCCCAGTCAGCGTCTCAGTCAGCGTCGCTCCCTCTGTCAGCGTCTCTGTAGGCGTCTCAGTCGCTGCCGCCGTCGATTGGGTGGGTCTGCTGCCATCTCTATGCCAATATCTACCCCTACCTGCCGCAGTCGGCGTCACAGTCGGCTTCGCAGCCTCTGTCAGCGTCTCTGTAGGCGTCTCAGTCGCCGCCGCTGTCGATTGTTGGTTCTGCTGCCTTCTCTATGGCTATATCTACCCCTACCTGCCTCAGTCGGCATCACAGTCGGCGTCGCAGCCTCTGTCAGCGTCTCTGAATGCGTCTCATTTGTTGCCGCTGTCGATTGGGGGGTCTGCTGCCTTCTCTATGCCTATGCCTACCCCTATCTGCCTCAGTCGGCGTCGCAGCATCTATCAGCGTCTTTGTAGGCGTCTCAGTCGCTGACGCTGTCGATTGGGGGGTCTGCTGCCTTCTCTATGCCTGTATCTGCCCTTATCTGCCTTAGTCGGCGTCGCAGCCCCTGTCAGCGTATCTGTAGGCGTCTCGGTCGTGGCCGCTGTCGATTGGGGGGTCTGCTGCCTTTTCTATGTCAATATCTACCTGTATCTGCCTCAGTCGGCGTCTCAGCCTCTGTCAGAGTATCTGTAGGCGTCTCAGTCGCGGCCGCTGTCGATTGGGAGGTCTGCTGCCTTCTCTATGCCAATATCTACCCCTCTCTGCCTCAGTCGGCGTCTCAGTCGGCTTCGCAGCCTCTGTCAGCGCCTCTGGAGGCATCTCAGTCGCTGCCGCTGTCGATTGGGGGGTATGCTGCCTTCTCTATGCATATCTCTTCCCCTATCTGCCTCAGTCGGCGCCACAGTTGGCTTCGCAGCCTCTGTCAGCGTCTCTGTAGGCGTCTCATTTGTTGCCGCTGTCGATTGGGGGGGTCTGCTGCCTTCTCTACGCCTATGTCTACCCCTCTCAGCCTCAGTCGGCGCCTCAGACGGTGTCGCAGCCTCTGTCAGCGTCTCTGTAGGCGTCTCAATCGCTGCCGCCGTCGATTGGGGTGTCTGCTGCATTCTCTATGCCAATATCTACCCTTATCTGCCTCAGTCGGCATCGCAGCCTCTGTCAGTGTCTATGTAGGCGTTTCAGTCGCTGCCGCTGTCGATTGGAGGGTCTGCTGCCTTCTGTATGCCTATATCGACCCCTATCTGCCTCAGTCGGCATCTCAGTCGGCGCCGCAGACTCTATCAGCGTATCTGTGGGCGTCTCAATTGTTGCCGCTGTCGATTGGTGGGTCTGCTGCCTTCTCTATGCCTATATCTACCCCTACCTGCCTCAGTCGGCATCTTAGTCGGCGTCGCAGCCTCTGTCAGCGTCTCTGTAGGAGTCTCATTTATTGCCGCTGTCGATTGGGGTGGTCTGCTTCCTTCTCTATGCCTATGTCTACCCCTATCTGCCTCAGTCGGAGTCTCAGACGGTATCGCAGCCTCTGGCAGCGTCTATGTAGGCGTCTCAGTCGCTGCCGCTGTCGATTGGGGGGTCTGCTGCCATCTCAATGCCAATATCTTCACCTATCTGCCTCAGTCAGCGTCTCAGTCAGCGTCGCTCCCTCTGTCAGCGTCTCTGTAGGCGTCTCAGTCGCTGCCGCCGTCGATTGGGTGGGTCTGCTGCCATCTCTATGCCAATATCTACCCCTACCTGCCGCAGTCGGCGTCACAGTCGGCTTCTCAGCCTCTCTCAGCGTATCTGTACGCGTCTCAGTTTTTTCCGCTGTGTTATTTGGGGGCCTGCTGCCTTCTCTATGCCTATGGCTACCCCTGTCTGCCTCAGTCGGCGTCTCAGTCGGCGTCGCAGCCTCTGTCAGCGTCGCACCCTCTGTCAGCGGCGCACCCTCTGTCAGCTTCTCTGTAGGCGTGTCAGTCGCTGCCGCTGTCGATTGGGGTGGTCTGCTCCCTTGTCTATGCCTATCTCTTCCCCTATCTGCCTCAGTCGGCGCCACAGTTGGCTTCGCAGCCTCTGTCAGCGTCTATGTCTTCGCCTCAGTCGCTGCAGCTGTCGATTGGTGGGAGGGGGGGGGGGTCTGCTGCCTTCTCTATGCCTATATCTACCCCTACCTGCCGCATTCGGCGTCACAGTCGGCATCGCAGCCTCTGTAAGCGTATCTGTAGGCGTCCCAGTCGCTGCCGCTGTCGATTGGGGGGTCTGCTGCCTTCTGTATGCCAATATCTACACTTATCTGCCTCAGTCGGCGTCGCAGCCTCTGTAAGCGTATCTGTAGGCGTCTCAGTCGCTGCCGCTGTCGATTGGGGGGTCTGCTGCCTTCTGTATGCCTATATCTACCCCTACCTGCCTCAGTCGGCATCTCAGTCAGCGTCGCAGCCTCTGTCAGCGTCTATGTAGGCGTCTCAGTCGCTGCCGCTGTCGATTGGGGAGGTCTGCTGCCATCTCAATGCCAATATCTACCCCTATCTGCCTCAGTCAGCGTCTCAGTCAGCGTCGCTCCCTCTGTCAGCGTCTCTGTAGGCGTCTCAGTCGCTGCCGCCGTCGATTGGGTGGGTCTGCTGCCATCTCTATGCCAATATCTACACTTATCTGCCTCAGTCGGCGTAGCAGCCTCTGTCAGCGTCTCTGTAGGCGTCTCAGTCGCTGCCGCTGTCGATTGGGGGTTCTGCTGCCTCAGTCGGCGTCTCAGTCGGCGTCTCAGTCGGCGTCGCAGCCTCTGTCAGCGTCGCACCCTCTGTCAGCGGCGCACCCTCTGTCAGCTTCTCTGTAGGCGTGTCAGTCGCTGCCGCTGTCGATTGGGGTGGTCTGCTCCCTTCTCTATGCCTATCTTTTCCCCTATCTGCCTCAGTCGGCGCCACAGTTGGCTTCGCAGCCTCTGTCAGCGTCGATGTCTTCGCCTCAGTCGCTGCCGCTGTCGATTGGTGGGAGGGGGGGGTCTGCTGCCTTCTCTATGCCTATATCTACCCCTACCTGCCGCATTCGGCGTCACAGTCGGCGTCGCAGCCTCTGTAAGCGTATCTGTAGGCGTCTCAGTCGCTGCCGCTGTCGATTGGGGGGTCTGCTGCCTTCTGTATGCCAATATCTACACTTATCTGCCTCAGTCGGCGTCGCAGCCTCTGTAAGCGTATCTGTAGGCGTCTCAGTCGCTGCCGCTGTCGATTGGGGGGTCTGCTGCCTTCTGTATGCCTATATCTACCCCTACCTGCCTCAGTCGGCATCTCAGTCGGCGTCGCAGCCTCTGTCAGCGTCTATGTAGGCGTCTCAGTCGCTGCCGCTGTCGATTGGGGAGGTCTGCTGCCATCTCAATGCCAATATCTACCCCTATCTGCCTCAGTCAGCGTCTCAGTCAGCGTCGCACCCTCTGTCAGCTTCTCTGTAGGCGTCTCAGTCGCTGCCGCCGTCGATTGGGTGGGTCTGCTGCCATCTCTATGCCAATATCTACACTTATCTGCCACAGTCGGCATCGCAGCCTCTGTCAGCGTCTATGTCTTCGCCTCAGTCGCTGCCGCTTTCGATTGGCCGGGTCTGCTGCCTGCTCTATGCCAATATCTACCCCTATCTGTCTCAGTCAGCGTCTCAGTCAGCGTCTCAGTCAGCGTCGCAACCTCTGTCAGCATCTCTGTAGGCGTCTCAGTCGCTGCCGCTGTCGATTGGTTGGTCTGCTGCCTTCTTTATGCCTATATCTACCCCTACCTTCCTCAGTCGGCATCTCAGTCGGCGTCGCAGCCTCTGTCAGCATCTCTGTAGGCGTCTCATTTGTTGCCGCTGTCGATTTGGGTGGGGGGGTCTGCTGCCTTCTCTATGCCTATGTCTACCCCTCTCAGCCTCAGTCGGCGTCTCAGACGGCGTCGCAGCCTCTGTCAGCGTCTCTGTAGGCGTGTCAATCGCTGCCGCCGTCGATTGGGGTGTCTGTTGCATTCTCTATGCCAATATCTACCCTTATCTGCCTCAGTCGGCATCGCAGCCTCTGTCAGTGTCTATGTAGGCGTCTCAGTCGCTGCCGTTGTCGATTGGGGGGCCTTCTGCCTTCTGTATGCCTATATCTACGCCAATCTGCCTCAGTCGTCATCTCAGTCAGCGTCGTAGCCTCTGTAGGCGTCTCTGTAGGCGTCTCAGTCGCTGCCGCTGTCGATTGGGGGTTCTGCTGCTTTCTCTATGCCTATATCTACCCCTATCTGCCGTATTCGGCGTCTCAGTCGGCGTCGCAGCCTCTGTCAGCCTCTCTGAATGCGTCTCAGTCGCTGCCGCTGACGATTGGGGGGTCTGCTGCCTTCTCTATGTCAATATCTACCCTATCTGCCTCAGTCGGCGTCTCAGCCGCTGTCAGAGTCTCTGTATGCGTCTCAGTAAGTGCCGCTGTCGATTGGGGGGTCTGCTGCCTTCTGTATGCCAATATCTAATCCTATCTCCCTCAGTCGGCGTCGCAGCCTCCCTCAGCGTCTCTGTTGGCGTCTCAGTTGTTGCCGCTGTCGATTGGTGAGTCTGCTGCCTTCTCTATGCCTAAATCTACCCCTACCTGCCTCAGACGGCGTCACAGTCGGCTTCGCAGCCTCTGTCAGCGTCTGTGTAGGTGTCTCAGACGCTGCCGCTGTCTTTTGGGTTGTCTGCTGCCTTCTCTAAGCCTATATCCCTTATATACCCTTATCTGCCTCAGCCGTTGTCTCAGTCGGCGTCGGAGCCTCTGTCAGCGTCTCTGAATACGTCTCAGTCGCTGCCGCTGTCTATCGGGGGGTCTGCTGCCTTCTCTACGCCTATATCTACCCCTATCTGCCTCAGTCGGCGTCGCAGCCTCTGTCAGCGTCTCTGTAGGCGTCTCAGTCGCTGCCGCTGTCGACTGGGGGGACTTCTGCCTTCTGTATGCCAATATCTACCCCTATCTGCCATATTCGGCATCTCAGTCGGCGTCGCAGCCTCTATCAGCGTCTCTGTAGGCGACGTAGTTGTTGCCGCTGTCGACTGGTGTGTCTGCTGCTCTCTCTATGCCTATATCTACCCCTATCTGAGTCAGTCGGCGTCTCAGTCGGCGTCGCAGCCTCTATCAGCGTCTTTGTAGGCGTCTCAGTCGCTGGCGCTGTCGATTGGGGGTCTGCTGCCTTCTCTATCCCTATATCTACCCTTATCTGCCTTAGTCGGCGTCTCAGTCGGCGTCGCAGCCTCTGTAAGCGTATCTGTAGGCGTCTCAGTCGCTGCCGCTGTCGATTGGGGAGGTCTGCTGCCATCTCAATGCCAATATCTACCCCTATCTGCCTCAGTCAGCGTCTCAGTCAGCGTCGCAACCTCTGTCAGCGTCTCTGTAGGCGTCTCAGTCGCTGCCGCCGTCGATTGGGTGGGTCTGCTGCCATCTCTATGCCAATATCTACAATTATCTGCCTCAGTCGGCGTCGCAGCCTCTGTCAGCGTCTCTGTAGGCGTCTCAGTCGCTGCCGCTGTCGATTGGGGGTCTGCTGCCTACTGTGTGCCTTTATCTACCCTATCTGCCTCAGTCGGCATCTCAGTCGGCGTCGCATCCTCTATCAGAGTCTCTGTAGACGTCTCAGTTGTTGCCGCTGTCGATTGGTGGGTCTGCTGCATTCTCTATGCCTATATCTACCCCTACCTGCCGCAGTCGGCTTCGCAGCCTCTGTCAGCGTCTCTGTAGGCGTCTCAGTCGCCGCCGCTGTCGATTGGGGGTTCTGCTGCCTTCTCTATGGGTATATCTACCCCTACCTGCCTCAGTCGGCGTCTCAGTCGGCGTCGCAGCCTCTGTCAGCGCCGCACCCTCTTTCAGCGGCGCACCCTCTGTCAGCTTCTCTGTAGGCGTGTCAGTCGCTGCCGCTGTCGATTGGGGTGGTCTGCTGCCTTCTCTATGCCTATCTCTTCCCCTATCTGCCTCAGTCGGCGCCACAGTCGGCATCGCAGCCTCTGTCATCGTCTATGTCTTCGCCTCAGTCGCTGCCGCTTTCGATTGGGCGGGTCTGCTGCCTGCTCTATGCCAATATCTACCCCTATCTGCCTCAGTCAGCGTCTCAGTCAGCGTCGCACCCTCTGTCAGCATCTCTGTAGGCGTCTCAGTCGCTGCCGCTGTCGATTGGTTGGTCTGCTGCCTTCTCTATGCCTATATCTACCCCAATCTGCCTCAGTCGGCATCTCAGTCAGCGTCGTAGCCTCTGTAGGCGTCTCTGTATGCGTCTCAGTCGCTGCCGCTGTCGATTGGGGGTTCTGCTGCTTTCTCTATGCCTATATCTACCCCTATCTGCCTTATTCGACGTCTCAGTCGGCGTCGCAGCCTCTGTCAGCGTATCTGTAGGCGTCTCAGTCGCTGCCGCTGTCGATTGGGGGGTCTGCTGCTTTCTCTATGTCAATATCTACCTGTATCTGCCTCAGTCGGTGTCTCAGCCTCTGTCAGAGTCTCTGTAGGCGTCTCAGTCGCTGCCGCTGTTGATTGGTGGGTCTGCTGCCTTCTGTATGCCAATATCTACCCTTATCTGCCTCAGTCGGCATCGCAGCCTCTGTCAGTGTCTATGTAGGCGTCTCAGTCGCCGCCGCTGTCGATTGGGGGTTCTGCTGCTTTCTCTATGACTATATCTACCCCTATCGGCCTCAGTCGGCGTCTCAGTCGGCGTCGCCGCCTCTATCAGCGTATTTGTTGGCGTCTCAGTCGCTGACGCTGTCGATTGGGGGGTCTGCTGCCTTCTCTATCCCTATATCTACCCTTATCTGCCTTAGTCGGCGTCTCAGTCGGCGTCGCAGCCACTGTCAGCGTATCTGTAGGCGTCTCAGTCGCTGCCGCTGTCGATTGGGGGGTCTGCTGCCTTCGCTATGTCAATATCTACCTGTATCTGCCTCAGTCGGTGTCTCAGCCCCTGTCAGAGTCTCTGTAGGCGTCTCTGTCGCTGCTGCTGTCGATTGGTGGGTCTGCTGCCTTCTGTATGCCTATATCTACCCCTATCTGCCTCAGTCAGCATCTCAGTCGGCGTCGCAGACTCTGTCAGCGTCTCTGTAGGCGTCTCAGTTGTTGCCGCTGTCGATTGGTGGGTCTGCTGCCGTATCTATGCCTATATCTACCCCTACCTGCCTCAGTCGGCGTCACAGTCGGCTTCTCAGCCTCTGTCAGCGTCTTTGTAGGTGTCTCAGTCGATGCCGCTGTCGATTGGGGGGGTATGCTGCCGTCTCTAAGCCTATATCTACCCTTATCTGCCTCAGTCGGCGTTGCAGCCTCTGTCAGCGTCTCTGAATGCGTCTCATTTGTTGCCGCTCTCGATTGGGGGGTCTGCTGCCTTCTCTATGCCTATGCCTACCCCTCTCAGCCTCAGTCGGCGTCTCAGTCGGCGTCGCAGCCTCTGTCAGCGACTCTGTAGGCGTCTCAATCGCTGCCGCCGTCGATTGGGGGGTCTGCTGCATTCTCTATGCCAATATCTGCCCCTATCTGCCTCAGTCGGCGTCGAAGCCTCTGTCAGCGTCTCTGTAGGCGTTTCATTCACTGCCGCTGTCTTTTGGGGGGTCTGCTGCCTTCTCTAAGCCTATATCTACCCTTATCTGCCTCTGTCGGCATTTCAGTCGGCGTCGCAGCCTCTGTCAGCGTCGTAGCCTCTGTCAGCGTCTCTGGATGCGGCGCAGTCGCTGCCGCTATCCATTGGGGGGTCTGCTGCCAACTGTATGCCTATATCTACTCCTATCTGCCTCAGTCGGCATCTTAGTCGGCGTCGCAGCCTCTATCAGCGTCTTTGTAGGCGTCTCAGTCGCTGACGCTGTCGATTGGGGGGTCTGCTGCCTTCTCTATGCCTATATCTGCCCTTATCTGCCTTAGTCGGCGTCTCAGTCGGCGTCGCAGCCTCTGTCAGCGTCGTAGCCTCTGTCAACGTCTCTGAATGCGTCTCAGTCGCTGCCGCTGTCGATTGGGGGGTCTGCTGCATTCTCTATGCCAATATCTACCCCTATCTGCCTCAGTCGGCGTCGCAGCCTCTGTCAGCGTCGTAGCCTCTGTCAGCGTCTCTGAATGCGTATCAATCGCTGCCGCCGTCGATTCGGGGGTCTGCTGCATTCTCTATGCCAATATCTACCCCTATCTGCCTCAGTCGGCGTCGCAGCCTCTGTCAGCGCCTCTGGAGGCATCTCAGTCGCTGCCGCTGTCGATTGGGGGGTATGCTGCCTTCTCTATGCATATCTCTTCCCCTATCTGCCTCAGTCGGCGCCACAGTCGGCTTCGCAGCCTCTGTCAGCGTCTATGTCTTCGCCTCAGTCGCTGCCGCTGTCGATTGGGGGGGTCTGCTGCCTTCTCTATGCCTATCTCTTCCCCTATCTGCCTCAGTCGGCGCCACAGTCGGCATCGCAGCCTCTGTCAGCGTCTATGTCTTCGCCTCAGTCGCTGCCGCTTTCGATTGGGCGGGTCTGCTGCCTGCTCTATGCCAATATCTACCCCTATCTGCCTCAGTCAGCGTCTCAGTCAGCGGCGCACCCTCTGTCAGCATCTCTGTAGGCGTCTCAGTCGCTGCCGCTGTCGATTGGTTGGTCTGCTGCCTTCTCTATGCCTATATCTACCCCTACCTTCCTCAGTCGGCATCTCAGTCGGCGTCGCAGCCTCTGTCAGCGTCTCTGTAGGCGTCTCATTTGTTGCCGCTGTCGATTGGGGGGGGTCTGCTGCCTTCTCTACGCCTATGTCTACCCCTCTCAGCCTCAGTCGGCGTCTCAGACGGTGTCGCAGCCTCTGTCAGCGTCTCTGTAGGCATCTCAATCGCTGCCGCCATCGATTGGGGTGTCTGCTGCATTCTCTATGCCAATATCTACCCTTATCTGCCTCAGTCGGCATCGCAGCCTCTGTCAGTGTCTATGTAGGCGTTTCAGTCGCTGCCGCTGTCGATTGGAGGGTCTGCTGCCTTCTGTATGCCTATATCTGCCCCTATCTGCCTCAGTCGGCATCTCAGTCGGCGCCGCAGACTCTATCAGCGTATCTGTGGGCGTCTCAGTTGTTGCCGCTGTCGATTGGTGGGTCTGCTGCCTTCTCTATGCCTATATCTACCCCTACCTGCCTCAGTCGGCATCTTAGTCGGCGTCGCAGCCTCTGTCAGCGTCTCTGTAGGAGTCTCATTTGTTGCCGCTGTCGATTGGGGTGGTCTGCTTCCTTCTCTATGCCTATGTCTACCCCTATCTGCCTCAGTCGGAGTCTCAGACGGTATCGCAGCCTCTGGCAGCGTCTATGTAGGCGTCTCAGTCGCTGCCGCTGTCGATTGGGGGGTCTGCTGCCATCTCAATGCCAATATCTACACCTATCTGCCTCAGTCAGCGTCTCAGTCAGCGTCGCTCCCTCTGTCAGCATCTCTGTAGGCGTCTCAGTCGCTGCCGCCGTCGATTGGGTGGGTCTGCTGCCATCTCTATGCCAATATCTACCCCTACCTGCCGCAGTCGGCGTCACAGTCGGCTTCGCAGCCTCTGTCAGCGTCTCTGTAGGCGTCTCAGTCGCCGCCGCTGTCGATTGTTGGTTCTGCTGCCTTCTCTATGGCTATATCTACCCCTACCTGCCTCAGTCGGCGTCACAGTCGGCTTCTCTGCCTCTCTCAGCGTATCTGTAGGCGTCTCAGTTTTTTCCGCTGTGTTATTTGGGGGCCTGCTGCCTTCTCTATGCCTATGGCTACCCCTGTCTGCCTCAGTCGGCGTCGCAGCCTCTGTCAGCGGCGCACCCTCTGTCAGCTTCTCTGTAGGCGTGTCAGTCGCTGCCGCTGTCGATTGGGGTGGTCTGCTCCCTTCTCTATGCCTATCTCTTCCCCTATCTGCCTCAGTCGGCGCCACAGTCGGCTTCGCAGCCTCTGTCAGCGTCTAAGTCTTCGCCTCAGTCGCTGCCGCTGTCGATTGGTGGGGGGGGTCTGCTGCCTTCTCTATGCCTATATCTACCCCTACCTGCCGCAGTCGGCGTCACAGTCGGCGTCGCAGCCTCTGTAAGCGTATCTGTAGGAGTCTCATTTGTTGCCGCTGTCGATTGGGGTGGTCTGCTTCCTTCTCTATGCCTATGTCTACCCCTATCTGCCTCAGTCGGAGTCTCAGACGGTATCGCAGCCTCTGGCAGCGTCTATGTAGGCGTCTCAGTCGCTGCCGCTGTCGTTTGGGGGGGTCTGCTGCCATCTCAATGCCAATATCTACACCTATCTGCCTCAGTCAGCGTCTCAGTCAGCGTCGCTCCCTCTGTCAGCGTCTCTGTAGGCGTCTCAGTCGCTGCCGCCGTCGATTGGGTGGGTCTGCTGCCATCTCTATGCCAATATCTACCCTTACCTGCCGCAGTCGGCGTCACAGTCGGCTTCGCAGCCTCTGTCAGCGTCTCTGTAGGCGTCTCAGTCGCCGTCGCTGTCGATTGTTGGTTCTGCTGCCTTCTCTATGCCTATATCTACCCCTACCTGCCTCAGTCGGCGTCACAGTCGGCTTCTCAGCCTCTGTCAGCGTATCTGTAGGCGTCTCAGTTTTTTCCGCTGTCGATTTGGGGGTCTGCTGCCTTCTCTATGCCTATGGCTACCGCTGTCTGCCTCAGTCGGCGTCGCAGCCTCTGTCAGCGGCGCACCCTCTGTCAGCTTCTCTGTAGGCGTGTCAGTCGCTGCCGCTGTCGATTGGGGTGGTCTGCTCCCTTCTCTATGCCTATCTCTTCCCCTATCTGCCTCAGTCGGCGCCACAGTCGGCTTCGCAGCCTCTGTCAGCGTCTAAGTCTTCGCCTCAGTCGCTGCCGCTGTCGATTGGGGGGGGGGGGGGGGTGGGTCTGCTGCCTTCTCTATGCCTATATCTACCCCTACCTGCCGCAGTCGGCGTCACAGTCGGCGTCGCAGCCTCTGTAAGCGTATCTGTAGGCGTCTCAGTCGCTGCCGCTGTCGATTGGGGGGTCTGCTGCCTTCTGTATGCCTATATATACCCCTACCTGCCTCAGTCGGCATCTCAGTCGGCGTCGCAGCCTCTGTCAGCGTCTATGTAGGCGTCTGAGTCGCTGCCGCTGTCGATTGGGGAGGTCTGCTGCCATCTCAATGCCAATATCTACCCCTATCTGCCTCAGTCAGCGTCTCAGTCAGCGTAGCTCCCTCTGTCAGCGTCTGTGTAGGCGTCTCAGTCGCTGCCGCCGTCGATTGGGTGGGTCTGCTGCCATCTCTATGCCAATATCTACACTTATCTGCCTCAGTCGGCGTCGCAGCATCTGTCAGCGTCTCTGTAGGCGTCTCAGTCGCTGCCGCTGTCGAATGGGGGTTCTGCTGCCTTCTCTATGGGTATATCTACCCCTACCTGTCTCAGTCGGCGTCTCAGTCGGCGTCGCAGCCTCTGTCAGCGTCGCACCCTCTGTCAGCGGCGCACCCTCTGTCAGCTTCTCTGTAGGCGTGTCAGTCGCTGCCGCTGTCGATTGGGGTGGTCTGCTCCCTTCTCTATGCGTATCTCTTCCCCTATCTGCCTCAGTCGGCGCCACAGTCGGCTTCGCAGCCTCTGTCAGCGTCTATGTCTTCGCCTCAGTCGCTGCCGCTGTCGATTGGGGGTTCTGCTGCTTTCTCTATGCCTATATCTACCCCTATCTGCTGTATTCGGCGTCTCAGTCGGCGTCGCAGCCTCTGTCAGCGTATCTGTAGGCGTCTCAGTCGCTGCCGCTGTCGATTGGGGGGTCTGCTGCCTTCTCTATGTCAATATCTACCTGTATCTGCCTCAGTCGGTGTCTCAGCCCCTGTCAGAGTCTCTGTAGGCGTCTCAGTCGCTGCCGCTGTCGATTGGTGGGTCTGTTGCCGTATCTGTGCCTATATCTACCAATACCTGCCTCAGTCGGCGTCACAGTCGGCTTCTCAGCCTCTGTCAGCGTCTTTGTAGGTGTCTCAGTCGATGCCGCTGTCGATTGGGGGGGTCTGCTGCCGTCTCTAAGCCTATATCTACCCTTATCTGCCTCAGTCGGCGTCGCAGCCTCTGTCAGCGTCTCTGAATGCGTCTCATTTGTTGCCGCTGTCGATTGGGGGGTCTGCTGCCTTCTCTATGCCTATGTCTACCCCTCTCAGCCTCAGTCGGCGTCTCAGTCGGCGTCGCAGCCTCTGTCAGCGATTCTGTAGGCGTCTCAATCGCTGCCGCCGTCGATTGGGGGGTCTGCTGCATTCTCTATGCCAATATCTACCCCTATCTGCCTCAGTCGGCGTCGAAAGCCTCTGTCAGCGTCTCTGTAGGCGTTTCATTCACTGCCGCTGTCTTTTGGGGAGTCTGCTGCCTTCTCTAAGCCTATATTTACCCTTATCTGCCTCAGTCGGCATTTCAGTCGGCGTCGCAGCCTCTGTCAGCGTCGTAGCCTCTATCAGCGTCTCTGGATGCGGCGCAGTCGCTGCCGCTATCCATTGGGGGGGTCTGCTGCCAACTGTATGCCTATATCTACTCCTATCTGCCTCAGTCGGCATCTCAGTCGGCGTCGCAGCCTCTATCAGCGTCTTTGTAGGCGTCTCAGTCGCTGACGCTGTCGATTGGGGGGTCTGCTGCCTTCTCTAAGCCTATATTTACCCTTATCTGCCTCAGTCGGCGTGTCAGTCGGCGTCGCACCCTCTGTCAGCGTCGTAGCCTCTGTCAGCGTCTCTGAATGCGTCTCAGTCGCTGCCGCTGTCGATTGGGGGGTATGCTGCCAACTGTATGCCTATATCTACCCTTTCTGACTCAGTCGGCATCTCAGTCGGCTTCGCTGTCTCTGTCAGCGTCTCTGTAGGCGTCTCAGTCGCCGCCGCTGTCGATTGGGGGTTCTGCTGCTTTCTCTATGCCTATATCTACCCCTATCTGCCTCAGTCGGCGTCTCAGTCAGCGTCGCAGCCTCTATCACCGTCTTTGTAGGCGTCTCAGTCGCTGACGCTGTCGATTGGGCGGGTCTGCTGCCTGCTCTATGCCAATATCTACCCCTATCTGCCTCAGTCGGCATCGAAGCGTCTGTCAGCGTCTCTGTAGGCGTTTCATTCACTGCCGCTGTCTTTTGGGGGGTCTGCTGCCTTCTCTAAGCCTATATCTACCCTTATCTGCCTCAGTCGGCATTTCAGTCAGCGTCGCAGCCTCTGTCAGCGTCGTAGCCTCTGTCAGCGTCTCTGAATGCGTCTCAGTCACTGCCGCTGTCGATTGGGGGGTATGCTGCCAACTGTATGCCTATATCTACCCTTTCTGACTCAGTCGGCATCTCAGTCGGCTTCGCTGTCTCTGTCAGCGTCTCTGTAGGCGTCTCAGTCGCCGCCGCTGTCGATTGGGGGTTCTGATGCTTTCTCTATGCCTATATCTACACCTATCTGCCTCAGTCGGCGTCTCAGTCGGCGTCGCAGCATCTATCAGCGTCTTTGTAGGCGTCTCAGTCGCTGACGCTGTCGATTGGGGGGTCTGCTGCCTTCTCTATGCCTGTATCTGCCCTTATCTGCCTTAGTCGGCGTCTCAGTCGGCGTCGTAGCCCCTGTCAGCGTATCTGTAGGCGTCTCGGTCGTTGCCGCTGTCGATTGGGGGGTCTGCTGCCTTTTCTATGTCAATATCTACCTGTATCTGCCTCAGTCGGCGTCTCAGCCTCTGTCAGAGTATCTGTGGGCGTCTCAGTCGCGGCCGCTGTCGATTGGGAGGTCTGCTGCCTTCTCTATGCCAATATCTACCCCTCTCTGCCTCAGTCGGCGTCTCAGTCGGCTTCGCAGCCTCTTTCAGCGCCTCTGTAGGCGTCTCAGTCGCTGCCGCTGTCGATTGGGGGTCTGCTGCCAACTGTGTGCCTTTATCTACCCTATCTGCCTCAGTCGGCATCTCAGTCGGCGTCGCAGCCTCTATCAGAGTCTCTGTAGACGTCTCAGTTGTTGCCGCTGTCGATTGGTGGGTCTGCTGCTTTCTCTATGCCTATATCTACCCCTACCTGCCGCAGTCGGCTTCACAGTCGGCTTCGCAGCCTCTGTCAGCGTCTCTGTAGGCGTCTCAGTAGCCGCCGCTGTCGATTGGGGGTTCTGCTGCCTTCTCTATGGGTATATCTACCCCTACCTGCCTCAGTCGGCGTCTCAGTCGGCGTCGCAGCCTCTGTCAGCGCCGCACCCTCTGTCAGCGGCGCACCCTCTGTCAGCTTCTCTGTAGGCGTGTCAGTCGCTGCCGCTGTCGATTGGGGTGGTCTGCTCCCTTCTCTATGCATATCTCTTCCCCTATCTGCCTCAGTCGGCGCCACAGTCGGCTTCGCAGCCTCTGTCAGCGTCTATGTCTTCGCCTCAAACGCTGCCGCTGTCGATTGGGGGGGGTCTGCTGCCTTCTCTATGCCTATCTCTTCCCCTATCTACCTCAGTCGGCGCCACAGTCGGCATCGCAGCCTCTGTCATCGTCTATGTCTTCGCCTCAGTCGCTGCCGCCTTCGATTGGGCGGGTCTGCTGCCTGCTCTATGCCAATATCTACCCCTATCTGCCTCAGTCGGCATCGAAGCCTCTGTCAGCGTCTCTGTAGGCGTTTCATTCACTGCCGCTGTCTTTTGGGGGGTCTGCTGCCTTCTCTAAGCCTATATCTACCCTTATCTGCCTCAGTCGGCATTTCAGTCAGCGTCGCAGCCTCTGTCAGCGTCGTAGCCTCTGTCAGCGTCTCTGAATGCGTCTCAGTCGCTGCCGCTGTCGATTGGGGGGTATGCTGCCAACTGTATGCCTATATCTACCCTTTCTGACTCAGTCGGCATCTCAGTCGGCTTCGCTGTCTCTGTCAGCGTCTCTGTAGGCGTCTCAGTCGCCGCCGCTGTCGATTGGGGGTTCTGATGCTTTCTCTATGCCTATATCTACCCCTATCTGCCTCAGTCGGCGTCTCAGTCGGCGTCGCAGCATCTATCAGCGTCTCTGTAGGCGTCTCAATCGCTGCCGCCGTCGATTGGTGTGTCTGCTGCATTCTCTATGCCAATATCTACCCTTATCTGCCTCAGTCGGCATCGCAGCCTCTGTCAGTGTCTATGTAGGCGTTTCAGTCCCTGCCGCTGTCGATTGGAGGGTCTGCTGCCTTCTGTATGCCTATATCTACCCCTATCTGCCTCAGTCGGCATCTCAGTCGGCGCCGCAGACTCTATCAGCGTATCTGTGGGCGTCTCAGTTGTTGCCGCCGTCGATTGGTGGGTCTGCTGCCTTCTCTATGCCTATATCTACCCCTACCTGCCTCAGTCGGCATCTTAGTCGGCGTCGCAGCCTCTGTCAGCGTCTCTGTAGGCGTTTCATTCACTGCCGCTGTCTTTTGGGGAGTCTGCTGCCTTCTCTAAGCCTATATCTACCCTTATCTGCCTCAGTCGGCATTTCAGTCGGCGTCGCAGCCGCTATCCATTGGGGGGTCTGCTGCCAACTGTATGCCTATATCTACTCCTATCTGCCTCAGTCGGCATCTCAGTCGGC
This sequence comes from Clusia tigrina, assembly GCA_920105625.2. Taxonomy (NCBI): domain Eukaryota; kingdom Metazoa; phylum Arthropoda; class Insecta; order Diptera; family Clusiidae; genus Clusia; species Clusia tigrina. Next base: position 87,050,987 of record OV050031.1, read on the forward strand.
GTCGCACCCTCTGTCAGCATCTCTGTAGGCGTCTCAGTCGCTGCCGCTGTCGATTGGTTGGTCTGCTGCCTTTTCTATGTCTATATCTACCCCTACCTTCCTCAGTCGGCATCTCAGTCGGCGTCGCAGCCTCTGTCAGCGTCTCTGTAGGCGTCTCATTTGTTGCCGCTGTCGATTGGGGGGGGTCTGCTGCCTTCTCTATGCCTATGTCTACCCCTCTCAGCCTCAGTCGGCGTCTCAGACGGCGTCGCAGCCTCTGTCAGCGTCTCTGTAGGCGTCTCAATCGCTGCCGCCGTCGATTGGGGTGTCTGCTGCATTCTCTATGCCAATATCTACCCTTATCTGCCTCAGTCGGCATCGCAGCCTCTGTCAGTGTCTATGTAGGCGTCTCAGTCGCTGCCGCTGTCGATTGGGGGGCCTTCTGCCTTCTGTATGCCTATATCTACCCCAATCTGCCTCAGTCGGCATCTCAGTCAGCGTCGTAGCCTCTGTAGGCGTCTCTGTATGCGTCTCAGTCGCTGCCGCTGTCGATTGGGGGTTCTGCTGCTTTCTCTATGCCTATATCTACCCCTATCTGCCTCAGTCGGCGTCTCAGTCGGCGTCGCAGCATCTATCAGCGTCTCTGTAGGCGTCTCAATCGCTGCCGCCGTCGATTGGTGTGTCTGCTGCATTCTCTATGCCAATATCTACCCTTATCTGCCTCAGTCGGCATCGCAGCCTCTGTCAGTGTCTATGTAGGCGTTTCAGTCCCTGCCGCTGTCGATTGGAGGGTCTGCTGCCTTCTGTATGCCTATATCTACCCCTATCTGCCTCAGTCGGCATCTCAGTCGGCGCCGCAGACTCTATCAGCGTATCTGTGGGCGTCTCAGTTGTTGCCGCCGTCGATTGGTGGGTCTGCTGCCTTCTCTATGCCTATATCTACCCCTACCTGCCTCAGTCGGCATCTTAGTCGGCGTCGCAGCCTCTGTCAGCGTCTCTGTAGGCGTTTCATTCACTGCCGCTGTCTTTTGGGGAGTCTGCTGCCTTCTCTAAGCCTATATCTACCCTTATCTGCCTCAGTCGGCATTTCAGTCGGCGTCGCAGCCGCTATCCATTGGGGGGTCTGCTGCCAACTGTATGCCTATATCTACTCCTATCTGCCTCAGTCGGCATCTCAGTCGGCGTCGCACCCTCTGTCAGCATCTCTGTAGGCGTCTCAGTCGCTGCCGCTGTCGATTGGTTGGTCTGCTGCCTTTTCTATGTCTATATCTACCCCTACCTTCCTCAGTCGGCATCTCAGTCGGCGTCGCAGCCTCTGTCAGCGTCTCTGTAGGCATCTCATTTGTTGCCGCTGTCGATTGGGGGGGGTCTGCTGCCTTCTCTATGCCTATGTCTACCCCTCTCAGCCTCAGTCGGCGTCTCAGACGGCGTCGCAGCCTCTGTCAGCGTCTCTGTAGGCGTCTCAATCGCTGCCGCCGTCGATTGGGGTGTCTGCTGCATTCTCTATGCCAATATCTACCCTTATCTGCCTCAGTCGGCATCGCAGCCTCTGTCAGTGTCTATGTAGGCGTCTCAGTCGCTGCCGCTGTCGATTGGGGGGCCTTCTGCCTTCTGTATGCCTATATCTACCCCAATCTGCCTCAGTCGGCATCTCAGTCAGCGTCGTAGCCTCTGTAGGCGTCTCTGTATGCGTCTCAGTCGCTGCCGCTGTCGATTGGGGGTTCTGCTGCTTTCTCTATGCCGATATCTACCCCTATCTGCCTTATTCGGCGTCTCAGTTGGCGTCCCAGCCTCTGTCAGCGTATCTGTAGGCGTCTCAGTCGCTGCCGCTGTCGATTGGGTGGTCTGCTGCCTTCTCTATGTCAATATCTACCTGTATCTGCCTCAGTCGGTGTCTCAGCCTCTGTCAGAGTCTCTGTAGGCGTCTCAGTCGCCGCCGCTGTCGATTGGTGGGTCTGCTGCCTTCTGTATGCCAATATCTACCCTTATCTGCCTCAGTCGGCATCGCAGCCTCTGTCAGTGTCTATGTAGGCGTCTCAGTCGCTGCCGCTGTCGATTGGGGGGCCTTCTGCCTTCTGTATGCCTATATCTACCTCTACCTGCCTCAGTCAGCGTCACAGTCGGCTTCGCAGTCTCTGTCAGCGTCTCTGTAGGCGTCTCAGTCGCCGCCGCTGTCGATTGGGGGTTCTGCTGCTTTCTCTATGCCTATATCTACCCCTATCTGCCTCAGTCGGCGTCTCAGTCGGCGTCGCAGCATCTATCAGCGTCTTTGTAGGCGTCTCAGTCGCTGACGCTGTCGATTGGGGGGTCTGCTGCCTTCTCTATGCCTGTATCTGCCCTTATCTGCCTTAGTCGGCGCCTCAGTCGGCGTCGCAGCCCCTGTCAGCGTATCTGTAGGCGTCTCGGTCGTTGCCGCTGTCGATTGGGGGGTCTGCTGCCTTTTCTATGTCAATATCTACCTGTATCTGCCTCAGTCGGCGTCTCAGCCTCTGTCAGAGTATCTGTAGGCGTCTCAGTCTCAGTCGCGGCCGCTGTCGATTGGGAGGTCTGCTGCCTTCTCTATGCCAATATCTAATCCTCTCTGCCTCAGTCGGCGTCTCAGTCGACTTCGCAGCCTCTGTCAGCGTCTATGTCTTCGCCTCAGTCGCTGCCGCTGTCGATTGGGGGGGGGGGGGTCTGCTGCCTTCTCTATGCCTATCTCTTCCCCTATCTGCCTCAGTCGGCGCCACAGTCGGCATCGCAGCCTCTGTCAGCGTCTATGTCTTCGCCTCAGTCGCTGCCGCTTTCGATTGGGCGGGTCTGCTGCTTGCTCTATGCCAATATCTACCCCTATCTGCCTCAGTCAGCGTCTCAGTCAGCGGCGCACCCTCTGTCAGCATCTCTGTAGGCGTCTCAGTCGCTGCCGCTGTCGATTGGTTGGTCTGCTGCCTTTTCTATGCCTATATCTACCCCTACCTTCCTCAGTCGGCATCTCAGTCGGCGTTGCAGCCTCTGTCAGCGTCTCTGTAGGCGTCTCATTTGTTGCCGCTGTCGATTGGGGGGGGTCTGCTGCCTTCTCTATGCCTATGTCTACCCCTCTCAGCCTCAGTCGGCGTCTCAGACGGTGTCGCAGCCTCTGTCAGCGTCTCTGTAGGCGTCTCAATCGCTGCCGCCGTCGATTGGGGTGTCTGCTGCATTCTCTATGCCAATATCTACCCTTATCTGCCTCAGTCGGCATCGCAGCCTCTGTCAGTGTCTATGTAGGCGTTTCAGTCGCTGCCGCTGTCGATTGGAGGGTCTGCTGCCTTCTGTATGCCTATATCTACCCCTATCTGCCTCAGTCGGCATCTCAGTCGGCGCCGCAGACTCTATCAGCGTATCTGTGGGCGTCTCAGTTGTTGCCGCCGTCGATTGGTGGGTCTGCTCCCTTCTCTATGCATATCTCTTCCCCTATCTGCCTCAGTCGGCGCCACAGTCGGCTTCGCAGCCTCTGTCAGCGTCTATGTCTTCGCCTCAGTCGCTGCCGCTGTCGATTGGGGGGGTCTGCTGCTTTCTCTATGCCTATCTCTTCCCCTATCTGCCTCAGTCGGCGCCACAGTCGGCATCGCAGCCTCTGTCAGCGTCTATGTCTTCGCCTCAGTCGCTGCCGCTTTCGATTGGGCGGGTCTGCTGCCTGCTTTATGCCAATATCTACCCCTATCTGTCTCAGTCAGCGTCTCAGTCAGCGTCGCACCCTCTGTCAGCATCTCTGTAGGCGTCTCAGTCGCTGCCGCTGTCGATTGGTTGGTCTGCTGCCTTCTCTATGCCTATATCTACCCCTACCTTCCTCAGTCGGCATCTCAGTCGGCGTCGCAGCCTCTGTCAGCGTCTCTGTAGGCGTCTCATTTGTTGCCGCTGTCGATTTGGGGGGGGGTCTGCTGCCTTCTCTATGCCTATGTCTACCCCTGTCAGCCTCAGTCGGTGTCTCAGACGGCGTCGCAGCCACTGTCAGCGTCTCTGTAGGCGTCTCAATAGCTGCCGCCGTCGATTGGGGTGTCTGCTGCATTCTCTATGCCAATATCTACCCTTATCTGCCTCAGTCGGCATCGCAGCCTCTGTCAGTGTCTATGTAGGCGTTTCAGTCGCTGCCGCTATCGATTGGGGGGCCTTCTGCCTTCTGTATGCCTATATCTACCCCAATCTGCCTCAGTCTTCATCTCAGTCAGCGTCGTAGCCTCTGTAGGCGTCTCTGTAGGCGTCTCAGTCGCTGCCGCTGTCGATTGGGGGTTCTGCTGCTTTCTCTATGCCTATATCTACCCCTATCTGCCGTATTCGGCGTCTCAGTCGGCGTCGCAGCCTCTGTCAGCGTATCTGTAGGCGTCTCAGTCGCTGCCGCTGTCGATTGGGGGGTCTGCTGCCTTCTCTATGTCAATATCTACCTGTATCTGCCTCAGTCGGTGTCTCAGCCCCTGTCAGAGTCTCTGTAGGCGTCTCAGTCGCGGCCGCTGTCGATTGGTGGGTCTGTTGCCGTATCTGTGCCTATATCTACCCCTACCTGCCTCAGTCGGCGTCACAGTCGGCTTCTCAGCCTCTGTCAGCGTCTTTGTAGGTGTCTCAGTCGCTGCCGCTGTCGATTGGGGGGGTCTGCTGCCGTCTCTAAGCCTTTATCTACCCTTATCTGCCTCAGTCGGCGTCGCAGCCTCTGTCAGCGTCTCTGAATGCGTCTCATTTGTTGCCGCTGTCGATTGGGGGGTCTGCTGCCTTCTCTATGCCTATGTCTACCCCTCTCAGCCTCAGTCGGCGTGTCAGTCGGCGTCGCAGCCTCTGTCAGCGACTCTGTAGGCGTCAAAATCGCTGCCGCCGTCGATTGGGGGGTCTGCTGCATTCTCTATGCCAATATCTACCCCTATCTGCCTCAGTCGGCGTCGAAAGCCTCTGTCAGCGTCTCTGTAGGCGTTTCATTCACTGCCGCTGTCTTTTGGGGAGTCTGCTGCCTTCTCTAAGCCTATATCTACCCTTATCTGCCTCAGTCGGCATTTCAGTCGGCGTCGCAGCCTCTGTCAGCGTCGTAGCCTCTGTCAGCGTCTCTGGATGCGGCGCAGTCGCTGCCGCTATCCATTGGGGGTCTGCTGCCAACTGTATGCCTATATCTACTCCTATCTGCCTCAGTCGGCATCTCAGTCGGCGTCGCAGCCTCTATCAGCGTCTTTGTAGGCGTCTCAGTCGCTGACGCTGTCGATTGGGGGGTCTGCTGCCTTCTCTATGCCTATATCTGCCCTTATCTGCCTTAGTCGGCGTCTCGGTCGGCGTCGCAGCCTCTGTCAGCGTCGTAGCCTCTGTCAGCGTCTCTGAATGCGTATCAATCGCTGCCGCCGTCGATTGGGGGGGTCTGCTGCATTCTCTATGCCAATATCTACCCCTATCTGCCTCAGTCGGCGTCGAAGCCTCTGTCAGCGTCTCTGTAGGCGTTTCATTCACTGCCGCTGTCTTTTGGGGAGTCTGCTGCCTTCTCTAAGCCTATATCTACCCTTATCTGCCTCAGTCGGCATTTCAGTCAGCGTCGCAGCCTCTGTCAGCGTCGTAGCCTCTGTCAGCGTCTCTGAATGCGTCTCAGTCGCTGCCGCTGTCGATTGGGGGGTATGCTGCCAACTGTATGCCTATATCTACCCTTTCTGACTCAGTCGGCATCTCAGTCGGCTTCGCTGTCTCTGTCAGCGTCTCTGTAGGCGTCTCAGTCGCCGCCGCTGTCGATTGGGGGTTCTGATGCTTTCTCTATGCCTATATCTACCCCTATCTGCCTCAGTCGGCGTCTCAGTCGGCGTCGCAGCCCCTGTCAGCGTATCTGTAGGCGTCTCGGTCATTGCCGCTGTCGATTGGGGGGTCTGCTGCCTTTTCTATGCCAATATCTACCCTTATCTGCCTCAGTCGGCATCGCAGCCTCTGTCAGTGTCTATGTAGGCGTTTCAGTCGCTGCCGCTGTCGATTGGAGGGTCTGCTGCCTTCTGTATGCCTATATCTACCCCTATCTGCCTCAGTCGGCATCTCAGTCGGCGCCGCAGACTCTATCAGCGTATCTGTGGGCGTCTCAGTTGTTGCCGCTGTCGATTGGTGGGTCTGCTGCCTTCTCTATGCCTATATCTACCCCTACCTGCCTCAGTCGGCATCTTAGTCGGCGTCGCAGCCTCTGTCAGCGTCTCTGTAGGAGTCTCATTTGTTGCCGCTGTCGATTGGGGTGGTCTGCTTCCTTCTCTATGCCTATGTCTACCCCTATCTGCCTCAGTCGGAGTCTCAGACGGTATCGCAGCCTCTGGCAGCGTCTATGTAGGCGTCTCAGTCGCTGCCGCTGTCGATTGGGGGGGTCTGCTGCCATCTCAATGCCAATATCTACACCTATCTGCCTCAGTCAGCGTCTCAGTCAGCGTCGCTCCCTCTGTCAGCGTCTCTGTAGGCGTCTCAGTCGCTGCCGCCGTCGATTGGGTGGGTCTGCTGCCATCTCTATGCCAATATCTACCCCTACCTGCCGCAGTCGGCGTCACAGTCGGCTTCGCAGCCTCTGTCAGCGTCTCTGTAGGCGTCTCAGTCGCCGCCGCTGTCGATTGTTGGTTCTGCTGCCTTCTCTATGGCTATATCTACCCCTACCTGCCTCAGTCGGCGTCACAGTCGGCTTCTCAGCCTCTCTCAGCGTATCTGTAGGCGTCTCAGTTTTTTCCGCTGTGTTATTTGGGGGCCTGCTGCCTTCTCTATGCCTATGGCTACCCCTGTCTGCCTCAGTCGGCGTCTCAGTCGGCGTCGCAGCCTCTGTCAGCGTCGCACCCTCTGTCAGCGGCGCACCCTCTGTCAGCTTCTCTGTAGGCGTGTCAGTTGCTGCCGCTGTCGATTGGGGTGGTCTGCTCCCTTCTCTATGCCTATCTCTTCCCCTATCTGCCTCAGTCGGCGCCACAGTCGGCTTCGCAGCCTCTGTCAGCGTCTATGTCTTCGCCTCAGTCGCTGCCGCTGTCGATTGGTGGGGGGGGGCCTGCTGCCTTCTCTATGCCTATATCTACCCCTACCTGCCGCAGTCGGCGTCACAGTCGGCGTCGCAGCCTCTGTAAGCGTATCTGTAGGCGTCTCAGTCGCTGCCGCTGTCGATTGGGGGGTCTGCTGCCTTCTGTATGCCAATATCTACACTTATCTGCCTCAGTCGGCGTCGCAGCCTCTGTCAGTGTCTATGTAGGCGTCTCAGTCGCTGCCGCTGTCGATTGGGGGGCCTTCTGCCTTCTGTATGCCTATATCTACCTCTACCTGCCTCAGTCAGCGTCACAGTCGGCTTCGCAGTCTCTGTCAGCGTCTCTGTAGGCGTCTTAGTCGCCGCCGCTGTCGATTGGGGGTTCTGCTGCTTTCTCTATGCCTATATCTACCCCTATCTGCCTTATTCGGCGTCTCAGTCAGCGTCGCAGCCTCTGTCAGCGTATCTGTAGGCGTCTCAGTCGCTGCCGCTGTCGATTGGGGGGTCTGCTGCCTTCTCTATGTCAATATCTACCTGTATCTGCCTCAGTCGCTGTCTCAGCGTCTGTCAGAGTCTCTGTAGGCGTCTCAGTCGCTGCCGCTGTCGATTGGTGGGTCTGCTGCCTTCTGTATGCCAATATCTACCCTTATCTGCCTCAGTCGGCATCGCAGCCTCTGTCAGTGTCTATGTAGGCGTCTCAATCGCTGCCGCCGTCGATTGGGGGGTCTGCTGCATTCTCTATGCCAATATCTACCCCTATCTGCCTCAGTCGGCGTCGAAGCCTCTGTCAGCGTCTCTGTAGGCGTTTCATTCACTGCCGCTGTCTTTTGGGGGGTCTGCTGCCTTCTCTAAGCCTATATCTACCCTTATCTGCCTCAGTCGGCATTTCAGTCGGCGTCGCAGCCTCTGTCAGCGTCGTAGCCTCTGTCAGCGTCTCTGGATGCGGCGCAGTCGCTGCCGCTATCCATTGGGGGTCTGCTGCCAACTGTATGCCTATATCTACTCCTATCTGCCTCAGTCGGCATCTCAGTCGGCGTCGCAGCCTCTATCAGCGTCTTTGTAGGCGTCTCAGTCGCTGACGCTGTCGATTGGGGGGTCTGCTGCCTTCTCTATGCCTATATCTGCCCTTATCTACCTTAGTCGGCGTCGCAGTCGGCGTCGCAGCCTCTGTCAGCGTCGTAGCCTCTGACAGCGTCTCTGAATGCGTATCAATCGCTGCCGCCGTCGATTGGGGGGTCTGCTGCATTCTCTATGCCAATATCTACCCCTATCTGCCTCAGTCGGCGTCGAAGCCTCTGTCAGCGTCTCTGTAGGCGTTTCATTCACTGCCGCTGTCTTTTGGGGGGTCTGCTGCCTTCTCTAAGCCTATATCTACCCTTATCTGCCTCAGTCGGCATTTCAGTCAGCGTCGCAGCCTCTGTCAGCGTCGTAGCCTCTGTCAGCGTCTCTGAATGCGTCTCAGTCGCTGCCGCTGTCGATTGGGGGGTATGCTGCCAACTGTATGCCTATATCTACCCTTTCTGACTCAGTCGGCATCTCAGTCGGCTTCGCTGTCTCTGTCAGCGTCTCTGTAGGCGTCTCAGTCGCCGCCGCTGTCGATTGGGGGTTCTGATGCTTTCTCTATGCCTATATCTACCCCTATCTGCCTCAGTCGGCGTCTCAGTCGGCGTCGCAGCATCTATAAGCGTCTTTGTATGCGTCTCAGTCGCTGACGCTGTCGATTGGGGGGTCTGCTGCCTTCTCTATGCCTATATCTGCCTTTATCTGCCTTAGTCGGCGTCTCAGTCGGCGTCGCAGCCCCTGTCAGCGTATCTGTAGGCGTCTCGGTCATTGCCGCTGTCGATTGGGGGGTCTGCTGCCTTTTCTATGTCAATATCTACCTGTATCTGCCTCAGTCGGCGTCTCAGCCTCTGTCAGAGTTTCTGTAGGCGTCTCAGTCGCGGCCGCTGTCGATTGGGAGGTCTGGTGCCTTCTCTATGCCAATATCTACCCCTCTCTGCCTCAGTCGGCGTCTCAGTCGGCTTCGCAGCCTCTGTCAGCGCCTCTGTAGGCGTCTCAGTCGCTGCCGCTGTCGATTGGGGGGTATGCTGCCTTCTCTATGCATATCTCTTCCCCTATCTGCCTCATTCGGCGCCACAGTCGGCTTCGCAGCCTCTGTCAGCGTCTATGTCTTCGCCTCAGTCGCTGCCGCTGTCGATTGGGGGGGGTCTGCTGCCTTCTCTATGCCTATCTCTTCCCCTATCTGCCTCAGTCGGCGCCACAGTCGGCATCGCAGCCTCTGTCAGCGTCTATGTCTTCGCCTCAGTCGCTGCCGCTTTCGATTGGGCGGGTCTGCTGCCTGCTCTATGCCAATATCTACCTGTATCTGCCTCAGTCGGCGTCTCAGCCTCTGTCAGCATCTCTGTAGGCGTCTCAGTCGCTGCCGCTGTCGATTGGTTGGTCTGCTGCCTTCTCTATGCCTATATCTACCCCTACCTTCCTCAGTCGGCATCTCAGTCGGCGTCGTAGCCTCTGTCAGCGTCTCTGTAGGCGTCTCATTTGTTGCCGCTGTCGATTGGGGGGGGTCTGCTGCCTTTTCTATGCCTATGTCTACCCCTCTCAGCCTCAGTCGGCGTCTCAGACGGTGTCGCAGCCTCTGTCAGCGTCTCTGTAGGCGTCTCAATCGCTGCCGCCGTCGAGTGGGGTGTCTGCTGCATTCTCTATGCCAATATCTACCCTTATCTGCCTCAGTCGGCATCGCAGCCTCCGTCAGTGTCTATGTAGGCGTTTCAGTCGCTGCCGCTGTCGATTGGAGGGTCTGCTGCCTTCTGTATGCCTATATCTACCCCTATCTGCCTCAGTCGGCATCTCAGTCGGCGCCGCAGACTCTATCAGCGTATCTGTGGGCGTCTCAGTTGTTGCCGCTGTCGATTGGTGGGTCTGCTGCCTTCTCTATGCCTATATCTACCCCTACCTGCCTCAGTCGGCATCTTAGTCGGCGTCGCAGCCTCTGTCAGCGTCTATGTAGGCGTCTCAGTCGCTGCCGCTGTCGATTGGGGGGGTCTGCTGCCTTCTCTATGCCTACATCTACACCTATCTGCCTCAGTCAGCGTCTTAGTCAGCGTCGCTCCCTCTGTCAGCGTCTCTGTAGGCGTCTCAGTCGTTGCCGCCGTCGATTGGGTGGGTCTGCTGCCATCTCTATGCCAATATCTACCCCTACCTGCCGCAGTCGGCGTCACAGTCGGTTCGCAGCCTCTGTCAGCGTCTCTGTAGGCGTCTCAGTCGCCGCCGCTGTCGATTGTTGGTTCTGCTGCCTTCTCTATGGCTATATCTACCCCTACCTGCCTCAGTCGGCGTCACAGTCGGCTTCTCAGCCTCTCTCAGCGTATCTGTAGGCGTCTCAGTTTTTTCCGCTGTGTTATTTGGGGGCCTGCTGCCTTCTCTATGCCTATGGCTACCCCTGTCTGCCTCAGTCGGCGTCTCAGTCGGCGTCGCAGCCTCTGTCAGCGTCGCACCCTCTGTCAGCGGCGCACCCTCTGTCAGCTTCTCTCTAGGCGGGTCAGTCGCTGCCGCTGTCGATTGGGGTGGTCTGCTCCCTTCTCTATGCCTATCTCTTCCCCTATCTGCCTCAGTCGGCGCCACAGTCGGCTTCGCAGCCTCTGTCAGCGTCTATGTCTTCGCCTCAGTCGCTGCCGCTGTCGATTGGTGGGGGGGGTCTGCTGCCTTCTCTATGCCTATATCTACCCCTACCAGCCGCAGTCGGCGTCACAGTCGGCGTCGCAGCCTCTGTAAGCGTATCTGTAGGCGTCTCAGTCGCTGCCGCTGTCGATTGGGGGGTCTGCTGCCTTCTGTATGCCAATATCTACACTTATCTGCCTCAGTCGGCGTCGCAGCCTCTGTAAACTTATCTGTAGGCGTCTCAGTCGCTGCCGCTGTCGAGTGGGGGGTCTGCTGCCTTCTGTATGCCTATATCTACCCCTACCTGCCTCAGTCGGCATCTCAGTCGGCGTCGCAGCCTCTGTCAGCGTCTATGTAGGCGTCTCAGTCGCTGCCGCTGTCGATTGGGGCGGTCTGCTGTCATCTCAATGCCAATATCTACCCCTATCTGCCTCAGTCAGCGTCTCAGTCAGCGTCGCTCCCTCTGTCAGCGTCTCTGTAGGCGTCTCAGTCGCTGCCGCCGTCGATTGGGTGGGTCTGCTGCCATCTCTATGCCAATATCTACACTTATCTGCCTCAGTCGGCGTCGCAGCCTCTGTCAGCGTCTCTGTAGGCGTCTCAGTCGCTGCCGCTGTCGATTTTGGGTCTGCTGCCAACTGTGTGCCTTTATCTACCGTATCTGCCTCAGTCGGCGTCTCAGTCGGCGTCGCAGCCTCTGTCACCGTCGCACCCTCTGTCAGCGGCGCACCCTCTGTCAGCTTCTCTGTAGGCGTGTCAGTCGTTGCCGCTGTCGATTGGGGTGGTCTGCTCCCTTCTCTATACATATCTCTTCCCCTATCTGCCTCAGTCGGCGCCACAGTCGGCTTCGCAGCCTCTGTCAGCGTCTATGTCTTCGCCTCAGTCGCTGCCGCTGTCGATTGGGGGGGTCTGCTGCCAACTGTGTGCCTTTATCTACCGTATCTGCCTCAGTCGGCGTCTCAGTCGGCGTCGCAGCCTCTGTCAGCGTCGCACCCTCTGTCAGCGGCGCACCCTCTGTCAGCTTCTCTGTAGGCGTGTCAGTCGTTGCCGCTGTCGATTGGGGTGGTCTGCTCCCTTCTCTATACATATCTCTTCCCCTATCTGCCTCAGTCGGCGCCACAGTCGGCTTCGCAGCCTCTGTCAGCGTCTATGTCTTCGCCTCAGTCGCTGCCGCTGTTGATTGGGGTGGTCTGCTCCCTTCTCAATGCCTATCTCTTCCCCTATCTGCCTCAGTCGGCGCCACAGTCGGCTTCGCAGCCTCTGTCAGCGTCTATGTCTTCGCCTCAGTCGCTGCCGCTGTCGATTGGTGGGGGGGGGTCTGCTGCCTTTTCTATGCCTATATCTACCCCTACCTGCCGCAGTCGGCGTCACAGTCGGCGTCGCAGCCTCTGTAAGCGTATCTGTAGGCGTCTCAGTCGCTGCCGCTGTCGATTGGGGGGTCTGCTGCCTTCTGTATGCCAATATCTACACTTATCTGCCTCAGTCGGCGTCGCAGCCTCTGTAAGCTTATCTGTAGGCGTCTCAGTCGCTGCCGCTGTCGATTGGGGGGTCTCCTGCCTTTTGTATGCCTATATCTACCCCTACCTGCCTCAGTCGGCATCTCAGTCGGCGAGCAGCCTCTGTCAGCGTCTATGTAGGCGTCTCAGTCGCTGCCGCTGTCGATTGGGGAGGTCTGCTGCCATCTCAATGCCAATATCTACCCCTAGCTGCCTCAGTCAGCGTCTCAGTCAGCGTCGCTCCCTCTGTCAGCGTCTCTGTAGGCGTCTCAGTCGCTGCCGCCGTCGATTGGGTGGGTCTGCTGCCATCTCTATGCCAATATCTACACTTATCTGCCTCAGTCGGCGTCGCAGCCTCTGTCAGCGTCTCTGTAGGCGTCTCAGTCGCTGCCGCTGTTGATTGGGGGTCTGCTGCCAACTGTGTGCCTTTATCTACCGTATCTGCCTCAGTCGGCGTCTCAGTCGGCGTCGCAGCCTCTGTCAGCGTCGCACCCTCTGTCAGCGGCGCACCCTCTGTCAGCTTCTCTGTAGGCGTGTCAGTCGTTGCCGCTGTCGATTGGGGTGGTCTGCTCCCTTCTCTATACATATCTCTTCCCCTATCTGCCTCAGTCGGCGCCACAGTCGGCTTCGCAGCCTCTGTCAGCGTCTATGTCTTCGCCTCAGTCGCTGCCGCTGTCGATTGGGGGGGTATGCTGTTTTCTCTATGCCTATCTCTTCCCCTATCTGCCGCAGTCGGCGCCACAGTGGGCATCGCATCTTCTGTCAGCGTCTATGTCTTCGCCTCAGTCGCTGCCGCTTTCGATTGGGCGGGTCTGCTGCCTCCTCTATGCCAATATCTACCCCTATCTGTCTCAGTCAGCGTCTCAGTCAGCGTCGCAACCTCTGTCAGCATCTCTGTAGGCGTCTCAGTCGCTGCCGCTGTCGATTGGTTGGTCTGCTGCCTTCTCTATGCCTATATCTACCCCTACCTTCCTCAATCGGCATCTCAGTCGGCGTCGCAGCCTCTGTCAGCGTCTCTGTAGGCGTCTCATATGTTGCCGCTGTCGATTTGGGGGGGTCTGCTGCCTTCTCTATGCCTATGTCTACCCCTCTCAGCCTCAGTCGGCGTCTCAGACGGCGTCGCAGCCTCTGTCAGAGTCTCTGTAGGCGTCTCAATCGCTGCCGCCGTCGATTGGGGTGTCTGCTGCATTCTCTATGCCAATATCTACCCTTATCTGCCTCAGTCGGCATCGCAGCCTCTGTCAGTGTCTATGTAGGCGTCTCAGTCGCTGCCGCTGTCGATTGGGGGGCCTTCTGCCTTCTGTATGCCTATATCTACCCCAATCTGCCTCAGTCTTCATCTCAGTCAGCGTCGTAGCCTCTGTAGGCGTCTCTGTAGGCGTCTCTGTAGGCGTCTCAGTCGCTGCCTCTGTCGATTGGGGGTTCTGCTGCTTTCTCTATGCCTATATCTACCCCTATATGCCGTATTCGGCGTCTCAGTCGGCGTCGCAGCCTCTGTCAGCGTATCTGTAGGCGTCTCAGTCGCTGCCGCTGTCGATTGGGGGGTATGCTGCCTTCTCTATGTCAATATCTACCTGTATCTGCCTCAGTCGGTGTCTCAGCCCCTGTCAGAGTCTCTGTAGGCGTCTCAGTCGCTGCCGCTGTCGATTGGTGGGTCTGTTGCCGTATCTGTGCCTATATCTACCCCTACCTGCCTCAGTCGGCGTCACAGTCGGCTTCTCAGCCTCTGTCAGCGTCTTTGTAGGTGTCTCAGTCGATGCCGCTGTCGATTGGGGGGGTCTGCTGCCGTCTCTAAGCCTATATCTACCCTTATCTGCCTCAGTCGGCGTTGCAGCCTCTGTCAGCGTCTCTGAATGCGTCTCATTTGTTGCCGCTGTCGATTGGGGGGTCTGCTGCCTTCTCTATGCCTATGTCTACCCCTCTCAGCCTCAGTCGGCGTCTCAGTCGGCGTCGCAGCCTCTGTCAGCGACTCTGTAGGCGTCTCAATCGCTGCCGCCGTCGATTGGGGGGTCTGTTGCCGTATCTGTGCCTATATCTACCCCTACCTGCCTCAGTCGGCGTCACAGTCGGCTTCTCAGCCTCTGTCAGCGTCTTTGTAGGTGTCTCAGTCGATGCCGCTGTCGATTGGGGGGGTCTGCTGCCGTCTCTAAGCCTATATCTACCCTTATCTGCCTCAGTCGGCGTTGCAGCCTCTGTCAGCGTCTCTGAATGCGTCTCATTTGTTGCCGCTGTCGATTGGGGGGTCTGCTGCCTTCTCTATGCCTATGTCTACCCCTCTCAGCCTCAGTCGGCGTCTCAGTCGGCGTCGCAGCCTCTGTCAGCGACTCTGTAGGCGTCTCAATCGCTGCCGCCGTCGATTGGGGGGTCTGCTGCATTCTCTATGCCAATATCTACCCCTACCTGCCTCAGTCGGCATCTTAGTCGGCGTCGCAGCCTCTGTCAGCGTCTATGTAGGCGTCTCAGTCGCTGCCGCTGTCGATTGGGGGGGTCTGCTGCCTTCTCTATGCCTACATCTACCCCTATCTGCCTCAGTCGGCGTCTCAGTCAGCGTCGCAGCCTCTATCAGCGTCTTTGTAGGCGTCTCAGTCGCTGACGCTGTCGATTGGGGTGTCTGCTGCCTTCTCTATGCCTATATCTGCCCTTATCTGCCTTAGTCGGCGCCTCAGTCGGCGTCGCAGCCCCTGTCAGCGTATCTGTAGGCGTCTCGGTCGTTGCCGCTGTCGATTGGGGGGTCTGCTGCCTTCTCTATGGCTATATCTACCCCTACCTGCCTCAGTCGGCGTCACAGTCGGCTTCTCAGCCTCTCTCAGCGTATCTGTAGGCGTCTCAGTTTTTTCCGCTGTGTTATTTGGGGGCCTGCTGCCTTCTCTATGCCTATGGCTACCCCTGTCTGCCTCAGTCGGCGTCTCAGTCGGCGTCGCAGCCTCTGTCAGCGTCGCACCCTCTGTCAGCGGCGCACCCTCTGTCAGCTTCTCTCTAGGCGGGTCAGTCGCTGCCGCTGTCGATTGGGGTGGTCTGCTCCCTTCTCTATGCCTATCTCTTCCCCTATCTGCCTCAGTCGGCGCCACAGTCGGCTTCGCAGCCTCTGTCAGCGTCTATGTCTTCGCCTCAGTCGCTGCCGCTGTCGATTGGTGGGGGGGGTCTGCTGCCTTCTCTATGCCTATATCTACCCCTACCTGCCGCAGTCGGCGTCACAGTCGGCGTCGCAGCCTCTGTAAGCGTATCTGTAGGCGTCTCAGTCGCTGCCGCTGTCGATTGGGGGGTCTGCTGCCTTCTGTATGCCAATATCTACACTTATCTGCCTCAGTCGGCGTCGCAGCCTCTGTAAGCTTATCTGTAGGCGTCTCAGTCGCTGCCGCTGTCGATTGGGGGGTCTGCTGCCTTCTGTATGCCTATATCTACCCCTACCTGCCTCAGTCGGCATCTCAGTCGGCGTCGCAGCCTCTGTCAGCGTCTATGTAGGCGTCTCAGTCGCTGCCGCTGTCGATTGGGGCGGTCTGCTGTCATCTCAATGCCAATATCTACCCCTATCTGCCTCAGTCAGCGTCTCAGTCAGCGTCGCTCCCTCTGTCAGCGTCTCTGTAGGCGTCTCAGTCGCTGCCGCCGTCGATTGGGTGGGTCTGCTGCCATCTCTATGCCAATATCTACACTTATCTGCCTCAGTCGGCGTCGCAGCCTCTGTCAGCGTCTCTGTAGGCGTGTCAGTCGCTGCCGCTGTCGATTTTGGGTCTGCTGCCAACTGTGTGCCTTTATCTACCGTATCTGCCTCAGTCGGCGTCTCAGTCGGCGTCGCAGCCTCTGTCAGCGTCGCACCCTCTGTCAGCGGCGCACCCTCTGTCAGCTTCTCTGTAGGCGTGTCAGTCGTTGCCGCTGTCGATTGGGGTGGTCTGCTCCCTTCTCTATACATATCTCTTCCCCTATCTGCCTCAGTCGGCGCCACAGTCGGCTTCGCAGCCTCTGTCAGCGTCTAAGTCTTCGCCTCAGTCGCTGCCGCTGTCGATTGGGGGGGTCTGCTGCCAACTGTGTGCCTTTATCTACCGTATCTGCCTCAGTCGGCGTCTCAGTCGGCGTCGCAGCTTCTGTCAGCGTCGCACCCTCTGTCAGCGGCGCACCCTCTGTCAGCTTCTCTGTAGGCGTGTCAGTCGTTGCCGCTGTCGATTGGGGTGGTCTGCTCCCTTCTCTATACATATCTCTTCCCCTATCTGCCTCAGTCGGCGCCACAGTCGGCTTCGCAGCCTCTGTCAGCGTCTATGTCTTCGCCTCAGTCGCTGACGCTGTTGATTGGGGTGGTCTGCTCCCTTCTCTATGCCTATCTCTTCCCCTATCTGCCTCAGTCGGCGCCACACTCGGCTTCGCAGCCTCTGTCAGCGTCTATGTCTTCGCCTCAGTCGCTGCCGCTGTCGATTGGTGGGGGGGGTCTGCTGCCTTTTCTATGCCTATATCTACCCCTACCTGCCGCAGTCGGCGTCACAGTCGGCGTCGCAGCCTCTGTAAGCGTATCTGTAGGCGTCTCAGTCGCTGCCGCTGTCGATTGGGGGGTCTGC
Source organism: Clusia tigrina (assembly GCA_920105625.2). Taxonomy (NCBI): domain Eukaryota; kingdom Metazoa; phylum Arthropoda; class Insecta; order Diptera; family Clusiidae; genus Clusia; species Clusia tigrina. The sequence continues at coordinate 87,067,603 of OV050031.1, forward strand.
TGCCTTCTGTATGCCAATATCTACACTTATCTGCCTCAGTCGGCGTCGCAGCCTCTGTAAGCTTATCTGTAGCCGTCTCAGTCGCTGCCGCTGTCGATTGGGGGGTCTGCTGCCTTTTGTATGCCTATATCTACCCCTACCTGCCTCAGTCGGCATCTCAGTCGGCGAGCAGCCTCTGTCAGCGTCTATGTAGGCGTCTCAGTCGCTGCCGCTGTCGATTGGGGAGGTCTGCTGACATCTCAATGCCAATATCTACCCCTAGCTGCCTCAGTCAGCGTCTCAGTCAGCGTCGCTCCCTCTGTCAGCGTCTCTGTAGGCGTCTCAGTCGCTGCCGCCGTCGATTGGGTGGGTCTGCTGCCATCTCTATGCCAATATCTACACTTATCTGCCTCAGTCGGCGTCGCAGCCTCTGTCAGCGTCTCTGTAGGCGTCTCAGTCGCTGCCGCTGTCGATTGGGGGTCTGCTGCCAACTGTGTGCCTTTATCTACCGTATCTGCCTCAGTCGGCGTCTCAGTCGGCGTCGCAGCCTCTGTCAGCGTCGCACCCTCTGTCAGCGGCGCACCCTCTGTCAGCTTCTCTGTAGGCGTGTCAGTCGTTGCCGCTGTCGATTGGGGTGGTCTGCTCCCTTCTCTATACATATCTCTTCCCCTATCTGCCTCAGTCGGCGCCACAGTCGGCTTCGCAGCCTCTGTCAGCGTCTATGTCTTCGCCTCAGTCGCTGCCGCTGTCGATTGGGGGGGTCTGCTGCTTTCTCTATGGCTATCTCTTCCCCTATCTGCCTCAGTCGGCGCCACAGTGGGCATCGCATCTTCTGTCAGCGTCTATGTCTTCGCCTCAGTCGCTGCCGCTTTCGATTGGGCGGGTCTGCTGCCTGCTCTATGCCAATATCTACCCCTATCTGTCTCAGTCAGCGTCTCAGTCAGTGTCGCAACCTCTGTCAGCATCTCTGTAGGCGTCTCAGTCGCTGCCGCTGTCGATTGGTTGGTCTGCTGCCTTCTCTATGCCTATATCTACCCCTACCTTCCTCAATCGGCATCTCAGTCGGCGTCGCAGCCTCTGTCAGCGTCTCTGTAGGCGTCTCATATGTTGCCGCTGTCGATTTGGGGGGGTCTGCTGCCTTCTCTATGCCTATGTCTACCCCTCTCAGCCTCAGTCGGCGTCTCAGACGGCGTCGCAGCCTCTGTCAGAGTCTCTGTAGGCGTCTCAATCGCTGCCGCCGTCGATTGGGGTGTCTGCTGCATTCTCTATGCCAATATCTACCCTTATCTGCCTCAGTCGGCATCGCAGCCTCTGTCAGTGTCTATGTAGGCGTCTCTGTCGCTGCCGCTGTCGATTGGGGGGCCTTCTGCCTTCTGTATGCCTATATCTACCCCAATCTGCCTCAGTCTTCATCTCAGTCAGCGTCGTAGCCTCTGTAGGCGTCTCTGTAGGCGTCTCAGTCGCTGCCTCTGTCGATTGGGGGTTCTGCTGCTTTCTCTATGCCTATATCTACCCCTATATGCCGTATTCGGCGTCTCAGTCGGCGTCGCAGCCTCTGTCAGCGTATCTGTAGGCGTCTCAGTCGCTGCCGCTGTCGATTGGGGGGTATGCTGCCTTCTCTATGTCAATATCTACCTGTATCTGCCTCAGTCGGTGTCTCAGCCCCTGTCAGAGTCTCTGTAGGCGTCTCAGTCGCTGCCGCTGTCGATTGGTGGGTCTGTTGCCGTATCTGTGCCTATATCTACCCCTACCTGCCTCAGTCGGCGTCACAGTCGGCTTCTCAGCCTCTGTCAGCGTCTTTGTAGGTGTCTCAGTCGATGCCGCTGTCGATTGGGGGGGTCTGCTGCCGTCTCTAAGCCTATATCTACCCTTATCTGCCTCAGTCGGCGTCGCAGCCTCTGTCAGCGTCTCTGAATGCGTCTCATTTGTTGCCGCTGTCGATTGGGGGGTCTGCTGCCTTCTCTATGCCTATGTCTACCCCTCTCAGCCTCAGTCGGCGTCTCAGTCGGCGTCGCAGCCTCTGTCAGCGACTCTGTAGGCGTCTCAATCGCTGCCGCCGTCGATTGGGGGGTCTGCTGCATTCTCTATGCCAATATCTACCCCTATCTGCCTCAGTCGGCGTCGAAAGCCTCTGTTAGCGTCTCTGTAGGCGTTTCATTCACTGCCGCTGTCTTTTGGGGAGTCTGCTGCCTTCTCTAAGCCTATATCTACCCTTATCTGCCTCAGTCGGCATTTCAGTCGGCGTCGCAGCCTCTGTCAGCGTCGTAGCCTCTGTCAGCGTCTCTGGATGCGGCGCAGTCGCTGCCGCTATCCATTGGGGGGTCTGCTGCCAACTGTATGCCTATATCTACTCCTATCTGCCTCAGTCGGCATCTCAGTCGGCTTCGCAGCCTCTATCAGCGTCTTTGTAGGCGTCTCAGTCGCTGACGCTGTCGATTGGGGGGTCTGCTGCCTTCTCTATCCCTAAATCTACCCTTATCTGCCTTAGTCGGCGTCTCAGTCGGCGTCGCAGCCTCTGTCAGCGTCGTAGCCTCTGTCAGCGTCTCTGAATGCGTCTCAGTCGCTGCCGCTGTCGATTGGGGGGTATGCTGCCAACTGTATGCCTATATCTACCATTTCTGACTCAGTCGGCATCTCAGTCGGCTTCGCTGTCTCTGTCAGCGTCTCTGTAGGCGTCTCAGTCGCCGCCGCTGTCGATTGGGGGTTCTGCTGCTTTCTCTATGCCTATATCTACCCCTATCTGCCTCAGTCGGCGTCTCAGTCAGCGTCGCAGCCTCTATCAGCGTCTTTGTAGGCGTCTCAGTCGCTGACGCTGTCGATTGGGGTGTCTGCTGCCTTCTCTATGCCTATATCTGCCCTTATCTGCCTTAGTCGGCGCCTCAGTCGGCGTCGCAGCCCCTGTCAGCGTATCTGTAGGCGTCTCGGTCGTTGCCGCTGTCGATTGGGGGGGTCTGCTGCCTTCTCTATGCCAATATCTACCCCTCTCTGCCTCAGTCGGCGTCTCAGTTGGCTTCGCAGCCTCTTTCAGCGCCTCTGGAGGCGTCTCAGTCGCTGCCGCTGTCGATTGGGGGGTATGCTGCCTTCTCTATGCATATCTCTTCCCCTATCTGCCTCAGTCGGCGCCACAGTCGGCTTCGCAGCCTCTGTCAGCGTCTATGTCTTCGCCTCAGTCGCTACCGCTTTCGATTGGGCGGGTCTGCTGCCTGCTCTATGCCAATATCTACCCCTATCTGCCTCAGTCAGCGTCTCAGTCAGCGGCGCACCCTCTGTCAGCATCTCTGTAGGCGTCTCAGTCGCTGCCGCTGACGATTGGTTGGTCTGCTGCCTTCTCTATGCCTATATCTACCCCTATCTGCCTCAGTCAGCGTCTCAGTCAGCGGCGCACCCTCTGTCAGCATCTCTGTAGGCGTCTCAGTCGCTGCCGCTGACGATTGGTTGGTCTGCTGCCTTCTCTATGCCTATATCTACCCCTATCTGCCTCAGTCGCCGCCACAGTCGGCATCGCAGCCTCTGTCAGCGTCTATGTCTTCGCCTCAGTCGCTACCGCTTTCGATTGGGCGGGTCTGCTGCCTGCTCTATGCCAATATCTACCCCTATCTGCCTCAGTCAGCGTCTCAGTCAGCGGCGCACCCTCTGTCAGCATCTCTGTAGGCGTCTCAGTCGCTGCCGCTGACGATTGGTTGGTCTGCTGCCTTCTCTATGCCTATATCTACCCCTACCTTCCTCAGTCGGCATCTCAGTCGGCGTCGCAGCCTCTGTCAGCGTCTCTGTAGGCGTCTCATTTGTTGCCGCTGTCGATTGGGGGGGTCTGCTGCCTTCTCTATGCCTTTGTCTACCCCTCTCAGCCTCAGTCGGCGTCTCAGACGGCGTCGCAGCCTCTGTCAGCGTCTCTGTAGGCGTCTCAATCCCTGCCGCCATCGATTGGGGTGTCTGCTGCATTCTCTATGCCAATATCTACCCTTATCTCCCTCAGTCGGCATCGCAGCCTCTGTCAGTGTCTATGTAGGCGTCTCAGTCGCTGCCGCTGTCGATTGGGGGGTCTGCTGCCTTCTCTATGTCAATATCTACCTGTATCTGCCTCAGTCGGTGTCTCAGCCTCTCTTAGAGTCTCTGTAGGCGTCTCAGTCGCTGCCGCTGTCGATTGGTGGGTCTGCTGCCTTCTGTATGCCAATATCTACCCTTATCTGCCTCAGTCGGCATCGCAGCCTCTGTCAGTGTCTATGTAGGCGTTTCAGTCGCTGCCGCTGTCGATTGGAGGGTCTGCTGCCTTCTGTATGCCTATATCTACCCCTATCTGCCTCAGTCGGCATCTCAGTCGGCGCCGCAAACTCTATCAGCGTATCTGTAGGCGTCTCAGTTGTTGCCGCTGTCGATTGGTGGGTCTGCTGCTTTCTCTATGCCTATATCTACCCCTACCTGCCTCAGTCGGCATCTTAGTCGGCGTCGCAGCCTCTGTCAGCGTCTCTGTAGGAGTCTCATTTGTTGCCGCTGTCGATTGGGGTGGTCTGCTTCCTTCTCTATGCCTATGTCTACCCCTATCTGCCTCAGTGGGAGTCTCAGACGGTATCGCAGCCTCTGGCAGCGGCTATGTAGGCGTCTCAGTCGCTGCCGCTGTCGATTGGGGGGTCTGCTGCCATCTCAATCCCAATATCTACACCTATCTGCCTCAGTCAGCGTCTCCGTCAGCGTCGCTCCCTCTGTCAGCGTCTCTGTAGGCGTCTCAGCCGCTGCCGCCGTCGATTGGGTGGGTCTGCTGCCATCTCTATGCCAATATCTACCCCTACCTGCCGCAGTCGGCGTCTCAGTCGGCGTCGCAGCCTCTGTCAGCGTCGCACCCTCTGTCAGCGGCGCACCCTCTGTCAGCTTCTCTGTAGGCGTTTCAGTCGCTGCCGCTGTCGATTGGGGTGGTCTGCTCCCTTCTCTATGCCTATCTCTTCCCCTATCTGCCTCAGTCGGCGTCACAGTCGGCTTCGCAGCCTCTGCCAGCGTCTATGTCTTCGCCTCAGTCGCTGCCGCTGTCGATTGGTGGGGGGGGGGGGTCTGCTGCCTTCTCTATGCCTATATCTACTCCTACCTGCCGCAGTCGGCGTCACAGTCGGCTTCGCAGCCTCTGTCAGCGTCTCTGTAGGCGTCTCAGTCGCCGTCGCTGTCGATTGGGGGTTCTGCTGCCTTCTCTATGGCTATATCTACCCCTACCTGAATCAGTCGGCGTCACACTCGGCTTCTCAGTCTCTGTCAGCGTCTCTTGTAGGCGTCTCAGTTGTTGCCGCTGTCGATTGGTGGGTCTGCTGCCTTCTCTATGCCTATATCTACCCCTACCTGCCGCAGTCGGCGTCACAGTCGGCTTCGCAGCCTCTGTCAGCGTCTCTGTAGGCGTCTCAGTCGCCGCCGCTGTCGACTGGGGGTTCTGCTGCCTTCTCTATGGCTATATCTACCCCCACCTGCCTCAGTCGGCGTCACAGTCGGCTTCTCAGCCTTTGTCAGCGTATCTGTAGGCGTCTCAGTTTTTGCCGCTGTGTTATTTGGGGGTCTGCTGCCTTCTCTATGCCTATATCTACCCCTATCTGCCTCAGTCGGCATCTCAGTCAGTGTCGTAGCCTCTTTCAGCGTCTCTGTAGGCGTCTCAGTCGTTGCCGCTGTCGATTGGGGGGTCTGCTGCCAACTGTATACCTTTATCTACTCCTATCTGCCTCAGTCGGCATCTAAGTCGGCGTCGCAGCCTCTGTCAGCGTCTCTGTAGGCGTCTCAGTTGTTGCCGCTGTCGACTGGTGGGTCTGCTGCCTTACCTATGCCTATATCTACCTCTACCTGCCTCAGTCAGCGTCACAGTCGGCTTCGCAGTCTCTGTCAGCGTCTCTGTAGGCGTCTCAGTCGCGGCCGCTGTCGATTGGGGGTTCTGGTGCTTTCTCTATGCCTATATCTACCCCTATCTGAATCAGTCGGCGTCTCAGTCGGCGTCGCAGGCTCTATCAGCGTTTTTGTAGGCGTCTCAGTCGCTGACGCTGTCGATTGGAGGGTCTGCTGCCTTCTCTATCCCTATATCTACCCTTATCTGCCTTAGTCGGCGTCTCAGTCGGCGTCCCAGCCTCTGTCAGCGTATCTGTAGGCGTCTCAGTCGCTGCCGCTGTCGATTGGGGGGTCTGCTGCCTTCTCTATGTCAATATCTACCTGTGTCTGCCTCAGTCGGTGTCTCGGCCTCTGTCAGAGTCTCTGTAGGCGTCTCAGTCGCTGCCACTGTCGATTGGTGGGTCTGCTGCCTTCTGTATGCCTATATCTACCCCTATCTGCCTCAGTCGGCTTCTCAGTCGTTGTCCCAGCCTCTGTCAGCGTATCTGTAGGCGTCTCAGTCGCTGCCGCTGTCGATTGGGGGGTCTGCTGCCTTCTCTATGTCAATATCTACCTGTATCTGCCTCAGTCGGTGTCTCAGCCTCTGTCAGAGTCTCTGTAGACGTCTCAGTCGCTGCCGCTGTCGATTGGTTGGTCTGCTGCCTTCTGTATGCCTATATCTACCCCTATCTGCCTCAGTCGGCATCTCAGTCGGCGTCGCAGACTCTGTCAGCGTCTCTGTAGGCGTCTCTGTATTCGTCTCAGTTGTTGCCGCTGTCGATTGGGGGGTCTGCTGCCTTCTCTATCCCTATATCTACCCTTATCTGCCTTAGTCGGCGTCCCAGCCTCTGTCAGCGTATCTGTAGGCGTCTCAGTCGCTGCCGCTGTCGATTGGGGGGTCTGCTGCCTTCTCTATGTCAAGATCTACCTGCATCTGCCTCAGTCGGTGTCTCAGCCTCTGTCAGAGTCTCTGTAGGCATCTCAGTCGCTGCCGCTGTTGATTGGTGGGTCTGCTGCCTTCTGTATGCCTATATCAACCCCTATCTGCCTCAGTCGGCATCTCAGTCGGCGTCGCAGACTCTGTGAGCGTCTTTGTAGGTGTCTCAGTCGATGCCGCTGTCGATTGGGGGGTCTGCTGCCGTCTCTAAGCCTATATCTACCCTTATCTGGCTCAGTCGGCGTGGCAGCCTCTGTCAGCGTCTCTGAATGCGTTTCATTTGTTGCCGCTGTCGATTAGGGGGGTCTGCTGCCTTCTCTATGCCTATGTCTACCCCTCTCAGCCTCAATCGGCATCTCAGTCGGCGTCGCAGCCTCTGTCAGCGACTCTGTAGGCGTCTCAATCGCTGCCGCCGGAGATTGGGGGGTCTGCTGCATTCTCTATGCCAATATCTACCTGTATCTGCCTCAGTCGGTGTCTCAGCCTCTGTCAGAGTCTCTGTAGGCGTCTCAGTCGCTGCCGCTTTCGATTGGTGTGTCTGCTGCCTTCTGTATGCCTATATCTACCCCTATCTGCCTCAGTCGGCATCTCAGTCGGCGTCGCAGACTCTGTCAGCGTCTGTGTAGGCGTCTCAGTTGTTGCCGCTATCGATTGGTGGGTCTGCTGCCTTCTCTATGCCTATATCTACCCCTGTCTGCCTCAGTCGGCATCTCAGTCAGCGTCGCAGACTCTGTCAGCGTCTCTGTAGGCGTCTCAGTTGTTGCCGCCGTCGATTGGGGGGGTCTGCTGCCTTCTCTATGTCAATATCTACCTGTATCTGCCTCAGTCGGTGTCTCAGCCTCTGTCAGCGTCTCTGTAGGCGTCTCGGTAGCTGCCGCTATCGATTGGGGGTCTGCTGCTTTCTCTATGCCTATATCTACCCCTGTCTGCCTCAGTCGGCATCTCAGTCGGCGTCGCAGCATCTGTCAGCGTCTCTGTAGGCGTCTCAGTTGTTGCCGCTGTCGACTGGTGGGTCTGCTGCCTTATCTCTGCCTATATCTACCTCTACCTGCCTCAGTCAGCGTCACAGTCGGCTTCGCAGTCTCTGTCAGCGTCTCTGTAGGCGTCTCAGTCGCCGCCGCTGTCGATTGGGGGTTCTGCTGCTTTCTCTATGCCTATATCTACCCCTATCTGTCTCAGTCGGCGTCTCAGTCGGCGTCGCAGCCTCTATCAGCGTCTTTGTAGGCGTCTCAGTCGCTGACGCTGTCGATTGGGGGGGTCTGCTGCCTTCTCTATCCCTATATCTACCCTTATCTGCCTTAGTCGGCATCTCAGTCGGCGTCGCAGCCTCTGTCAGCGTATCTGTAGGCGTCTCAGTCGCTGCCGCTGGCGATTGGGGGGTCTGCTGCCTTCTCTATGTCAATATCGACCTGTATCTGCCTCAGTCGGTGTCTCAGCCTCTGTCAGAGTCTCTGTAGGCGTCTCAGTCGCTGCCGCTGTCGATTGGTGGGTCTGCTGCCTTCTGTATGCCTATATCTACCCCTATCTGCCTCAGTCGGCATCTCAGTCGGCGTCGCAGACTCTGTCAGCGTCTCTGTAGGCGTCTCAGTTGTTGCCGCTGTCGATTGGGGGGTCTGCTGCCTTCTCTATGCCTATGTCTACCCCTCTCAGCCTCAGTCGGCGTCTCAGTCGGCGTCGCAGCCTCTGTCAGCGACTCTGTAGGCGTCTCAATCGCTGCCGCCGTCGATTGGGGGGTCTGCTGCATTCTCTATGCCAATATTTACCCCTATCTGCCTCGGTCGGCGTCGAAGCCTCTGTCAGCGTCTCTGTAGGCGTTTCATTCACTGCCGCTGTCTTTTGGGGGGTCTGCTGCCTTCTCTAAGCCTATATCTACCCTTATCTGCCTCAGTCGGCATTTCAGTCGGCGTCGCAGCCTCTGTCAGCGTCTCTGAATGCGGCTCAGTCGCTGCCGCTATCCATTCTGCTGCCAACTGTATGCCTATATCTACTCCTATCTGCCTCAGCCGGCATCTCAGTCGGCGTCGCAGCCTCTGTCAGCGTATCTGTAGGCGTCTCAGTTGTTGCCGCTGTCGACTGTTGGGTCTGCTGCCTTCTCTATGCCTATATCTATCTCTACCTGCCTCAGTCAGCGTCACAGTCGTTTTCGCAGTCTCTATCAGCGTCTTTGTAGGCGTCTCAGTCGCTGACGCTGTCGATTGGGGGTCTGCTTCCTTCTCTATGCCTATATCTGCCCTTATCTGCCTTAGTCGGCGTCTCAGTCGGCGTCGCAGCCTCTGTCAGCGTATCTGTAGGCGTCTCAGTCGCTGCCGCTGTCGATTGGGGGGTCTGCTGCCTTCTCTATGTCAATATCTACCTGTATCTGCCTCAGTCGGCGTCTCAGCCTCTGTCAGAGTCTCTGTAGGCGTCTCAGTCGCTGCCGCTGTCGATTGGGAGGTCTGCTGCCTTCTCTATGCCAATATCTACCCCTCTCTGCATCACTCGGCGTCTCAGTCGGCGTCGCAGCCTCTATCAGCGTCTCTGTAGCATATCAGTCGCTGCCGCTGTCGATTGCGGGGTTTGCTGCATTCTCTATGCCAATATTTACCCCTATCTGCCTCGGTCGGCGTCGAAGCCTCTGTCAGCGTCTCTGTAGGCGTTTCATTCACTGCCGCTGTCTTTTGGGGGGTCTGCTGCCTTCTCTAAGCCTATATCTACCCTTATCTGCCTCAGTCGGCATTTCAGTCGGCGTCGCAGCCTCTGTCAGCGTCTCTGAATGCGGCTCAGTCGCTGCCGCTATCCATTCTGCTGCCAACTGTATGCCTATATCTACTCCTATCTGCCTCAGCCGGCATCTCAGTCGGCGTCGCAGCCTCTGTCAGCGTATCTGTAGGCGTCTCAGTTGTTGCCGCTGTCGACTGTTGGGTCTGCTGCCTTCTCTATGCCTATATCTATCTCTACCTGCCTCAGTCAGCGTCACAGTCGTTTTCGCAGTCTCTATCAGCGTCTTTGTAGGCGTCTCAGTCGCTGACGCTGTCGATTGGGGGTCTGCTTCCTTCTCTATGCCTATATCTGCCCTTATCTGCCTTAGTCGGCGTCTCAGTCGGCGTCGCAGCCTCTGTCAGCGTATCTGTAGGCGTCTCGGTCGCTGCCGCTGTCGATTGGGGGGTCTGCTGCCTTTTCTATGTCAATATCTACCTGTATCTGCCTCAGTCGGCGTCTCAGCCTCTGTCAGAGTCTCTGTAGGCGTCTCAGTCGCTGCCGCTGTCGATTGGGGGGTCTGCTGCCTTCTCTATGCCAATATCTACCCCTCTCTGCCTCAGTCGGCGTCTCAGTCGGCGTCGCAGCCTCTATCAGCGTCTCTGTAGCATATCAGTCGCTGCCGCTGTCGATTGCGGGGTTTGCTGCTCTCTCTATGACAATATCTACCCCTATCTGCCTCAGTCGGCGTCGCAGCCTCTGTCAGCGTCTCTGTAGGCGTCTCAGTCGCTGCCGCAGTCGATTGGGGGGTCTGCTGCGAACTGTATACCTATATCTACCCCTATCTGCCTCAGTCGGCATCTCAGTCAGCGTCGCAGCCTCTATCAGCGTCTCTGTAGGCGTCGTAGTTGTTGCCGCTGTCGACTGGTGGGTCTGCTGGATTCTCTATGCCTATATCTACCCTTATCTGCCTTAGTCGGCGTCTCAGTCGGCGTCGAAGCCTCTGTCAGCGTCTCTGTAGGCGTCTCAGTTGTTGCCGCTGTCGATTTTTGGGTCTGCTGCCTTCTCTATGCCTATATATACCCCTGTCTGCCTCAGTCGGCATCTCAGTCAGCGTCGTAGCCTCTGTCAGCGTCTCTGTAGGCGTCTCGGTAGCTGCCGCTATCGATTGGGGGGTCTGCTGCCAACTCTGTGCCTATATCTACTCCTATCTGCCTCAGTCGGCATCTCAGTCGGCGTCGCAGCCTCTGTCAGCGTCTCTGTAGGCGCCTCAGTTGTTGCCGCTGTCGACTGGTGGGTCTGCTGCCTTATCTATGCCTATATCTACCTCTACCTGCCTCAGTCAGCGTCACAGTCGGCTTCGCAGTCTCTGTCAACGTCTCTGTAGGCGTCTCAGTCGCTGACGCTGTCGATTGGGGGGTCTGCTGCCTTCTCTATCCCTATATCTACCCTTATCTGCCTTAGTCGGCATCTCAGTCGGCGTCGCAGCCTCTGTCAGCGTATCTGTAGGCGTCTCAGTCGCTGCCGCTGGCGATTGGGGGGTCTGCTGCCTTCTCTATGTCAATATCTACCTGTATCTGCCTCAGTCGGTGTCTCAGCCTCTGTCAGAGTCTCTGTAGGCGTCTCAGTCGCTGCCGCTGTCGATTGGTGGGTCTGCTGCCTTCTGTATGCCTATATCTACCCCTATCTGCCTCAGTCGGCATCTCAGTCGGCGTCGCAGACTCTGTCAGCGTCTCTGTAGGCGTCTCAGTTGTTTCCGCTGTCGATTGGGGGGTCTGCTGCCTTCTCTATGCCTATGTCTACCCCTCTCAGCCTCAGTCGGCGTCGCAGCCTCTGTCAGCGACTCTGTAGGCGTCTCAATCGCTGCCGCCGTCGATTGGGGGGTCTGCTGCATTCTCTATGCCAATATTTACCCCTATCTGCCTCGGTCGGCGTCGAAGCCTCTGTCAGCGTCTCTGTAGGCGTTTCATTCACTGCCGCTGTCTTTTGGGGGGTCTGCTGCCTTCTCTAAGCCTATATCTACCCTTATCTGCCTCAGTCGGCATTTCAGTCGGCGTCGCAGCCTCTGTCAGCGTCTCTGAATGCAGCTCAGTCGCTGCCGCTATCCATTCTGCTGCCAACTGTATGCCTATATCTACTCCTATCTGCCTCAGCCGGCATCTCAGTCGGCGTCGCAGCCTCTGTCAGCGTATCTGTAGGCGTCTCAGTTGTTGCCGCTGTCGACTGGTGGGTCTGCTGCCTTCTCTATGCCTATATCTATCTCTACCTGTCTCAGTCAGCGTCACAGTCGGCTTCGCAGTCTCTGTCAGCGTCTCTGTAGGCGCCTCAGTCGCCGCCGCTGTCGATTGGGGGTTCTGCTGCCTTCTCTATGGCTATATCTACCCCTACCTGACTCAGTCGGCGTCACAGTCGGCTTCTCAGCCTCTGTCAGCGTCTCTGTTGGCGTCTCAGTTGTTGCCGCTGTCGATTGGTGGGTCTGCTGCCTTCTCTATGCCTATATCTACCCCTACCTGCCGCAGTCGGCGTCACAGTCGGCTTCGCAGCCTCTGTCAGCGTCTCTGTAGGTGTCTCAGTCGCCGCCGCTGTCGATTGGTGGGTCTGCTGCCTTCTCTATGCCTATATCTACCCCTACCTGCCTCAGTCGGCGTCACAGTCGGCTTCTCAGCCTCTGTCAGCGTCTCTGTTGGCGTCTCAGTTGTTGCCGCTGTCGATTGGGGGTTCTGCTGCCTTCTCTATGGCTATATCTACCCCTACCTGCCTCAGTCGGCGTCACAGTCGGCTTCTCAGCCTCTGTCAGCGTATCTGTAGGCGTCTCAGTTTTTGCCGCTGTGTTATTTGGGGGTCTGCTGCCTTCTCTATGCTTATATCTACCCCTATCTGCCTCAGTTGGCATCTCAGTCAGCGCCGTAGCCTCTGTCAGCGTCTCTGTAGGCGTCTCAGTAGCTGCCGCTATCGATTGGGGGGTCTGCTGCCAACTGTATGCCTATATCTACTCCTATCTGCCTCAGTCGGCATCTCAGTCGGCATCGCACCCTCTGTCAGCGGCGCAAGCTCTGTCAGCTTCTCTGTAGGTGTGTCAGTCGCTTCCGCTGTCGATTGGGGTGGTCTGCTCCCTTCTCTATGCATATCTCTTCCCCTATCTGCCTCAGTCGGCGCCACAGTCGGCTTCGCAGCCTCTGTCAGCGTTTATGTCTTCGCCTCAGTCGCTGCCGCTGTCGATTGGGGGGGGTCTGCTGCCTTCTCTATGCCTATCTCTTCCCCTATCTGCCTCAGTCGGCGCCACAGTCGGCATTGCAGCCTCTGTCAGTGTCTATGTCTTCGCCTCAGTCGCTGCCGCTTTCGATTGGGCGAGTCTGCTTGCTGCTCTATGCCAATATCTACCCCTATCTGCCTCAGTCAGCGTCTCAGTCAGCGTCGCACCCTCTGTCAGCATCTCTGTAGGCGTCTCAGTCGCTGCCGCTGTCGATTGGTTGGTCTGCTGCCTTCTCTATGCCTATATCTACCCCTACCTTCCTCAGTCGGCATCTCAGTCGGAGTCGCAGCCTCTGTCAGCGTCTCTGTAGTCGTCTCATTTGTTGCCGCTGTCGATTGGGGGGGTCTGCAGCCTTCTCTATGCCTATGTCTACCCCTCTCAGCCTCAGTCGGCGTCTCAGACGGCGTCGCAGCCTCTGTCAGCGTCTCTGTAGGCGTCTCAATCGCTGCCACCGTCGATTGGGGAGTCTGCTGCATTCTCTATGCCAATATCTACGCTTATCTGCCTCAGTCGGCATCGCAGCCTCTGTCAGTGTCTATGTAATCGTCTCAGTCGCTGCCGCTGTCGATTGGGAGGCCTTCTGCCTTCTGTGTACCTATATCTACGCCAATCTGCCTCAGTCGGCATCTCAGTCAGCGTCGTAGCCTCTGTCAGCGTCTCTGTAGGCGTCTCAGTCGCTGCCGCTGTCGATTGGGGGTTCTGCTGCTTTCTCTATGCCTATATCTACCCCTATCTGCCTTAGCCGGCGTCGCAGTCGGCGTCGCAGCCTCCGTCAGCGTATCTGTAGGCGTCTCAGTCTCTGCCGCTGTCGATTGGGGGGTCTGCTGCCTTCTCTATGTCAATATCTACCTGTATCTGCCTCAGTCGGTGTCTCAGCCTCTGTCAGAGTCTCTGTAGGCGTCTCAGTCGGCGTCGCAGCCTCTATCAGCGTCTTTGTAGGCGTCTCAGTCGCTGACGCTGTCGATTGGGGGTTCTGCTGCTTTCTCTATGCCTATATCTACCCCTATCTGCCTCAGTCGGCGTCGCAGCCTCTATCAGCGTCTTTGTAGGCGTCTCAGTCGCTGACGCTGTCGATTGGGGGTCTGCTGCCTTCTCTATCCCTATATCTACCCTTATCTGCCTTAGTCGGCGTCTCAGTCGGCTTCTCAGCCTCTGTCAGCGTCTTTGTAGGTGTCTCAGTCGATGCCGCTGTCGATTGGGGGGTCTGCTGCCGTCTCTAAGCCTATATCTACCCCTATCTGCCTCAGTCGACGTCGCAGCCTCTGTCAGCGTCTCTGAATGCGTCTCATTTGTTGCCGCTGTCGATTGGGGGGTCTGCTGCTTTCTCTATGCCTATATCTACCCCTATCTGCCTTAGCCGGCGTCTCAGTCGGCGTCGAAGCCTCTGTCAGCGTCTCTGTAGGCGTTTCATTCACAGCTGCTGTCTTTTGGGGGGTCTGCTGCCTTCTCTAAGCCTATATCTACCCTTATCTGCCTCAGTCGGCATTTCAGTCGGCGTCGCAGCCTCTGTCAGCGTCTCTGGATGCGGCTCAGTCTCTGCCGCTATCCATTGGGGGGTCTGCTGCCAACTGTATGCCTATATCTACTCCTATCTGCCTCAGTCGGCATCTCAGTCGGCGTCGCAGCCTCTGTCAGCGTCTCTGTAGGCGTCTCAGTTGTTGCCGCTGTCGACTGGTGGGTCTGCTGCCTTCTCTATGCCTATATCTACCTCTACCTGCCTCAGTCAGCGTCACAGTCGGCTTCGCAGTCTCTGTCAGCGTCTCTGTAGGAGTCTCAGTCGCCGCAGGTGACGATTGGGGGTTCTGCTGCTTTCTCTATGCCTATATCTACCCCTATCTGCCTCAGTCGGCGTCTCAGTCGGCGTCTCAGTCGGCGTCGAAGCCTCTATCAGCGTCTTTGTAGGCGTCTCAGTCGCTGACGCTGTCGATTGGGGGGTCTGCTGCCTTCTCTATCCCTATATCTACCCTTATCTGCCTTAGTCGGCGGCTCAGTCGGCGTCGCAGCCTCTGTCAGCGTCGTAGCCTCTGTGAGCGTCTCTGTATGCGTCTCAGTCGCTTCCGCTGTCGATTGGGGGTCTGCTGCCAACTGTATCCCTATATCTACCCCTATCTGACTCAGTCGGCATCTCAGTCGGCTTCGCAGTCTCTGTCAGCGTCTCTGTAGGCGTCTCAGTCGCCGCCGCTGCCGATTGGGGGTTCTGCTGCTTTCTCTATACCTATATCTACCCCTATCTGCCTCAGTCGGCGTCTCAGTTGGCGTCGCAGCCTCTATCAGCGTCTTTGTAGGCGTCTCAGTCGCTGACGCTGTCGATTGGGGGGTCTGCTGCCTTCTCTATGCCAATATCTACCCCTCTCTGCCTCAGTCGGCATCTCAGTCGGCTTCGCAGCCTCTGTCAGCGCCTCTGTAGGCGTCTCAGTCGCTGCCGCTGTCGATTGGGGGGTATGCTGCCTTCTCTATGCCTATATCTGCCCTTATCTGCCTCAGTCGGCGTCTCAGTCGGCGTCGCAGCCTCTATCAGCGTCTTTGTAGGCGTCTCAGTCGCTGACGCTGTCGATTGGGGGGTCTGCTGCCTTCTCTATGCCTATATCTGCCCTTATCTGCGTTAGTCGGCATCGCAGCCTCTGTCAGTGTCTATGTAGGCGTTTCAGTCGCTGCCGCTGTCGATTGGAGGGTCTGCTGCCTTCTGTATGCCTATATCTACCCCTATCTGCCTCAGTCGGCATCTCAGTCGGCGCCGCAAACTCTATCAGCGTATCTGTAGGCGTCTCAGTTGTTGCCGGTGTCGATTGGTGGGTCTGCTGCTTTCTCTATGCCTATATCTACCCCTACCTGCCTCAGTCGGCATCTTAGTCGGCGTCGCAGCCTCTGTCAGCGTCTCTGTAGGAGTCTCATTTGTTGCCGCTGTCGATTGGGGTGGTCTGCTTCCTTCTCTATGCCTATGTCTACCCCTATCTGCCTCAGTGGGAGTCTCAGACGGTATCGCAGCCTCTGGCAGCGGCTACGTAGGCGTCTCAGTCGCTGCCGCTGTCGATTGGGGGGTTTGCTGCCATATCAATCCCAATATCTACACCTATCTGCCTCAGTCAGCGTCTCAGTCAGCGTCGCTCCCTCTGTCAGCGTCTCTGTAGGCGTCTCAGTCGCTGCCGCCGTCGATTGGGTGGGTCTGCTGCCATGTCTATGCCAATATCTACCCCTACCTGCCGCAGTCGGCGTCACAGTCGGCTTCTCAGCCTCTCTCAGCGTATCTGTTCTCTATGCCTATGGCTACCCCTGTCTGCCTCAGTCGGCGTCTCAGTCGGCTTCGGAGCCTCTGTCAGCGTCTATGTCTTCGCCTCAGTCGCTGCCGCTGTCGATTGGTGGGGGGGGGGTCTGCTGCCTTCTCTATGCCTATATCTACTCCTACCTGCCGCAGTCGGCGTCACAGTCGGCTTCGCAGCCTCTGTCAGCGTCTCTGTAGGCGTCTCAGTCGCCGCCGCTGTCGATTGGGGGTTCTGCTGCCTTCTCTATGGCTATATCTACCCCCACCTGCCTCAGTCGGCGTCACAGTCGGCTTCTCAGCCTTTGTCAGCGTATCTGTAGGCGTCTCAGTTTTTGCCGCTGTGTTATTTGGGGGTCTGCTGCCTTCTCTATGCCTATATCTACCCCTATCTGCCTCAGTCGGCATCTCAGTCGGCGTCGCAGGCTCTATCAGCGTTTTTGTAGGCGTCTCAGTCGCTGACGCTGTCGATTGGAGGGTCTGCTGCCTTCTCTATCCCTATATCTACCCTTATCTGCCTTAGTCGGCGTCTCAGTCGGCGTCCCAGCCTCTGTCAGCGTATCTGTAGGCGTCTCAGTCGCTGCCGCTGTCGATTGGGGGGTCTGCTGCCTTCTCTATGTCAATATCTACCTGTATCTGCCTCAGTCGGTGTCTCGGCCTCTGTCAGAGTCTCTGTAGGCGTCTCAGTCGCTGCCGCTGTCGATTGGTGGGTCTGCTGCCTTCTGTATGTCTATATCTACCCCTATCTGCCTCAGTCGGCGTCTCAGTCGGCGTCCCAGCCTCTGTCAGCCTATCTGTAGGCGTCTCAGTCGCTGCCGCTGTCGATTGGGGGGTCTGCTGCCTTCTCTATGTCAATATCTACCTGTATCTGCCTCAGTCGGTGTCTCAGCCTCTGTCAGAGTCTCTGTAGACGTCTCAGTCGCTGCCGCTGTCGATTGGTGGGTCTGCTGCCTTCTGTATGCCTATATCTACCCCTATCTGCCTCAGTCGGCATCTCAGTCGGCGTCGCAGACTCTGTCAGCGTCTCTGTAGGCGTCTCTGTATTCGTCTCAGTTGTTGCCGCTGTCGATTGGGGGGTCTGCTGCCTTCTCTATCCATATATCTACCCTTATCTGCCTTAGTCGGCGTCCCAGCCTCTGTCAGCGTATCTGTAGGCGTCTCAGTCGCTGCCGCTGTCGATAGGGGGGTCTGCTGCCTTCTCTATGTCAATATCTACCTGCATCTGCCTCAGTCGGTGTCTCAGCCTCTGTCAGAGTCTCTGTAGGCGTCTCAGTCGCTGCCGCTGTCGATTGGTGGGTCTGCTGCCTTCTGTATGCCTATATCTACCCCTATCTGCCTCAGTCGGCATCTCAGTCGGCGTCGCAGACTCTGTCAGCGTCTTTGTAGGTGTCTCAGTCGATGCCGCTGTCGATTGGGGGGTCTGCTGCCGTCTCTAAGCCTATATCTACCCTTATCTGGCTCAGTCGGCGTGGCAGCCTCTGTCAGCGTCTCTGAATGCGTTTCATTTGTTGCCGCTGTCGATTAGGGGGGTCTGCTGCCTTCTCTATGCCTATGTCTACCCCTCTCAGCCTCAATCGGCGTCTCAGTCGGCGTCGCAGCCTCTGTCAGCGACTCTGTAGGCGTCTCAATCGCTGCCGCCGTCGATTGGGGGGGTCTGCTGCATTCTCTATGCCAATATCTACCCATATCTGCCTCAGTCGGCGTCGAAGCCTCTGTCAGCGTCTCTGTAGGCGTTTCATTCACTGCCGCTGTCTTTTGGGGGGTCTGCTGCCTTCTCTAAGCCTATATCTACCCTTATCTGCCTCAGTCGGCATTTCAGTCGACGTCGCAGCCTCTGTCAGCGTCTCTGAATGCGGCTCAGTCGCTGCCGCTATCCATTGGGGGGGTCTGCTGCCAACTGTATGCCTATATCTAATCCTATCTGCCTCAGCCGGCATCTCAGTCGGCGTCGCAGCCTCTGTCAGCGTCTCTGTAGGCGTCTCAGTTGTTGCCGCCGTCGACTGGTGGGTCTGCTGCCTTCTCTATGCCAATATCTACCCCTTTCTGCCTCAGTCGGCGTCTCAGTCGGCGTCGCAGCCTCTATCAGCGTCTCTGTAGCATATCAGTCGCTGCCGCTGTCGATTGGGGGGTTTGCTGCTCTCTCTATGACAATATCTACCCCTATCTGCCTCAGCCGGCGTCGCAGCCTCTGTCAGCGTCTCTGTAGGCGTCTCAGTCGCTGCCGCAGTCGATTGGGGGGTCTGCTGCCAACTGTATACCTATATCTACCCCTATCTGCCTCGGTCGGCATCTCAGTCAGCGTCGCAGCCTCTATCAGCGTCTCTGTAGGCGTCGTAGTTGTTGCCGCTGTCGACTGGTGGGTCTGCTGGATTCTCTATGCCTATATCTACACTTATCTGCCTTAGTCGGCGTCTCAGTCGGCGTCGCAGCCTCTGTCAGCGTCTCTGTAGGCGTCTCATTTGTTGCCGCTGTCGATTGGGGTGGTCTGCTTCCTTCTCTATGCCTATGTCTACCCCTATCTGCCGCAGTCGGAGTCGCAGACGGCATCGCAGTCGCATGTAGGCGTCTCAGTCGCTGCCGCTGTCGATTGGTCTGCTGCCATCTCAATGCCAATATCTACCCCTATCTGCCTCAGTCAGCGTCTCAGTCAGCGTCGCTCCCTCTGTCAGCGTCTCTGTAGGCGTCTCAGTTGCTGCCGCCGTCGATTGGGTGGGTCTGCTGCCATCTCTATGCCAATTTCTACCCTTATCTGCCTCAGTCGGCGTCGCAGCCTCTGTCAGCGTCTCTGTAGGCATCGCACTCGCTGCCGCTGTCGATTGGGGGTCTGCTGCCAACTGTGTGCCTTTATCTACCCTATCTGCCTCAGTCGGCATCTCAGTCGGCGTCGCAGCCTCTGTCAGCGTCTCTGTAGGCGTCTCAGTTGTTGCCGCCGTCGACTGGTGGGTCTGCTGCCTTCTCTATGCCTATATCTACCCCTACCTGCCGCAGTTGGCGTCACAGTCGGCTTCGCAGCCTCTGTCAGCGTCTCTGTAGGCGTCTCAGTCGCCGCCGCTGTCGATTGGGGGTTCTGCTGCCTTCTCTATGGCTATATCTACCCCTACCTGCCTCAGTTGGCGTCACAGTCGGCTTCTCAGCCTCTATCAGCGTCTTTGTAGGCGTCTCAGTCGCTGACGCTGTCGATTGGGGGGGTCTGCTGCCTTCTCTATCCCTATATCTACATTTATCTGCGTTAGTCGGCATCTCAGTCGGCGTCGCAGCCTCTGTCAGCGTACCTGTAGGCGTCTTAGTCGCTGCCGCTGTCGATTGTGGGGTCTGCTGCCTTCTCTATGTCAATATCTACCTGTATCTGCCTCAGTCGGTGTCTCAGCGTCTGTCAGAGTCTCTGTAGGCGTCTCAGTCCCTGCCGCTTTCGATTGGTGGGTCTGCTGCCTTCTGTATGCCTATATCTAACCCTATCTGCCTCAGTCGGCATCTCAGTCGGCGTCGCAGACTCTGTCAGCGTCTGTGTAGGCCTCTCAGTTGTTGCCGCTGTCGATTGGTTGGTCTGCTGCCAACTGTATACCTATATCTACCCCTATCTGCCTCAGTCGGCATCTCAGTCAGCGTCGCAGCTTCTATCAGCGTCTCTGTAGGCGTCGTAGTTGTTGCCGCTGTCGACTGGTGGGTCTGCTGGATTCTCTATGCCTATATCTACTCTTATCTGCCTTACTCGGCGTGTCAGTCGGCGTCACAGCCTCTGTCAGCGTCTCTGTAGGCGTCTCATTTGTTGCCGCTGTCGATTGGGGTGGTATGCTTCCTTCTCTATGCCTATGTCTACCCCTATCTGCCGCAGTCGGAGTCTCAGACGGCATCGCAGCCTCTGGCAACGTCTATGTAGGCGTCTCAGTCGCTGCCGCTGTCGATTGGGGGGTCTGCTGCCATCTCAATGCCAATATCTACCCCTATCTGCCTCAGTCAGCGTCTCAGTCAGCGTCGCTCCCTCTGTCAGCGTCTCTGTAGGCGTCTCAGTTGCTGCCGCCGTCGATTGGGTGGGTCTGCTGCCATCTCTATGCCAATTTCTTCCCTTATCTGCCTCAGTCGGCGTCGCAGCCTCTGTCAGCGTCTCTGTAGGCATCTCAGTCGCTGCCGCTGTCGATTGGGGGTCTGCTGCCAACTGTGTGCCTTTATCTACCCTATCTGCCTCAGTCGGCATCTCAGTCGGCGTCGCAGCCTCTATCAGCGTTTCTGTAGGCGTCTCAGTTGTTGCCGCTGTCGATTGGTGGGTCTGCTGCCTTCTCTATGCCTATATCTACCCCTACATGCCGCAGTCGGCGTCACAGCCGGCTTCGCAGCCTCTGTCAGCGTCTCTGTAGGCGTCTCAGTCGCCGCCGCTGTCGATTGGGGGTTCTGCTGCCTTCTCTATGGCTATATCTACCCCTACCTGCCTCAGTCGGCGTCACAGTCGGGTTCTCAGTCTCTATCAGCGTCTTTGTAGGCGTCTCAGTCGCTGACGCTGTCGTTTGGGGGGTCTGCTGCCTTCTCTATCCCTATATCTACCCTTATCTACCTTATTCGGCATCTCAGTCGGCGTCGCAGCCTCTGTCAGCGTACCTGTAGGCGTCTCAGTCGCTGCCGCTGTCGATTGTGGGGTCTGCTGCCTTCTCTATGTCAATATCTACCTGTATCTGCCTCAGTCGGTGTCTCAGCGTCTGTCAGAGTCTCTGTAGGCGTCTCAGTCGCTGCCGCTTTCGATTGGTGGGTCTGCTGCCTTCAGTATGCCTATATCTAACCCTATCTGCCTCAGTCGGCATCTCAGTCGGCGTCGTAGCCTCTGTCAGCGTCTCTGTAGGCGTCTCAGTCGCTGCCGCTGTCGATTGGTGGGTCTGCAGCCTTCTGTATGCCTATATCTACCCCTATCTGCCTCAGTCGGCATCTCAGTCGGCGTCGCAGACTCTGTCAGCGTCTCTGTAGGCGTCTCAGTTGTTGCCGCCGTCGATTGGGGGGTCTGCTGCCTTCTCTATGTCAATATCTACCTGTATCTGCCTCAGTCGGTGTCTCAGCCTCTGTCAGAGTCTCTGTAGGCGTCTCAGTCGCTGCCGCTTTCGATTGGTGGGTCTGCTGCCTTCTGTATGCCTATATCTACCCCTATCTGCCTCAGTCGGCATCTCAGTCGGCGTCGCAGACTCTGTCAGCGTCTGTGTAGGCGTCTCAGTTGTTGCCGCTATCGATTGGTGGGTCTGCTGCCTTCTCTATGCCTATATCTACCCCTGTCTGCCTCAGTCGGCATCTCAGTCAGCGTCGTAGCCTCTGTCAGCGTCTCTGTAGGCGTCTCGGTAGCTGCCGCTATCGATTGGGGGGTCTGCTGCCAACTCTATGCCTATATCTACTCCTATCTGCCTCAGTCGGCATCTCAGTCGGCGTCGCAGCATCTGTCAGCGTCTCTGTAGGCGTCTCAGTTGTTGCCGCTGTCGACTGGTGGGTCTGCTGCCTTATCTATGCCTATATCTACCTCTACCTGCCTCAGTCAGCGTCACAGTCGGCTTCGCAGTCTCTGTCAGCGTCTCTGTAGGCGTCTCAGTCGCCGCCGCTGTCGATTGGGGGTTCTGCTGCTTTCTCTATGCCTATATCTACCCCTATCTGTCTCAGTCGGCGTCTCAGTCGGCGTCGCAGCCTCTATCAGCGTCTTTGTAGGCGTCTCAGTCGCTGACGCTGTCGATTGGGGGGGTCTGCTGCCTTCTCTATCCCTATATCTACCCTTATCTGCCTTAGTCGGCATCTCAGTCGGCGTCGCAGCCTCTGTCAGCGTATCTGTAGGCGTCTCAGTCGCTGCCGCTGGCGATTGGGGGGTCTGCTGCCTTCTCTATGTCAATATCTACCTGTATCTGCCTCAGTCGGTGTCTCAGCCTCTGTCAGAGTCTCTGTAGGCGTCTCAATCGCTGCCGCTGTCGATTGGTGGGTCTGCTGCCTTCTGTATGCCTATATCTACCCCTATCTGCCTCAGTCGGCATCTCAGTCGGCGTCGCAGACTCTGTCAGCGTCTCTGTAGGCGTCTCAGTTGTTGCCGCTGTCGATTGGGGGGTCTGCTGCCTTCTCTATGCCTATGTCTACTCCTCTCAGCCTCAGTCGGCGTCTCAGTCGGCGTCGCAGCCTCTGTCAGCGACTCTGTAGGCGTCTCAATCGCTGCCGCCGTCGATTGGGGGGTCTGCTGCATTCTCTATGCCAATATTTACCCCTATCTGCCTCGGTCGGCGTCGAAGCCTCCGTCAGCGTCTCTGTAGGCGTTTCATTCACTGCCGCTGTCTTTTGGGGGGTCTGCTGCCTTCTCTAAGCCTATATGTACCCTTATCTGCCTCAGTCGGCATTTCAGTCGGCGTCGCAGCCTCTGTCAGCGTCTCTGAATGCGGCTCAGTCGCTGCCGCTATCCATTCTGCTGCCAACTGTATGCCTATATCTACTCCTATCTGCCTCAGCCGGCATCTCAGTCGGCGTCGCAGCCTCTGTCAGCGTATCTGTAGGCGTCTCAGTTGTTGCCGCTGTCGACTGTTGGGTCTGCTGCCTTCTCTATGCCTATATCTATCTCTACCTGCCTCAGTCAGCGTCACAGTCGGCTTCGCAGTCTCTATCAGCGTCTTTGTAGGCGTCTCAGTCGCTGACGCTGTCGATTGGGGGGTCTGCTTCCTTCTCTATGCCTATATCTGCCCTTATCTGCCTTAGTCGGCGTCTCAGTCGGCGTCGCAGCCTCTGTCAGCGTATCTGTAGGCGTCTCGGTCGCTGCCGCTGTCGATTGGGGGGTCTGCTGCCTTTTCTATGTCAATATCTACCTGTATCTGCCTCAGTCGGCGTCTCAGCCTCTGTTAGAGTCTCTGTAGGCGTATCAGTCGCTGCCGCTATCGATTGGGAGGTCTGCTGCCTTCTCTAAGCCAATATCTACCCCTCTCTGCCTCAGTCGGCATCTCAGTCGGTTTCGCAGCCTCTGTCAGCGCCTCTGTAGGCGTCTCAGTCGCTGCCGCTGTCGATTGGGGGGTATGCTGCCTTCTCTATGCCTATATCTGCCCTTATCTGCCTCAGTCGGCGTCTCAGCCTCTGTCAGAGTCTCTGTAGGCGTCTCAGTCGCTGCCGCTGTCGATTGGGAGGTCTGCTGCCTTCTCTATGCCAATATCTACCCCTCTCTGCCTCAGTCGGCGTCTCAGTCGGCGTCGCAGCCTCTATCAGCGTCTCTGTAGCATATCAGTCGCTGCCGCTGTCGATTGGGGGGGTTTGCTGCTCTCTCTATGACAATATCTACCCCTATCTGCCTCAGTCGGCGTCGCAGCCTCTGTCAGCGTCTCTGTAGGCGTCTCAGTCGCTGCCGCAGTCGATAGGGGGGTCTGCTGCCAACTGTATACCTATATCTACCCCTATCTGCCTCAGTCGGCATCTCAGTCAGCGTCGCAGCTTCTATCAGCGTCTCTGTAGGCGTCGTAGTTGTTGCCGCTGTCGACTGGTGGGTCTGCTGGATTCTCTATGCCTATATCTACCCTTATCTGCCTTAGTCGGCGTCTCAGTCGGCGTCTCAGTCGGCATCGAAGCCTCTGTCAGCGTCTCTGTAGGCGTCTCAGTTGTTGCCGCTGTCGATTTTTGGGTCTGCTGCCTTCTCTATGCCTATATCTACCCCTGTCCGCCTCAGTCGGCATCTCAGTCAGCGTCGTAGCCTCTGTCAGCGTCTCTGTAGGCGTCTCGGTAGCTGCCGCTATCGATTGGGGGGTCTGCTGCCAACTCTGTGCCTATATCTACTCCTATCTGCCTCAGTTAGCGTCACAGTCGGCTTCGCAGTCTCTGTCAGCGTCTCTGTAGGCGTCTCAGTCGCCGCCGCTGTCGATTGGGGGTTCTGCTGCTTTCTCTATGCCTATATCTACCCCTATCTGCCTCAGTCGGCGTCTCAGTCGGCGTCGCAGCCTCTATCAGCGTCTTTGTAGGCGTCTCAGTCGCTGACGCTGGCGATTGGGGGGTCTGCTGCCTTCTCTATCCCTATATCTACCCTTATCTGCCTTAGTCGGCATCTCAGTCGGCGTCGCAGCCTCTGTCAGCGTATCTGTAGGCGTCTCAGTCGCTGCCGCTGGCGATTGGGGGGGTCTGCTGCCTTCTCTATGTCAATATCTACCTGTATCTGCCTCAGTCGGTGTCTCAGCCTCTGTCAGAGTCTCTGTAGGCGTCTCAGTCGCTGCCGCTGTCGATTGGTGGGTCTGCTGCCTTCTGTATGCCTATATCTACCCCTATCTGCCTCAGTCGGCATCTCAGTCGGCGTCGCAGACCCTGTCAGCGTCTCTGTAGGCGTCTCAGTTGTTTCCGCTGTCGATTGGGGGGTCTGCTGCCTTCTCTATGCCTATGTCTACCCCTCTCAGCCTCAGTCGGCGTCTCAGTCGGCGTCGCAGCCTCTGTCAGCGACCCTGTAGGCGTCTCAATCGCTGCCGTCGTCGATTGGGGGGTCTGCTGCATTCTCTATGCCAATATTTACCCCTACCTGCCTCAGTCGGCGTCACCGTCGGCTTCTCAGCCTCTGTCAGCGTATCTGTAGGCGTCTCAGTTTTTGCCGCTGTGTTATTTGGGGGTCTGCTGCCTTCTCTATGCTTATATCTACCCCTATCTGCCTCAGTTGGCATCTCAGTCAGCGCCGAAGCCTCTTTCAGCGTCTCTGTAGGCGTCTCAGTAGCTGCCGCTATCGATTGGGGGGTCTGCTGCCAACTGTATGCCTATATCTACTCCTATCTGCCTCAGTCGGCATCTCAGTCGGCATCGCACCCTCTGTCAGCGGCGCACCCTCTGTCAGCTTCTCTGTAGGCGTGTCAGTCGCTTCCGCTGTCGATTGGGGGGGTCTGCTGCCTTCTCTATGCCTATCTCTTCCCCTATCTGCCTCAGTCGGCGCCACAGTCGGCGTCGCAGCCTCCGTCAGCGTATCTGTAGGCGTCTCAGTCTCTGCCGCTGTCGATTGGGGGGTCTGCTGCCTTCTCTATGTCAATATCTACCTGTATCTGCCTCAGTCGGTGTCTCAGCCTCTGTCAGAGTATCTGTAGGCGTCTCAGTCGGCGTCGCAGCCTCTATCAGCGTCTTTGTAGGCGTCTCAGTCGCTGACGCTGTCGATTGGGGGTTCTGCTGCTTTCTCTATGCCTATATCTACCCCTATCTGCCTCAGTCGGCGTCTCAGTCGGCGTCGCAGCCTCTATCAGCGTCTTTGTAGGCGTCTCAGTCGCTGACGCTGTCGATTGGGGGTCTGCTGCCTTCTCTATCCCTATATCTACCCTTATCTGCCTTAGTCGGCGTCTCAGTCGGCTTCTCAGCCTCTGTCAGCGTCTTTGTAGGTGTCTCAGTCGATGCCGCTGTCGATTGGGGGGTCTGCTGCCGTCTCTAAGCCTATATCTACCCCTATCTGCCTCAGTCGACGTCGCAGCCTCTGTCAGCGTCTCTGAATGCGTCTCATTTGTTGCCGCTGTCGATTGGGGGGTCTTCTGCATTCCCTATGCCAATATCTACCCCTATCTGCCTCAGTCGGCGTCGAAGCCTCTGTCAGCGTCTCTGTAGGCGTTTCATTCACAGCCGCTGTCTTTTGGGGGGTCTGCTGCCTTCTCTAAGCCTATATCTACCCTTATCTGCCTCAGTCGGCATTTCAGTCGGCGTCGCAGCCTCTGTCAGCGTCTCTGGATGCGGCTCAGTCTCTGCCGCTATCCATTGGGGGGTCTGCTGCCAACTGTATGCCTATATCTACTCCTATCTGCCTCAGTCGGCATCTCAGTCGGCGTCGCAGCCTCTGTCAGCGTCTCTGTAGGCGTCTCAGTTGTTGCCGCTGTCGACTGGTGGGTCTGCTGCCTTCTCTATGCCTATATCTACCTCTACCTGCCTCAGTCAGCGTCACAGTCGGCTTCGCAGTCTCTGTCAGCGTCTCTGTAGGAGTCTCAGTCGCCGCAGGTGTCGATTGGGGGTTCTGCTGCTTTCTCTATGCCTATATCTACCCCTATCTGCCTCAGTCGGCGTCTCAGTCGGCGTCTCAGTCGGCGTCGAAGCCTCTATCAGCGTCTTTGTAGGCGTCTCAGTCGCTGACGCTGTCGATTGGGGGGTCTGCTGCCTTCTCTATCCCTATATCTACCCTTATCTGCCTTAGTCGGCGGCTCAGTCGGCGTCGCAGCCTCTGTCAGCGTCGTAGCCTCTGTGAGCGTCTCTGTATGCGTCTCAGTCGCTGCCGCTGTCGATTGGGGGTCTGCTGCCAACTGTATCCCTATATCTACCCCTATCTGACTCAGTCGGCATCTCAGTCGGCTTCGCAGTCTCTGTCAGCGTCTCTGTAGGCGTCTCAGTCGCCGCCGCTGCCGATTGGGGGTTCTGCTGCTTTCTCTATACCTATATCTACCCCTATCTGCCTCAGTCGGCGTCTCAGTTGGTATGCTGCCTTCTCTATGCCTATATCTGCCCTTATCTGCCTCAGTCGGCGTCTCAGTCGGCGTCGCAGCCTCTATCAGCGTCTTTGTAGGCGTCTCAGTCGCTGACGCTGTCGATTGGGGGGTCTGCTGCCTTGTCTATGCCTATATCTGCCCTTATCTGCGTTAGTCGGCGTCTCAGCCTCTGTCGGAGTCTCTGTAGGCGTCTCAGTCGCTGCCGCTGTCGATTGGGAGGTCTGCTGCCTTCTCTATGCCAATATCTATCCCTCTCTGCCTCAGTCGGCATCTCAGTCGGCGTCGCAGCCTCTATCAGCGTCTCTGTAGGCGTCTCAGTTGTTGCCGCTGTTGATTGGGTTTTCTGCTACCTTCTATATGCCTAAGCTAACCATCTCTGCCTCAGTCGGCCTCTCAGTCGGCGTCGCAGCCTCTGTCAGCGTCTCTGTAGGCATACCAGTGGCTGCCGCTGTCGATTGGGGGGTCTGCTGAATTCTCTATGCCTATATCTACCCCTACCTGCCTCAGTCGGCGTCACAGTAGGCTTCTCACCCTCTGTCAGCGTCTCTGTACGCATCTCAGTCGCTGCCGCTGTCGATTGGGGGGTTTGCTGCTCTCTCTATGACAATCTCTACCCCTATCTGCCTCAGTCGGCGTCGCAGCCTCTGTCAGCGTCTCTGTAGGCGTCTCAGTCGCTGCCGCTGTCGATTGGGGGGTCTGCTGCCAACTGTATACCTATATCTACTCATATCTGCCTCAGTCGGCATCTCAGTCAGCGTCGCAGCCTCTATCAGCGTCTCTGTAGGCGTCGTAGTTGTTGCCGCTGTCGACTGGTGGGTCTGCTGCATTCTCTATGCCTATATCTACCCTTATCTGCCTTAGTCGGCGTCTCAGTCGGCGTCGCAGCCTCTGTGAGCGTATCTGTAGGCGTCTCAGTCGCTGCCGCTGTCGATTGGGGGGATTGCTGCCTTCTGTATGCCTATATCTACCCCTACCTGCCTCAGTCGGCATCTCAGTCGGCGCCGCAGACTCTATCAGCGTCTCCGTAGGCGTCTCATTTGTGCCGCCGTCGATTGGGGTGGTCTGCTTCCTTCTCTATGCCTATGTCTACCCCTATCTGCCTCAGTCGGAGTCTCAGACGGCATCGCAGCCTCTGGCAGCGTCTATGTAGGCGTCTCAGTCGCTGCCGCTGTCGATTGGGGGGGGTCTGCTGCCATCTCAATGCCAATATCTACCCCTATCTGCCTCAGTCAGCCGCGCTCTCTCTGTCAGCGTCTCTGTAGGCGTCTCAGTCGCTGCCGCCGTCGATTGGATGGGTCAGCTGCCATCTCTATGCCAATATCTACCCTTATCTGCCTCAGTCGGCGTCGCAGCCTCTGTCAGCGTCTCTGTAGGCGTCTCAGTCGCTGCCGCTGTCGATTGCGGGTCTGCTGCCAACTGTGTGCTTTTATCTACCCTATCTGCCTCAGTCGGCATCTCAGTTGGCGTCGCAGCCTCTATCAGCGTCTCTGTAGGCGTCTCAGTTGTTCCCGCTGTTGATTGGTGGGTCTGCTGCCTTCTCTATGCCTATATCTACCCCTACCTGCCTCAGTCGGCATCTCAGTCGGCGTCGCAGCCTCTGTCAGCGTCTCTGTAGGCGTCTCATTTGTTGCCGCTGTCGATTGGGGGGTCTGCTGCCAACTGTATACCTATATCTACCCATATCTGCCTCAGTCGGCATCTCAGTCAGCGTCGCAGCCTCTATCAGCGTCTCTGTAGGCGTCTCAGTTGTTCCCGCTGTTGATTGGTGGGTCTGCTGCCTTCTCTATGCCTATATCTACCCCTACCTGCCTCAGTCGGCATCTCAGTCGGCGTCGCAGCCTCTGTCAGCGTCTCTGTAGGCGTCTCATTTGTTGCCGCCGTCGATTGGGGTGGTCTGCTTCCTTCTCTATGCCTATGTCTACCCCTATCTGCCTCAGTCGGAGTCTCAGACGGCATCGCAGCCTCTGGCAGCGTCTATGTAGGCGTCTCAGTCGCTGCCGCTGTCGATTGGGGGGGGGTCTGCTGCCATCTCAATGCCAATATCTACCCCTATCTGCCTCAGTCAGCCGCGCTCTCTCTGTCAGCGTCTCTGTAGGCGTCTCAGTCGCTGCCGCCGTCGATTGGATGGGTCAGCTGCCATCTCTATGCCAATATCTACCCTTATCTGCCTCAGTCGGCGTCGCAGCCTCTGTCAGCGTCTCTGTAGGCGTCTCAGTCGCTGCCGCTGTCGATTGCGGGTCTGCTGCCAACTGTGTGCTTTTATCTACCCTATCTGCCTCAGTCGGCATCTCAGTTGGCGTCGCAGCCTCTATCAGCGTCTCTGTAGGCGTCTCAGTTGTTGCCGCTGTCGATTGGTGGGTCTGCTGCGTTCTCTATGTCTATATGTACCCCTACCTGCCGCAGTCGGCGTCACAGTCGGCTTCGCAGCCTCTGTCAGCGTCTCTGTAGGCGTCTCAGTCGCCGCCGCTGTCGATTGGGGGTTCTGCTGCCTTCTGTATGGCTATATATACCCCTACCTGCCTCAGTCGGCGTCACAGTCGGCTTCTCAGCCTCTGTCAGCGTATCTGTAGGCGTCTCAGTTTTTGCCGCTGCGTTATTTGGGAGTCTGCTGCCTTCTCTATGCCTATGGCTACCCCTGTCTGCCTCAGTCGGCGTCTCAGTCGGCGTCGCAGCCTCTGTCAGCGTCGCACACTCTGTCAGCGGCGCACCCTCTGTCAGCTTCTCTGTAGGCGTGTCAGTCGCTGCCGCTGTCGATTTGGGTGGTCAGCTCCCTTCTCTATGAATATCTCTTCCCCTATCTGCCTCCGTCGGCGCCACAGTCGGCTTCGCAGCCTCTGTCAGCGTCTATGTCTTCGCCTCAGTCGCTGCCGCTGTCGATTGGGGGGGGGGTCTGCTGCTTTCTCTATGCCTATATCTACACCTATCTGCCTCAGTCGGCATCTCAGTCAGCGTCGTAGCCTCTGTCAGCGTAGCCTCAGTAGGCGTCTCAGTCGCTGCCGCTGTCGATTGGGGGGTCTGCTGCCAACTGTATGCCTATATCTACTCCTATCTGCCTCAGTCGGCATCTCAGTAGGCGTCGCAGCCTCTGTCAGCGTCTCTGTAGGCGTCTCAGTTGTTGCCGCTGTCGACTGGTGGGTCTGCTGCCTTATCTATGCCTATATCTACCTCTACCTGCCTCAGTCAGCGTCACAATCGGCTTCGCAGTCTCTGTCAGCGTCTCTGTAGGCGTCTCAGTCGCCGCCGCTGTCGATTGGGGGTTCTGCTGCTTTCTCTATGCCTATATCTACCCCTATCTGCCTCAGTCGGCGTCTCAGTCGGCGTCGCAGCCTCTATGAGCGTCTTTGTAGGCGTCTCAGTCGCTGACGCTGTCGATTGGGGGGTCTGCTGCCTTCTCTATCCCTATATCTACCCTTATCTGCATTAGTCGGCGTCTCAGTCGGCGTCTCAGCCTCTGTCAGCGTATCTGTAGGCGTCTCAGTCGCTGCCGCTGTCGATTGGGGGGTCTGCTGCCTTCTCTATGTCAATATCTACCTGTATCTGCCTCATTCGGTGTCTCAGCCTCTGTCAGAGTCTCTGTAGGCGTCTCAGTTGTTGCCGCTGTCGATTGGGTTTTCTGCTACCTTCTATATGCCTAAGCTAACCATCTCTGCCTCACTCGGCCTCTCAGTCGGCGTCGCAGCCTCTGTCAGCGTCTCTGTAGGCATCTCAGTGGCTGCCGCTGTCGATTGGGGGGTCTGCTGAATTCTCTATACCTATATCTACTCCTACATGCCTCAGTCGGCGTCACAGTAGGCTTCTCACCCTCTGTCAGCGTCTCTGTACGCATCTCAGTCGCTGCCGCTGTCGATTGGGGGGTTTGCTGCTCTCTCTATGACAATATCTACCCCTATCTGCCTCAGTCGGCGTCGCAGCCTCTGTCAGCGTCTCTGTAGGCGTCTCAGTCGCTGCCGCTGTCGATTGGGGGGTCTGCTGCCAACTGTATACCTATATCTACCCCTATCTGCCTCAGTCGGCATCTCAGTCAGCGTCGCAGCCTCTATCAGCGTCTCTGTAGGCGTCGTAGTTGTTGCCGCTGTCGACTGGTGGGTCTGCTGCCTTCTCTATGCCTATATCTACCCTTATCTGCCTTAGTCGGCGTCTCAGTCGGCGTCGCAGCCTCTGTGAGCGTATCTGTAGGCGTCTCAGTCGCTGCCGCTGTCGATTGGGGGGTCTGATGATTTCTCTATGTCAATATCTACCTGTATCTGCTTCAGTCGACGTCTCAGCCTCTGTCAGAATCTCTGTAGGCGTCTCAGTCGCTGCCGCTGTCGATTGGGGGGTTTGCTGCCTTCTGTATGCCTATATCTACCCCTATCTGCCTCAGTCGGCATCTCAGTCGGCGCCGCAGACTCTATCAGCGTCTCTGTAGGCGTCTCAGTTGTTCCCGCTGTTGATTGGTGGGTCTGCTGCCTTCTGTATGTCTATATCTACCCCTATCTGCCTCAGTCGGCATCTCAGTAGGCGTCGCAGCCTCTGTCAGCGTCTCTGTAGGCGTCTCATTTGTTGCCGCTGTCGATTGGGGTGGTCTGCTTCCTTCTCTATGCCTATGTCTACCCCTATCTGCCTCAGTCGGAGTCTCAGACGGCATCGCAGCCTCTGGCAGCGTCTATGTAGGCGTCTCAGTCGCTGCCGCTGTCGATTGGTGGGTCTGCTGCGTTCTCTATGCCTATATCTACCCCTACCTGCCGCAGTCGGCGTCACAGTCGGCTTCGCAGCCTCTGTCAGCGTCTCTGTAGGCGTCTCAGTCGCCGCCGCTGTCGATTGGGGGTTCTGCTGCCTTCTGTATGGCTATATATACCCCTACCTGCCTCAGTCGCCGTCACAGTCGGCTTCTCAGCCTCTGTCAGCGTATCTGTAGGCGTCTCAGTTTTTGCCCCTGCGTTATTTGGGAGTCTGCTGCCTTCTCTATGCCTATGGCTACCCCTGTCTGCCTCAGTCGGCGTCGCAGCCTCTGTCAGCGTCGCACCCTCTGTCAGCGGCGTACCCTCTGTCAGCTTCTCTGTAGGCGTGTCAGTCGCTGCCGCTGTCGATTGGGGTGGTCAGCTCCCTTTTCTATGAATATCTCTACCCCTATCTGCCTCCGTCGGCGCCACAGTCGGCTTCGCAGCCTCTGTCAGCGTCTATGTCTTCGCCTCAGTCCCTTTTTGTTTTTTTTTGTGTATTGGAGGTGGAAATCTGCAACCAGACACTGGACGACGCGCCAGTAGTGTGGGGCTCTTACCCACTAAAACCACCCCCACGGACGCCTCCCCGACGGTACATAACCGCTAAGCAATACTTCATTCGGGGAGGGGAATGGTCAAAGGACCCCTCCTATGGATTCCCTGAACGTCGTCGCCACTCCAAGTGGCGGAGGTCTCGCATTATTTCTGCCGAAGCGTCACAGACCACTTCCCATTTCTTGGGGCACTCGAGCATATGGTGCACGATATTGTCAGGGGTCACGGGCTCTCCGCAAACTCTCTGAAGCACCGCTCTGGCACCGCTGTACCGCGGGCATGCGAAAAGGACATGCTCCGCGTCCTGTGGCTCCGTGCCTCCACGTGCCTCCACATCGCCTCAGTCCCTGCCGCTGTCGATTGGGGGGGGTCTGCTGCTTTCTCTATGCCTATATCTACCCCTATCTGCCTCAGTCGGCATCTCAGTCAGCGTCGTAGCCTCTGTCAGCGTCTCTGTAGGCGTCTCAGTCGCTGCCGCTGGCGATTGGGGGGGTCTGTTGCCAACTGTATGCCTATATCTACTCCTATCTGCCTCAGTCGGCATCTCAGTCGGCGTCGCAGCCTCTGTCAGCGTCTCTGTAGGCGTCTCAGTTGTTGCCGCTGTCGACTGGTGCGTCTGCTGCCTTATCTATGCCTATATCTACCTCTACCTGCCTCAGTCAGCGTCACAATCGGCTTCGCAGTCTCTGTCAGCGTGTCTGTAGGCGTCTCAGTCGCAGCCGCTGTCGATTGGGGGTTCTGCTGCTTTCTCTATGCCTATATCTACCCCTATCTGCCTCAGTCGGCGTCTCAGTCGGCGTCGCAGCCTCTATCAGCCTCTTTGTAGGCGTCTCAGTCGCTGACGCTGTCGATTGGGGGGTCTGCTGCCTTCTCTATCCCTATATCTACCCTTATCTGCCTTAGTCGGCGTCTCAGTCGGCGTCGCAGCCTCTGTCAGCGTATCTGTAGGCGTCTCAGTCGCTGCCGCTGTCGATTGGGGGTCTGCTGCCTTCTCTATGTCAATATCTACCTGTATCTGTCTCAGCCGGCGTCGCAGCCTCTGTCAGCGACTCTGTAGGCGTCTCAATCGCTGCCGCCGTCGATTGGGGGTCTGCTGCATTCTCTATGCCAATATCTACCCCTATCTGCCTCAGTCGGCGTCGAAGCCTCTGTCAGCGTCTCTGTAGGCGTTTCATTCACTGCCGCTGTCTTTTGGCAGGTCTGCTGCCTTCTCTAAGCCAATATCTACCCCTATCTGCCTCAGTCGGCATTTCAGTCGGCGTCGCAGCCTCTGTCAGCGTCTCTGAATGCAGCCCAGTCGCTGCCGCTATCCATTGGGGGGTCTGCTGCCAACTGTATGCCTGTATCTACTCCTATCTGCCTCAGCCGGCATCTCAGTCGGCGTCGCAGCCGCTGTCAGTCTCAGTCGCTGACGCTGTCGATTGGGGGGTCTGCTGCATTCTCTATGCCAATATCTACCCCTCTCTGCCTCAGTCGGCATCTCAGTCGGCGTCGCAGCCTCTATCAGCGTCTCTGTAGGCGTCTCAGTTGTTGCCGCTGTCGATTGGGTTTTCTGCTACCTTCTATATGCCTAAGCTAACCATCTCTGCCTCACTCGGCCTCTCAGTCGGCGTCGCAGCCTCTGTCAGCGTCTCTGTAGGCATCTCAGTGGCTGCCGCTGTCGATTGGGGGGTCTGCTGAATTCTCTATGCCTATATCTACTCCTACCTGCCTCAGTCGGCGTCACAGTAGGCTTCTCACCCTCTGTCAGCGTCTCTGTACGCATCTCAGTCGCTGCCGCTGTTGATTGGGGGGTTTGCTGCTCTCTCTATGACAATATCTACCCCGATCTGCCTCAGTCGGCGTCGCAGCCTCTGTCAGCGTCTCTGTAGGCGTCTCAGTCGCTGCCGTTGTCGATTGGGGGGTCTGCTGCCAACTGTATACCTATATCTCCCTTATCTGCCTCAGTCGGCATTTCAATCAGCGTCGCAGCCTCTATCAGCGTCTCTGTAGGCGTCGTAGTTGTTGCCGCTGTCGACTGGTGGGTCTGCTGCATTCTCTATGCCTATATCTACCCTTATCTGCCTTAGTCGGCGTCTCAGTCGGCGTCGCAGCCTCTGTGAGCGTATCTGTAGGCGTCTCAGTCGCTGCCGCTGTCGATTGGGGGTCTGATGATTTCTCTATGTCAATATCTACCTGTATCTGCTTCAGTCGACGTCTCAGCCTCTGTCAGAATCTCTGTAGGCGTCTCAGTCGCTGCCGCTGTCGATTGGGGGGGTCTGCTGCCATCTCAATGCCAATATCTACCCCTATCTGCCTCAGTCAGCGTCGGTCCCTCTGTCAGCGTCTCTGTAGGCGTCTCAGTCGCTGCCGCCGTCGATTGGGTGGGTCAGCTGCCATCTCTATGCCAATATCTACCCTTATCTGCCTCAGTCGGCGTCGCAGCCTCTGTCAGCGTCTCTGTAGGCGTCTCTGTTGCTGCCGCTGTCGATTGGGGGTCTGCTGCCAACTGTGTGCCTTTATCTACCCTATCTGCCTCAGTCGGCATCTCAGTCGGCGTTGCAGCCTCTAACAGCGTCTCTGTAGGCGTCTCAGTTGTTGCCGCTGTCGATTGGTGGGTCTGCTGCGTTCTCTATGCCTATATCTACCCCTACCTGCCGCAGTCGGCGTCACAGTCGGCTTCGCAGCCTCTGTCAGCGTCTCTGTAGGCGTCTCAGTCGCCGCCGCTGTCGATTGGGGGTTCTGCTGCCTTCTGTATGGCTATATATACCCCTACCTGCCTCAGTCGGCGTCACAGTCGGCTTCTCAGCCTCTGTCAGCGTCTTTGTAGGCGTCTCAGTTGTTGCCGCTGTCGATTGGGGGGTCTGCTGCCTTCTCTATCCCTATATCTACCCTTATCTGCCTTAGTCGGCGTCTCTGTCGGCGTCGCAGCCTCTAACAGCGTCTCTGTAGGCGTCTCAGTTGTTGCCGCTGTCGATTGGGGGTCTGCTGCCTTCTCTATCCCTATATCTACCCTTATCTGCCTTAGTCGGCGTCTCAGTCGGCATCGCAGCCTCTGTCAGCGTATCTGTAGGCGTCTCAGTCGCTGCCGCTGTCGATTGGGGGGGTCTGCTGCCTTCTCTCTGTCAATATCTACCTGTATCTGCCTCAGTCGGTGTCTCAGCCTCTGTCAGAGTCTCTGTAGGCGTCTCAGTCGCTGCCGCTGTCGATTGGTGGGTCTGCTGCCTTCTGTATGCCTATATCTACTCCTATCTGCCTCAGTCGGCATCTCAGTCGGCGTCGCAGACTCTGTCAGCGTCTCTGTAGGCGTCTCAGTTGTTGCCGCTGTCGATTGGTGGGTCTGCTGCCGTATCTATGCCTATATCTACCCGTACCTGCCTCAGTCGGCGTCACAGTCGGCTTCTCAGCCTCTGTCAGCGTCTTTGTAGGTGTCTCAGTCGATGCCGCTGTCGATTGGGGGGTATGCTGCCTTCTCTATGCCTATATCTGCCCTTATCTGCCTCAGTCGGAGTCTCAGTCGGCGTCGCAGCCTCTATCAGCGTCTTTGTAGGCGTCTCAGTCGCTGACGCTGTCGATTGGGGGGTCTGCTGCCTTCTCTATGCCTATATCTGCCCTTATCTGCCTTAGTCGGCGTCTCAGCCTCTGTCAGAGTCTCTGTAGGCATCTCAGTCGCTGCCGCTGTCGATTTGGAGGTCTGCTGCCTTGTCTATGCCTATATCTACCCCTCTCTGCCTCAGTCGGCGTCTCAGTCGGCGTCGCAGCCTCTATCAGCGTCTCTGTAGGCGTCTCAGTTGTTGCCGCTGTCGATTGGGTTTTCTGCTACCTTCTATATGGCTAAGCTAACCATCTCTGCCTCAATCGGCCTCTCAGTCGGCGTCGCAGCCTCTGTCAGCGTCTCTGTAGGCATCTCAGTGGCTGCCGCTGTCGATTGGGGGGTCTGCTGAATTCTCTATGCCTATATCTACCCCTACCTGCTTCAGTCGGCGTCACAGTAGGCTTCTCACCCTCTGTCAGCGTCTCTGTACGCATCTCAGTCGCTGCCGCTGTCGATTGGGGGTCTGATGATTTCTCTATGTAAATATCTACCTGTATTTGCTTCAGTCGACGTCTCAGCCTCTGTCAGAATCTCTGTAGGCGTCTCAGTCGCTTCCGCTGTCGATGGGGGGTCTGCTGCCTTCTCTATGCCTATATCTACCCCTATCTGCCTCAGTCGGCATCTCAGTCGGCGCCGCAGACTCTATCAGCGTCTCTGTAGGCGTCGTAGTTGTTGCCGCTGTCGACTGGTGGGTCTGCTGCCTTCTCTATGCCTATATCTACCCTTATCTGCCTTAGTCGGCGTCTCAGTCGGCGTCGCAGCCTCTGTGAGCGTATCTGTAGGCGTCTCAGTCGCTGCCGCTGTCGATTGGGGGTCTGATGATTTCTCTATGTCAATATCTACCTGTATCTGCTTCAGTCGACGTCTCAGCCTCTGTCAGAATCTCTGTAGGCGTCTCAGTCGCTGCCGCTGTCGATTGGGGGGTCTGCTGCCTTCTGTATGCCTATATCTACCCCTATCTGCCTCAGTCGGCATCTCAGTCGGCGCCGCAGACTCTATCAGCGTTTCTGTAGGCGTCTCAGTTGTTACCGCTGTCGATTGGTGGGTCTGCTGCCTTCTCTATGCCTATATCTACCCCTACCTACCTCAGTCGGCATCTCAGTCGGCGTCGCAGCCTCTGTCAGCGTCTCTGAAGGCGTCTCATTTGTTGCCGCTGTCGATTGGGGTGGTCTGCTTCCTTCTCTATGCCTATGTCTACCCCTATCTGCCTCAGTCGGAGTCTCAGACGGCATCGCAGCCTCTGGCAGCGTCTATGTAGGCGTCTCAGTCGCTGCCGCTGTCGATTGGGGGGGTCTGCTGCCATCTCAATGCCAATATCTACCCCTATCTGCCTCAGTCAGCGTCTCAGTCAGCGTCGCTCCCTCTGTCAGCGTCTCTGTAGGCGTCTCAGTCGCTGCCGCCGTCGATTGGGTGGGTCTGCTGCCATCTCTATGTATGATATCTACCATTATCTGCCTCAGTCGGCGTCGCAGCCTCTGTCAGCATCTCTGTAGGCGTCTCAGTCGCTGCCGCTGTCGATTGGGGGTCTGCTGCCAACTGTGTGCCTTTATCTACCCTATCTGCCTCAGTCGGCATCTCAGTCGGCGTCGCAGCCTCTATCAGCGTCTCTGTAGGCGTCTCAGTTGTTGCCGCTGTCGATTGGTGGGTCTGCTGCCTTCTCTATGCCTATATCTACCCCTACCTGCCGCAGTCGGCGTCACAGTCGGCTTCGCAGCCTCTGTCAGCGTCTCTGTAGGCGTCTCAGTCGCCGCCGCTATCGATTGGGGGTTCTGCTGCCTTTTGTATGGCTATATCTACCTCTACCTGCCTCAGTCGGCGTCACAGTCGGCTTCTCAGCCTCTGTCAGCGTATCTGTAGGCGTCTCAGTTTTTGCCGCTATGTTATTTGGGGGTCTGCTGCCTTCTCTATGCCTATGGCTACCCCTGTCTGCCTCAGTCGGCGTCTCAGTCGGCGTCGCAGCCTCTGTCAGCGTCGCACCCTCTGTCAGCGGCGCACCCTCTGTCAGCTTCTCTGTAGGCGTGTCAGTCGCTGCCGCTGTCGATTGGGGTGGTCAGCTCCCTTCTCTATGCCTATCTCTTCCCCTATCTGCCTCCGTCGGCGCCACAGTCGGCTTCGCAGCCTCTGTCAGCGTCTATGTCTTCGCCTCAGTCGCTGCCGCTGTCGATTGGGGGGGGTCTGCTGCTTTCTCTATGCCTATATCTACCCCTATCTGCCTCAGTCGGCATCTCAGTCAGCGTCGTAGCTTCTGTCAGCGTCTCTGTAGGCGTCTCAGTCGCTGCCGCTGTCGAATGGGGGTCTGCTGCCAACTGTATGCCTATATCTACTCCTATCTGCCTCAGTCGGCGTCGCAGCCTCTGTCAGCGTCTCTGTAGGCGTCTCAGTTGTTGCCGCTGCCGACTGGTGGGTCTGCTGCTTTCTCTATGCCTATATCTACCCCTATCTGCCTCAGTCGGCGTCTCAGTCGGTGTCGCAGCCTCTATCAGCGTCTTTGTAGGCGTCTCAGTCGCTGACGCTGTCGATTGGGGAGTCAGCTGCCTTCTGTATGCCTATATCTACCCCTATCTGCCTCAGTCGGCATCTCAGTCGGCGTCGCAGACTCTGTCAGCGTCTCTGTAGGCGTCTCAGTTGTTGCCGCTGTCGATTGGTGGGTCTGCTGCCGTATCTATGCCTATATCTACCCGTACCTGCCTCAGTCGGCGTCACAGTCGGCTTCTCAGCCTCTGTCAGCGTCTCTGTAGGCGTCTCAGTCGCTGCCGCCGTCGATTGGGTGGGTCAGCTGCCATCTCTATGCCAATATCTACCCTTATCTGCCTCAGTCGGCGTCGCAGCCTCTGTCAGCGTCTCTGTAGGCGTCTCTGTTGCTGCCGCTGTCGATTGGGGGTCTGCTGCCAACTGTGTGCCTTTATCTACCCTATCTGCCTCAGTCGGCATCTCAGTCGGCGTTGCAGCCTCTAACAGCGTCTCTGTAGGCGTCTCAGTTGTTGCCGCTGTCGATTGGTGGGTCTGCTGCGTTCTCTATGCCTATATCTACCCCTACCTGCCGCAGTCGGCGTCACAGTCGGCTTCGCAGCCTCTGTCAGCGTCTCTGTAGGCGTCTCAGTCGCCGCCGCTGTCGATTGGGGGTTCTGCTGCCTTCTGTATGGCTATATATACCCCTACCTGCCTCAGTCGGCGTCACAGTCGGCTTCTCAGCCTCTGTCAGCGTCTTTGTAGGCGTCTCAGTTGTTGCCGCTGTCGATTGGGGGGTCTGCTGCCTTCTCTATCCCTATATCTACCCTTATCTGCCTTAGTCGGCGTCTCAGTCGGCGTCGCAGCCTCTAACAGCGTCTCTGTAGGCGTCTCAGTTGTTGCCGCTGTCGATTGGGGGTCTGCTGCCTTCTCTATCCCTATATCTACCCTTATCTGCCTTAGTCGGCGTCTCAGTCGGCATCGCAGCCTCTGTCAGCGTATCTGTAGGCGTCTCAGTCGCTGCCGCTGTCGATTGGGGGGGTCTGCTCCCTTCTCTCTGTCAATATCTACCTGTATCTGCCTCAGTCGGTGTCTCAGCCTCTGTCAGAGTCTCTGTAGGCGTCTCAGTCGCTGCCGCTGTCGATTGGTGGGTCTGCTGCCTTCTGTATGCCTATATCTACTCCTATCTGCCTCAGTCGGCATCTCAGTCGGCGTCGCAGACTCTGTCAGCGTCTCTGTAGGCGTCTCAGTTGTTGCCGCTGTCGATTGGTGGGTCTGCTGCCGTATCTATGCCTATATCTACCCGTACCTGCCTCAGTCGGCGTCACAGTCGGCTTCTCAGCCTCTGTCAGCGTCTTTGTAGGTGTCTCAGTCGATGCCGCTGTCGATTGGGGGGTATGCTGCCTTCTCTATGCCTATATCTGCCCTTATCTGCCTCAGTCGGAGTCTCAGTCGGCGTCGCAGCCTCTATCAGCGTCTTTGTAGGCGTCTCAGTCGCTGACGCTGTCGATTGGGGGGTCTGCTGCCTTCTCTATGCCTATATCTGCCCTTATCTGCCTTAGTCGGCGTCTCAGCCTCTGTCAGAGTCTCTGTAGGCATCTCAGTCGCTGCCGCTGTCGATTTGGAGGTCTGCTGCCTTGTCTATGCATATATCTACCCCTCTCTGCCTCAGTCGGCGTCTCAGTCGGCGTCGCAGCCTCTATCAGCGTCTCTGTAGGCGTCTCAGTTGTTGCCGCTGTCGATTGGGTTTTCTGCTACCTTCTATATGGCTAAGCTAACCATCTCTGCCTCAATCGGCCTCTCAGTCGGCGTCGCAGCCTCTGTCAGCGTCTCTGTAGGCATCTCAGTGGCTGCCGCTGTCGATTGGGGGGTCTGCTGAATTCTCTATGCCTATATCTACCCCTACCTGCTTCAGTCGGCGTCACAGTAGGCTTCTCACCCTCTGTCAGCGTCTCTGTACGCATCTCAGTCGCTGCCGCTGTCGATTGGGGGTCTGATGATTTCTCTATGTAAATATCTACCTGTATTTGCTTCAGTCGACGTCTCAGCCTCTGTCAGAATCTCTGTAGGCGTCTCAGTCGCTTCCGCTGTCGATGGGGGGTCTGCTGCCTTCTGTATGCCTATATCTACCCCTATCTGCCTCAGTCGGCATCTCAGTCGGCGCCGCAGACTCTATCAGCGTCTCTGTAGGCGTCGTAGTTGTTGCCGCTGTCGACTGGTGGGTCTGCTGCCTTCTCTATGCCTATATCTACCCTTATCTGCCTTAGTCGGCGTCTCAGTCGGCGTCGCAGCCTCTGTGAGCGTATCTGTAGGCGTCTCAGTCGCTGCCGCTGTCGATTGGGGGTCTGATGATTTCTCTATTTCAATATCTACCTGTATCTGCTTCAGTCGACGTCTCAGCCTCTGTCAGAATCTCTGTAGGCGTCTCAGTCGCTGCCGCTGTCGATTGGGGGGTCTGCTGCCTTCTGTATGCCTATATCTACCCCTATCTGCCTCAGTCGGCATCTCAGTCGGCGCCGCAGACTCTATCAGCGTTTCTGTAGGCGTCTCAGTTGTTACCGCTGTCGATTGGTGGGTCTGCTGCCTTCTCTATGCCTATATCTACCCCTACCTACCTCAGTCGGCATCTCAGTCGGCGTCGCAGCCTCTGTCAGCGTCTCTGAAGGCGTCTCATTTGTTGCCGCTGTCGATTGGGGTGGTCTGCTTCCTTCTCTATGCCTATGTCTACCCCTATCTGCCTCAGTCGGAGTCTCAGACGGCATCGCAGCCTCTGGCAGCGTCTATGTAGGCGTCTCAGTCGCTGCCGCTGTCGATTGGTTGGGGTCTGCTGCCATCTCAATGCCAATATCTACCCCTATCTGCCTCAGTCAGCGTCTCAGTCAGCGTCTCAGTCAGCGTCGCTCCCTCTGTCAGCGTCTCTGTAGGCGTCTCAGTCGCTGCCGCCGTCGATTGGGTGGGTCTGCTGCCATCTCTATGTATGATATCTACCATTATCTGCCTCAGTCGGCGTCGCAGCCTCTGTCAGCATCTCTGTAGGCGTCTCAGTCGCTGCCGCTGTCGATTGGGGGTCTGCTGCCAACTGTGTGCCTTTATCTACCCTATCTGCCTCAGTCGGCATCTCAGTCGGCGTCGCAGCCTCTATCAGCGTCTCTGTAGGCGTCTCAGTTGTTGCCGCTGTCGATTGGTGGGTCTGCTGCCTTCTCTATGCCTATATCTACCCCTACCTGCCGCAGTCGGCGTCACAGTCGGCTTCGCAGCCTCTGTCAGCGTCTCTGTAGGCGTCTCAGTCGCCGCCGCTATCGATTGGGGGTTCTGCTGCCTTTTGTATGGCTATATCTACCTCTACCTGCCTCAGTCGGCGTCACAGTCGGCTTCTCAGCCTCTGTCAGCGTATCTGTAGGCGTCTCAGTTTTTGCCGCTATGTTATTTGGGAGTCTGCTGCCTTCTCTATACCTATGGCTACCCCTGTCTGCCTCAGTCGGCGTCTCAGTCGGCGTCGCAGCCTCTGTCAGCGTCGCACCCTCTGTCAGCGGCGCACCCTCTGTCAGCTTCTCTGTAGGCGTGTCAGTCGCTGCCGCTGTCGATTGGGGTGGTCAGCTCCCTTCTCTATGCCTATATCTTCCCCTATCTGCCTCCGTCGGCGCCACAGTCGGCTTCGCAGCCTCTGTCAGCGTCTATGTCTTCGCCTCAGTCGCTGCCGCTGTCGATTGGGGGGGGTCTGCTGCTTTCTCTATGCCTATATCTACCCCTATCTGCCTCAGTCGGCATCTCAGTCAGCGTCGTAGCTTCTGTCAGCGTCTCTGTAGGCGTCTCAGTCGCTGCCGCTGTCGAATGGGGGTCTGCTGCCAACTGTATGCCTATATCTACTCCTATCTGCCTCAGTCGGCGTCGCAGCCTCTGTCAGCGTCTCTGTAGGCGTCTCAGTTGTTGCCGCTGCCGACTGGTGGGTCTGCTGCTTTCTCTATGCCTATATCTACCCCTATCTGCCTCAGTCGGCGTCTCAGTCGGTGTCGCAGCCTCTATCAGCGTCTTTGTAGGCGTCTCAGTCGCTGACGCTGTCGATTGGGGAGTCAGCTGCCTTCTGTATGCCTATATCTACCCCTATCTGCCTCAGTCGGCATCTCAGTCGGCGTCGCAGACTCTGTCAGCGTCTCTGTAGGCGTCTCAGTTGTTGCCGCTGTCGATTGGTGGGTCTGCTGCCGTATCTATGCCTATATCTACCCGTACCTGCCTCAGTCGGCGTCACAGTCGGCTTCTCAGCCTCTGTCAGCGTCTTTGTAGGTGTCTCAGTCGATGCCGCTGTCGATTGGGGGGTCTGCTGCCGTCTCTAAGCCTATATTTACCCTTATCTGCCTCAGTCGGCGTCGCAGCCTCTGTCAGCGTCTCTGAAT
The DNA here is from genome assembly GCA_920105625.2 of Clusia tigrina. NCBI lineage: Eukaryota > Metazoa > Arthropoda > Insecta > Diptera > Clusiidae > Clusia > Clusia tigrina. The sequence continues at coordinate 87,109,601 of OV050031.1, forward strand.
GCGTTTCATTTGTTGCCGCTGTCGATTGGGGGGGTCTGCTGCCTTCTCTATTCCTATGTCCACCCCTCTCAGCCTCAGTCGGCGTCTCAGTCGGCGTCGCAGCCTCTGTCAGCGACTCTGTAGGCGTCTCAATCGCTGCCGCCGTCGATTGGGGGGTCTGCTGCATTCTCTATGCCAATATCTACCCCTATCTGCCTCAGTCGGCGTCGAAGCCTCTGTCAGCGTCTCTGTAGGCGTTTCATTCACTGCCGCTGTCCTTTGGCGGGTCTGCTGCCTTCTCTAAGCCTATATCTACCCTTATCTGCCTCAGTCGGCGTCTCAGCCTCTGTCAGAGTCTCTGTAGGCATCTCAGTCGCTGCCGCTGTCGATTGGGAGGTCTGCTGCCTTCTCTATGCCAATATCCACCCCTCTCTGCCTCAGTCGGCGTCTCAGTCGGCGTCGCAGCTTCTATCAGCGTCTCTGTAGGCGTCTCAGTTGTTGCCGCTGTCGATTGGGTTTTCTGCTACCTTCTATATGCCTAAGCTAACCATATCTGCCTCAGTCGGCCTCTCAGTCGGCGTCGCAGCCTCTGTCAGCGTCTCTCTAGGCATCTCAGTGGCTGCCGCTGTCGATTGGGGGGTCTGCTGAATTCTCTATGCCTATATCTACCCCTACCTGCCTCAGTCGGCGTCACAGTAGGCTTCTCACCCTCTGTCAGCGTCTCTGTACGCATCTCAGTCGCTGCCGCTGTCGATTGGGGGTCTGATGATTTCTCTATGTCAATATCTACTTGTATCTGCTTCAGTCGACGTCTCAGCCTCTGTCAGAATCTCTGTAGGCGTCTCAGTCGCTGCCGCTGTCGATGGGGGGTCTGCTGCATTCTGTATGCCTATATCTACCCCTATCTGCCTCAGTCGGCATCTCAGTAGGCGCCGCAGACTCTATCAGCGTCTCTGTAGGCGTCGTAGTTGTTGCCGCTGTCGACTGGTGGGTCTGCTGCCTTCTCTATGCCTATATCTACCCTTATCTGCCTTAGTCGGCGTCTCAGTCGGCGTCGCAGCCTCTGTGAGCGTATCTGTAGGCGTCTCAGTCGCTGCCGCTGTCGATTGGGGGTCTGATGATTTCTCTATTTCAATATCTACCTGTATCTGCTTCAGTCGACGTCTCAGCCTCTGTCAGAATCTCTGTAGGCGGCACAGTCGCTGCCGCTGTCGATTGGGGGGTCTGCTGCCTTCTATATGCCTATATCTACCCCTATCTGCCTCAGTCGGCATCTCAGTCGGCGCCGCAGACTCTATCAGCGTCTCTGTAGGCGTCTCAGTTGTTCCCGCTGTCGATTGGTGGGCCTGCTGCCTTCTCTATGCCTATATCTACCCCTAACTGCCTCAGTCGGCATTTCAGTCGGCGTCGCAGCCTCTGTCAGCGTCTCTGTAGGCGTCTCATTTGTTGCCGCTTTCGATTGGGGTGGTCTGCTTCCTTCTCTATGCCTATGTCTACCCCTATCTGCCTCAGTCGGAGTCTCAGACGGCATCGCAGCTTCTGGCAGCGTCTATGTAGGCGTCTCAGTCGCTGCCGCTGTCGATTGGGGGGGTCTGCTGCCATCTCAATGCTAATATCTACCCCTATCTGCCTCAGTCAGCGTCTCAGTCAGCGTCGCTCCCTCTGTCAGCGTCTCTGTAGGCGTCTCAGTCGCTGCCGCTGTCGATTGGGGGGTCTGCTGCCAACTGTATGCCTATATCTACTGCTATCTGCCTCAGCCGGCATCTCAGTCGGCGTCGCAGCCTCTGTCAGCGTCTCCGTAGGCGTCTCAGTTGTTGCCGCTGTCGACTGGTGGGTCTGCGGCCTTCTCTATGCCTATATCGACCCCTATCTGTTTCAGTCGGCGTCTCAGTCGGCGTCGCAGCCTCTATCAGCGTCTTTGTAGGCGTCTCAGTCGCTGACGCTGTCGATTAGGGGGTCTGCTGCCTTCTCTATCCCTATATCTACCCTTATCTGCCTTAGTCGGCGTCTCAGTCGGCGTCGCAGCCTCTGTCAGCGTATCTGTAGGCGTCTCAGTCGCTGCCGCTGTCTATTGGGGGGTATGCTGCCTTCTCTATGCCAATATCTACCCCTCTCTGCCTCAGTCGGCGTCTCAGTCGGCGTCGCAGCCTCTATCAGAGTCTTTGTAGGCGTCTCAGTCGCTGACGCTGTCGATTGGGGGGTCTGCTGCCTTCTCTATGCCTATATCTGCCCTTATCTGCCTTAGTCGGCGTCTCAGCCTCTGTCAGAGTCTCTGTAGGCGTCTCAGTCGCTGCCGCTGTCGATTGGGAGGTCTGCTGCCTTCTCTATACCAATATCTACCCCTCTCTGCCTCAGTCGGCGTCTCAGTCGGCGTCGCAGCCTCTATCAGAGTCTTTGTAGGCGTCTCAGTCGCTGACGCTGTCGATTGGGGGGTCTGCTGCCTTCTCTATGCCTATATCTGCCCTTATCTGCCTTAGTCGGCGTCTCAGCCTCTGTCAGCGTCTCTGTAGGCGTCTCAGTTGTTGCCGCTATCGATTGGGTTTTCTGCTACCTTCTATATGCCTAAGCTAACCATCTCTGCCTCAGTCGGCCTCTCAGTCGGCGTCGCAGCCTCTGTCAGCGTCTCTGTAGGCATCTCAGTGGCTGCCGCTGTCGATTGGGGGGTCTGCTGAATTCTCTATGCCTATATCTACCCCTACCTGCCTCAGTCGGCGTCACAGTAGGCTTCTCACCCTCTGTCAGCGTCTCTGTACGCATCTCAGTCGCTGCCGCTGTCGATTGGGGGGTTTGCTGCTCTCTCTATGACAATATCTACCCCTATCTGCCTCAGTCGGCGTCGGAGCCTCTGTCAGCGTCCCTGTAGGCGTCTCAGTCGCTGCCGCTGTCGATTGGGGGGTCTGCTGCCAACTGTATACCTATATCTACCCCTATCTGCCTCAGTCGGCATCTCAGTCAGCGTCGCAGCCTCTATCAGCGTCTCTGTAGGCGTCATAGTTGTTGCCGCTGTCGACTGGTGGGTCTGCTGCCTTCTCTATGCCTATATCTACCCTTATCTGCCTTAGTCGGCGTAACAGTCGGCGTCGCAGCCTCTGTGAGCGTATCTGTAGGCATCTCAGTCGCTGCCGCTGTCGATTGGGGGGTTTGCTGCTCTCTCTATGTCAACATCTACCTGTATCTGCTTCAGTCGACGTCTCAGCCTCTGTCAGAATCTCTGTAGGCGTCTCAGTCGCTGGCGCTGTCGATTGGGGGGTCTGCTGCCTTCTGTAGCCCTATATCTACCCCTATCTGCCTCAGTCGGCATCTCAGTCGGCGCCGCAGCCTCTATCAGCGTGTCTGTAGGCGTCTCAGTTATTCCCGCTGTCGATTGGTGGGTCTGCTGCCTTCTCTATGCCTATATCTACCCCTACCTGCCTCAGTCGGCATCTCAGTCGGCGTCACAGCCTCTGTCAGCGCCTCTGTAGGCGTCTCATTTGTTGCCGCTGTCGATTGGGGTGGGCTGCTTCCTTCTCTATGCCTATGTCTACCCCTATCTGCCTTAGTCGGCGTCGCAGCCTCTGTCAGCGTCTCTGTAGGCGTCTCAGTCGCTGCCGCTGTCGATTGGGGGTCTGCTGCCAACTGTGTGCCTTTATCTACCCTATCTGCCTCAGTCGGCATCTCAGTCGGCGTCGCAGCCTCTATCAGCGTCTCTGTAGGCGTCTCAGTTGTTGCCGCTGTTGATTGGTGGGTCTGCTGCCTTCTCTATGCCTATATCTACCCCTATCTGCCTTAGTCGGCGTCTCAGTCGGCTTCTCAGCCTCTGTCAGCGTCTTTGTAGGTGTTTCAGTCGATGCCGCTGTCGATTGGGGGTTCTGCTGCTCTCTCTATGCCTATATCTACCCCTATCTGCCTCAGTTGGCGTCTCAGTCGGCGTCGCAGCCTCTGTCAGCGTATCTATAGGCGTCTCAGTCGCTGACGCTGTCGATTGGGGGGTCTGCTGCCTTCACTATGTCAATATCTACCTGTATCTGCCTCAGTCGGTGTCTCAGCCTCTGTCAGAGTCTCTGTAGGCGTCGCAGTCGCTGCCGCTGTCGATTCGTGGGTCTGCTGCCTTCTGTATGCCTATATCTACCCCTATCTGCCTCAGTCGGCATCTCAGTCAGCGTCGCAGACTCTGTCAGCGTCTCTGTAGGCGTCTCAGTTGTTGCCGCTGTCGATTAGTGGGTCTGCTGCCGTATCTATGCCTATATCTACCCCTACCTGCCTCAGTCGGCGTCACAGTCGGCTTCTCAGCCTCTGTCAGCGTCTTTGTAGGTGTCTCAGTCGATGCCGCTGTCGATTGGGGTGTCTGCTGCCGTCTCTAAGCCTATATCTACCCTTATCCGCCTCAGTCGGCGTCGCAGCCTCTGTCAGCGTCGCTGAATGCGTTTCATTTGTTGCCGCTGTCGATTGGGGGGGTCTGCTGCCTTCTCTATTCCTATGTCTACCCCTCTCAGCCTCAGCCGGCGTCTCAGTCGGCGTCGCAGCCTCTGTCAGCGGCTCTGTAGGCGTCTCAATCACTGCCGCCGTCGAGGGTTGGGGGGTATGCTGCATTTTCCATGCCAATATCTACCCCTATCTGCCTCAGTCGGCGTCGAAGCCTCTGTCAGCGTCTCTGTAGGCGTTTCATTCACTGCCGCTGTCTTTTGGCGGGTCCGCTGCCTTCTCTAAGCCTATATCTACCCTTATCTCCTCAGTCGGCATTTCAGTCGGTGTCGCAGCCTCTGTCAGCGTCTCTGAATGCGGCCCAGTCGCTGCCGCTATCCATTGGGGGGTCTGCTGCCAACTGTATGCCTATATCTACTCCTATCTGCCTCAGCCGGCATCTCAGTCGGCGTCGCAGCCTCTGTCAGCGTCTCTGTAGGCGTCTCAGTTGTTGCCGCTGTCGACTGGTGGGTCTGCGGCCTTCTCTATGCCTATATCGACCCCTATCTGTTTCAGTCGGCGTCTCAGTCGGCGTCGCAGCCTCTATCAGCGTCTTTGTAGGCGTCTCAGTCGCTGACGCTGTCGATTGGGGGGTCTGCTGCCTTCTCTATCCCTATATCTACCCTTATCTGCCTTATTCGGCGTCTCAGTCGGCATCGCAGCCTCTGTCAGCGTATCTGTAGGCGTCTCAGTCGCTGCCGCTGTCGATTGGTGGTATGCTGCCTTCTCTATGCTTATATCTGCCCTTATCTGCCTCAGTCGGCGTCTCAGTCGGCGTCGCAGCCTCTATCAGAGTCTTTGTAGGCGTCTCAGTCGCTGACGCTGTCGATTGGGGGGTCTGCTGACTTCTCTATGCCTATATCTGCCCTTATCTGCCTTAGTCGGCGTCTCAGCCTCTGTCAGAGTCTCTGTAGGCGTCTCAGTCGCTGCCGCTGTCGATTGGGAGGTCTGCTGCCTTCTCTATGCCAATATCTACCCCTCTCTGCCTCAGTCGGCGTCTCAGTCGGCGTCGCAGCCTCTATCAGAGTCTTTGTAGGCGTCTCAGTCGCTGACGCTGTCGATTGGGGGGTCTGCTGACTTCTCTATGCCTATATCTGCCCTTATCTGCCTTAGTCGGCGTCTCAGCCTCTGTCAGAGTCTCTGTAGGCGTCTCAGTCGCTGCCGCTGTCGATTGGGAGGTCTGCTGCCTTCTCTATGCCAATATCTACCCCTCTCTGCCACAGTCGGCGTCTCAGTCGGCGTCGCAGCCTCTATCAGCGTCTCTGTAGGCGTCTCAGTTGTTGCCGCTGTCGATTGGGTTTTCTGCTACCTTCTATATGCCTAAGCTAACCATCTCTGCCTCAGTCGGCCTCTCAGTTGGCGTCGCAGCCTCTGTCAGCGTCTCCGTAGGCATCTCAGTGGCTGCCGCTGTCGATTGGGAGGTCTGCTGCCTTCTCTATGCCAATATCTACCCCTCTCTGCCTCAGTCGGCGTCACAGTAGGCTTCTCACCCTCTGTCAGCGTCTCTGTACGCATCTCAGTCGCTGCCGCTGTCGATTGGGGGGTTTGCTGCTCTCTCTATGACAATATCTACCCCTTTCTGCCTCAGTCGGCGTCGGAGCCTCTGTCAGCGTCTCTGTAGGCGTCTCAGTCGCTGCCGCTGTCGATTGGGGGGTCTGCTGCCAACTGTATGCCTATATCTACCCCTATCTGCCTCAGTCGGCATTTCAGCCAGCGTCGCAGCCTCTATCAGCGTCTCTGTAGGCGTCATAGTTGTTGCCGCTGTCGACTGGTGGGTCTGCTGCCTTCTCTATGCCTATATCTACCCTTATCTGCCTTAGTCGGCGTATCAGTCGGCGTCGCAGCCTCAGTGAGCGTATCTGTAGGCGTCTCAGTCGCTGCCGCTGTCGATTGGGGGGTCTGATGATTTCTCTATGTCAATATCTACCTGTATCTGCTTCAGTCGACGTCTCAGCCTCTGTCAGAATCTCTGTAGGCGTCTCAGTCGCTGGCGCTGTCGATTGGGGGGTCTGCTGCCTTCTGTAGCCCTATATCTACCCCTATCTGCCTCAGTCGGCATCTCAGTCGGCGCCGCAGCCTCTATCAGCGTCTCTGTAGGCGTCTCAGTTGTTCCCGCTGTCGATTGGTGGGTCTGCTGCCTTCTCTATGCCTATATCTACCCCTACCTGCCTCAGTCGGCATCTAAGTCGGCGTCGCAGCCTCTGTCAGCGCCTCTGTAGGCGTCTCATTTGTTGCCGCCGTCGATGGGGGTGGGCTGCTTCCTTCTCTATGCCTATGTCTACCCCTATCTGCCTCAGTCGGAGTCTCAGACGGCATCGCAGCCTCTGGCAGCGTCTATGTAGGCGTCTCAGTCGCTGCCGCTGTCGATTGAGGGGGTCTGCTGCCATCTCAATGCCAATATCTACCCCTATCTGCCTCAGTCAGCGTCGCTCCCTCTGTCAGCGTCTCTGTAGGCGTCTCAGTCGCTGCCGCCGTCGATTGGGTAGGTCTGCTGCCATCTCTATGCCAATATCTACCCTTATCTGCCTCAGTCGGCGTCGCAGCCTCTGTCAGCGTCTCTGTAGGCGCCTCAGTCGCTGCCGCTGTCGATTGGGGGTCTGCTGCCAACTGTGTGCCTTTATCTACCCTATCTGCCTCAGTCGGCATCTCAGTCGGCGTCGTAGCCTCTATCAGCGTCTGTAGGCGTCTCAGTTGTTGCCGCTGTTGATTGGTGGGTCTGCTGCCTTCTATATTCCTATATCTACCCCTATCTGCCTTAGTCGGCGTCTCAGTCGGCTTCTTAGCCTCTGTCAGAGTCTCTGTAGGCGTCTCAGTCGCTGCCGCTGTCGATTGGGAGGACTGCTGCCTTCTCTATGCCAATATCTACCCCTCTCTGCCTCAGTCGGCGTCTCAGTCGGCGTCGCAGCCTCTATCAGCGTCTCTGTAGGCGTCTCAGTTGTTGCCGCTGTCGATTGGGTTTTCTGCTAACTTCTATATGCCTAAGTAACCATCTCTGCCTCAGTCGGCCTCTCAGTCGGCGTCGCAGCCTCTGTCAGCGTCTCTGTAGGCATATCAGTGGCTGCCGCTGTCGATTGGGGGGTCTGCTGAATTCTCTATGCCTATATCTACCCCTACCTGCCTCAGTCGGCGTCACAGTAGGCTTCTCACCCTCTGTCAGTGTCTCTGTACGCATCTCAGTCGCTGCCGCTGTCGATTGGGGGGTTTGCTGCTCTCTCTATGACAATATCTACCCCTATCTGCCTTGTAGGCGTCTCTGTCGCTGTCGATTGGGGGGTCTGCTGCCTTCTCTATGCCTATATCTGCCCTTATCTGCCTTAGTCGGCGTCTCAGTCGGCGTCGCAGCCTCTGTCAGCGTATCTGTAGGCGTCTCGGTCGCTGCCGCTGTCGATTGGGGGGTCTGATGCCTTCTCTATGTCAATATCTACCTGTATCTGCCTCAGTCGGCGTATCAGCCTCTGTCAGAGTCTCTGTAGGCGTCTCAGTCGCTGCCGCTGTCGATTGGGAGGTCTGCTGCCTTCTCTATGCCAATATCTACCCCTCTCTGCCTCAGTCGTCGTCTCAGTCGACTTCGCAGCCTCTGTCAGCGCCTCTGTAGGCGTCTCAGTCGCTGACGCTGTCGATTGGGGGGTCTGCTGCCTTCTCTATGTCAATATCTACCTGTATCTGCCTCAGTCGGTGTCTCAGCCTCTGTCAGAGTCTCTGTAGGCGTCTCAGTCGCTGCCGCTGTCGATTCGTGGGTCTGCTGCCTTCTCTATGCCAATATCTACCCCTCTCTGCCTCAGTCGGCGTCTCAGTCGACTTCGCAGCCTCTGTCAGCGCCTCTGTAGGCGTCTCAGTCGCTGGCGCTGTCGATTGGGGGGTCTGCTGCCTTCTGTAGCCCTATATCTACCCCTATCTGCCTCAGTCGGCATCTCAGTCGGCGCCGCAGCCTCTATCAGCGTCTCTGTAGGCGTCTCAGTTGTTCCCGCTGTCGATTGGTGGGTCTGCTGCCTTCTCTATGCCTATATCTACCCCTACCTGCCTCAGTCGGCATCTAAGTCGGCGTCGCAGCCTCTGTCAGCGCCTCTGTAGGCGTCTCATTTGTTGCCGCCGTCGATGGGGGTGGGCTGCTTCCTTCTCTATGCCTATATCTGCCCTTATCTGCCTCAGTCGGCGTCTCAGTCGGCGTCGCAGCCTCTATCAGCGTCTTTGTAGGCGTCTCAGTCGCTGACGCTGTCGATTGGGGGGTCTGCTGCCTTCTCTATGCCTATATCTGCCCTTATCTGCCTTAGTCGGCGTCTCAGCCTCTGTCAGAGTCTCTGTAGGCGTCTCAGTCGCTGCCGCCGTCGATTGGGTAGGTCTGCTGCCATCTCTATGCCAATATCTACCCTTATCTGCCTCAGTCGGCGTCGCAGCCTCTGTCAGCGTCTCTGTAGGCGTCTCAGTCGCTGCCGCTGTCGATTGGGGGTCTGCTGCCAACTGTGTGCCTTTATCTACCCTATCTGCCTCAGTCGGCATCTCAGTCGGCGTCGCAGCCTCTATCAGCGTCTCTGTAGGCGTCTCAGTTGTTGCCGCTGTCGATTGGTGGGTCTGCTGCCTTCTCTATGCCTATATCTACCCCTATCTGCCTTAGTCGGCGTCTCAGTCGGCTTATCAGCCTCTGTCAGCGTCTTTGTAGGTGTCTCAGTCGATGCCGCTGTCGATTGGGGGTTCTGCTGCTTTCTCTATGCCTATATCTACCCCTATCTGCCTCAGTCGGCGTCTCAGTCGGCGTCGCAGCCTCTGTCAGCGTATCTGTAGGCGTCTCAGTCGCTGCCGCTGTCGATTGGGGGGTCTGCTGCCTTCTCTATGTCAATATCTACCTGTATCTGCCTCAGTCGGTGTCTCAGCCTCTGTCAGAGTCTCTGTAGGCGTCTCAGTCGCTGCCGCTGTCGATTCGTGGGTCTGCTGCCTTCTGTATGCCTATATCTACCCCTATCTGCCTCAGTCGGCATCTCAGTCAGCGTCGCAGACTCTGTCAGCGTCTCTGTAGGCATCTCAGTTGTTGCCGCTGTCGATTAGTGGGTCTGCTGCCGTATCTATGCCTATATCTACCCCAACCTGCCTCAGTCGGCGTCACAGTCGGCTTCTCAGCCTCTGTCAGCGTCTTTGTAGGTGTCTCAGTCGATGCCGCTGTCGATTGGGGTGTCTGCTGCCATCTCTAAGCCTATATCTACCCTTATCCGCCTCAGTCGGCGTCGCAGCCTCTGTCAGCGTCGCTGAATGCGTTTCATTTGTTGCCGCTGTCGATTGGGGGGGTCTGCTGCCTTCTCTATTCCTATGTCTACCCCTCTCAACCTCAGTCGGCGTCTCAGTCGGCGTCGCAGCCTCTGTCAGCGACTCTGTAGGCGTCTCAATCACTGCCGCCGTCGAGGGTTGGGGGGTATGCTGCATTTTCCATGCCAATATCTACCCCTATCTGCCTCAGTCGGCGTCGAAGCCTCTGTCAGCGTCTCTGTAGGCGTTTCATTCACTGCCGCTGTCTTTTGGCGGGTCCGCTGCCTTCTCTAAGCCTATATCTACCCTTATCTGCCTCAGTCGGCATTTCAGTCGGCGTCGCAGCCTCTGTCAGCGTCTCTGAATGCGGCCCAGTCGCTGCCGCTATCCATTGGGGGGTCTGCTGCCAACTGTATGCCTATATCTACTCCTATCTGCCTCAGCCGGCATCTCAGTCGGCGTCGCAGCCTCTGTCAGCGTCTCTGTAGGAGTCTCAGTTGTTGCCGCTGTCGACTGGTGGGTATGCGGCCTTTTCTATGCCTATAGCGACCCCTATCTGTTTCAGTCGGCGTCTCAGTCGGCGTCGCAGCCTCTATCAGCGTCTTTGTAGGCGTCTCAGTCGCTGACGCTGTCGATTGGGGGGTCTGCTGCCTTCTCTATCCCTATATCTACCCTTATCTGCCTTAGTCGGCGTCTCAGTCGGCGTCGCAGCCTCTGTCAGCGTATCTGTAGGCGTCTCAGTCGCTGCCGCTGTCGATTGGGGGTATGCTGCCTTCTCTATGCCTAGTTCTGCCCTTATCTGCCTCAGTCGGCGTCTCAGTCGGCGTCGCAGCCTCTATCAGAGTCTTTGTAGGCATCTCAGTCGCTGACGCTGTCGATTGGGGGGTCTGCTGCCTTCTCTATGCCTATATCTGCCCTTATCTGCCTCAGTCGGCGTCTCAGTAGGCTTCTCACCCTCTGTCAGCGTCTCTGTACGCATCTCAGTCGCTGCCGCTGTCGATTGGGGGGTTTGCTGCTCTCTCTATGACAATATCTACCCCTATCTGCCTTGTAGGCGTCTCTGTCGCTGACGCTGTCGATTGGGGGGTCTGCTGCCTTCTCTATGCCTATATCTGCCCTTATCTGCCTTAGTCGGCGTCTCAGTCGGCGTCGCAGCCTCTGTCAGCGTATCTGTAGGCGTCTCGGTCGCTGCCGCTGTCGATTGGGGGGTCTGATGCCTTTTCTATGTCAATATCTACCTGTATCTGCCTCAGTCGGCGTATCAGCCTCTGTCAGAGTCTCTGTAGGCGTCTCAGTCGCTGCCGCTGTCGATTGGGAGGTCTGCTGCCTTCTCTATGCCAATATCTACCCCTCTCTGCCTCAGTCGGCGTCTCAGTCGACTTCGCAGCCTCTGTCAGCGCCTCTGTAGGCGTCTCAGTCGCTGCCGCTGTCGATTGGGTTGTATGCTGCCTTCTCTATGCTTATATCTGCCCTTATCTGCCTCAGTCGGCGTCTCAGTCGGCGTCGCAGCCTCTATCAGCGTCTTTGTAGGCGTCTCAGTCGCTGACGCTGTCGATTGGGGGGTTTGCTGCTCTCTCTATGACAATATCTACCCCTTTCTGCCTCAGTCGGCGTCGGAGCCTCTGTCAGCGTCTCTGTAGGCGTCTCAGTCGCTGCCGCTGTCGATTGGGGGGTCTGCTGCCAACTGTATGCCTATATCTACCCCTATCTGCCTCAGTCGGCATCTCAGCCAGCGTCGCAGCCTCTATCAGCGTCTCTGTAGGCGTCATAGTTGTTGCCGCTGTCGACTGGTGGGTCTGCTGCCTTCTCTATGCCTATATCTACCCTTATCTGCCTTAGTCGGCGTATCAGTCGGCGTCGCAGCCTCAGTGAGCGTATCTGTAGGCGTCTCAGTCGCTGCCGCTGTCGATTGGGGGGTCTGATGATTTCTCTATGTCAATATCTACCTGTATCTGCTTCAGTCGACGTCTCAGCCTCTGTCAGAATCTCTGTAGGCGTCTCAGTCGCTGGCGCTGTCGATTGGGGGGTCTGCTGCCTTCTGTAGCCCTATATCTACCCCTATCTGCCTCAGTCGGCATCTCAGTCGGCGCCGCAGCCTCTATCAGCGTCTCTGTAGGCGTCTCAGTTGTTCCCGCTGTCGATTGGTGGGTCTGCTGCCTTCTCTATGCCTATATCTACCCCTACCTGCCTCAGTCGGCATCTAAGTCGGCGTCGCAGCCTCTGTCAGCGCCTCTGTAGGCGTCTCATTTGTTGCCGCCGTCGATGGGGGTGGGCTGCTTCCTTCTCTATGCCTATGTCTACCCCTATCTGCCTCAGTCGGAGTCTCAGACGGCATCGCAGCCTCTGGCAGCGTCTATGTAGGCGTCTCAGTCGCTGCCGCTGTCGATTGAGGGGGTCTGCTGCCATCTCAATGCCAATATCTACCCCTATCTGCCTCAGTCAGCGTCGCTCCCTCTGTCAGCGTCTCTGTAGGCGTCTCAGTCGCTGCCGCCGTCGATTGGGTAGGTCTGCTGCCATCTCTATGCCAATATCTACCCTTATCTGCCTCAGTCGGCGTCGCAGCCTCTGTCAGCGTCTCTGTAGGCGCCTCAGTCGCTGCCGCTGTCGATTGGGGGTCTGCTGCCAACTGTGTGCCTTTATCTACCCTATCTGCCTCAGTCGGCATCTCAGTCGGCGTCGTAGCCTCTATCAGCGTCTGTAGGCGTCTCAGTTGTTGCCGCTGTTGATTGGTGGGTCTGCTGCCTTCTATATTCCTATATCTACCCCTATCTGCCTTAGTCGGCGTCTCAGTCGGCTTCTTAGCCTCTGTCAGAGTCTCTGTAGGCGTCTCAGTCGCTGCCGCTGTCGATTGGGAGGACTGCTGCCTTCTCTATGCCAATATCTACCCCTCTCTGCCTCAGTCGGCGTCTCAGTCGGCGTCGCAGCCTCTATCAGCGTCTCTGTAGGCGTCTCAGTTGTTGCCGCTGTCGATTGGGTTTTCTGCTAACTTCTATATGCCTAAGTAACCATCTCTGCCTCAGTCGGCCTCTCAGTCGGCGTCGCAGCCTCTGTCAGCGTCTCTGTAGGCATATCAGTGGCTGCCGCTGTCGATTGGGGGGTCTGCTGAATTCTCTATGCCTATATCTACCCCTACCTGCCTCAGTCGGCGTCACAGTAGGCTTCTCACCCTCTGTCAGTGTCTCTGTACGCATCTCAGTCGCTGCCGCTGTCGATTGGGGGGTTTGCTGCTCTCTCTATGACAATATCTACCCCTATCTGCCTTGTAGGCGTCTCTGTCGCTGTCGATTGGGGGGTCTGCTGCCTTCTCTATGCCTATATCTGCCCTTATCTGCCTTAGTCGGCGTCTCAGTCGGCGTCGCAGCCTCTGTCAGCGTATCTGTAGGCGTCTCGGTCGCTGCCGCTGTCGATTGGGGGGTCTGATGCCTTTTCTATGTCAATATCTACCTGTATCTGCCTCAGTCGGCGTATCAGCCTCTGTCAGAGTCTCTGTAGGCGTCTCAGTCGCTGCCGCTGTCGATTGGGAGGTCTGCTGCCTTCTCTATGCCAATATCTACCCCTCTCTGCCTCAGTCGGCGTCTCAGTCGACTTCGCAGCCTCTGTCAGCGCCTCTGTAGGCGTCTCAGTCGCTGACGCTGTCGATTGGGGGGTCTGCTGCCTTCTCTATGTCAATATCTACCTGTATCTGCCTCAGTCGGTGTCTCAGCCTCTGTCAGAGTCTCTGTAGGCGTCTCAGTCGCTGCCGCTGTCGATTCGTGGGTCTGCTGCCTTCTCTATGCCAATATCTACCCCTCTCTGCCTCAGTCGGCGTCTCAGTCGACTTCGCAGCCTCTGTCAGCGCCTCTGTAGGCGTCTCAGTCGCTGGCGCTGTCGATTGGGGGGTCTGCTGCCTTCTGTAGCCCTATATCTACCCCTATCTGCCTCAGTCGGCATCTCAGTCGGCGCCGCAGCCTCTATCAGCGTCTCTGTAGGCGTCTCAGTTGTTCCCGCTGTCGATTGGTGGGTCTGCTGCCTTCTCTATGCCTATATCTACCCCTACCTGCCTCAGTCGGCATCTAAGTCGGCGTCGCAGCCTCTGTCAGCGCCTCTGTAGGCGTCTCATTTGTTGCCGCCGTCGATGGGGGTGGGCTGCTTCCTTCTCTATGCCTATATCTGCCCTTATCTGCCTCAGTCGGCGTCTCAGTCGGCGTCGCAGCCTCTATCAGCGTCTTTGTAGGCGTCTCAGTCGCTGACGCTGTCGATTGGGGGGTCTGCTGCCTTCTCTATGCCTATATCTGCCCTTATCTGCCTTAGTCGGCGTCTCAGCCTCTGTCAGAGTCTCTGTAGGCGTCTCAGTCGCTGCCGCCGTCGATTGGGTAGGTCTGCTGCCATCTCTATGCCAATATCTACCCTTATCTGCCTCAGTCGGCGTCGCAGCCTCTGTCAGCGTCTCTGTAGGCGTCTCAGTCGCTGCCGCTGTCGATTGGGGGTCTGCTGCCAACTGTGTGCCTTTATCTACCCTATCTGCCTCAGTCGGCATCTCAGTCGGCGTCGCAGCCTCTATCAGCGTCTCTGTAGGCGTCTCAGTTGTTGCCGCTGTTGATTGGTGGGTCTGCTGCCTTCTCTATGCCTATATCTACCCCTATCTGCCTTAGTCGGCGTCTCAGTCGGCTTATCAGCCTCTGTCAGCGTCTTTGTAGGTGTCTCAGTCGATGCCGCTGTCGATTGGGGGTTCTGCTGCTTTCTCTATGCCTATATCTACCCCTATCTGCCTCAGTCGGCGTCTCAGTCGGCGTCGCAGCCTCTGTCAGCGTATCTATAGGCGTCTCAGTCGCTGACGCTGTCGATTGGGGGGTCTGCTGCCTTCTCTATGTCAATATCTACCTGTATCTGCCTCAGTCGGTGTCTCAGCCTCTGTCAGAGTCTCTGTAGGCGTCTCAGTCGCTGCCGCTGTCGATTCGTGGGTCTGCTGCCTTCTGTATGCCTATATCTACCCCTATCTGCCTCAGTCGGCATCTCAGTCAGCGTCGCAGACTCTGTCAGCGTCTCTGTAGGCATCTCAGTTGTTGCCGCTGTCGATTAGTGGGTCTGCTGCCGTATCTATGCCTATATCTACCCCAACCTGCCTCAGTCGGCGTCACAGTCGGCTTCTCAGCCTCTGTCAGCGTCTTTGTAGGTGTCTCAGTCGATGCCGCTGTCGATTGGGGTGTCTGCTGCCATCTCTAAGCCTATATCTACCCTTATCCGCCTCAGTCGGCGTCGCAGCCTCTGTCAGCGTCGCTGAATGCGTTTCATTTGTTGCCGCTGTCGATTGGGGGGGTCTGCTGCCTTCTCTATTCCTATGTCTACCCCTCTCAACCTCAGTCGGCGTCTCAGTCGGCGTCGCAGCCTCTGTCAGCGACTCTGTAGGCGTCTCAATCACTGCCGCCGTCGAGGGTTGGGGGGTATGCTGCATTTTCCATGCCAATATCTACCCCTATCTGCCTCAGTCGGCGTCGAAGCCTCTGTCAGCGTCTCTGTAGGCGTTTCATTCACTGCCGCTGTCTTTTGGCGGGTCCGCTGCCTTCTCTAAGCCTATATCTACCCTTATCTGCCTCAGTCGGCATTTCAGTCGGCGTCGCAGCCTCTGTCAGCGTCTCTGAATGCGGCCCAGTCGCTGCCGCTATCCATTGGGGGGTCTGCTGCCAACTGTATGCCTATATCTACTCCTATCTGCCTCAGCCGGCATCTCAGTCGGCGTCGCAGCCTCTGTCAGCGTCTCTGTAGGAGTCTCAGTTGTTGCCGCTGTCGACTGGTGGGTATGCGGCCTTTTCTATGCCTATAGCGACCCCTATCTGTTTCAGTCGGCGTCTCAGTCGGCGTCGCAGCCTCTATCAGCGTCTTTGTAGGCGTCTCAGTCGCTGACGCTGTCGATTGGGGGGTCTGCTGCCTTCTCTATCCCTATATCTACCCTTATCTGCCTTAGTCGGCGTCTCAGTCGGCGTCGCAGCCTCTGTCAGCGTATCTGTAGGCGTCTCAGTCGCTGCCGCTGTCGATTGGGGGTATGCTGCCTTCTCTATGCCTAGTTCTGCCCTTATCTGCCTCAGTCGGCGTCTCAGTCAGCGTCGCAGCCTCTATCAGAGTCTTTGTAGGCATCTCAGTCGCTGACGCTGTCGATTGGGGGGTCTGCTGCCTTCTCTATGCCTATATCTGCCCTTATCTGCCTCAGTCGGCGTCTCAGTAGGCTTCTCACCCTCTGTCAGCGTCTCTGTACGCATCTCAGTCGCTGCCGCTGTCGATTGGGGGGTTTGCTGCTCTCTCTATGACAATATCTACCCCTATCTGCCTTGTAGGCGTCTCTGTCGCTGACGCTGTCGATTGGGGGGTCTGCTGCCTTCTCTATGCCTATATCTGCCCTTATCTGCCTTAGTCGGCGTCTCAGTCGGCGTCGCAGCCTCTGTCAGCGTATCTGTAGGCGTCTCGGTCGCTGCCGCTGTCGATTGGGGGGTCTGATGCCTTTTCTATGTCAATATCTACCTGTATCTGCCTCAGTCGGCGTCTCAGCCTCTGTCAGAGTCTCTGTAGGCGTCTCAGTCGCTGCCGCTGTCGATTGGGAGGTCTGCTGCCTTCTCTATGCCAATATCTACCCCTCTCTGCCTCAGTCGGCGTCTCAGTCGACTTCGCAGCCTCTGTCAGCGCCTCTGTAGGCGTCTCAGTCGCTGCCGCTGTCGATTGGGTTGTATGCTGCCTTCTCTATGCTTATATCTGCCCTTATCTGCCTCAGTCGGCGTCTCAGTCGGCGTCGCAGCCTCTATCAGCGTCTTTGTAGGCGTCTCAGTCGCTGACGCTGTCGATTGGGGGGGTCTGCTGCCTTCTCTATGCCTATATCTGCCCTTATCTGCCTTAGTCGGCGTCTCAGCCTCTGTCAGAGTCTCTGTAGGCGTCTCAGTCGCTGCCGCTGTCGATTGGGAGGTCTGCTGCCTTTTCTATGCCAATATCTACCCCTCTCTGCCTCAGTCGGCGTCTCAGTCGGCGTCTCAGTCGGCGTCGCAGCCTCTATCAGCGTCTCTGTAGGCGTCTCAGTTATTGCCGCTGTCGATTGGGTTTTCTGCTACCTTCTATATGCCTAAGCTAACCATCTCTGCCTCAGTCGGCCTCTCAGTCAGCGTCGCAGCCTCTGTCAGCGTATCTGTAGGCATCTCAGTGGCTGCCGCTGTCGATTGATGGGTCTGCTGAATTCTCTATGCCTATATCTACCCCTACCTGCCTCAATCGGCGTCACAGTAGGCTTCTCACCGTCTGTCAGCGTCTCTGTACGCATCTCAGTCGCTGCCGCTGTCGTTTGGGGGGTTTGCTGCTCTCTCTATGACAATATCTACCGCTATCTGCCTCAGTCGGCGTCGCAGCCTCTGTCAGCGGCTCTGTAGGCGTCTCAGTCGCTGCCGCTGTCGATTGGGGGGTCTGCTGCCAACTGTATACCTATATCTACTCATATCTGCCTCAGTCGGCATCTCAGTCAGCGTCGCAGCCTCTATCAGCGTCTCTGTAGGCGTCGTAGTTGTTGCCGCTGTCGCCTGGTGGGTCTGCTGCATTCTCTATGCCTATATCTACCCTTATCTGCCTTAGTCGGCGTCTCAGTCGGCGTCGCAGCCTCTGTGAGCGTATCTGTAGGCGTCTCAGTCGCTGCCGCTGTCGATTGGGGGGTTTGCTGCCTTCTGTATGCCTATATCTACCCCTACCTGCCTCAGTCGGCATCTCAGTCGGCGCCGCAGACTCTATCAGCGTCTCTGTAGGCGTCTCATTTGTTGCCGCCGTCGATTGGGGTGGTCTGCTTCCTTCTCTATGCCTATGTCTACCCCTATCTGCCTCAGTCGGAGTCTCATACGGCATCGCAGCCTCTGGCAGCGTCTATGTAGGCGTCTCAGTCGCTGCCGCTGTCGATTGGGGGGGTCTGCTGCCAACTGTATACCTATATCTACCCATATCTGCCTCAGTCGGCATCTCAGTCAGCGTCGCAGCCTCTATCAGCGTCTCTGTAGGCGTCTCAGTTGTTCCCGCTGTTGATTGGTGGGTCTGCTGCCTTCTCTATGCCTATATCTACCCCTACCTGCCTCAGTCGGCATCTCAGTCGGCGTCGCAGCCTCTGTCAGCGTCTCTGTAGGCGTCTCATTTGTTGCCGCCGTCGATTGGGGTGGTCTGCTTCCTTCTCTATGCCTATGTCTACCCCTATCTGCCTCAGTCGGAGTCTCAGACGGCATCGCAGCCTCTGGCAGCGTCTATGTAGGCGTCTCAGTCGCTGCCGCCGTCGATTGGGGGGGGGGTCTGCTGCCATCTCAATGCCAATATCTACCCCTATCTGCCTCAGTCAGCGTCGCTCTCTCTGTCAGCGTCTCTGTAGGCGTCTCAGTCGCTGCCGCCGTCGATTGGATGGGTCAGCTGCCATCTCTATGCCAATATATACCCTTATCTGCCTCAGTCGGCGTCGCAGCCTCTGTCAGCGTCTCTGTAGGCGTCTCAGTCGCTGCCGCTGTCGATTGCGGGTCTGCTGCCAACTGTGTGCCTTTATCTACCCTATCTGCCTCAGTCGGCATCTCAGTTGGCGTCGCAGCCTCTATCAGCGTCTCTGTAGGCGTCTCAGTTTTTGCCGCTGTCGATTGGTGGGTCTGCTGCGTTCTCTATGTCTATATCTACCCCTACCTGCCGCAGTCGGCGTCACAGTCGGCTTCGCAGCCTCTGTCAGTGTCTCTGTAGGCGTCTCAGTCGCCGCCGCTGTCGATTGGGGGTTCTGCTGCCTTCTGTATGGCTATATATACCCCTACCTGCCTCAGTCGGCGTCACAGTCGGCTTCTCAGCCTCTGTCAGCGTATCTGTAGGCGTCTCAGTTTTTGCCGCTGCGTTATTTGGGAGTCTGCTGCCTTCTCTATGCCTATGGCTACCCCTGTCTGCCTCAGTCGGCGTCTCAGTCGGCGTCGCAGCCTCTGTCAGCGTCGCACCCTCTGTCAGCGGCGCACCCTCTGTCAGCTTCTCTGTAGGCGTGTCAGTCGCTGCCGCTGTCGATTTGGGTGGTCAGCTCCCTTCTCTATGAATATCTCTTCCCCTATCTGCCTCCGTCGGCGCCACAGTCGGCTTCGCAGCCTCTGTCAGCGTCTATGTATTCGCCTCAGTCGCTGCCGCTGTCGATTGGGGGGGGGGGTCTGCAGCTTTCTCTATGCCTATATCTACACCTATCTGCCTCAGTCGGCATCTCAGTCAGCGTCGTAGCCTCTGTCAGCGTAGCCTCAGTAGGCGTCTCAGTCGCTGCCGCTGTCGATTGGGGGGTCTGCTGCCAACTGTATGCCTATATCTACTCCTATCTGCCTCAGTCGGCATCTCAGTCGGCGTCGCAGCCTCTGTCAGCGTCTCTCTAGGCGTCTCAGTTGTTGCCGCTGTCGACTGGTGGGCCTGCTGCCTTATCTATGCCTATATCTACCTCTACCTGCCTCAGTCAGCGTCACAATCGGCTTCGCAGTCTCTGTCAGCGTTTCTGTAGGCGTCTCAGTCGCCGCCGCTGTCGATTGGGGGTTCTGCTGCTTTCTCTATGCCTATATCTACCCCTATCTGCCTCAGTCGGCGTCTCAGTCGGCGTCGCAGCCTCTATGAGCGTCTTTGTAGGCGTCTCAGTCGCTGACTCTGTCGATTGGGGGGTCTGCTGCCTTCTCTATCCCTATATCTACCCTTATCTGCATTAGTCGCCGTCTCAGTCGGCGTCTCAGCCTCTGTCAGCGTATCTGTAGGCGTCTCAGTCGCTGCCGCTGTCGATTGGGGGGTCTGCTGCCTTCTCTATGTCAATATCTACCTGTATCTGCCTCAGTCGGTGTCTCAGCCTCTGTCAGAGTCTCTGTAGGCGTCTCAGTCGCTGCCGCTGTCGATTTGTGGGTCTGCTGCCTTCTGTATGCCTATCTGCCCCTATCTGCATCAGTCGGCATCTCAGTCGGCGTCGCAGACTCTGTCAGCGTCTCTGTAGGCGTCTCAGTTGTTGCCGCTGTCGATTGGTGGGACTGCTGCCGTATCTATGCCTATATCTACCCGTACCTGCCTCAGTCGGCGTCACAGTCGGCTTCTCAGCCTCTGTCAGCGACTATGTAGGCGTCTCAATCGCTGCCGCCGTCGATTGGGGGGTCTGCTGCATTCTCTATGCCAATATCTACCCCTATCTGCCTCAGTCGGCGTCGAAGCCTCTGTCAGCGTCTCTGTAGGCGTTTCATTCACTGCCGCTGTCTTTTGGCAGGTCTGCTGCCTTCTCTAAGCCAATATCTACCCTTATCTGCCTCAGTCGGCATTTCAGTCGGCGTCGCAGCCTCTGTCAGCGTCTCTGAATGCAGCCCAGTCGCTGCCGCTATCCATTGGGGGGTCTGCTGCCAACTGTATGCCTATATCTACTCCTATCTGCCTCAGCCGGCATCTCAGTCGGCGTCGCAGCCTCTGTCACTCTCAGTCGCTGACGCTGTCGATTGGGGGGTCTGCTGCTTTCTCTATGCCAATATCTACCCCTCTCTGCCTCAGTCCGCATCTCAGTCGGCGTCGCAGCCTCTATCAGCGTCTCTGTAGGCGTCTCAGTTGTTGCCGCTGTCGATTGGGTTTTCTGCTACCTTCTATATGCCTAAGCTAACCATCTCTGCCTCACTCGGCCTCTCAGTCGGCGTCGCAGCCTCTGCCAGCGTCTCTGTAGGCATCTCAGTCGCTGCCGCTGTCGATTGGGGGTCTGATGATTTCTCTATGTCAATATCTACCTGTATCTGCTTCAGTCGACGTCTCAGCCTCTGTCAGAATCTCTGTAGGCGTCTCAGTCGCTGCCGCTGTCGATTGGGGGGTTTGCTGCCTTCTGTATGCCTATATCTACCCCTATCTGCCTCAGTCGGCATCTCAGTCGGCGCCGCAGACTCTATCAGCGTCTCTGTAGGCGTCTCAGTTGTTCCCGCTGTTGATTGGTGGGTCTGCTGCCTTCTCTATGCCTATATCTACCCCTACCTGCCTCAGTCGGCATCTCAGTAGGCGTCGCAGCCTCTATCAGCGTCTCTGTAGGCGTCGTAGTTGTTGCCGCTGTCGACTGGTGGGTCTGCTGCATTCTCTATGCCTATATCTACCCTTATCTGCCTTAGTCGGCGTCTCAGTCGGCGTCGCAGCCTCTGTGAGCGTATCTGTAGGCGTCTCAGTCGCTGCCGCTGTCGATTGGGGGTCTGATGATTTCTCTATGTCAATATCTACCTGTATCTGCTTCAGTCGACGTCTCAGCCTCTGTCAGAATCTCTGTAGGCGTCTCAGTCGCTGCCGCTGTCGATTGGGGGGTTTGCTGCCTTCTGTATGCCTATATCTACCCCTATCTGCCTCAGTCGGCATCTCAGTCGGCGCCGCAGACTCTATCAGCGTCTCTGTAGGTGTCTCAGTTGTTCCCGCTGTTGATTGGTGGGTCTGCTGCCTTCTCTATGCCTATATCTACCCCTACCTGCCTCAGTCGGCATCTCAGTAGGCGTCGCAGCCTCTGTCAGCGTCTCTGTAGGCGTCTCATTTGTTGCCGCTGTCGATTGGGGTGGTCTGCTTCCTTCTCTATGCCTATGTCTACCCCTATCTGCCTCAGTCGGAGTCTCAGACGGCATCGCAGCCTCTGGCAGCGTCTATGTAGGCGTCTCAGTCGCTGCCGCTGTCGATTGGTGGGTCTGCTGCGTTCTCTATGCCTATATCTACCCCTACCTGCCGCAGTCGGCGTCACAGTCGGCTTCGCAGCCTCTGTCAGCGTCTCTGTAGGCGTCTCAGTCGCCCCCGCTGTCGATTGGGGGTTCTGCTGCCTTCTGTATGGCTATATATACCCCTACCTGCCTCAGTCGCCGTCACAGTCGGCTTCTCAGCCTCTGTCAGCGTATCTGTAGGCGTCTCAGTTTTTGCCGCTGCGTTATTTGGGAGTCTGCTGCCTTCTCTATGGCTATGGCTACCCCTGTCTGCCTCAGTCGGCGTCTCAGTCGGCGTCGCAGCCTCTGTCAGCGTCGCACCCTCTGTCAGCGGCGCACCCTCTGTCAGCTTCTCTGTAGGCGTGTCAGTCGCTGCCGCTGTCGATTCGGGTGGTCAGCTCCCTTCTCTATGAATATCTCTACCCCTATCTGCCTCCGTCGGCGCCACAGTCGGCTTCGCAGCCTCTGTCAGCGTCTATGTCTTCGCCTCAGTCCCTGCCGCTGTCGATTGGGGGGGTCTGCTGCTTTCTCTATGCCTATATCTACCCCTATCTGCCTCAGTCGGCATCTCAGTCAGCGTCGTAGCCTCTGTCAGCGTCTCTGTAGGCGTCTCAGTCGCTGCCGCTGTCGATTGGGGGGTCTGCTGCCAACTGTATGCCTATATCTACTCCTATCTGCCTCAGTCGGCATCTCAGTCGGCGTCGCAGCCTCTGTCAGCGTCTCTGTAGGCGTCTCAGTTGTTGCCGCTGTCGACTGGTGGGTCTGCTGCCTTATCTATGCCTATATCTACCTGTACCTGCCTCAGTCAGCGTCACAATCGGCTTCGCAGTCTCTGTCAGCGTGTCTGTAGGCGTCTCAGTCACCGCCGCTGTCGATTGGGGGTTCTGCTGCTTTCTCTATGCCTATATCTACCCCTATCTGCCTCAGTCGGCGTCTCAGTCGGCGTCGCAGCCTCTATCAGCCTCTTTGTAGGCGTCTCAGTCGCTGACGCTGTCGATTGGGGGGTCTGCTGCCTTCTCTATCCCTATATCTACCCTTATCTGCCTTAGTCGGCGTCTCAGTCGGCGTCGCAGCCTCTGTCAGCGTATCTGTAGGCGTCTCAGTCGCTGCCGCTGTCGATTGGGGGTCTGCTGCCTTCTCTATGTCAATATCTACCTGTATCTGTCTCAATCGGCGTCGCAGCCTCTGTCAGCGACTCTGTAGGCGTCTCAATCGCTGCCGCCGTCGATTGGGGGTCTGCTGCCTTCTCTATGCCAATATCTACCCCTATCTGCCTCAGTCGGCGTCGAAGCCTCTGTCAGCGTCTCTGTAGGCGTTTCATTCACTGCCGCTGTCTTTTGGCAGGTCTGCTGCCTTCTCTAAGCCAATATCTACCCTTATCTGCCTCAGTCGGCATTTCAGTCGGCGTCGCAGCCTCTGTCAGCGTCTCTGAATGCAGCCCAGTCGCTGCCGCTATCCATTGGGGGGTCTGCTGCCAACTGTATGCCTATATCTACTCCTATCTGCCTCAGCCGGCATCTCAGTCGGCGTCGCAGCCTCTGTCAGTCTCAGTCGCTGACGCTGTCGATTGGGGGGTCTGCTGCCTTCTCTATGCCAATATCTACCCCTCTCTGCCTCAGTCGGCATCTCAGTGGGCGTCGCAGCCTCTATCAGCGTCTCTCTAGGCGTCTCAGTTGTTGCCGCTGTCGATTGGGTTTTCTGCTACCTTCTATATGCCTAAGCTAACCATCTCTGCCTCACTCGGCCTCTCAGTCGGCGTCGCAGCCTCTGTCAGCGTCTTTGTAGGCATCTCAGTGGCTGCCGCTGTCGATTGGGGGGTCTGCTGAATTCTCTATGCCTATATCTACTCCTACCTGCCTCAGTCGACGTCACAGTAGGCTTCTCACCCTCTGTCAGCGTCTCTGTACGCATCTCAGTCGCTGCCGCTGTCGATTGGGGGGTTTGCTGCTCTCTCTATGACAATATCTACCCCTATCTGCCTCAGTCGGCGTTGCAGCCTCTGTCAGCGTCTCTGTAGGCGTCTCAGTCGCTGCCGCTGTCGATTGGGGGGTCTGCTGCCAACTGTATACCTATATCTACCCCTATCTGCCTCAGTCGGCATTTCAGTCAGCGTCGCAGCCTCTATCAGCGTCTCTGTAGGCGTCGTAGTTGTTGCCGCTGTCGACTGGTGGGTCTGCTGCATTCTCTATGCCTATATCTACCCTTATCTGCCTTAGTCGGCGTCTCAGTCGGCGTCGCAGCCTCTGTGAGCGTATCTGTAGGCGTCTCAGTCGCTGCCGCTGTCGATTGGGGGTCTGATGATTTCTCTATGTCAATATCTACCTGTATCTGCTTCAGTCGACGTCTCAGCCTCTGTCAGAATCTCTGTAGGCGTCTCAGTCGCTGCCGCTGTCGATTGGGGGGGGTCTGCTGCCATCTCAATGCCAATATCTACCCCTATCTGCCTCAGTCAGCGTCGGTCCCTCTGTCAGCGTCTCTGTAGGCGTCTCAGTCGCTGCCGCCGTCGATTGGGTGGGTCAGCTGCCATCTCTATGCCAATATCTACCCTTATCTGCCTCAGTCGGCGTCGCAGCCTCTGTCAGCGTCTCTGTAGGCGTCTCTGTTGCTGCCGCTGTCGATTGGGGGTCTGCTGCCAACTGTGTGCCTTTATCTACCCTATCTGAATCAGTCGGCATCTCAGTCGGCATCGCAGCCTCTAACAGCGTCTCTGTAGGCGTCTCAGTTGTTGCCGCTGTCGATTGGTGGGTCTGCTGCGTTCTCTATGCCTATATCTACCCCTACTTGCCGCAGTCGGCGTCACAGTCGGCTTCGCAGCCTCTGTCAGCGTCTCTGTAGGCGTCTCAGTCGCCGCCGCTGTCGATTGGGGGTTCTGCTGCCTTCTGTATGGCTATATATACCCCTACCTGCCTCAGTCGGCGTCAGAATCGGCTTCTCAGCCTCTGTCAGCGTCTTTGTAGGCGTCTCAGTTGTTGCCGCTGTCGATTGGGGGGTCTGCTGCCTTCTCTATCCCTATATCTACCCTTATCTGCCTTAGTCGGCGTCACAGTCGGCGTCGCAGCCTCTAACAGCGTCTCTGTAGGCGTCTCAGTTGTTGCCGCTGTCGATTGGGGGTCTGCTGCCTTCTCTATGCCTATATCTACCCTTATCTGCCTTAGTCGGCGTCTCAGTCGGCGTCGCAGCCTCTGTCAGCGTATCTGTAGGCGTCTCAGTCGCTGCCGCTGTCGATTGGGGGGTCTGCTGCCTTCTCTATGTCAATATCTACCTGTATCTGCCTCAGTCGGTGTCTCAGCCTCTGTCAGAGTCTCTGTAGGCGTCTCAGTCGCTGCCGCTGTCGATTGGTGGGTCTGCTGCCTTCTGTATGCCTATATCTACTCCTATCTGCCTCAGTCGGCATCTCAGTCGGCGTCGCAGACTCTGTCAGCGTCTCTGTAGGCGTCTCAGTTGTTGCCGCTGTCGATTGGTGGGGCTGCTGCCGTATCTATGCCTATATCTACCCGTACCTGCCTCAGTCGGCGTCACAGTCGGCTTCTCAGCCTCTGTCAGCGTCTTTGTAGGTGTCTCAGTCGATGCCGCTGTCGATTGGGGGGTCTGATGCCGTCTCTAAGCCTATATCTACCCTTATCTGCCTCAGTCAGCGTCTCTGAATGCGTTTCATTTGTTGCCGCTGTCGATTGGGGGGGTCTGCTGCCTTCTCTATTCCTATGTTTACCCCTCTCAGCCTCACTCGGCGTCTCAGTCGGCGTCGCAGCCTCTGTCAGCGTATCTGTAGGCGTCTCAGTCGCTGCCGCTGTCGATTGGGGGGTATGCTGCCTTCTCTATGCCTATATCTGCCCTTATCTGCCTCAGTCGGCGTCTCAGTCGGCGTCGCAGCCTCTATCAGCGTCTTTGTAGGCGTCTCAGTCGCTGACGCTGTCGATTGGGGGGGGTCTGCTGCCATCTCAATGCCAATATCTACCCCTATCTGCCTCAGTCAGCGTCGGTCCCTCTGTCAGCGTCTCTGTAGGCGTCTCAGTCGCTGCCGCCGTCGATTGGGTGGGTCAGCTGCCATCTCTATGCCAATATCTACCCTTATCTGCCTCAGTCGGCGTCGCAGCCTCTGTCAGCGTCTCTGTAGGCGTCTCTGTTGCTGCCGCTGTCGATTGGGGGTCTGCTGCCAACTGTGTGCCTTTATCTACCCTATCTGAATCAGTCGGCATCTCAGTCGGCATCGCAGCCTCTAACAGCGTCTCTGTAGGCGTCTCAGTTGTTGCCGCTGTCGATTGGTGGGTCTGCTGCGTTCTCTATGCCTATATCTACCCCTACTTGCCGCAGTCGGCGTCACAGTCGGCTTCGCAGCCTCTGTCAGCGTCTCTGTAGGCGTCTCAGTCGCCGCCGCTGTCGATTGGGGGTTCTGCTGCCTTCTGTATGGCTATATATACCCCTACCTGCCTCAGTCGGCGTCAGAATCGGCTTCTCAGCCTCTGTCAGCGTCTTTGTAGGCGTCTCAGTTGTTGCCGCTGTCGATTGGGGGGTCTGCTGCCTTCTCTATCCCTATATCTACCCTTATCTGCCTTAGTCGGCGTCACAGTCGGCGTCGCAGCCTCTAACAGCGTCTCTGTAGGCGTCTCAGTTGTTGCCGCTGTCGATTGGGGGTCTGCTGCCTTCTGTATGCCTATATCTACTCCTATCTGCCTCAGTCGGCATCTCAGTCGGCGTCGCAGACTCTGTCAGCGTCTCTGTAGGCGTCTCAGTTGTTGCCGCTGTCGATTGGTGGGGCTGCTGCCGTATCTATGCCTATATCTACCCGTACCTGCCTCAGTCGGCGTCACAGTCGGCTTCTCAGCCTCTGTCAGCGTCTTTGTAGGTGTCTCAGTCGATGCCGCTGTCGATTGGGGGGTCTGATGCCGTCTCTAAGCCTATATCTACCCTTATCTGCCTCAGTCAGCGTCTCTGAATGCGTTTCATTTGTTGCCGCTGTCGATTGGGGGGGTCTGCTGCCTTCTCTATTCCTATGTTTACCCCTCTCAGCCTCAGTCGGCGTCTCAGTCGGCGTCGCAGCCTCTGTCAGCGTATCTGTAGGCGTCTCAGTCGCTGCCGCTGTCGATTGGGGGGTATGCTGCCTTCTCTATGCCTATATCTGCCCTTATCTGCCTCAGTCGGCGTCTCAGTCGGCGTCGCAGCCTCTATCAGCGTCTTTGTAGGCGTCTCAGTCGCTGACGCTGTCGATTGGGGGGTCTGCTGCCTTCTCTATGCCTATATCTGCCCTTATCTGCCTTAGTCGGCGTCTCAGCCTCTGTCAGAGTCTCTGTAGGCATCTCAGTCGCTGCCGCTGTCGATTGGGAGGTCTGCTGCCTTGTCTATGCCAATATCTACCCCTCTCTGCCTCAGTCGGCGTCTCAGTCGGCGTCGCAGCCTCTATCAGCGTCTCTGTAGGCGTCTCAGTTGTTGCCGCTGCCGACTGGTGGGTCTGCTGCTTTCTCTATGCCTATATCTACCCCTATCTGCCTCAGTCGGCGTCTCAGTCGGTGTCGCAGCCTCTATCAGCGTCTTTGTAGGCGTCTCAGTCGCTGACGCTGTTGATTGGGGAGTCAGCTGCCTTCTCTATCCCTATATCTACCCTTATCTGCCTTAGTCGGCGTCTCAGCCTCTGTCAGAGTCTTTGTAGGCGTCTCAGTCGCTGACGCTGTCGATTGGGGGGTCTGCTGCCTTCTCTATGCCTATATCTGCCCTTATCTGCCTTAGTCGGCGTCTCAGCCTCTGTCAGAGTCTCTGTAGGCATCTCAGTCGCTGCCGCTGTCGATTGGGAGGTCTGCTGCCTTGTCTATGCCAATATCTACCCCTCTCTGCCTCAATCGGCCTCTCAGTCGGCGTCGCAGCCTCTGTCAGCGTCTCTGCAGGCATCTCAGTGGCTGCCGCTGTCGATTGGGGGGTCTGCTGAATTATCTATGCCTATATCTACCCCTACCTGCCTCAGTCGGCGTCACAGTAGGCTTCTCACCCTCTGTCAGCGTCTCTGTACGCATCTCAGTCGCTGCCGCTGTCGATTGGGGGTCTGATGATTTCTCTATGTCAATATCTACCTGTATTTGCTTCAGTCGACGTCTCAGCCTCTGTCAGAATCTCTGTAGGCGTCTCAGTCGCTGCCGCTGTCGATGGTGGGTCTGCTGCCTTCTGTATGCCTATATCTACCCCTATCTGCCTCAGTCGGCATCTCAGTCGGCGCCGCAGACTCTATCAGCGTCTCTGTAGGCGTCGTAGTTGTTGCCGCTGTCGACTGGTGGGTCTGCTGCCTTCTCTATGCCTATATCTACCCTTATCTGCCTTAGTCGGCGTCTCAGTCGGCGTCGCAGCCTCTGTGAGCGTATCTGTAGGCGTCTCAGTCGCTGCCGCTGTCGATTGGGGGTCTGATGATTTCTCTATTTCAATATCTACCTGTATCTGCTTCAGTCGACATCTCAGCCTCTGTCAGAATCTCTGTAGGCGTCTCAGTCGCTGCCGCTGTCGATTGGGGGGTCTGCTGCCTTCTGTATGCCTATATCTACCCCTATCTGCCTCAGTCGGCATCTCAGTCGGCGCCGCAGACTCTATCAGCGTCTCTGTAGGCGTCTCAGTTGTTCCCGCTGTCGATTGGTGGGTCTGCTGCCTTCTCTATGCCTATATCTACCCCTACCTGCCTCAGTCGGCATCTCAGTCGGCGTCGCAGCCTCTGTCAGCGTCTCTGTAGGCGTCTCATTTGTTGCCGCTGTCGATTGGGGTGGTCTGCTTCCTTCTCTATGCCTATGTCTACCCCTATCTGCCTCAGTCGGAGTCTCAGACGGCATCGCAGCCTCTGGCAGCGTCTATGTAGGCGTCTCAGTCGCTGCCGCTGTCGATTGGGGGGGTCTGCTGCCATCTCAATGCCAATATCTACCCCTATCTGCCTCAGTCAGCGTCTCAGTCAGCGTCGCTCCCTCTGTCAGCGTCTCTGTAGGCGTCTCAGTCGCTGCCGCCGTCGATTGGGTGGGTCTGCTGCCATCTCTATGCCAATATCTACCCTTATCTGCCTCAGTCGGCGTCGCAGCCTCTGTCAGCATCTCTGTAGGCGTCTCAGTCGCTGCCGCTGTCGATTGGGGGTCTGCTGCAAACTGTGTGCCTTTATCTACCCTATCTGCCTCAGTCGGCATCTCAGTCGGCGTCGCAGCCTCTATCAGCGTCTCTGTAGGCGTCTCAGTTGTTGCCGCTGTCGATTGGTGGGTCTGCTGCCTTCTCTATGCCTATATCTACCCCTACCTGCCGCAGTCGGCGTCACAGTCGGCTTCGCAGCCTCTGTCAGCGTCTCTGTAGGCGTCTCAGTCGCCGCCGCTGTCGATTGGGGGTTCTGCTGCCTTCTGTATGGCTATATCTACCTCTACCTGCCTCAGTCGGCGTCACAGTCGGCTTCTCAGCCTCTGTCAGCGTATCTGTAGGCGTCTCAGTTTTTGCCGCTGTGTTATTTGGGAGTCTGCTGCCTTCTCTATGCCTATATCTACCCCTACCTGCCGCAGTCGGCGTCACAGTCGGCTTCGCAGCCTCTGTCAGCGTCTCTGTAGGCGTCTCAGTCGCCGCCGCTGTCGATTGGGGGTTCTGCTGCCTTCTGTATGGCTATATCTACCTCTACCTGCCTCAGTCGGCGTCACAGTCGGCTTCACAGCCTCTGTCAGCGTATCTGTAGGCGTCTCAGTTTTTGCCGCTGTGTTATTTGGGAGTCTGCTGCCTTCTCTATGCATATGGCTACCCCTGTCTGCCTCAGTCGGCGTCTCAGTCGGCGTCGCAGCCTCTGTCAGCGTCGCACCCTCTGTCAGCGGCGCACCCTCTGTCAGCTTCTCTGTAGGCGTGTCAGTCGCTGCCGCTGTCGATTGGGGTGGTCAGCTCCCTTCTCTATGCCTATCTCTTCCCCTATCTGCCTCCGTCGGCGCCACAGTCGGCTTCGCAGCCTCTGTCAGCATCTCTGTCTTCGCCTCAGTCGCTGCCGCTGTCGATTGGGGGGGGTCTGCTGCTTTCTCTATGCCTATATCTACCCCTATCTGCCTCAGTCGGCATCTCAGTCAGCGTCGTAGCTTCTGTCAGCGTCTCTGTAGGCGTCTCAGTCGCTGCCGCTGTCGATTGGGGGGTCTGCTGCCAACTGTATGCCTATATCTACTCCTATCTGCCTCAGTCGGCATCTCAGTCGGCGTCGCAGCCTCTGTCAGCGTCTCTGTAGGCGTCTCAGTTGTTGCCGCTGCCGACTGGTGGGTCTGCTGCTTTCTCTATGCCTATATCTACCCCTATCTGCCTCAGTCGGCGTCTCAGTCGGTGTCGCAGCGTCTATCAGCGTCTTTGTAGGCGTCTCAGTCGCTGACGCTGTCGATTGGGGAGTCAGCTGCCTTCTCTATCCCTATATCTACCCTTATCTGCCTTAGTCGGCGTCTCAGTCGGCGTCGCAGCCTCTGTCAGCGTATCTGTAGGCGTCTCAGTCGCTGCCGCTGTCGATTGGGGAGTCTGCTGCCTTCTCTATGTCAATATCTACCTGTATCTGCCTCAGTCGGTGTCTCAGCCTCTGTCAGAGTATCTGTAGGCGTCTCAGTCGCTGCCGCTGTCGATTGGTGGGTCTGGTACCTTCTGTATGCCTATATCTACCCCTATCTGCCTCAGTCGGCATCTCAGTCGGCGTCGCAGACTCTGTCAGCGTCTCTGTAGGCGTCTCAGTTGTTGCCGCTGTCGATTGGTGGGTCTGCTGCCGTATCTATGCCTATATCTACCCGTACCTGCCTCAGTCGGCGTCACAGTCGGCTTCTCAGCCTCTGTCAGCGTCTTTGTAGGTGTCTCAGTCGATGCCGCTGTCGATTGGGGGGTCTGCTGCCGTCTCTAAGCCAATATTTACCCTTATCTGCCTCAGTCGGCGTCGCAGCCTCTGTCAGCGTCTCTGAATGCGTTTCATTTGTTGCCGCTGTCGATTGGGGGGGTCTGCTGCCTTCTCTATTCCTATGTCCACCCCTCTCAGCCTCAGTCGGCGTCGCAGCCTCTGTCAGCGTCTCTGTAGGCGTCTCAATCGCTGCCGCCGTCGATTGGGGGGTCTGCTGCATTCTCTATGCCAATATCTACCCCTATCTGCCTCAGTCGGCGTCGAAGCCTCTGTCAGCGTCTCTGTAGGCGTTTCATTCACTGCCGCTGTCTTTTGGCGGGTCTGCTGCCTTCTCTAAGCCTATATCTACCCTTATCTGCCTCAGTCGGCGTCTCAGCCTCTGTCAGAATCTCTGTAGGCATCTCAGTCGCTGCCGCTGTCGATTGGGAGGTCTGCTGCCTTCTCTATGCCAATATCCACCCCTCTCTGCCTCAGTCGACGTCTCAGTCGGCGTCGCAGCTTCTATCAGCGTCTCTGTAGGCGTCTCAGTTGTTGCCGCTGTCGATTGGGTTTTCTGCTACCTTCTATATGCCTAAGCTAACCATCTCTGCCTCAGTCGGCCTCTCAGTCGGCGTCGCAGCCTCTGTCAGCGTCTCTGTAGGCATCTCAGTGGCTGCCGCTGTCGATTGGGGGGTCTGCTGAATTCTCTATGCCTATATCTACCCCTACTTGCCTCAGTCGGCGTCACAGTAGGCTTCTCACCCTCTGTCAGCGTCTCTGTACGCATCTCAGTCGCTGCCGCTGTCGGTTGGGGGTCTGATGATTTCTCTATGTCAATATCTACCTGTATCTGCTTCAGTCGACGTCTCAGCCTCTGTCAGAATCTCTGTAGGCGTCGCAGTCGCTGCCGTTGTCGATGGGGGGTCTGCTGCATTCTGTATGCCTATATCTACCCCTATCTGCCTCAGTCGGCATCTCAGTAGGCGCCGCAGACTCTATCAGCGTCTCTGTAGACGTCGTAGTTGTTGCCGCTGTCGACTGGTGGGTCTGCTGCCTTCTCTATGCCTATATCTACCCTTATCTGCCTTAGTCGGCGTCTCAGTCGGCGTCGCAGCCTCTGTGAGCGTATCTGTAGGCGTCTCAGTCGCTGCCGCTGTCGATTGGGGGTCTGATGATTTCTCTATTTCAATATCTACCTGTATCTGCTTCAGTCGACGTCTCAGCCTCTGTCAGAATCTCTGTAGGCGGCACAGTCGCTGCCGCTGTCGATTGGGGGGTCTGCTGCCTTCTGTATGCCTATATCTACCCCTATCTGCCTCAGTCGGCATCTCAGTCGGCGCCGCAGACTCTATCAGCGTCTCTGTAGGCGTCTCAGTTGTTCCCGCTGTCGATTGGTGGGTCTGCTGCCTTCTCTATGCCTATATCTACCCCTACCTGCCTCAGTCGGCATTTCAGTCGGCGTCGCAGCCTCTGTCAGCGTCTCTGTAGGCGTCTCATTTGTTGCCGCTTTCGATTGGGGTGGTATGCTTCCTTCGCTATGTCTATGTCTACCCCTATCTGCCTCAGTCGGAGTCTCAGACGGCATCGCAGCTTCTGGCAGCGTCTATGTAGGCGTCTCAGTCGCTGCCGCTGTCGATTGGGGGGGTCTGCTGCCATCTCAATGCTAATATCTACCCTTATCTGCCTCAGTCAGCGTCTCAGTCAGCGTCGCTCCCTCTGTCAGCGTCTCTGTAGGCGTCTCAGTCGCTGCCGCTGTCGATTGGGGGGTCTGCTGCCAACTGTATGCCTATATCTACTGCTATCTGCCTCAGCCGGCATCTCAGTCGGCGTCGCAGCCTCTGTCAGCGTCTCCGTAGGCGTCTCAGTTGTTGCCGCTGTCGACTGGTGGGTCTGCGGCCTTCTCTATGCCTATATCGACCCCTATCTGTTTCAGTCGGCGTCTCAGTCGGCGTCGCAGCCTCTATCAGCGTCTTTGTAGGCGTCTCAGTCGCTGACGCTGTCGATTAGGGGGTCTGCTGCCTTCTCTATCCCTATATCTACCCTTATCTGCCTTAGTCGGCGTCTCAGTCGGCGTCGCAGCCTCTGTCAGCGTATCTGTAGGCGTCTCAGTCGCTGCCGCTGTCTATTGGGGGTATGCTGCCTTCTCTATGCCTATATCTGCCCTTATCTGCCTCAGTCGGCGTCTCAGTCGGCGTCGCAGCCTCTATCAGAGTCTTTGTAGGCGTCTCAGTCGCTGACGCTGTCGATTGGGGGGTCTGCTGCCTTCTCTATGTCTATATCTGCCCTTATCTGCCTTAGTCGGCGTCTCAGCCTCTGTCAGAGTCTCTGTAGGCGTCTCAGTCGCTGCCGCTGTTGATTGGGAGGTCTGCTGCCTTCTCTATGCCAATATCGACCCCTCTCTGCCTCAGTCGGCGTCTCAGTCGGCGTCGCAGCCTCTATCAGCGTCTCTGTAGGCGTCTCAGTTGTTGCCGCTGTCGATTGGGTTTTCTGCTACCTTCTATATGCCTAAGCTAACCATCTCTGCCTCAGTCGGCCTCTCAGTCGGCGTAGCAGCCTCTGTCAGCGTCTCTGTAGGCATCTCAGTGGCTGCCGCTGTCGATTGGGGGGTCTGCTGCATTCTCTATGCCTATATCTACCCCTACCTGCCTCAGTCGGCGTCACAGTAGGCTTCTCACCCTCTGTCAGCGTCTCTGTACGCATCTCAGTCGCTGCCGCTGTCGATTGGGGGTCTGATGATTTCTCTATGTCAATATCTACCTGTATTTGCTTCAGTCGACGTCTCAGCCTCTGTCAGAATCTCTGTAGGCGTCTCAGTCGCTGCCGCTGTCGATGGTGGGTCTGCTGCCTTCTGTATGCCTATATCTACCCCTATCTGCCTCAGTCGGCATCTCAGTCGGCGCCGCAGACTCTATCAGCGTCTCTGTAGGCGTCGTAGTTGTTGCCGCTGTCGACTGGTGGGTCTGCTGCCTTCTCTATGAATATATCTACCCTTATCTGCCTTAGTCGGCGTCTCAGTCGGCGTCGCAGCCTCTGTGAGCGTATCTGTAGGCGTCTCAGTCGCTGCCGCTGTCTATTGGGGGTATGCTGCCTTCTCTATGCCTATATCTGCCCTTATCTGCCTCAGCCGGCGTCTCAGTCGGCGTCGCAGCCTCTATCAGAGTCTTTGTAGGCGTCTCAGTCGCTGACGCTGTCGATTAGGGGGTCTGCTGCCTTCTCTATCCCTATATCTACCCTTATCTGCCTTAGTCGGCGTCTCAGTCGGCGTCGCAGCCTCTGTCAGCGTATCTGTAGGCGTCTCAGTCGCTGCCGCTGTCTATTGGGGGTATGCTGCCTTCTCTATGCCTATATCTGCCCTTATCTGCCTCAGCCGGCGTCTCAGTCGGCGTCGCAGCCTCTATCAGAGTCTTTGTAGGCGTCTCAGTCGCTGACGCTGTCGATTGGGGGGTCTGCTGCCTTCTCTATGCCTATATCTGCCCTTATCTGCCTTAGTCGGCGTCTCAGCCTCTGTCAGAGTCTCTGTAGGCATCTCAGTCGCTGCCGCTGTCGATTGGGAGGTCTGCTGCCTTGTCTATGCCAATATCTACCCCTCTCTGCCTCAATCGGCCTCTCAGTCGGCGTCGCAGCCTCTGTCAGCGTCTCTGCAGGCATCTCAGTGGCTGCCGCTGTCGATTGGGGGGTCTGCTGAATTCTCTATGCCTATATCTACCCCTACCTGCCTCAGTCGGCGTCACAGTAGGCTTCTCACCCTCTGTCAGCGTCTCTGTACGCATCTCAGTCGCTGCCGCTGTCGATTGGGGGTCTGATGATTTCTCTATGTCAATATCTACCTGTATTTGCTTCAGTCGACGTCTCAGCCTCTGTCAGAATCTCTGTAGGCGTCTCAGTCGCTGCCGCTGTCGATGGTGGGTCTGCTGCCTTCTGTATGCCTATATCTACCCCTATCTGCCTCAGTCGGCATCTCAGTCGGCGCCGCAGACTCTATCAGCGTCTCTGTAGGCGTCGTAGTTGTTGCCGCTGTCGACTGGTGGGTCTGCTGCCTTCTCTATGCCTATATCTACCCTTATCTGCCTTAGTCGGCGTCTCAGTCGGCGTCGCAGCCTCTGTGAGCGTATCTGTAGGCGTCTCAGTCGCTGCCGCTGTCGATTGGGGGTCTGATGATTTCTCTATTTCAATATCTACCTGTATCTGCTTCAGTCGACATCTCAGCCTCTGTCAGAATCTCTGTAGGCGTCTCAGTCGCTGCCGCTGTCGATTGGGGGGTCTGCTGCCTTCTGTATGCCTATATCTACCCCTATCTGCCTCAGTCGGCATCTCAGTCGGCGCCGCAGACTCTATCAGCGTCTCTGTAGGCGTCTCAGTTGTTCCCGCTGTCGATTGGTGGGTCTGCTGCCTTCTCTATGCCTATATCTACCCCTACCTGCCTCAGTCGGCATCTCAGTCGGCGTCGCAGCCTCTGTCAGCGTCTCTGTAGGCGTCTCATTTGTTGCCGCTGTCGATTGGGGTGGTCTGCTTCCTTCTCTATGCCTATGTCTACCCCTATCTGCCTCAGTCGGAGTCTCAGACGGCATCGCAGCCTCTGGCAGCGTCTATGTAGGCGTCTCAGTCGCTGCCGCTGTCGATTGGGGGGGTCTGCTGCCATCTCAATGCCAATATCTACCCCTATCTGCCTCAGTCAGCGTCTCAGTCAGCGTCGCTCCCTCTGTCAGCGTCTCTGTAGGCGTCTCAGTCGCTGCCGCCGTCGATTGGGTGGGTCTGCTGCCATCTCTATGCCAATATCTACCATTATCTGCCTCAGTCGGCGTCGCAGCCTCTGTCAGCATCTCTGTAGGCGTCTCAGTCGCTGCCGCTGTCGATTGGGGGTCTGCTGCAAACTGTGTGCCTTTATCTACCCTATCTGCCTCAGTCGGCATCTCAGTCGGCGTCGCAGCCTCTATCAGCGTCTCTGTAGGCGTCTCAGTTGTTGCCGCTGTCGATTGGTGGGTCTGCTGCCTTCTCTATGCCTATATCTACCCCTACCTGCCGCAGTCGGCGTCACAGTCGGCTTCGCAGCCTCTGTCAGCGTCTCTGTAGGCGTCTCAGTCGCCGCCGCTGTCGATTGGGGGTTCTGCTGCCTTCTCTATGGCTATATCTACACCTACCTGCCTCAGTCGGCGTCACAGTCGGCTTCTCAGCCTCTGTCAGCGTATCTGTAGGCGTCTCAGTTTTTGCCGCTGTGTTATTTGGGGGTCTGCTGCCTTCTCTATGCCTATGGCTACCCCTGTCTGCCTCAGTCGGCGTCTCAGTCGGCGTCGCAGCCTCTGTCAGCGTCGCACCCTCTGTCAGCGGCGCACCCTCTGTCAGCTTCTCTGTAGGCGTGTCAGTCGCTGCCGCTGTCGATTGGGGTGGTCAGCTCCCTTCTCTATGCCTATCTCTTCCCCTATCTGCCTCCGTCGGCGCCACAGTCGGCTTCGCAGCCTCTGTCAGCATCTCTGTCTTCGCCTCAGTCGCTGCCGCTGTCGATTGGGGGGGGTCTGCTGCTTTCTCTATGCCTATATCTACCCCTATCTGCCTCAGTCGGCATCTCAGTCAGCGTCGTAGCTTCTGTCAGCGTCTCTGTAGGCGTCTCAGTCGCTGCCGCTGTCGATTGGGGGGTCTGCTGCCAACTGTATGCCTATATCTACTCCTATCTGCCTCAGTCGGCATCTCAGTCGGCGTCGCAGCCTCTGTCAGCGTCTCTGTAGGCGTCTCAGTTGTTGCCGCTGCCGACTGGTGGGTCTGCTGCTTTCTCTATGCCTATATCTACCCCTATCTGCCTCAGTCGGCGTCTCAGTCGGTGTCGCAGCGTCTATCAGCGTCTTTGTAGGCGTCTCAGTCGCTGACGCTGTCGATTGGGGAGTCAGCTGCCTTCTCTATCCCTATATCTACCCTTATCTGCCTTAGTCAGCGTCTCAGTCGGCGTCGCAGCCCCTGTCAGCGTATCTGTAGGCGTCTCAGTCGCTGCCGCTGTCGATTGGGGAGTCTGCTGCCTTCTCTATGTCAATATCTACCTGTATCTGCCTCAGTCGGTGTCTCAGCCTCTGTCAGAGTATCTGTAGGCGTCTCAGTCGCTGCCGCTGTCGATTGGTGGGTCTGGTACCTTCTGTATGCCTATATCTACCCCTATCTGCCTCAGTCGGCATCTCAGTCGGCGTCGCAGACTCTGTCAGCGTCTCTGTAGGCGTCTCAGTTGTTGCCGCTGTCGATTGGTGGGTCTGCTGCCGTATCTATGCCTATATCTACCCGTACCTGCCTCAGTCGGCGTCACAGTCGGCTTCTCAGCCTCTGTCAGCGTCTTTGTAGGTGTCTCAGTCGATGCCGCTGTCGATTGGGGGGTCTGCTGCCGTCTCTAAGCCAATATTTACCCTTATCTGCCTCAGTCGGCGTCGCAGCCTCTGTCAGCGTCTCTGAATGCGTTTCATTTGTTGCCGCTGTCGATTGGGGGGGTCTGCTGCCTTCTCTATTCCTATGTCCACCCCTCTCAGCCTCAGTCGGCGTCGCAGCCTCTGTCAGCGACTCTGTAGGCGTCTCAATCGCTGCCGCCGTCGATTGGGGGGTCTGCTGCATTCTCTATGCCAATATCTACCCCTATCTGCCTCAGTCGGCGTCGAAGCCTCTGTCAGCGTCTCTGTAGGCGTTTCATTCACTGCCGCTGTCTTTTGGCGGGTCTGCTGCCTTCTCTAAGCCTATATCTACCCTTATCTGCCTCAGTCGGCGTCTCAGCCTCTGTCAGAATCTCTGTAGGCATCTCAGTCGCTGCCGCTGTCGATTGGGAGGTCTGCTGCCTTCTCTATGCCAATATCCACCCCTCTCTGCCTCAGTCGACGTCTCAGTCGGCGTCGCAGCTTCTATCAGCGTCTCTGTAGGCGTCTCAGTTGTTGCCGCTGTCGATTGGGTTTTCTGCTACCTTCTATATGCCTAAGCTAACCATCTCTGCCTCAGTCGGCCTCTCAGTCGGCGTCGCAGCCTCTGTCAGCGTCTCTGTAGGCATCTCAGTGGCTGCCGCTGTCGATTGGGGGGTCTGCTGAATTCTCTATGCCTATATCTACCCCTACTTGCCTCAGTCGGCGTCACAGTAGGCTTCTCACCCTCTGTCAGCGTCTCTGTACGCATCTCAGTCGCTGCCGCTGTCGGTTGGGGGTCTGATGATTTCTCTATGTCAATATCTACCTGTATCTGCTTCAGTCGACGTCTCAGCCTCTGTCAGAATCTCTGTAGGCGTCGCAGTCGCTGCCGTTGTCGATGGGGGGTCTGCTGCATTCTGTATGCCTATATCTACCCCTATCTGCCTCAGTCGGCATCTCAGTAGGCGCCGCAGACTCTATCAGCGTCTCTGTAGACGTCGTAGTTGTTGCCGCTGTCGACTGGTGGGTCTGCTGCCTTCTCTATGCCTATATCTACCCTTATCTGCCTTAGTCGGCGTCTCAGTCGGCGTCGCAGCCTCTGTGAGCGTATCTGTAGGCGTCTCAGTCGCTGCCGCTGTCGATTGGGGGTCTGATGATTTCTCTATTTCAATATCTACCTGTATCTGCTTCAGTCGACGTCTCAGCCTCTGTCAGAATCTCTGTAGGCGGCACAGTCGCTGCCGCTGTCGATTGGGGGGTCTGCTGCCTTCTGTATGCCTATATCTACCCCTATCTGCCTCAGTCGGCATCTCAGTCGGCGCCGCAGACTCTATCAGCGTCTCTGTAGGCGTCTCAGTTGTTCCCGCTGTCGATTGGTGGGTCTGCTGCCTTCTCTATGCCTATATCTACCCCTACCTGCCTCAGTCGGCATTTCAGTCGGCGTCGCAGCCTCTGTCAGCGTCTCTGTAGGCGTCTCATTTGTTGCCGCTTTCGATTGGGGTGGTATGCTTCCTTCGCTATGTCTATGTCTACCCCTATCTGCCTCAGTCGGAGTCTCAGACGGCATCGCAGCTTCTGGCAGCGTCTATGTAGGCGTCTCAGTCGCTGCCGCTGTCGATTGGGGGGGTCTGCTGCCATCTCAATGCTAATATCTACCCTTATCTGCCTCAGTCAGCGTCTCAGTCAGCGTCGCTCCCTCTGTCAGCGTCTCTGTAGGCGTCTCAGTCGCTGCCGCTGTCGATTGGGGGGTCTGCTGCCAACTGTATGCCTATATCTACTGCTATCTGCCTCAGCCGGCATCTCAGTCGGCGTCGCAGCCTCTGTCAGCGTCTCCGTAGGCGTCTCAGTTGTTGCCGCTGTCGACTGGTGGGTCTGCGGCCTTCTCTATGCCTATATCGACCCCTATCTGTTTCAGTCGGCGTCTCAGTCGGCGTCGCAGCCTCTATCAGCGTCTTTGTAGGCGTCTCAGTCGCTGACGCTGTCGATTAGGGGGTCTGCTGCCTTCTCTATCCCTATATCTACCCTTATCTGCCTTAGTCGGCGTCTCAGTCGGCGTCGCAGCCTCTGTCAGCGTATCTGTAGGCGTCTCAGTCGCTGCCGCTGTCTATTGGGGGTATGCTGCCTTCTCTATGCCTATATCTGCCCTTATCTGCCTCAGCCGGCGTCTCAGTCGGCGTCGCAGCCTCTATCAGAGTCTTTGTAGGCGTCTCAGTCGCTGACGCTGTCGATTGGGGGGTCTGCTGCCTTCTCTATGTCTATATCTGCCCTTATCTGCCTTAGTCGGCGTCTCAGCCTCTGTCAGAGTCTCTGTAGGCGTCTCAGTCGCTGCCGCTGTTGATTGGGAGGTCTGCTGCCTTCTCTATGCCAATATCGACCCCTCTCTGCCTCAGTCGGCGTCTCAGTCGGCGTCGCAGCCTCTATCAGCGTCTCTGTAGGCGTCTCAGTTGTTGCCGCTGTCGATTGGGTTTTCTGCTACCTTCTATATGCCTAAGCTAACCATCTCTGCCTCAGTCGGCCTCTCAGTCGGCGTAGCAGCCTCTGTCAGCGTCTCTGTAGGCATCTCAGTGGCTGCCGCTGTCGATTGGGGGGTCTGCTGCATTCTCTATGCCTATATCTACCCCTACCTGCCTCAGTCGGCGTCACAGTAGGCTTCTCACCCTCTGTCAGCGTCTCTGTACGCATCTCAGTCGCTGCCGCTGTCGATTGGGGGTCTGATGATTTCTCTATGTCAATATCTACCTGTATTTGCTTCAGTCGACGTCTCAGCCTCTGTCAGAATCTCTGTAGGCGTCTCAGTCGCTGCCGCTGTCGATGGGGGTCTGCTGCCTTCTGTATGCCTATATCTACCCCTATCTGCCTCAGTCGGCATCTCAGTCGGCGCCGCAGACTCTATCAGCGTCTCTGTAGGCGTCGTAGTTGTTGCCGCTGTCGACTGGTGGGTCTGCTGCCTTCTCTATGAATATATCTACCCTTATCTGCCTTAGTCGGCGTCTCAGTCGGCGTCGCAGCCTCTGTGAGCGTATCTGTAGGCGTCTCAGTCGCTGCCGCTGTCGATTGGGGGTCTGATGATTTCTCTATTTCAATATCTACCTGTATCTGCTTCAGTCGACGTCTCAGCCTCTGTCAGAATCTTTGTAGGCGTCTCAGTCGCTGCCGCTGTCGATTGGGGGGTCTGCTGCCTTCTGTATGCGTATATCTACCCCTATCTGCCTCAGTCGGCATCTCAGTCGGCGCCGCAGACTCTATCAGCGTTTCTGTAGGCGTCTCAGTTGTTCCCGCTGTCGATTGGTGGGTCTGCTGCCTTCTCTATGCCTATATCTACCCCTACCTGCCTCAGTCGGCATCTCAGTCGGCGTCGCAGCCTCTGTCAGCGTCTCTGTAGGCGTCTCATTTGTTGCCGCTGTCGATTGGGGTGGTCTGCTTCCTTCTCTATGCCTATGTCTACCCCTATCTGCCGCAGTCGGAGTCTCAGACGGCATCGCAGCCTCTGGCAGCGTCTATGTAGGCGTCTCAGTCGCTGCCGCTGTCGATGGGGGGGTCTGCTGCCATCTCAATGCCAATATCTACCCCTATCTGCCTCAGTCAGCGTCTCAGTCAGCGTCGCTCCCTCTGTCAGCGTCTCTGTAGGCGTCTCATTCGCTGCCGCCGTCGATTGGGTGGGTCTGCTGCCATCTCTATGCCAATATCTACCATTATCTGCCTCAGTCGGCGTCGCAGCCTCTGTCAGCATCTCTGTAGGCGTCTCAGTCGCTGCCGCTGTCGATTGGGGGTCTGCTGCCAACTGTGTGCCTTTATCTACCCTATCTGCCACAGTCGGCATCTCAGTCGGCGTCGCAGCCTCTATCAGCGTCTCTGTAGGCGTCTCAGTTGTTGCCGCTGTCGATTGGTGGGTCTGCTGCCTTCTCTATGCCTATATCTACCCCTACCTGCCGCAGTCGGCGTCACAGTCGGCTTCGCAGCCTCTGTCAGCGTCTCTGTAGGCGTCTCAGTCGCCGCCGCTGTCGATTGGGGGTTCTGCTGCCTTCTGTATGGCTATATCTACCTCTACCTGCCTCAGTCGGCGTCACAGTCGGCTTCTCAGCCTCTGTCAGCGTATCTGTAGGCGTCTCAGTTTTTGCCGCTGTGTTATTTGGGAGTCTGCTGCCTTCTCTATGCCTATGGCTACCCCTGTCTGCCTCAGTCGGCGTCTCAGTCGGCGTCGCAGCCTCTGTCAGCGTCGCACCCTCTGTCAGCGGCGCACCCTCTGTCAGCTTCTCTGTAGGCGTGTCAGTCGCTGCCGCTGTCGATTGGGGTGGTCAGCTCCCTTCTCTATGCCTATCTCTTCCCCTATCTGCCTCCGTCGGCGCCACAGTCGGCTTCGCAGCCTCTGTCAGCATCTCTGTCTTCGCCTCAGTCGCTGCCGCTGTCGATTGGGGGGGGTCTGCTGCTTTCTCTATGCCTATATCTACCCCTATCTGCCTCAGTCGGCATCTCAGTCAGCGTCGTAGCTTCTGTCAGCGTCTCTGTAGGCGTCTCAATCGCTGCCGCTGTCGATTGGGGGGTCTGCTGCCAACTGTATGCCTATATCTACTCCTATCTGCCTCAGTCGGCATCTCAGTCGGCGTCGCAGCCTCTGTCAGCGTCTCTGTAGGCGTCTCAGTTGTTGCCGCTGCCGACTGGTGGGTCTGCTGCTTTCTCTATGCCTATATCTACCCCTATCTGCCTCAGTCGGCGTCTCAGTCGGTGTCGCAGCCTCTATCAGCGTCTTTGTAGGCGTCTCAGTCGCTGACGCTGTCGATTGGGGAGTCAGCTGCCTTCTCTATCCCTATATCTACCCTTATCTGCCTTAGTCGGCGTCTCAGTCGGCGTCGCAGCCTCTGTCAGCGTATCTGTAGGCGTCTCAGTCGCTGACGCTGTCGATTGGGGAGTCAGCTGCCTTCTCTATCCCTATATCTACCCTTATCTGCCTTAGTCGGCGTCTCAGTCGGCGTCGCAGCCTCTGTCAGCGACTCTGTAGGCGTCTCAATCGCTGCCGCCGTCGATTGGGGGGTCTGCTGCATTTTCCATGCCAATATCTACCCCTATCTGCCTCAGTCGGCGTCGAAGCCTCTGTCAGCGTCTCTGTAGGCGTTTCATTCACTGCCGCTGTCTTTTGGCGGGTCCGCTGCCTTCTCTAAGCCTATATCTACCCTTATCTGCCTCAGTCGGCATTTCAGTCGGCGTCGCAGCCTCTGTCAGCGTCTCTGAATGCGGCCCAGTCGCGGCCGCTATCCATTGGGGGGTCTGCTGCCAACTGTATGCCTATATCTACTCCTATCTGCCTCAGCCGGCATCTCAGTCGGCGTCGCAGCCTCTGTCAGCGTCTCTGTAGGCGTCTCAGTTGTTGCCGCTGTCGACTGGTGGGTCTGCGGCCTTCTCTATGCCTATATCGACCCCTATCTGTTTCAGTCGGCGTCTCAGTCGGCGTCGCAGCCTCTATCAGCGTCTTTGTAGGCGTTTCAGTCGCTGACGCTGTCGATTGGGGGGTCTGCTGCCTTCTCTATCCCTATATCTACCCTTATCTGCCTTAGTCGGCGTCTCAGTCGGCGTCGCAGCCTCTGTCAGCGTATCTGTAGGCGTCTCAGTCGCTGCCGCTGTCGATTGGGGGTATGCTGCCTTCTTTATGCCTATATCTGCCCTTATCTGCCTCAGTCGGCGTCTCAGTCGGCGTCGCAGCCTCTATCAGAGTCTTTGTAGGCGTCTCAGTCGCTGACGCTGTCGATTGGGGGGTCTGCTGCCTTCTCTATGCCTATATCTGCCCTTATCTGCCTTAGTCGGCGTCTCAGCCTCTGTCAGAGTCTCTGTAGGCGTCTCAGTCGCTGCCGCTGTCGATTGGGAGGTCTGCTGCCTTCTCTATGCCAATATCTACCCCTCTCTGCCTCAGTCGGCGTCGCAGCCTCTATCAGCGTCTTTGTAGGCGTCTCAGTTATTGCCGCTGTCGATTGGGTTTTCTGCTACCTTCTATATGCCTAAGCTAACCATCTCTGCCTCAGTCGGCCTCTCAGTCAGCGTCGCAGCCTCTGTTAGCGTCTCTGTAGGCATCTCAGTGGCTGCCGCTGTCGATTGGGGGGTCTGCTGAATTCTCTATGCCTATATCTACCCCTACCTGCCTCAGTCGGCGTCACAGTAGGCTTCTCACCCTCTGTCAGCGTCTCTGTACGCATCTCAGTCGCTGCCGCTGTCGATTGGGGGGTTTGCTGCTCTCTCTATGACAATATCTACCCCTATCTGCCTCAGTCGGCGTCGCAGCCTCTGTCAGCGTCTCTGTAGGCGTCTCAGTCGCTGCCGCTATCCATTGGGGGGTCTGCTGCCAACTGTATGCCTATATCTACTCCTATCTGCCTCAGCCGGCATCTCAGTCGGCGTCGCAGCCTCTGTCAGCGTCTCTGTAGGCGTCTCAGTTGTTGCCGCTGTCGACTGGTGGGTCTGCGGCCTTCTCTATGCCTATATCGACCCCTATCTGTTTCAGTCGGCGTCTCAGTCGGCGTCGCAGCCTCTATCAGCGTCTTTGTAGGCGTCTCAGTCGCTGACGCTGTCGATTGGGGGGTCTGCTGCCTTCTCTATCCCTATATCTACCCTTATCTGCCTTAGTCGGCGTCTCAGTCGGCGTCGCAGCCTCTGTCAGCGTATCTGTAGGCGTCTCAGTCGCTGCCGCTGTCGATTGGGGGTATGCTGCCTTCTTTATGCCTATATCTGCCCTTATCTGCCTCAGTCGGCGT
Organism: Clusia tigrina; assembly: GCA_920105625.2. NCBI lineage: Eukaryota > Metazoa > Arthropoda > Insecta > Diptera > Clusiidae > Clusia > Clusia tigrina. The sequence goes on from OV050031.1 coordinate 87,152,826, forward strand.
CTCAGTCGGCGTCGCAGCCTCTATCAGAGTCTTTGTAGGCGTCTCAGTCGCTGACGCTGTCGATTGGGGGGTCTGCTGCCTTCTCTATGCCTATATCTGCCCTTATATGCCTTAGTCGGCGTCTCAGCCTCTGTCAGAGTCTCTGTAGGCGTCTCAGTCGCTGCCGCTGTCGATTGGGAGGTCTGCTGCCTTCTCTATGCCAATATCTACCCCTCTCTGCCTCAGTCGGCGTCGCAGCCTCTATCAGCGTCTTTGTAGGCGTCTCAGTTATTGCCGCTGTCGATTGGGTTTTCTGCTACCTTCTATATGCCTAAGCTAACCATCTCTGCCTCAGTCGGCCTCTCAGTCAGCGTCGCAGCCTCTGTCAGCGTCTCTGTAGGCATCTCAGTGGCTGCCGCTGTCGATTGGGGGGTCTGCTGAATTCTCTATGCCTATATCTACCCCTACCTGCCTCAGTCGGCGTCACAGTAGGCTTCTCACCCTCTGTCAGCGTCTCTGTACGCATCTCAGTCGCTGCCGCTGTCGATTGGGGGGTTTGCTGCTCTCTCTATGACAATATCTACCCCTATCTGCCTCAGTCGGCTTCTCAGCCTCTGTCAGCGTATCTGTAGGCGTCTCAGTTTTTGCCGCTGTGTTATTTGGGAGTCTGCTGCCTTCTCTATGCCTATGGCTACCCCTGTCTGCCTCAGTCGGCGTCTCAGTCGGCGTCGCAGCCTCTGTCAGCGTCGCACCCTCTGTCAGCGGCGCACCCTCTGTCAGCTTCTCTGTAGGCGTGTCAGTCGCTGCCGCTGTCGATTGGTGTGGTCAGCTCCCTTCTCTATGCCTATCTCTACCCCTATCTGCCTCAGTCGGCATCTCAGTCAGCGTCGTAGCTTCTGTCAGCGTCTCTGTAGGCGTCTCAGTCGCTGCCGCTGTCGATTGGGGGGTCTGCTGCCAACTGTATGCCTATATCTACTCCTATCTGCCTCAGTCGGCATCTCAGTCGGCGTCGCAGCCTCTGTCAGCGTCTCTGTAGGCGTCTCAGTTGTTGCCGCTGCCGACTGGTGGGTCTGCTGCTTTCTCTATGCCTATATCTACCCCTATCTGCCTCAGTCGGCGTCTCAGTCGGTGTCGCAGCCTCTATCAGCGTCTTTGTAGGCGTCTCAGTCGCTGACGCTGTCGATTGGGGAGTCAGCTGCCTTCTCTATCCCTATATCTACCCTTATCTGCCTTAGTCGGCGTCTCAGTCGGCGTCGCAGCCTCTGTCAGCGTATCTGTAGGCGTCTCAGTCGCTGACGCTGTCGATTGGGGAGTCAGCTGCCTTCTCTATCCCTATATCTACCCTTATCTGCCTTAGTCGGCGTCTCAGTCGGCGTCGCAGCCTCTGTCAGCGACTCTGTAGGCGTCTCAATCGCTGCCGCCGTCGATTGGGGGGTCTGCTGCATTTTCCATGCCAATATCTACCCCTATCTGCCTCAGTCGGCGTCGAAGCCTCTGTCAGCGTCTCGGTAGGCGTTTCATTCACTGCCGCTGTCTTTTGGCGGGTCCGCTGCCTTCTCTAAGCCTATATCTACCCTTATCTGCCTCAGTCGGCATTTCAGTCGGCGTCGCAGCCTCTGTCAGCGTCTCTGAATGCGGCCCAGTCGCTGCCGCTATCCATTGGGGGGTCTGCTGCCAACTGTATGCCTATATCTACTCCTATCTGCCTCAGCCGGCATCTCAGTCGGCGTCGCAGCCTCTCTCAGCGTCTCTGTAGGCGTCTCAGTTGTTGCCGCTGTCGACTGGTGGGTCTGCGGCCTTCTCTATGCCTATATCGACCCCTATCTGTTTCAGTCGGCGTCTCAGTCGGCGTCGCAGCCTCTATCAGCGTCTTTGTAGGCGTCTCAGTCGCTGACGCTGTCGATTGGGGGGTCTGCTGCCTTCTCTATCCCTATATCTACCCTTATCTGCCTTAGTCGGCGTCTCAGTCGGCGTCGCAGCCTCTGTCAGCGTATCTGTAGGCGTCTCAGTCGCTGCCGCTGTCGATTGGGGGTATGCTGCTTTCTTTATGCCTATATCTGCCCTTATCTGCCTCAGTCGGCGTCTCAGTCGGCGTCGCAGCCTCTATCAGAGTCTTTGTAGGCGTATCAGTCGCTGACGCTGTCGATTGGGGGGTCTGCTGCCTTCTCTATGCCTATATCTGCCCTTATCTGCCTTAGTCGGCGTCTCAGCCTCTGTCAGACTCTCTGTAGGCGTCTCAGTCGCTGCCGCTGTCGATTGGGAGGTCTGCTGCCTTCTCTATGCCAATATCTACCCCTCTCTGCCTCAGTCGGCGTCGCAGCCTCTATCAGCGTCTTTGTAGGCGTCTCAGTTATTGCCGCTGTCGATTGGGTTTTCTGCTACCTTCTATATGCCTAAGCTAACCATCTCTGCCTCAGTCGGCCTCTCAGTCAGCGTCGCAGCCTCTGTCAGCGTCTCTGTAGGCATCTCAGTGGCTGCCGCTGTCGATTGGGGGGTCTGCTGAATTCTCTATGCCTATATCTACCCCTACCTGCCTCAGTCGGCGTCACAGTAGGCTTCTCACCCTCTGTCAGCGTCTCTGTACGCATCTCAGTCGCTGCCGCTGTCGATTGGGGGGTTTGCTGCTCTCTCTATGACAATATCTACCCCTATCTGCCTCAGTCGGCGTCGCAGCCTCTGTCAGCGTCTCTGTAGGCGTCTCAGTCGCTGCCGCTGTCGATTGGGGGGTCTGCTGCCAACTGTATACCTATATCTACCCCTATCGGCCTCAGTCGGCATCTCAGTCAGCGTCGCAGCCTCTATCAGCGTCTCTGTAGGTGTCGTAGTTGTTGCCGCTGTCGACTGTTTGGTCTGCTGCCTTCTCTATGCCTATATATACCCTTATCTGCCTTAGTCAGCGTCTCAGTCGGCGTCGCAGCCTCTGTGAGCGTATCTGTAGGCGTCTCAGTCGCTGCCGCTGTCGATTGGGGGGTCTGATGATTTCTCTATGTCAATATCTACCTGTATCTGCTTCAGTCGACGTCTCAGCCCCTGTCAGAATCTCTGTAGGCGTCTCAGTCGCTGCCGCTGTCGATTGGGGGGTCTGCTGCCTTCTGTATGCCTATATCTAGCCCTGTCTGCCTCAGTCGGCATCTCAGTCGGCGCCGCAGACTCTATCAGCGTCTCTGTAGGCGTCTCAGTTGTTCCCGCTGTCGATTGGTGGGTCTGCTGCCTTCTCTATGCCTATATCTACCCCTACCTGCCTCAGTCGGCAACTCAGTCGGCGTCGCAGCCTCTGTCAGCGTCTCTGTAGGCGTCTCATTTGTTGCCGCTGTCGATTGGGGTGCTCTGCTTCCTTCTCTATGCCTATGTCTACCCCTATCTGCCTCAGTCGGAGTCTCAGACGGCATCGCAGCCTCTGGCAGCGTCTATGTAGGCGTCTCAGTCGCTGCCGCTGTCGATTGGGGGGTCTGCTGCCATCTCAATGCCAATATCTACCCCTATCTGCCTCAGTCAGCGTCTCAGTCAGCGTCGCTCCCTCTGTCAGCGTCTATGTAGGCGTCTCAGTCGCTGCCGCTGTCGATTGGGGGGTCTGCTGCCATCTCAATGCCAATATCTACCCCTATCTGCCTCAGTCAGCGTCTCAGTCAGCGTCGCTCCCTCTGTCAGCGTCTCTGTAGGCGTCTCAGTCGCTGCCGCCGTCGATTGGGTGGGTCTGCTGCCATCTCTATGCCAATATCTACCCTTATCTGCCTCAGTCGGCGTCGCAGCCTCTGTCAGCGTCTCTGTAGGCGTCTCAGTCGCTGCCGCTGTCGATTGGGGGTCTGCTGCCAACTGTGTGCCTTTATCTACCCTATCTGCCTCAGTCGGCCTCTCAGTCAGCGTCGCAGCCTCTGTCAGCGTCTCTGTAGGCATCTCAGTGGCTGCCGCTGTCGATTGGGGGGTCTGCTGAATTCTCTATGCCTATATCTACCCCTACCTGTCTCTGTCGGCGTCACAGTAGGCTTCTCACCCTCTGTCAGCGTCTCTGTACGCATCTCAGTCGCTGCCGCTGTCGATTGGGGGGTTTGCTGCTCTCTCTATGACAATATCTACCCCTATCTGCCTCAGACGGCGTCGCAGCCTCTGTCAGCGTCTCTGTAGGCGTCTCAGTCGCTGCCGCTGTCGATTGGGGGGTCTGCTGCCAACTGTATACCTATATCTACCCCTATCGGCCTCAGTCGGCATCTCAGTCAGCGTCGCAGCCTCTATCAGCGTCTCTGTAGGTGTCGTAGTTGTTGCCGCTGTCGACTGTTTGGTCTGCTGCCTTCTCTATGCCTATATCTACCCTTATCTGCCTTAGTCAGCGTCTCAGTCGGCGTCGCAGCCTCTGTGAGCGTATCTGTAGGCGTCTCAGTCGCTGCCGCTGTCGATTGGGGGGTCTGATGATTTCTCTATGTCAATATCTACCTGTATCTGCTTCAGTCGACGTCTCAGCCTCTGTCTGAATCTCTGTAGGCGTCTCAGTCGCTGCCGCTGTCGATTGGGGGGTCTGCTGCCTTCTGTATGCCTATATCTAGCCCTATCTGCCTCAGTCGGCATCTCAGTCGGCGCCGCAGACTCTATCAGCGTCTTTGTAGGCGTCTCAGTTGTTCCCGCTGTCGATTGGTGGGTCTGCTGCCTTCTCTATGCCTATATCTACCCCTACCTGCCTCAGTCGGCAACTCAGTCGGCGTCGCAGCCTCTGTCAGCGTCTCTGTAGGCGTCTCATTTGTTGCCGCTGTCGATTGGGGGGTCTGCTGTCTTCTCTATGCCTATATCTGCCCTTATCTGCCTTAGTCGGCGTCTCAGCCTCTGTCAGAGTCTCTGTAGGCGTCTCAGTCGCTGCCGCTGTCGATTGGGAGGTCTGCTGCCTTCTCTATGCCAATATCTACCCCTCTCTGCCTCAGTCGGCGTCGCAGCCTCTATCAGCGTCTCTGTAGGCGTCTCAGTTATTGCCGCTGTCGATTGGGTTTTCTGCTACCTTCTATATGCCTAAGCTAACCATTTTTGCCTCAGTCGGCCTCTCAGTCAGCGTCGCAGCCTCTGTCAGCGTCTCTGTAGGCATCTCAGTGGCTGCCGCTGTCGATTGGGGGGTCTTCTGAATTCTCTATGCCTATATCTACCCCTACCTGCCTCAGTCGGCGTCACAGTAGGCTTCTCACCCTCTGTCAGCGTCTCTGTACGCATCTCAGTCGCTGCCGCTGTCGATTGGGGGGTTTGCTGCTCTCTCTATGACAATATCTACCCCTATCTGCCTCAGTCGGCGTCGCAGCCTCTGTCAGCGTCTCTGTAGGCGTCTCAGTCGCTGCCGCTGTCGATTGGGGGGTCTGCTGCCAACTGTATACCTATATCTACCCCTATCGGCCTCAGTCGGCATCTCAGTCAGCGTCGCAGCCTCTATCAGCGTCTCTGTAGGTGTCGTAGTTGTTGCCGCTGTCGACTGTTTGGTCTGCTGCCTTCTCTATGCCTATATCTACCCTTATCTGCCTTAGTCAGCGTCTCAGTCGGCGTCGCAGCCTCTGTCAGCGTCTCTGTAGGCGTCTCAGTCGCTGCCGCTGTCGATTGGGGGTCTGCTGCCAACTGTGTGCCTTTATCTACCCTATCTGCCTCAGTCGGCATCTCAGTCAGCGTCGCAGCCTCTATCAGCGTCTCTGTAGGCGTCTCAGTTGTTGCCGCTGTCGATTGGTGGGCCTGCTGCTTTCTCTATGCCTATATCTACCCTCATCTGCCTCACTCGGCGTCGCAGCCTCTGTCAGCGTCTCTGAATGCGTTTCATTTGTTGCCGCTGTCGATTGGGGGGTCTGCTGCCTTCTCTATTCCTATGTCTACCCCTCTCAGCCTCAGTCGGCGTCTCAGTCGGCGTTGCAGCCTCTGTCAGCGACTCTGTAGGCGTCTCAATCGCTGCCGCCGTCGATTGGGGGGTCTGCTGCATTCTCTATGCCAATATCTACCCCTATCTGCCTCAGTCGGCGTCGAAGCCTCTGTCAGCGTCTCTGTAGGCGTTTCATTCACTGCCGCTGTCTTTTGGCGGGTCTGCTGCCTTCTCTAAGCCTATATCTACCCATATCTGCCTCAGTCGGCATTTCAGTCGGCGTCGCAGCCTCTGTCAGCGTCTCTGAATGCGGCCCAGTCGCTGCCGCTATACATTGGGGGTCTGCTGCCAACTGTATGCCAATATCTCCTCCTATCTGCCTCAGCCGGCATCTCAGTCGGCGTCGCAGCCTCTATCAGCGTCTTTGTAGGCGTCTCAGTCGCTGACGCTGTCGATTGGGGGGTCTGCCGCCTTCTCTATCCCTATATCTACCCTTATTTGCCTTAGTCGGCGTCTCAGTCGGCGTCGCAGCCTCTGTCAGCGTCGTAGCCTCTGTCGGCGTCTCTGTATGCGTCTCAGTCGCTGTAGCTGCCGATTGGGGGGTCTGCTGCCAACTGTATGCCTATATCTACCCCTATCTGACTCAGTCGGCATCTCAGTCGGCGTCGCAGCCTCTATCAGCATCTTTGTAGGCGTCTCAGTTGCTGACGCTGTCGATTGGGGGGTCTGCTGCCTTCTCTATCCCTATATCTGCCCTTATCTGCCTTAGTCGGCGTCTCAGTTGGCGTCGCAGCCTCTGTCGGCGTATCTGTAGGCGTCTCAGTCGCTGCCGCTGTCGATTGGGGGGTCTGCTGCCTTCTCTATGTCAATATCTACCTGTATCTGCCTCAGTCGGTGTCTCAGCCTCTGTCAGAGTCTCTGTAGGCGTCTCAGTCGCTGCCGCTTTCGATTGGTGGGTCTGCTGCCTTCTTTATGCCTATATCTGCCCTTATCTGCCTCAGTCGGCGTCTCAGTCGGCGTCGCAGCCTCTATCAGAGTCTTTGTAGGCGTCTCAGTCGCTGACGCTGTCGATTGGGGGGTCTGCTGCCTTCTCTATGCCTATATCTGCCCTTATCTGCCTTAGTCGGCGTCTCAGCCTCTGTCAGAGTCTCTGTAGGCGTCTCAGTCGCTGCCGCTGTCGATTGGGAGGTCTGCTGCCTTCTCTATGCCAATATCTACCCCTCTCTGCCTCAGTCGGCGTCGCAGCCTCTATCTGCGTCTCTGTAGGCGTCTCAGTTATTGCCGCTGTCGATTGGGTTTTCTGCTACCTTCTATATGCCTAAGCTAACCATCTCTGCCTCAGTCGGCCTCTCAGTCAGCGTCGCAGCCTCTGTCAGCGTCTCTGTAGGCATCTCAGTGGCTGCCGCTGTCGATTGGGGGGTCTGCTGAATTCTCTATGCCTATATCTACCCCTACCTGCCTCAGTCGGCGTCACAGTAGGCTTCTCACCCTCTGTCAGCGTCTCTGTACGCATCTCAGTCGCTGCCGCTGTCGATTGGGGGGTTTGCTGCTCTCTCTATGCCAATATCTACCCTTATCTGCCTCAGTCGGCACCGCAGCCTCCGTCAGCGTCTCTGTAAACGTCTCAGTCGCTGCCGCTGTCGATTGGGGGTCTGCTGCCAACTGTGTGCCTTTATCTACCCTATCTGCCTCAGTCGGCATCTCAGTCAGCGTCGCAGCCTCTATCAGCGTCTCTGTAGGCGTCTCAGTTGTTGCCGCTGTCGATTGGTGGGTCTGCTGCCTTCTCTATGCCTATATCTACCCCTACCTGCCGCAGTCGGCGTCACAGTCGGCTTCGCAGCCTCTGTCAGCGGCTCTGTAGGCGTCTCAGTCGCCGCCGCTGTCGATTGGGGGTTCTGCTGCCTTCTGTATGGCTATATCTACCCCTACCTGCCTCAGTCGGCGTCGCAGCCTCTGTCAGCGTCGCACCCTCTGTCAGCGGCGCACCCTCTGTCAGCTTCTCTGTAGGCGTGTCAGTCGCTGCCGCTGTCGTTTGGGGTGGTAAGCTCCCTTCTCTATGCCTATCTCTTCCCCTATCTGCCTCCGTCGGCGCCACAGTCGGCTTCGCAGCCTCTGTCAGCGTCTTTGTAGGCGTCTCAGTCGCTGACGCTGTCGATTGGGGGGTCTGCTGCCTTCTCTATGCCTATATCTGCCCTTATCTGCCTTAGTCGGCGTCTCAGCCTCTGTCAGAGTCTCTGTAGGCGTCTCAGTCGCTGCCGCTGTCGATTCGGAGGTCTGCTGCCTTCTCTATGCCAATATCTACCCCTCTCTGCCTCAGTCGGCGTCGCAGCCTCTATCAGCGTCTCTGTAGGCGTCTCAGTTATTGCCGCTGTCGATTGGGTTTTCTGCTACCTTCTATATGCCTAAGCTAACCATCTCTGCCTCAGTCGGCCTCTCAGTCAGCGTCGCAGCCTCTGTCAGCGTCTCTGTAGGCATCTCAGTGGCTGCCGCTGTCGATTGGGGGGTCTGCTGAATTCTCTATGCCTATATCTACCCCTACCTGCCTCAGTCGGCGTCACAGTAGGCTTCTCACCCTCTGTCAGCGTCTCTGTACGCATCTCAGTCGCTGCCGCTGTCGATTGGGGGGTTTGCTGCTCTCTCTATGACAATATCTACCCCTATCTGCCTCAGTCGGTGTCGCAGCCTCTGTCAGCGTCTCTGTAGGCATCTCAGTCGCTGCCGCTGTCGATTGGGGGGTCTGCTGCCAACTGTATACCTATATCTACCCCTATCGGCCTCAGTCGGCATCTCAGTCAGCGTCGCAGCCTCTATCAGCGTCTCTGTAGGTGTCGTAGTTGTTGCCGCTGTCGACTGTTTGGTCTGCTGCCTTCTCTATGCCTATATCTACCCTTATCTGCCTTAGTCAGCGTCTCAGTCGGCGTCGCAGCCTCTGTCAGCGTCTCTGTAGGCGTCTCAGTCGCTGCCGCTGTCGATTGGGGGTCTGCTGCCAACTGTGTGCCTTTATCTACCCTATCTGCCTCAGTCGGCATCTCAGTCAGCGTCGCAGCCTCTATCAGCGTCTCTGTAGGCGTCTCAGTTGTTGCCGCTGTCGATTGGTGGGCCTGCTGCTTTCTCTATGCCTATATCTACCCTTATCTGCCTCACTCGGCGTCGCAGCCTCTGTCAGCGTCTCTGAATGCTTTGCTTTTGTTGCCACTGTCGATTGGGGGGTCTGCTGCCTTCTCTATTCCTATGTCTACCCCTCTCAGCCTCAGTCGGCGTCTCAGTCGGCGTTGCAGCCTCTGTCAGCGACTCTGTAGGCGTCTCAATCGCTGCCGCCGTCGATTGGGGGGTCTGCTGCATTTTCTATGCCAATATCTACCCCTATCTGCCTCAGTCGGCGTCGAAGCCTCTGTCAGCGTCTCTGTAGGCGTTTCATTCACTGCCGCTGTCTTTTGGCGGGTCTGCTGCCTTCTCTAAGCCTATATCTACCCATATCTGCATCAGTCGGCATTTCAGTCGGCGTCGCAGCCTCTGTCAGCGTCTCTGAATGCGGCCCAGTCGCTGCCGCTATACATTGGGGGGTCTGCTGCCAACTGTATGCCAATATCTCCTCCTATCTGCCTCAGCCGGCATCTCAGTCGGCGTCGCAGCCTCTGTCAGCGTCTCTCAGTTGTTGCCGCTGTCGACTGGTGGGTCTGCGGCCTTCTCTATGCCTATATCGACCCCTATCTGCCTCAGTCGGCGTCTCAGTCGGCGTCGCAGCCTCTATCAGCGTCTTTGTAGGCGTCTCAGTCGCTGACGCTGTCCATTGGGGGGTCTGCCGCCTTCTCTATCGCTATATCTACCCTTATTTGCCTTAGTCGGCGTCTCAGTCGGCGTCGCAGCCTCTGTCAGCGTCGTAGCCTCTGTCGGCGTCTCTGTATGCGTCTCAGTCGCTGTAGCTGCCGATTGGGGGGTCTGCTGCCAACTGTATGCCTATATCTACCCCTATCTGACTCAGTCGGCATCTCAGTCGGCGTCGCAGCCTCTATCAGCATCTTTGTAGGCGTCTCAGTTGCTGACGCTGTCGATTGGGGGGTCTGCTGCCTTCTCTATCCCTATATCTGCCCTTATCTGCCTTAGCCGGCGTCTCAGTTGGCGTCGCAGCCTCTGTCGGCGTATCTGTATTGGTCTCAGTCGCTGCCGCTGTCGATTGGGGGGTCTGCTGCCTTCTCTATGTCAATATCTACCTGTATCTGCCTCAGTCGGTGTCTCAGCCTCTGTCAGAGTCTCTGTAGGCGTCTCAGTCGCTGCCGCTTTTGATTGGTGGGTCTGCTGCCTTCTGTATGCCTATATCTACCCCTATCTGACTCAGTCGGCATCTCAGTCGGCGTCGCAGCCTCTGTCAGCGTCTCTGTAGGCGTCTCAGTTGTTGCCGCTATCGACTGGTGGGTCTGCTGCCTTCTCTATGCCTATATCTGCCCTTATCTGCCTTAGTCGGCGTCTCAGTCGGCGTCGCAGCCTCTGTCAGCGTATCTGTAGGCGTCTCGGTCGCTGCCGCTGTCGATTGGGGATTCTGCTGCCTTCTCTATGTCAATATCTACCTGTATCTGCCTCAGTCGGCGTCTCAGCCTCTGTCAGAGTCTCTGTAGGCGTCTCAGTCGCTGCCGCTGTCGATTGGGAGGTCTGCTGCCTTCTCTATGCCAATATCTACCCCTCTCTGCCTCATTCGGCGTCTCAGTCGGCTTCGCAGCCTCTGTCAGCGCCTCTGTAGGCGTCTCAGTCGCTGCCGCTGTCGATTGGGGGTATGCTGCCTTCTCTATGCCTATATCTGCCCTTATCTGCCTTAATCGGCGTCTCAGTCGGCGTCGCAGCCTCTGTCAGGGTATCTGTAGGCGTCTCGGTCGCTGCCGCTGTCGATTGGGGGGTCTGCTGCTTTCTCTATGTCAATATCTACCTGTATCTGCCTCAGTCGGCATCTCAGCCTCTGTCAGAGTCTCTATAGGCGTCTCAGTCGCTGCCCCTGTCGATTGGGGGGTCTGCTGCCTTCTCTATGCCAATATCTACCCCTCTCTGCCTCAGTCGGCGTCTCAGTCGGCGTCGCAGCCTCTGTCATCGTCTCTGTAGGCGTCTCAGTTGCTGCCGCTGTCGATTGGGGGGTCTGCTGAATTCTGTATGCCTATATCTACCCCTACCTGCCTCAGTCGGCGTCACAGTAGGCTTCTCATCCTCTGTCAGCGTCTCTGGACGCATCTCAGTCGCTTCCGCTGTCGATTGGGGGGTTTGCTGCTCTCTCTATGACAATATCTATCCCTATCTGCCTCAGTCGACGTCTCAGCCTATGTCAGCGTCTCTGTAGGTGTGTCAGTCGCTGCCGCTGTCGATTGGGGGGTCTGCTGCCTTTTGTAAGCCTATATCTACCCTTATCTGCCTCAGTCGGCGTCTCAGACGGCGTCGCAGCTTCTGTCAGCGTCTCTGTAGGTGTCTCAGTGGCTGCCGCTGTCGATTGGGGGGTCTGCTGCCTTCTTAATGCCAATATCTACCCTTATCTGCCTCAGTCGGCTTCTCAGCCTCTGTCAGCGTCTCTGTAGGTGTCTGAGTCGCTGCCGCTATCTTTTGGGGGGTCTGCTGCGTTCTCTAAGCCTATATCTACCCTTATCTGCCTCAGTCGGCGTCTCAGTCGGCGTCGCAGCCTCTGTCAGCGTCTCTGAATGCGTCTCAGTCGCTGCCGCTGTCCATTGGGGGTCTGATGCCTTCTCTATGCCTATATCTACCCCTATCTGCTCAGTCGGCGTCTCAGTCGAAGTCTCACCTATGTCAGCGTATCTGTAGGCATCTCAGTCGCTGCCGCTGTCGATTAGGGGGTCTGCTGCCTTCTCTATGCCAATACCTAAACCTATCTGCCTCAGTCGGCATCTCAGTCGGCGTCGTAGCCTCCTAGACCCCTAGACCTAGGGGGTCTGATGCCATCTCAATGCCAATATCTACCCCTATCTGCCTCAGTCAGCGTCTCAGTCAGCGTCGCTCCCTCTGTCAGCGTCTCTGTAGGCGTCTCAGTCGCTGCCGCCATCGATTGGGTGGGTCTGCTGCCATCTCTATGCCAATATCTACCCTTATCTGCCTCAGTCGGCGTCGCAGCCTCTGTCAGCGTCTCTGTAGGCGTCTCAGTCGCTGCCGCTGTCGATTTTGGGTCTGCTGCCAACTGTGTGCCTTTATCTACCCTATCTGCCTCAGTCGGCATCTCAGTCGGCGTCGCAGCCTCTATCAGCGTCTCTGTAGGCGTCTCAGTTGTTGCCGCTGTTGATTGGTGGGTCTGCTGCCTTCTATATGCCTATATCTACCCCTACCTGCCGCAGTCGGCGTCACAGTCGGCTTCGCAGCCTCTGTCAGCGTCTCTGTAGGCGTCTCAGTCGCCGCCGCTGTCGATTGGGGGTTCTGCTGCCTTCTGTATGGCTATATCTACCCCTACCTGCCTCAGTCGGCGTCTCAGTCGGCGTCGCAGCCTCTGTCAGCGTCGCACCCTCTGTCAGCGGCGCACCCTCTGTCAGCTTCTCTGTAGGCGTGTCAGTCGCTGCCGCTGTCGTTTGGGGTGGTAAGCTCCCTTCCCTATGCCTATCTCTTCCCCTATCTGCCTCCGTCGGCGCCACAGTCGGCTTCGCAGCCTCTGTCAGCGTCTATGTCTTCGCCTCAGTCGCTGCCGCTGTCGATTGGGGGGGTCTGCTGCCTTCTCTATGTCAATATCTAACTGTATATGCCTCAGTCGGTGTCTCAGTCGGCTTCGCAGTCTCTGTCAGCTTCTCTGTAGGCGTCTCAGTCGCCGCCGCTGTCGATTGGGGGTTCTGTACCCCTATCTGCCTCAGTCGGCGTCCGCAGACTCTGTCAGCGTCTCTGTAGGCGTCTCAGTTGTTGCCGCTGTCGATTGGTGGGTCTGCTGCCGTCTCTAAGCCTATATCTACCCTTATCTGCCTCAGTCGGCGTCGCAGCCTCTGTCAGCGTCTCTGAATGCGTTTCATTTGTTGCCGCTGTCCGATTGGGGGTCTGCTGCCTTCTCTATTCCTATGTCTACCCCTCTCAGCCTCAGTCGGCGTCTCAGTCGGCGTCGCAGCCTCTGTCAGCGACTCTGTAGGCATCTCAGTCGCTGCCGCTGTCGATTAGGGGGTCTGCTGCCGTCTCTATGCCAATATCTACACCTATCTGCCTCAGTCGGCATCTCAGTCGGCGTCGTAGCCTCTATCAGCGTCTCTGTATGCGTCTCAGTTGTTGCCGCTGTCGAATGGGTTGTCTGCTGCCTTCTCTATGCCTATGTCTAACCATCTCTGCCTCAGTTGGCGTCGCTGTCGGCGTCGCAGCCTCTATCAGCGTCTCTGTAGGCGACTCAGTGGCTGCCGCATTCGACTGGGGGGTCTGCTGCCTTCTCTATGCCTATGTCTATACCTACCTGCCTCAGTCAGCGTCACAGTCGGCTTCTCAGCCATCTGTCAGCGTCTCTGTAGGGCGTCTCAGTTGTTGCCGCTGTCGATTGGGGGGTCTGCTGCCTTCTCTATGCCTATGTCTACCCCTCTCTGCCTCAGTCGGCGTCTCCGTCGGCGTCGCAGCCTCTGTCAGCGTCGCACCCTCTCTCTGCGTCTCTGTACTCATCTCAGTCGCTGCCGCTGTCGATTGGGGGGTTTGCTGCTCTCTCTATGACAATATCTACCCCTATCTGCCTCAGTCGGCGTCTCAGTCGGCGTCCCAGCCTCTGTCAGCGTCTCTGTAGGCGTCTCAGTGGCTGCCGCTGTCGATTGGGGGGGTCTGCTGCCTTCTTAATGCCAATATCTACCCTTATCTGCCTCAGTCGGCTTCTCAGCCTCTGTCAGCGTCTCTGTAGGTGTCTGAGTCGCTGCCGCTATCTTTTGGGGGGTCTGCTGCGTTCTCTAAGCCTATATCTACCCTTATCTGCCTCAGTCGGCGTCTCAGTCGGCGTCTCAGTCGGCGTCGCAGCTCTGTCAGCGTCTCTGAATGCGTCTCAGTTGCTGCCGGTGTCGATTTGGGGGTCTGCTGCCTTCTCTATGCCTATATCTAACCCCTATCTGCCTCAGTTGGCATCTCAGTCGGCGTCGCAGCCTCTGTCAGCGTCGCAGCCTCTGTCAGCGTCTCTGTAGGCGTCTCAGTTGCTGCCGCTGTCGATTGGGGGTCTGCTGCCTTCTCTATGCCTATAATCTACCCCTATATGCCTCAGTCGGCGTCTCAGTCGGCGTCGCAGCCTCTTCTCAGCATCTCAGTCGCTGCCGTTTGTCGATTGGGGGGTCTGCTGCCTTCTCTATGCCTATATCTACCCCTATCTGCCTCAGTCGGCGTCGCAGCCAATCTCAGCGTCTCTGTAGGCGTCTCAGTAGCTGCCGCTGTCGATTGGGTGGTCTGCTGCATTCTCTATGCCTATATCTACCCCTATCTGCCTCAGTCGGCGTCTCAGTCGGCGTCGCAGACCTCTGTCAGCGTATCTGTAGGCGTCTCAGTCGCTGCCGCTGTCCATTGGGGGATCTGCTGCCTCTCTACTCCCATATCTACCCCTATCTGCCTCAGTCGGCGTCGCAGCGTATGTTAGCGTCTCTGTAGGCGTCTCAGTCGCTGCCGCTGTTGATTGGGGGGTCTGCTGCCTTCTCTATGCATATATTTACCTCTATCTGCCTCAGTCGACATCTCAGTCGGCGTCGCAGCCTCTATCAGCGTCTCTGTAGGCGTCTCAGTCGCTGCCGCTGTCGCTTGGGGGGTCTGCTGCCATCTCTAGGCCTATATTTACCTCTATCTGCCTCAGTCGGGGTCTCAGGCGGCGTCACAGCCTCTGTCAGCGTATCTGTGGGTGTCTCAGTCTCTGCCGCTGTCGATTGGGGGGTCTGCTGCCTTCAGTATGTCAATTTCTACCTGTATCTGCCTTAATCGGCATATCAGCCTCTGTCAGAGTCTCTGTGGGCGTCTCAGTCGCTGCCGTTGTCGGTTGGGGGGGTCTGCTGCCTTCTTTATGCCAATATCTACCCCTCTCTGCCTCAGTCGGGGTCTCAGTTGGCGTCGCAGGCTCTATCAGCGTCTCTGTAGGCGTCTCAGTTGTTGCCGCTGTCGATTGGGTTGTCTGCTGCCTTCTCTATGCCTAAGTCTAACCATCTCTGCCTTAGTCGGCATCTCAGTCGGCTTCGTAGCCTCTGTCAGCGTATCTGTAGGCGTCTCAGTCGCTGCCGCTGTCGATTGGGGGTCTGCTGCCATCTCTATGCCAATATCTACCCCTCTCTGCCTCAGTCGGGGTCTCAGTTGGCGTCGCAGCCTCTGTGAGTGACTCTGTAGGCGTCTCAGTCGCTGCCGCTGTCGATGGAGGGGGGGCCCTGCTGCCATCTCTATGCCTATATTTACCTCTATCTGCCTCAATCGGCATCTCAGTCGGCGTCGCAGCCTCTATCAGCGTCTCTGTAGGCGTCTCAGTCGCTGCCGCTGTCGATTGGGGGGTCTGCTGCATCTCTATGCCTATATTTACCTCTATCTGCCTCAGTCGGGGTCTCTGGCGGCGTCGCAGCCTCTGTCAGCGTATCTGTAGGCGTCTCAGTTGCTGCCGCTGTCGATTGGGGGGGTCTGCTGCCTTCTCTAGGTCAATATCTACCTGTATCTGCCTCAGTCGGCGTCTCAGCCTCTGTCAGAATCTCTGTGGGCCTCTCAGTCGCTGCCGCTCTCGATTGGTGGGTCTGCTGCCTTCTCTATGCCAATATCTACCCCTCTCTACCTCAGTCGGCGTCTCAGTCGGCGTCGCAGCCTCTGTCAGCGTCTCTGTAGGCATCTCAGTGGCTGCCGCTGTCGATTGGGGGGTCTGCTGAATTCTCTATGCCTATATCTACCCCTACCTGCCTCAGTCGGCGTCACAGTAGGCTTCTCACCCTCTGTCAGCGTCTCTGTACGCATCTCAGTCGCTGCCGCTGTCGATTGGGGGGTTTGCTGCTCTCTCTATGCCAATATCTACCCTTATCTGCCTCAGTCGGCATCGCAGCCTCCGTCAGCGTCTCTGTACGCGTCTCAGTCGCTGCCGCTGTCGATTGGGGTCTGCTGCCAACTGTGTGCCTTTATCTACCCTATCTGCCTCAGTCGGCATCTCAGTCAGCGTCGCAGCCTCTATCAGCGTCTCTGTAGGCGTCTCAGTTGTTGCCGCTGTCGATTGGTGGGTCTGCTGCCTTCTCTATGCCTATATCTACCCCTACCTGCCGCAGTCGGCGTCACAGTCGGCTTCGCAGCCTCTGTCAGCGGCTCTGTAGGCGTCTCAGTCGCCGCCGCTGTCGATTGGGGGTTCTGCTGCCTTCTGTATGGCTATATCTACCCCCTACCTGCCTCAGTCGGCGTCGCAGCCTCTGTCAGCGTCGCACCCTCTGTCAGCGGCGCACCCTCTGTCAGCTTCTCTGTAGGCGTGTCCGGTCGCTGCCGCTGTCGTTTGGGGTGGTAAGCTCCCTTCTCTATGCCTATCTCTTCCCCTATCTGCCTCAGTCGGCGCCACAGTCGGCTTCGCAGCCTCTTGTCAGCGTCTCTGTAGGCGTCTCAGTCGCTGCCGCTGTCGATTGGGGGGTCTGCTGCCTTCTCTATGCCTATATCTGCCCTTATCTGCCTTAGTCGGCGTCCTCAGCCTCTGTCAGAGTCTCTGTAGGCGTCTCAGTCGCTGCCGCTGGTCGATTGGGAGGTCTGCTGCCTTCTCTATGCCAATATCTACCCCTCTCTGCCTCAGTCGCGTCGCAGCCTCTATCAGCGTCTCTGTAGGCGTCTCAGTTATTGCCGCTGTCGATTGGGTTTTTCTGCTACCTTCTATATGCCTAAGCTAACCATCTCTGCCTCAGTCGGCCTCTCAGTCAGCGTCGCAGCCTCTGTCAGCGTCTCTGTAGGCATCTCAGTGGCTGCCCGCTGTCGATTGGGGGGTCTGCTGAATTCTCTATGCCCTATATCTACCCCTACCTGCCTCAGTCGGCGTCACAGTAGGCTTCTCACCCTTCTGTCAGCGTCTCTGTACTCATCTCAGTCGCTGCCGCTGTCGATTGGGGGGTTTGCTGCTCTCTCTATGACAATATCTACCCCTATCTGCCTCAGTCGGTGTCTCAGTCGGCGTCGCAGCCTCTGTCAGCGTCTCTGTAGGCATCTCAGTCGCTGCCGCTGTCGATTGGGGGGTCTGCTGCCAACTGTATACCTATATCTACCCCTATCTGCCTCAGTCGGCATCTCAGTCAGCGTCGCAGCCTCTATCAGCGTCTCTGTAGGTGTCGTAGTTGTTGCCGCTGTCGACTGTTTGGTCTGCTGCCTTCTCTATGCCTATATCTACCCCTTATCTGCCTTAGTCAGCGTCTCAGTCGGCGTCGCAGCCTCTGTGAGCGTATCTGTAGGCGTCTCAGTCGCTGCCGCTGTCGATTGGGGGGTCTGATTGATTTCTCTATGTCAATATCTACCTGTATCTGCTTCAGTCGACGTCTCAGCCTCTGTCAGAATCTCTGTAGGCGTCTCAGTCGCTGCCGCTGTCGATTGGGGGGGTCTGCTGCCTTCTGTATGCCTATATCTAGCCCTATCAGCCTCAGTCGGCATCTCAGTCGGCGCCGCAGACTCTATCAGCGTCTCTGTAGGCGTCTCAGTTGTTCCCGCTGTCGATTGGTGGGTCTGCTGCCTTCTCTATGCCTATATCTACCCCTACCTGCCTCGGTCGGCAACTCAGTCGGCGTCGCAGCCTCTGTCAGCGTCTCTGTAGGCGTCTCATTTGTTGCCGCTGTCGATTGGGGTGCTCTGCTTCCTTCTCTATGCCTATGTCCTACCCCTATCTGCCTCAGTCGGAGTCTCAGACGGCATCGCAGCCTCTGGCAGCGTCTATGTAGGCGTCCAGTCGCTGCCGCTGTCGATTGGGGGGTCTGCTGCCATCTCAATGCCAATATCTACCCCTATCTGCCTCAGTCAGCGTCTCAGTCAGCGTCGCTCCCTCTGTCAGCGTCTCTGTAGGCGTCTCAGTCGCTGCCGCCGTCGATTGGGTGGGACTGCTGCCATCTCTATGCCAATATCTACCCTTATCTGCCTCAGTCGGCGTCGCAGCCTCTGGTCAGCGTCCTCTGTAGGCGTCTCAGTCGCTTGCCGCTTGTCGATTGGGGGTCTGCTGCCAACTGTGTGCCTTTATCTACCCTATCTGCCTCAGTCGGCATCTCAGTCAGCGTCGCAGCCTCTATCAGCGTCTCTGTAGGCGTCTCAGTTGTTGCCGCTGTCGATTGGTGGGCCTGCTGCTTTCTCTATGCCTATATCTACCCTTATCTGCCTCACTCGGCGTCGCAGCCTCTGTCAGCGTCTCTGAATGCGTTGCTTTTGTTGCCGCTGTCGATTGGGGGGTCTGCTGCCTTCTCTATTCCTATGTCTACCCCTCTCAGCCTCAGTCGGCGTCTCAGTCGGCGTTGCAGCCTCTGTCAGCGACTCTGTAGGCGTCTCAATCGCTGCCGCCGTCGATTGGGGGGTCTGCTGCATTTTCTATGCCAATATCTACCCCTATCTGCCTCAGTCGGCGTCGAAGCCTCTGTCAGCGTCTCTGTAGGCGTTTCATTCACTGCCGCTGTCTTTTGGCGGGTCTGCTGCCTTCTCTAAGCCTATATCTACCCATATCTGCATCAGTCGGCATTTCAGTCGGCGTCGCAGCCTCTGTCAGCGTCTCTGAATGCGGCCCAGTCGCTGCCGCTATACATTGGGGGGTCTGCTGCCAACTGTATGCCAATATCTCCTCCTATCTGCCTCAGCCGGCATCTCAGTCGGCGTCGCAGCCTCTGTCAGCGTCTCTCAGTTGTTGCCGCTGTCGACTGGTGGGTCTGCGGCCTTCTCTATGCCTATATCGACCCCTATCTGCCTCAGTCGGCGTCTCAGTCGGCGTCGCAGCCTCTATCAGCGTCTTTGTAGGCGTCTCAGTCGCTGACGCTGTCGATTGGGGGGTCTGCCGCCTTCTCTATCGCTATATCTACCCTTATTTGCCTTAGTCGGCGTCTCAGTCGGCGTCGCAGCCTCTGTCAGCGTCGTAGCCTCTGTCGGCGTCTCTGTATGCGTCTCAGTCGCTGTAGCTGCCGATTGGGGGGTCTGCTGCCAACTGTATGCCTATATCTACCCCTATCTGACTCAGTCGGCATCTCAGTCGGCGTCGCAGCCTCTATCAGCATCTTTGTAGGCGTCTCAGTTGCTGACGCTGTCGATTGGGGGGTCTGCTGCCTTCTCTATCCCTATATCTGCCCTTATCTGCCTTAGCCGGCGTCTCAGTTGGCGTCGCAGCCTCTGTCGGCGTATCTGTATTGGTCTCAGTCGCTGCCGCTGTCGATTGGGGGGTCTGCTGCCTTCTCTATGTCAATATCTACCTGTATCTGCCTCAGTCGGTGTCTCAGCCTCTGTCAGAGTCTCTGTAGGCGTCTCAGTCGCTGCCGCTTTCGATTGGTGGGTCTGCTGCCTTCTGTATGCCTATATCTACCCCTATCTGACTCAGTCGGCATCTCAGTCGGCGTCGCAGCCTCTGTCAGCGTCTCTGTAGGCGTCTCAGTTGTTGCCGCTATCGACTGGTGGGTCTGCTGCCTTCTCTATGCCTATAAATGCCCTTATCTGCCTTAGTCGGCGTCTCAGTCGGCGTCGCAGCCTCTGTCAGCGTATCTGTAGGCGTCTCGGTCGCTGCCGCTGTCGATTGGGGATTCTGCTGCCTTCTCTATGTCAATATCTACCTGTATCTGCCTCAGTCGGCGTCTCAGCCTCTGTCAGAGTCTCTGTAGGCGTCTCAGTCGCTGCCGCTGTCGATTGGGAGGTCTGCTGCCTTCTCTATGCCAATACCTACCCCTCTCTGCCTCATTCGGCGTCTCAGTCGGCTTCGCAGCCTCTGTCAGCGCCTCTGTAGGCGTCTCAGTCGCTGCCGCTGTCGATTGGGGGTATGCTGCCTTCTCTATGCCTATATCTGCCCTTATCTGCCTTAATCGGCGTCTCAGTCGGCGTCGCAGCCTCTGTCAGGGTATCTGTAGGCGTCTCGGTCGCTGCCGCTGTCGATTGGGGGGTCTGCTGCCTTCTCTATGCCAATATCTACCCCTCTCTGCCTCAGTCGGCGTCTCAGTCGGCGTCGCAGCCTCTGTCATCGTCTCTGTAGGCGTCTCAGTTGCTGCCGCTGTCGATTGGGGGGTCTGCTGAATTCTGTATGCCTATATCTACCCCTACCTGCCTCAGTCGGCGTCACAGTAGGCTTCTCATCCTCTGTCAGCGTCTCTGGACGCATCTCAGTCGCTGCCGCTGTCGATTGGGGGGTTTGCTGCTCTCTCTATGACAATATCTATCCCTATCTGCCTCAGTCGACGTCTCAGCCTATGTCAGCGTCTCTGTAGGTGTGTCAGTCGCTGCCGCTGTCGATTGGGGGGTCTGCTGCCTTTTGTAAGCCTATATCTCCCCCTATCTGCCTCAATCGGCGTCTCAGACGGAGTCGCAGCTTCTGTCAGCGTCTCTGTAGGTGTCTCAGTGGCTGCCGCTCTCGATTGGGGGTCTGCTGCCTTCTTAATGCCAATATCTACCCTTATCTGCCTCAGTCGGCTTCTCAGCCTCTGTCAGCGTCTCTGTAGGTGTCTGAGTCGCTGCCGCTATCTTTTGGGGGGTCTGCTGCGTTCTCTAAGCCTATATCTACCCTTAGCTGCCTCAGTCGGCGTCTCAGTCGGCGTCGCAGCCTCTGTCAGCGTCTCTGAATGCGTCTCAGTCGCTGCCGCTGTCCATTGGGGGTCTGATGCCTTCTCTATGCCTATATCTACCCCTATCTGCTCAGTCGGCGTCTCAGTCGAAGTCTCACCTATGTCAGCGTATCTGTAGGCATCTCAGTCACTGCCGCTGTCGATTAGGGGGTCTGCTGCCTTCTCTATGCCAATACCTAAACCTATCTGCCTCAGTCGGCATCTCAGTCGGCGTCGTAGCCTCCTAGACCCCTAGACCTAGGGGGTCTGATGCCATCTCAATGCCAATATCTACCCCTATCTGCCTCAGTCAGCGTCTCAGTCAGCGTCGCTCCCTCTGTCAGCGTCTCTGTAGGCGTCTCAGTCGCTGCCGCCATCGATTGGGTGGGTCTGCTGCCATCTCTATGCCAATATCTACCCTTATCTGCCTCAGTCGGCGTCGCAGCCTCTGTCAGCGTCTCTGTAGGCGTCTCAGTCGCTGCCGCTGTCGATTTTGGGTCTGCTGCCAACTGTGTGCCTTTATCTACCCTATCTGCCTCAGTCGGCATCTCAGTCGGCGTCGCAGCCTCTATCAGCGTCTCTGTAGGCGTCTCAGTTGTTGCCGCTGTTGATTGGTGGGTCTGCTGCCTTCTATATGCCTATATCTACCCCTACCTGCCGCAGTCGGCGTCACAGTCGGCTTCGCAGCCTCTGTCAGCGTCTCTGTAGGCGTCTCAGTCGCCGCCGCTGTCGATTGGGGGTTCTGCTGCCTTCTGTATGGCTATATCTACCCCTACCTGCCTCAGTCGGCGTCTCAGTCGGCGTCGCAGCCTCTGTCAGCGTCGCACCCTCTGTCAGCGGCGCACCCTCTGTCAGCTTCTCTGTAAGCGTGTCAGTCGCTGCCGCTGTCGTTTGGGGTGGTAAGCTCCCTTCCCTATGCCTATCTCTTCCCCTATCTGCCTCCGTCGGCGCCACAGTCGGCTTCGCAGCCTCTGTCAGCGTCTATGTCTTCGCCTCAGCCGCTGCCGCTGTCGATTGGGGGGGGTCTGCTGCCTTCTCTATGTCAATATCTAACTGTATATGCCTCAGTCGGTGTCTCAGTCGGCTTCGCAGTCTCTGTCAGCTTCTCTGTAGGCGTCTCAGTCGCCGCCGCTGTCGATTGGGGGTTCTGCTGCTTTCTCTATGCCTATATCTACCCCTATCTGCCTCAGTCGGCGTCGCAGACTCTGTCAGCGTCTCTGTAGGCGTCTCAGTTGTTGCCGCTGTCGATTGGTGGGTCTGCTGCCGTCTCTAAGCCTATATCTACCCTTATCTGCCTCAGTCGGCGTCGCAGCCTCTGTCAGCGTCTCTGAATGCGTTTCATTTGTTGCCGCTGTCGATTGGGGGTCTGCTGCCTTCTCTATTCCTATGTCTACCCCTCTCAGCCTCAGTCGGCGTCTCAGTCGGCGTCGCAGCCTCTGTCAGCGACTCTGTAGGCATCTCAGTCGCTGCCGCTGTCGATTAGGGGGACTGCTGCCGTCTCTATGACAATATCTACACCTATCTGCCTCAGTCGGCATCTCAGTCGGCGTCGTAGCCTCTATCAGCGTCTCTGTATGCGTCTCAGTTGTTGCCGCTGTCGAATGGGTTGTCTGCTGCCTTCTCTATGCCTATGTCTAACCCTCTCTGCCTCAGTTGGCGTCGTAGCCTCTGTCAGCGTCGCAGAATCTGTCAGCGTCTCTGTAGGCGTCTCAGTTGCTGCCGCTGTCGATTGGGGGTCTGCTGCCTTCTCTATGCCTATATCTACCCCTATATGCCTCTGTCGGCGTCTCAGTCGGCGTCGCAGCCCCTTGTCAGCGTCTCTGTAGGCGTCTCAGTCGCTGCCGCTGTCGATTGGGGGTCTGCTGTCTTCTCTATACCAATATCTAACCCTCTCTGCCTCAGTCGGGTATCAGTTGGCGTCGCAGCCTCTGACAGCGTCTCTGTAGGCGTCTCAGTCGCTGCCGTTGTTGATTGGGGGGTCTGCTGCCTTTTCTATACCTATATCTACCCCTATCTGCCTCAGTCGGCGTCACAGTCGGCTTCGCAGCCTCTATCAGCGTCTCTGTAGGCGTCTCAGTTGTTTCCGCTGTCCATTGAGGGGTCTGCTGCCTTCTCTATGCCTAAGCCTAACCATCTCTGCCTCAGTTGGCGTCGCTGTCGGCGTCGCAGCCTCTATCAGCGTCTCTGTAGGCGACTCAGTGGCTGCCGCATTCGACTGGGGGGTCTGCTGCCTTCTCTATGCCTATGTCTATACCTACCTGCCTCAGTCAGCGTCACAGTCGGCTTCTCAGCCTCTGTCAGCGTCTCTGTAGGCGTCTCAGTTGTTGCCGCTGTCGATTGGGGGGTCTGCTGCCTTCTCTATGCTTATGTCTACCCCTATCTGCCTCAGTCGGCGTCTCCGTCGGCGTCGCAGCCTCTGTCAGCGTCGCACCCTCTGTCAGCGTCTCTGTACTCATCTCAGTCGCTGCCGCTGTCGATTGGGGGGTTTGCTGCTCTCTCTATGACAATATCTACCCCTATCTGCCTCAGTCGGCGTCGCAGCCTCTGTCAGCGTCTCTGTAGGCGTCTCAGTGGCTGCCGCTGTCGATTAGGGGGTCTGATGCCTTCTTAATGCCAATATCTACCCTTATCTGCCTCAGACGGCTTCTCAGCCTCTGTCAGCGTCTCTGTAGGTGTCTGAGTCGCTTCCGCTATCTTTTGGGGGGTCTGCTGCCTTCTCTAAGCCTAAATCTACCCTTATCTGCCTCAGTCGGCGTCTCAGTCGGCGTCTCAGTCGGCGTCGCAGCCTCTGTCAGCGTCTCTGAATGCGTCTCAGTTGCTGCCGCTGTCGATTGGGGGTCTGCTGCCTTCTCTATGCCTATATCTACCCCTATCTGCCTCAGTTGGCATCTCAGTCGGCGTCGCAGCCTCTGTCAGCGTCGCAGCCTCTGTCAGCGTCTCTGTAGGCGTCTCAGTTGCTGCCGCTGTCGATTGGGGGTCTGCTGCCTTCTCTATGCCTATATCTACCCCTATATGCCTCAGTCGGCGTCTCAGTCGGCGTCGCAGCCTCTTCTCAGCATCTCAGTCGCTGCCGTTGTCGATTGGGGGGTTTGCTGCCTTCTCTATGCCTGTATCTACCCCTATCTGCCTCAGTCGGCATCGCAGCCAATCTCAGCGTCTCTGTAGGCGTCTCAGTAGCTGCCGCTGTCGATTGGGTGGTCTGCTGCATTCTCTATGCCTATATCTACCCCTATCTGCCTCAGTCGGCGTCTCAGTCGGCGTCGCAGCCTCTGTCAGCGTCTCTGTAGGCGTCTCAGTCGCTGCCGCTGTCGATTGGGGGATCTGCTGCCTCTCTACTCCCATATCTACCCCTATCTGCCTCAGTCGGCGTCGCAGCGTATGTTAGCGTCTCTGTAGGCGTCTCAGTCGCTGCCGCTGTTGATTGGGGGGTCTGCTGCCTTCTCTATGCATATATCTACCCCTATATGCCTCTGTGGGCACCTCAGTCGGCGTCGCAGCCTCTGTCAGCGTTTCTGAATGCGTCTCAGTCGCTGCCGCTGTCGATTGGTGGGTCTGCTGCCTTCTCTATGCCTATATCTACTCCTACCTGCCTAAGACGGCGTCACAGTCGGCTTCGCAGCCTCTGCCAGCGTCACTGTACGTGTCCCAGTCGCTGCCGCTGTCTTTTGGCGCTGTCGATGGGGGGTCTGCTGCCATCTCTATGCCTATATTTACCTCTATCTGCCTCAGTCGACATCTCAGTCGGCGTCGCAGCCTCTATCAGCGTCTCTGTAGGCGTCTCAGTCGCTGCCGCTGTCGCTTGGGGGGTCTGCTGCCATCTCTAGGCCTATATTTACCTCTATCTGCCTCAGTCGGGGTCTCAGGCGGCGTCACAGCCTCTGTCAGCGTATCTGTGGGTGTCTCAGTCTCTGCCGCTGTCGATTGGGGGGTCTGCTGCCTTCAGTATGTCAATTTCTACCTGTATCTGCCTTAATCGGCATATCAGCCTCTGTCAGAGTCTCTGTGGGCGTCTCAGTCGCTGCCGTTGTCGGTTGGGGGGTCTGCTGCCTTCTTTATGCCAATATCTACCCCTCTCTGCCTCAGTCGGGGTCTCAGTTGGCGTCGCAGGCTCTATCAGCGTCTCTGTAGGCGTCTCAGTTGTTGCCGCTGTCGATTGGGTTGTCTGCTGCCTTCTCTATGCCTAAGTCTAACCATCTCTGCCTCAGTCGGCGTCTCAGTCGGCGTCGCAGCCTCTGTCAGCGTATCTGTGGGTGTCTCAGTCTCTGCCGCTGTCGATTGGGGGGTCTGCTGCCTTCTCTAAGTCAATATCTACCTGTATCTGCCTCAATCGGCATCTCAGCCTCAGTCAGAGTCTCTGTGGGCGTCTCAGTCGCTGCCGCTGTCGATTGGGGGGGTCTGCTGCCTTCTCTATGCCTATATCTACCCTTATCTACCCTTATCTGCCTTAGTCGGCATCTCAGTCGGCTTCGTAGCCTCTGTCAGCGTATCTGTAGGCGTCTCAGTCGCTGCCGCTGTCGATTGGGGGGGTCTGCTGCCATCTCTATGCCAATATCTACCCCTCTCTGCCTCAGTCGGGGTCTCAGTTGGCGTCGCAGCCTCTGTCAGCGTCTCTGAATGCGGTTCAGTCGCTGCCGCTGTCCATTGGGGGGTCTGCTGTCTTCTCTATGCGTATATCTACCCATATCTGCCTCAGTCGGCGTCTCAGTCTACGTCTCAGCCTATGTCAGCGTCATTGTAGGCGTCTCAGTCGCTGCCGTTGTTGATTGGGGGGGGGGGGGGGGGTCTGCTGCCTTCTCTATGTCAATATCTACCCCTATCTGCCTCAGTCGGCGTCTCAGCCTCTGTCAGAGTCTCTGTGGGCGTCACAGTCGCTGCCGCTGTCGATTGGGGGGTCTGCTGCCTTCTCTATGCCAATATCTACCCCTCTCTACCTCAGTCGGCGTCTCAGTCGGCGTCGCAGCCTCTGTCAGCGTCTCTGTAGGCATCTCAGTCGCTGCCGCTGTTGATTGGGGGGTCTGCTCCCTTCTCTATGCCAATATCTACCCCTCTCTGCTTCAGTCGGGGTCTCAGTTGGCGTCGCAGCCTCTATCAGCGTTTCTGTAGGCGTCTCAGTTGTTGCCGCTGTCGATTGGGTTGTCTGCTGCCTTCTCTATGCCTAAGTCTAACCATCTCTGCCTCATTCGGCGTCTCAGTCGGCGTCGCAGCCTCTGTCAGCATCTCTGTAGGCGTCTCAGTGGCTGCCGCTGTCGATTGGGGGGTATGCTGCCTTCTCTATGCCTATATCTACACTTATCTGCCGCAGTCGGCGTCGCAGCCAATCTCAACGTCTCTGTAGGTGTCTCAGTAGCTGCCGCTGTCGATTGGGGGGTCTGCTGCCATCTCTATGCCTATATTTACCTCTATCTGCCTCAGTCGGGGTCTCTGGCGGCGTCGCAGCCTCTGTCAGCGTATCTGTAGGCGTCTCAGTTGCTGCCGCTGTCGATTGGGGGGTCTGTTGCCTTCTCTATGTCAATATCTACCTGTATCTGCCTCAGTCGGCGTCTCAGCCTCTGTCAGAGTCTCTGTGGGCGTCTCAGTCGCTGCCGCTGTCGATTGGGTTGTCTGCTGCCTTCTCTATGCCAATATCTACCCCTCTCTGCTTCAGTCGGCGTCTCTGTCGGCGTCGCAGCCTCTGTCAGCGTCTCTGTAGGCGTCTCAGTCGCTGCCGCTGTCGATTGGGGGTCTGCTGCCTTCTCTATGCCAATATCTACCCCTCTCTACCTCAGTCGGCATCTCAGTCGGCGTCGCAGCCTCTATCAGCGTCTCTGTATGCGTCTCAGTTGTTGCCGTTGTCAATTGGGATGTCTGCTGCCTTCTCTATGCCTATGTCTAACCCTCTCTGCCTCAGTCGGCGTCGCAGCCTCTGTCAGCGTCGCAGCCTCTGTCAGCGTCTCTGTAGGCGTCTCAGTTGCTACCGCTGTCGATTGGGGGTCTGCTGCCTTCTCTATGCCTATATCTACACCTATATGCCTCAGTCGGCGTCTCAGTCGGCGTCGCAGCCTCTTGTCAGCGTCTCTGTAGGCATCTCTGTCGCTGCCGTTGTCGATTGGGAAGTCTGATGCCTTCTCTATGCCTATATCTACCCCTCTCTGCCTCAGTCGGCGTCGCAGTCTCTGTCAGCGTCTCTGTAGGCGTCTCAGTCGCTGCCGTTGTCGATTGGGGGGTCTGCTGCCTTCTCTATGCCTATATCTGCCCCTATCTGCCTCAGTCGGCGTCGCAGCCAATCTCAGCGTCTCTGTAGGCGTCTCAGTAGCTGCCGCTGTCGATTGGGGGGTCTGCTGCATTCTCTATGCCTATATCTACCCCTATCTGCCTCAGTCGGCATCTCAGTCGGCGTCGCAGCCTCTGTCAGCGTCTCTGAATGCGGTTCAGTCGCTGCCGCTGTCCATTGGGGGGTCTGCTGTCTTCTCTATGCGTATATCTACCCATATCTGCCTCAGTCGGCGTCTCAGTCTACGTCTCAGCCTATGTCAGCGTCATTGTAGGCGTCTCAGTCGCTGCCGTTGTTGATTGGGGGGGGGGGGGGGGGGGGGTCTGCTGCCTTCTCTATGTCAATATATACCCCTATCTGCCTCAGTCGGCGTCGCAGCCTCTATCAGCGTCTCTGTAGGCATCTCAGTTGTTGCCGCTAACGACTGGTGGGTCTGCTGGCTTCTCTATGCCTAAGTCTAACCATCTCTGCCTCAGTCGGCGTCTCAGTCGGCGTCGCAGCCTCTGTCAGCGTCTCTGTAGGCGTCTCAGTCGCTGCAGCTGTCGATTGGGGGGTCTGCTGCCTTCTCTATGCTAATATCTACCCGTATCTGCCTCACTCGGGGTCTCAGTTGGCGTCGCAGCCTCTGTCAGCGTCTCTGTAGGCGTCTCTGTCGCTGCCGCTGTCGATTGGGGGGTCTGCAGCCATCTCTATGCCTATATTTACCTCTATCTGCCTCAGTCGGCCTCTCAGTCGGCGTCGCAGCCTCTATCAGCGTCTCTGTAGGCGTCTCAGCTGTTGCCGCTGTCGATTGGGTTGTCTGCTGCCTTCTCTATGCCTAAGTCTAACCATCTCTGCCTCAGTCGGCGTCTCAGTCGGCGTCGCAGCCTCTGTCAGCGTCTCTGTAGACGTCTCAGTGGCTGCCGCTGTCGATTGGGGGGTCTGCTGCCTTCTCTATGCCTATATCTACACCTACCTGCCTCAGTCGGCGTCACAGTCGGCTTCTCAGCCTCTGTCAGCGTCTCTGTAGGCGTCTCAGTTGTTGCCGCTGTCGATTGGGGGGTCTGCTGCCTTCTCTATGCCTATGTCTACCCCTCTCTGCCTCAGTCGGCGTCGCAGCCTCTGTCAGCGTCGCACCCTCTGTCAGCGTCTCTGTACTCATCTCAGTCGCTGCCGCTGTCGATTGGGGGGGTTTGCTACTTTCTCTATGACAATATCTACCCCTATCTGCCTCAGTCGGCGTCGCAGCCTCTGTCAGCGTCTCTGAATGCGTCTCAGTCGCTGCCGCTGTCCATTGGGTGGTCTGCTGCCTTCTCTATGCCTATATCTACCCCTATCTGCCTCAGTCGGCATCTCAGTTGGCGTCGCAGCCTCTATCAGCGTCTCTGTATGCGTCTCAGTTGTTGCCGCTGTCGATTGGGTTGTCTGCTGCCTTCTCTATGCCTATGTCTAACCCTCTCTGCCTCAGTCGGCGTCTCAGTCGGCGTCGCAGCCTCTGTCAGCGTCTCTGTAGGCGTCTCAGTTGTTGCAGCTGTCGATTGGGGGTCTGCTGCTTTCTCTATGCCTCTATCTACCCCTATATGCCTCAGTCGGCGTCTCAGTCGGCGTCGCTGCCTCTTGTCAGTGTCTCTGTAGGCGTCTCAGTAGCTGCCGCTGTCGATTGGAAGGTCAGCTGCATTCTCTATGCCTAAATCTAACCCTATCTGCCAAAGTCGGCGTCTCAGTCGGCGTCGCAGCCTCTTGTCAGCATCTCTGTAGGCTTCTCAGTCGCTGCCGTTGTCGATTGGGGGGTCTGCTGCATTCTCTGTGCCTATATCTACCCCTAACGGGGGTCTGCTGCCTTTTCTATGCCTATATCTACCCCTATATGCCTCAGTCGGTGTCTCAGTCGGCGTCGCAGCCTCTTGTCAGCATCTCTGTAGGCTTCTCAGTCGCTGCCGTTGTCGATTGGGGGGTTTGCTGCCTTCTCTATGCCTATATCTACCCCTATCTGCCTCAGTCGGCGTCACAGTCGGCTTCGCAGCTTCTATCAGCGTGTCTGTAGGCGTCTCAGTTATTTCCGCTGTCCATTGAGGGGTCTGCTGCCTTCTCTATGCCTATATCAGCCCACTCTGCCTCAGTCGGCGTCTCAGTCGGCGTCGCAGCCTCTGTCAGCGTCTCTGTAGGCGTTTCAGTCGCTGCCGCTGTCGATTGGGGGTCTGCTGCCTTTTCTATGCCTATATCTACCCCTATATGCCTCAGTCGGCGTCTCAGTCGGCGTCGCAGCCTCTTGTCAGAGTCTCTGTAGGCATCTCAGTCGCTGCCGTTGTCCATTGGGGGCTGCTGCCTTTTCTATGCCTATATCTACCCCTATCTGCCTCATTCGGCGTCACAATCGGCGTCACAGTCGGCTTCGCAGCCTCTATCAGCGTCTCTGTAGGCGTCTCAGTTGTTGCCGCTGTCCATTGAGGGGTCTGCTGCCATCTCTATGCCTATGTCTAACCCTCTCTGCGTCAGTCGGCGTCTCAGTCATCGTCGCAGCCTCTATCAGCGTCTCTGTAGGCGTCTCAGTTGTTGCCGCTGTCGATTGGGTTGTCTGCTGCTTTCTCTATGCCTATGTCTAACCCTCTCTGCCTCAGTCGGCGTCTCAGTCGGCGTCGCACCTCCTGTCAGTGTCGCAGCCTCTGTCAGCGTCTCTCTAGGCGTCTCAGTCGCTACCGCTGTCGATTGGGGGATCTGCTGCCTTCTCTATGCCTATATCTACCCATATCTGCCTTAGTCGGCGTCTCAGTCGGCGTCGCAGCCTCTGTCAGCGTATCTGTAGGTGTCTCAGTCGCTGCCGCTGGTGATTGGGGGTCTGCTGCCTTCTCTATGTCAATATCTACCTGTATCTGCCTCAGTCGGCGTCTCAGCCTCTGTCAGAGTCTCTGTAGTCGTCTCAGTCGCTGCCGCTGTAGGATTGGGGGTCTGCCGCCTTCTCTATGCCAATATCTACCCCTACCAGCCTCGGTCGGCGTCACAGTCGGCTGCGCTGCCTCTGCCAGCTTCTTTGTAGGTGTCTCAGTCGCTGCCGCTGTCGATTGGGGGGTCTGCTGCCTTCTCTAAGCCTATATCTACCCCTATCTGCCTCAGTCGGCGTCTCAGTCGGCGTCGCAACCTCTGTCAGCGTTTCTGAATGCGTCTTAGTCGGTGCCGCTGACGATTGGGGAATCTGCTGCCTCCTCTATGCCTATATCTACCCCTATCTGTGTCAGTCGGCAGCTCAGTCGGCGTCGCAGCCTCTCTGAGCTTCTCGTCGACTGAGACGCCGACTGAGGCAGATAGGGGTAGATATAGAAGGCAGCAGACCCCCGCAATCGACAGCGGCACCGACTGAGACGCCTACAGAGACGCTGACAGAGACTACGACGCCGACTGAGATGCCGACTGAGACGCCGAATGAGGCAGAGAGGGGTAGATATAGGCATAGAGAAGGTACCAGACCTCCCCAATCGACAGCGGCAACGACTGAGACGCCTACAGACACGCTGACAGATGCAGCGATGCCGACTGAGACGTCGACTGAGGCAGATAGGGGTAGATATAGCCATAGAGAAGGCAGCAGATCCCCTAATCGACAGCAGCAACGACTGAGGCGCCTACAGAGGCTGTGACGCCGACTGATGCAGATAGGGGTAGATATAGGCATAGAGAAGGCTGCAGATCATCCCACTCGACAACGTCAGCGACTGAGACGCCTACAGAGACGCTGACAGAGGCTGCGACGCCTACTGAGACGCCGACTGAGGCAGATAGGGGTAGATATAAGCATAGAGAAGGCAGCAAACCCAACCAATCAACAGCGGCATCGACTGAAACGCCTACAGAGACGCTGACAGAGGCTGCGACGCCTACTGAGACGCCTACTGAGACGCCGACTGAGGCAGATAGGGGTAGATATAGGCATAGAGAAGGCAGCATACCCAATCAATCAACAGCGGCATCGACTGAGACGCCTACAGAGACGCTGACAGAGGCTGCGACACCGACTGAGGCAGACAGGGGTAGATATAGGCATAGAGAAGGCAGCAGACCTTCCAATCGACAGCGGCAGCGGCTGAGATGCCTTCAGAGACGCTAACAGACGCTGCGACGCCTACTGAGACGCCGACTGAGGCAGATAGGGGTAGATATAGGCATTGAGAAGGCAGCAGACCCCCCAATCGACAGCGGCAACAACTGAGACGCCAACAGAGATGCTAACAGAGGCTGCCACGCCGACTGAGACGCCGACTGAGGCAGATAGGGGTAGATATAGGCATAGAGAAGGCAGCAGACTCCCCAATCGACAGCGGCACCGACTGAGACGCTGACAGCGACAGAGACGCTGACAGAGGCTGCGACGCCGATTGAATCAGACAGGGGTAGATATAGGCATAGAGAAGGCAACATACCCCCCAATCGACAGCGGCAGCGACTGAGACGCCTACAGAGACGCTAACAGAAACTGCGACGCCGACTGAGACGCCCACTGAGGCAGATAGGGGAAGATATAGGCATAGAGAAGGCAGCAGACCCCCCAATCGACAGCGGCAGCGACTGAGACGCCTACAGAGACGCTGACAGAGGCTGGGGCGCTGACTAAGACGCCAACTGGGGCAGATAGGGGTAGATAGAGGCATAGAGAAGGCAGCAGACCCCCCAATCAACAGCGCCAGCGACTGAGACGCCTACAGAGACGCTGACAGAGCCTGCGACGCCGACTGAGACGCCGACTGAGGCATATAGGGTTAGATATAGGCATAGAGAAGGCAGCAGACCCCCAATCGACAGCGGCAGCGTCTGAGACGCCTACAGAGACGCTGACAGAGACTTCGACGCCGACTGATTCGCCGACTGTGGCAGATAGGGGTAGATATAAGCACAGAGAAGGCAGCATACCCCCCAATCGACAGCGGCAGCGACTGAGAGGCCTACAGAGACGCTGAGAGAGACTACGACGACAACGGGACGCCGACTGAGGCAGAGAGGGGTAGATATAGGCATAGAGAAGGCACCAGACCCCCCAATTGACAGCGGCAACTACTAAGACGCCTACAGAGACGCTGACAGAGGCTGCGACGCCGACTGAGTAGTCGACTGAGGCAGATAGGGGTAGATATAGGCATAGAGAAGGCAGCAGACACCCCAATCGACAGTAGCAAAAACTGAGACGCCTACAGAGGCTGCGACGCCCACTGATACACCGACTGATGCAGATAGGGGTAGATATAAGCATAGAGAAGGCAGCAGACCCCCACTCGACAGCCGCAGCGACTGAGACGCCTACAGAGACGCAGACAGAGGCTTCGACGCCGACTGATTCGCCGACTGTGGCAGATAGGGGTAGATATAAGCACAGAGAAGGCAGCATACCCCCCAATCGACAGCGGCAGCGACTGAGAGGCCTACAGAGACGCTGAGAGAGACTACGACGACAACGGGACGCCGACTGAGGCAGAGAGGGGTAGATATAGGCATAGAGAAGGCACCAGACCCCCCAATTGACAGCGGCAACTACTAAGACGCCTACAGAGACGCTGACAGAGGCTGCGACGCCGACTGAGTAGTCGACTGAGGCAGATAGGGGTAGATATAGGCATAGAGAAGGCAGCAGACACCCCAATCGACAGTAGCAAAAACTGAGACGCCTACAGAGGCTGCGACGCCCACTGATACACCGACTGATGCAGATAGGGGTAGATATAAGCATAGAGAAGGCAGCAGACCCCCACTCGACAGCCGCAGCGACTGAGACGCCTACAGAGACGCAGACAGAGGCTGCGACGCCGACTGAGACGCCGACTGAGGCAGATAGGTGTAGATATAGGCATAGAGAAAGCAGCCGACCCCCCCAATCGACACCGGAAGTGACTGAGACACCTACAGAGCCGCTGACATAGGCTGCGACGCCGACTACGACGCTGACTGAGGCAGATAGGGGTAGATATAGGCATAGAGAAAGCAGCAGACCCCCCAATCAACAGCAGCAGCGACTGACACGCCTACAGAGACGCTGACAGAGACTGCGACGCCGACTTAGACGCCGACTGAGGCAGATACGGGTAGATATAGGCATAGAGAAGGCAGCACACCCCCCAATCAACAGCGGCTGCGACTGAGACGCCTACAGAGACGCCGACAGAGGCTGCGACGCCGACTGAGACGTCGGCTGAGGCAGAGAGGGGTAGATATAGGCATAGAGAAGGCACCAGACCCCCCCAATCGACAGCGGCAGCGACTGAGACAGTGACAGAGGCTGCGACGCCGACTGAGGCAGACAGGAGTAGATATAGGCATAGAGAAGGCAACAGACCCCCCAATCGACAGCGGCAAAGACTGAGACGCCAACAGAGATGCTAACAGAGGCTGCGACGCCGACTGAGACGCCGACTGAGGCAGATAGGGGAAGATATAGGCATAGAGAAGGCAGCAGAGTCCCCAATCGACAGCGGCAGCGACTGAGACGCTGACAGAGGCTGCGACGCCGACTGAGGCAGACAGGGGTAGATATAGGCATAGAGAAGGCAACAGACCCCACAATCGACAGCGGCAGCGACAGAGACGCTAAAAGAGGCTGCGACAGCGACTGAAATGCCGACTGAGGCAGATAGGGCTAGATATAGGCACAGAAAAATCAGCAGACCCCCCAATCGACAGCCGCAGCGACTGAGACGCCTACAGAAATGCTGACAAAGGCTGCAACGCCGATTGAGACGCCGACAGAGGCAGATAGGGGTAGATATTGGCATAAAGAATGCAACAGACCCCCAATCGACAGCGGCAGAGACTGAGACGCCTACAGAGACGCTGACAGAGGCTGCGACGCCGACTGAGACGCCGATTGAGGCAGATAGGGGTAGATATAGGCATAGAGAATGCAACAGACCCCCGCAATCGATAGCGGTACCAACTGAGAGGCCTACAGAGACGCTGTCAGAGACTACGACGCCGACTCAGACGTCGACTGAGGCAGATAGGGTTAGATATAGGCATAGAGAAGGCAGGAGACCCCCCCAAATCGACAGCGGAAGCAACTGGGACGCTTACAGAAACGCTGACAGAGGCTGCGACGCCTACTGAGACGGCGACTGAGGCAGATAGGGGTTTATATAGGCATAGAGAAGGCAGCATATCCAACCAATCAACAGCGGCATCGACTGAGACGCCTACAGAGACGCTGACAGAGGCTGCGACACCGACTGAGGCAGATAGGGGTAGATATAGGCATAGAGAAGGCAGCAGACCCCCCAATCGACAGCGGCAGCAGCTGAGATGCCTTCAGAGAAGCTAACAGAGGCTGCGACGCCTACTGAGACGCCGACTGAGGCAGATAGGGGTAGATATAGGCATTGAGAAGGCAGCAGACCCCCCAAATCGACAGCGGAAGCAACTGGGACGCTTACAGAAACGCTGACAGAGGCTGCGACGCCTACTGAGACGCCGACTGAGGCAGATAGGGGTTGATATAGGCATAGAGAAGGCAGCATACCCCCAAATCGACAGCGGCAGCGACTGAGACGCCTACAGAGACGCTAACAGAGGCTGCGACGCCGACTGAGACGCCGACTGAGGCAGATAGGGGAAGATATAGGCATAGAGAAGGCAGCACACCCCCCAATCAACAGCGGCAGCGACTGAGACGCCTACAGAGACGCTGACAGAGGCTGCGACGCTGACTAAGACGCCAATTGGGGCAGATAGGGGTAGATAGAGGCATAGAGAAGGCAGCAGACCTCCCAATCAGCAGCGGCAGCGACTGAGACGCCTACAGAGACGCTGACAGAGCCTGCGACGCCGACTGAGACGCCGACTGAGGCAGATAGGGGTAGATATAGGCATAGAGATGGCAGCAGACCCCCAATCGACAGCGGCAGCGACTGAGACGCCTACAGAGACGCTGACAGAGACTTCGACGCCGACTGAGACGCCGATTGAGGCAGATAGGGGTAGATATAGGCACAGAGAAGGCAGCAGACCCCCCAATCGACAGCGGCAGCGACTGAGAGGCCTACAGAGATGCTGACAGAGACTACGACGACGACTGAGACGCTGACTGAGGCAGAGAGGGGTAGATGTAGGCATAGAGAAGGCACCAGACCCCCCAATCGACAGCGGCAACTACTAAGACGCCTACAGAGACGCTGACAGAGGCTCCGACGCCGAATGAGACGCCGACTGAGGCAGATAGGAGTAGATATAGGCATAGAGAAGGCAGCAGACCCCCAATCGACAGCGGCAGCTACTGCGACGCCTACAGAGACGCTGACAGAGGCTGCGACGCTGACTAAGACGCCAACTGGGGCACATAGGGGTAGATATAGGCATAGAGAAGCCAGCAGACCCCCCAATCGACAGCAGCAACGACTGAGACGCTTACAGAGGCTGCGATGCCTCCTGATTCGCCGACTGATGCAGATAGAAGTAGATATAAGCAAAGATTGTGCAGCAGACCCCCACTCGACAGCGGCAGCGACTGAGACGCCTACAGAGACGCTGACAGAGGCTGCAACGCCGACTGAGACGCCGACTGAGGCAGATAGGTGTAGATATAGGCATAGAGAAAGCAGCCGACCCCCCCCAATCGACAGCAGAAGTGACTGAGACGCCCACAGAGCCGCTGACAGTGGCTGCGACGCCGACTGCGACGCCGACTGAGGCAGACACGGGTAGATATAGGCAAAGAGAAGGCAGCAGACCCCCCAATCAACAGCGGCATCGACTGAGACGTCTACAGAGACGCTGACAGAGGCTGCGACGCCGACTGAGACGTCGGCTCAGGCAGATAGGGTTAGATGTAGGCATAGAGAAGGCTGCAGATCCCCCCAACCGACAGCGGAAGTGACTGAGACGCCTACAGAGACGCTGACAGTGGCTGCGACGCCGACTGAGACGCCGACTGAGGCAGATAGGGTAGATATAGGCATAGGGAAGGCAGCAGACTCCACAATCGACAGCGGCAGCGACTGAGACGCTGATAGCGACAGAGAAGATGACAGAGGCTGCGACGGCGACTGAGGCAGATAGGGGTAGATATAGGCATAGAGAAGGCAGCAGACCCCCCAATCGACAGCGGCAGCGACTGAGACGCCTACAGAGACGCTGACAGAGGCTGCGACGCCGACTGAGACGC
Source organism: Clusia tigrina (assembly GCA_920105625.2). Taxonomy (NCBI): domain Eukaryota; kingdom Metazoa; phylum Arthropoda; class Insecta; order Diptera; family Clusiidae; genus Clusia; species Clusia tigrina. Next base: position 87,188,624 of record OV050031.1, read on the forward strand.
TGACTGAGACGGATAGGGGTAGGGGTAGATATAGGCGTAGAGAAAGCAGCAGACTGCCCAATCGACAGCGGCAGCGACTGAGACGCCTACAGAGACGCTGACAGTGGCTGCGACGCCGACTGAGACGCCGACTGAGGAAGATAGGGGTAGATATAGGCATAGAGAATGCAACAGACCCCCAATCGACAGCGGCAGAGACTGAGTCGCCTACAGAGACGCTGACAGAGGCTGCGACGCCGACTGAGACGCCGACTGAGGCAGATAGGGGTAGATATTGGCATAGAGAAGGCAGCAGAACCCACAATCAACAGCGGCAGCAACTGAAATGCCTATAGATACGCTGACAGTGGCTGCGACGCCGACTAAGACGCCGACTGAGGCAGATAGGGGTAGATATAGGCATAGAGAAGGCAACAGACCCCAAAATCAACAGCAGCAACGACTGAGACGCCGACTGAGACGCCGACTGAGGCAGATAGGGGTAGATATAGGCATAGAGAAGGCAGCAGACTCCCCAATCGACAGCGGCAGCGACTGAGACGCTGACAGCGACAGAGACGCTGACAGAGGCTGCGACGCCGACTGAGGCAGATAGGGGTAGATAGGGGTAGATATAGGCACAGAGAAGGCAGCAGACCCCCCAATCGACAGCGGCAGCGACTGAGAGGCCTACAGAGACGCTGACGGAGACTACGACGACGACTGAGACGCTGACTGAGGCAGAGAGGGGTAGATATAGGCATAGAGAAGGCACCAGACCCCCCAATCGACAGCGGCAACTACTAAGACGCCTACAGAGACGCTGACAGAGGCTGCGACGCCGACTGAGACGTCGACTGAGGCAGATAGGGTAGATATAGGCATAGAGAAGGCAGCAGACCCCCAATCGACGGCGGCAATGACAGAGACGCCTACAGAGACGCTGACAGAGGCTGCGACGCCGAATGAGACGCCGACTGAGGCAGATAGGGGTAGATATAGGCATAGAGAAGGCAGCAGACCCCCAATCGACAGCGGCAGCGACTGCGACGCCTACAGAGACGCTGACAGAGGCTGCGACGCTGACTAAGACGCCAACTGGGGCACATAGGGGTAGATATAGGCATAGAGAAGCCAGCAGACCCCCCAATCAACAGCAGCAACGACTGAGACGCTTACAGAGGCTGCGATGCCTCCTGAGACGCCGACTGATGCAGATAGAAGTAGATATAAGCATAGATTGGGTAGCAGACCCCCACTCGACAGCGGCAGCGACTGAGACGCCTACAGAGACGCTGACAGAGGCTGCGACGCCGACTGAGACGCCGACTGAGGCAGATAGGTGTAGATATAGGCATAGAGAAAGCAGCCGACCCCCCCAATCGACAGCAGAAGTGACTGAGACGCCTACAGAGCCGCTGACAGTGGCTGCGACGCCGACTGCGACGACGACTGAGGCAGATAGGGGTAGATATAGGCATAGAGAAAGCAGCAGACCCCCCCAATCAACAGCGGCAGCGACTGAGACGCCTACAGAGACGCTGAGAGAGGCTGCGACGCCGACTGAGGCAGATACGGGTAGATATAGGCATAGAGAAGGCAGCAGACCCCCCAATCAACAGCGGCATCGACTGAGACGCCTACAGAGATGCTGACAGAGGCTGCGACGCCGACTGAGACGTCGGCTGAGGCAGATAGGGTTAGATGTAGGCATAGAGAAGGCTGCAGATCCCCCCAACCGACAGCGGAAGTGACTGAGACGCCTACAGAGACGCTGACAGTGGCTGCGACGCCGACTGAGACGCCGACTGAGGCAGATAGGGGTAGATATAGGCATAGAGAATGCAACAGACCCCCAATCGACAGCGGCAGAGACTGAGTCGCCTACAGAGACGCTGACAGAGGCTGCGACGCCGACTGAGACGCCTACTGAGGCAGATAGGGGTAGATATAGGCATAGAGAAGGCAGCAGAACCCACAATCAACAGCGGCAGCAACTGAAATGCCTACAGATACGCTGACAGTGGCTGCGACGCCGACTAAGACGCCGACTGAGGCAGATAGGGGTAGATATAGGCATAGAGAAGGCAACAGACCCCCCCAATCGACAGCGACTGAGACGCCTACAGAGACGCGGACAGAGGCTGCGACGCTGATTGAGACGCCGACTGAGGCAGATAGGGGTAGATATAGGCATAGAGAAGGCAGCAGACCTCCCCCAATCAACAGCGGCGGCGACTGAGACGCCTACAGAGATGCTGACAGAGGCTGAGACGCCGACTAAGACGCCGACTGAGGCAGTTAGGGGTAGATATAGGCATAGAGAAGGCAGCAGACCCCATCAATCGACAGCGGAAGCGACTAAGACGCCTACAGAGACGCTGATAGAGGCTGCGACGCCTACTGAGACGCCGACTGAGGCAGATAGGGGTAGATATAGGCATAGATAAGGCAGCAGACCCCCCAAACGACAGCGGAAGCGACTAAGATGCCTATAGAGACGGTGACAGAGGCTGCGATGCCGACTGAGACATCGACTGAGGCAGATAGGGGTAGATGTAGGCGTAGAGAAGGTAGCAGACCCCACAATCAACAGCAGCAACGACTGAGACGCCGACTGAGACGCCGACTGAGGCAGATAGGGGTAGATATAGGCATAGAGAAGGCAGCAGACTCCCCAATCGACAGCAGCAGCGACTGAGACGCCGACTGGGGCAGATAGGGGTAGATAGAGGCATACAGAAGGCAGCAGACCCCCAATCAACAGCGGCAGCGACTGAGACGGCTACAGAGACGCTGACAGAGGCTGCGACGCCGACTGAGACGTCGACTGAGGTAGATAGGGGCAGATATAGGCATAGAGAAGGCAGCAGACCCCCCAATCGACAGCAGCAACAACTGAGACGCCTACAGAGGCTGCGACGCCCACTGAAACGCCGACTGAGGCAGATAGGGGTAGATATAGGCATAGAGAAGGCACAGACCCCCAATCAACAGCGGCAGCGACTGAGACGCCTACAGTGACGCTGACAGAGGCTGCGACGCCTACTAAGACGCCGACTGAGGTAGATAGGGGTAGATATAGGCATAGAGAAGGCAGCAGACCCCCCAATCGACAGCGGCTGAGACTGAGACGCCTACAGAGACGCTGACAGAGGCTGCGCGTCTACTGAGACGCCGACTGAGGCAGATAGGGGTAGATATAGGCATAGAGAAGGCAGCATACCCAACCAATCAACATCGGCATCGACTGAGACGCCTACAGAGACGCTGACAGAGGCTGCGACACCGACTGAGGCAGATAGGGTTAGTTGTAGGCATAGAGAAGGCTGCAGATCCCCCCAATCGATAGCGGAAGCGACTGAGACGCCTACAGAGACGCTGACAGTGGCTGCGACGCCGACTGAGACGCCGACTGAGGCAGATAGGGGTAGATATAGGCATAGAGAAGGCAGCAGACTCCCCAATCGACAGCGGCAGCGACTGAAACGCTGACAGCGACAGAGACGCTGACAGAGTCTGCGACGGAGACTGAAGCAGATAGGGGTAGATATAGGCATAGAGAACGCAGCAGACCCCCCAAACGACAGCGGCAACGACTGAGACGCCTACAGAGACGGTAACAGATTCTGCGACGCCGACTGAGACGCCGACTGAGGCAGAGAGGGGTAGATATTGGCATAGAGAAGGCAGCAGACCCCCCAATCGACAGCGGCAGCGACTGAGACGCCTACAGAGACGCTGAGAGAGGCTGCGACGCCGACTGAGATGCCGACTGACACAGATAGGGGTAGATATAGGCATAGAGAAGGCAGCAGATTCCCCAATCGACAGCGGCACCGACTGAGACGCATTCAGAAACGCTGACAGAGGTTGCGACGCCGACTAAAACGCCGACTGAGGCAGATAAGGGTAGATATAGGCTTAGAGAAGGCAGCAGACCCCCAATCGACAGCGTCAGCGACTGAGACACCTACAAAGAAGCTGGCAGACGCAGCGAAGCCGACCGAGGCAGGTAGGGGTAGATATAAGCAAAGAGAACGCAGCAGACCCACCAATCGACATCGGCAACAACTGAGACGCCTACAGAGACATTGACAGAGGCTGCGACGCCGACTGAGGCAGATAGGGGTAGATATTGACATAGGGAAGGCAGCAGACCCCCCAATCGACAACGGAAGCGACTACGACGTCTACAGAGACGCTGATAGAGGCTGCAACGCCTACTGAGATGCCGAATGAGGCAGATAGGGGTAGATATAGGCATAGAGAACGCAGCAGACCCCCCAAACGACAGCGGCAACGACTGAGACGCCTACAGAGACGGTAACAGAGGCTGCGACGCCGACTGAGACGCCGACTGAGGCAGAGAGGGGAAGATATTGGCATAGAGAAGGCAGCAGACCCCCCAATCGACAGCGGCAGCGACTGAGACGCCTACAGAGACGCTGAGAGAGGCTGCGACGCCGACTGAGATGCCGACTGACACAGATAGGGGTAGATATAGGCATAGAGAAGGCAGCAGATTCCCCAATCGACAGCGGCACCGACAGAGACGCTGACAGGGGCTGCGACGCCGACTGAGGCAGACAGGGATAGATATAGGCATAGAGAAGGCAACAGACCCCCCAATCGACAGCGATTGAGACGCCTACAGAGACGCTAACAGAGGCTGCGACGCCGACTGAGACGCCGACTGAGGCAGATAGGGGAAGATATAGGCATAGAGAAGGCAGCACACCCCCCAATCGACAGCGGCAGCGACTGAGACGCCTACAGAGACGCTGACAGAGGCTGCGACGCTGACTAAGACGCCAACTGGGGCAGATAGGGGTAGATAGAGGCATATAGAAGGCAGCAGACCCCCCAATCAGCAGCGGCAGCGACCGAGACGCCTACAGAGACGCTGACAGAGCCTGCGACGCCGACTGAGACGCCGACTGAGGCAGATAGGGGTAGATATAGGCATAGAGAAGGCACCAGACCCCCCAATCGACAGCGGCAGCGGCTGAGATGCCTTCAGAGACGCTAACAGAGGCTGCGACGCCTACTGAGACGCCGACTGAGGCAGATAGGGGTAGATATAAGCATTGAGAAGGCAGCAGACCCCCCAATCGACAGCGGCAGCGGCTGAGATGCCTTCAGAGACGCTAACAGAGGCTGCGACGCCTACTGAGACGCCGACTGAGGCAGATAGGGGTAGATATAGGCATAGAGAAGGCAGCAGACTCCCCAATCGACAGCGGCAGCGACTGAGACGCTTACAGCAACAGAGACGCTGACAGAAGCTGCGACGCCGACTGAGGCAGACAGGGGTAGATATAGGCATAGAGAAGGCAACAGACCCCCCAATCGACAGCGGCAGCGACTGAGACGCTGACAGAGGCTGCGACGCCGACTGAGGCGGACAGGGGTATATATAGGCATAGAGAAGGCAACAGACCCCCAATCGACAGCGGCAAAGACTGAGACGCCAACAGAGATGCTAACAGAGGCTGCGACGCCGACTGAAACGCCGACTGAGGCAGATAGGGGAAGATATAGGCATAGAGAAGGCAGCAGACTCCCCAATCGACAGCGGCAGAGACTGAGACGCTGACAGAGGCTGCGACGCCGACTGAGGCGGACAGGGGTAGATATGGGCATAGAGAAGGCACCAGACCCCCCAATCGATAGCGGCAGAGACTGAGACGCCTACAGAGACGCTGACAGAGGCTGCGACGCCGACTGAGACGCTGACTGAGGCAGATAGGGGTAGATATAGGCATAGGGTAGGCAGCAGAACCCACAATCCACAGCGGCAGCTACTGAAATGCATACAGGGGCGCTGACAGAGGCTGCGACGCCGACTGAGACGCCGACTGAGGCAGATAGGGGTAGATATAGGCATAGAGAATGCAACAGACCCCCAATCGACAGCGGCAGAGACTGAGACTCCTACAGAGACGCTGACAGAGGCTGCGACGCCGACTGAGACGCCGACTGAGACGCCGGCTGAGGCAGATAGGGGTAGAAATAGGCATAGAGAATGGAACAGACCCCCGCAATCGATAGCGGTACCAACTAAGAGGCCGACAGAGACGCTGACAGAGACTACGACGCCGACTGAGACGCCGACTGAGGCAGATAGGGGTAGATAAAGGCATAGAGAAGGCAGCAGACCCCCAATCGACAGCGGCAGCAACTGAGGCGCCTACAGAGACGCTGACAGAGACTTCGACGCCGACTGAGACGCCGACTGAGATGCCGACTGAGGCAAATAGGGGTAGATATAGGCACAGAGAAGGCAGCAGACCCCCCAATCGATAGCGGCAGCGACTGAGAGGCCTACAGAGACGCTGACAGAGAATACGACGACGACTGAGACGCTGACTGAGGCAGAGAGGGGTAGATATAGGCATAGAGAAGGCACCAGACCCCCCAATCGACAGGGGCAACTACTAAGACGCCTACAGAGACGCTGACAGAGGCTGCGACGCCGACTGAGGCAGACAGGGATAGATATAGGCATAGAGAAGGCAACAGACCCCCCAATCGACAGCGGCAGTGGCTGAGACGCTGGCAGAGGCTGCGACGCCGACTGAGGCAGACAGGGATAGATATAGGCATAGAGAAGGCAACATACCCCCCAATCGACAGCGATTGAGACGCCTACAGAGACGCTAACAGAGGCTGCGACGCCGACTGGGACGCCGACTGAGGCAGATAGGGGAAGATATAGGCATAGAGAAGGCAGCACACCCCCCAATCGACAGCGGCAGCGACTGAGACGCCTACAGAGACGCTGACAGAGGCTGCGACGCTGACTAAGACGTCAACTGGGTTAGATAGGGGTAGATAGAGGCATAGAGAAGGCAGCAGACCCCCCAATCAGCAGCGGCAGCGACCGAGACGCCTACAGAGACGCTGACAGAGCCTGCGACGCCGACTGAGACGCCGACTGAGGCAGATAGGGGTAGATAGAGGCAGATAGGAGTAGATATAAGCATTGAGAAGGCAGCAGACCCCCCAATCGACAGCGGCAGAGACTGAGACGCTGACAGCAACAGAGACGCTGACAGAAGCTGCGACGCCGACTGAGGCAGACAGGGGTAGATATAGGCATAGAGAAGGCAACAGACCCCCCAATCGACAGCGGCAAAGACTGAGACGCCAACAGAGATGCTAACAGAGGCTGCGACGCCGACTGAGGCGCCTACAGAGACGCTGACAGAGACTTCGACGCCGACTGAGACGCCGACTGAGACACCGACTGAGACGCCGACTGAGACGCCGACTGAGACGCCGACTGAGGCAAATAGGGGTAGGTATAGGCACAGAGAAGGCAGCAGACCCCCCCAATCGACAGCGGCAGCGACTGAAAGGCCTACAGAGACGCTGACAGAGACTACGACGACGACTGAGACGCTGACTGACTCAGAGAGGGGTAGATATAGGCATAGAGAAGGCACCAGACCCCCCAATCGACAGCGGCAACTACTAAGACGCCTACAGAGACGCTGACAGAGGCTGCGACGCCGACTGAGACGTCGACTGAGGCAGATAGGGGTAGATATAGGCATAGAGAAGGCAGCAGACCCCCAATCGACAGCGGCAGCGACTGCGACGCCTACAGAGACGCTGACTGAGACGCCGACTGAGACGTCGACTGAGGTAGATAGGGGCAGATATAGGCATAGAGAAAGCAGCAGACCCCCCAATCGACAGCAGCAACGACTGAGACGCCTACAGAGGCTGCGACGCCCACTGAGACGCCGACTGATGCAGATAGGGGTAGATATAGGCATAGAGAAGGCAGCGGACCCCCCACTCGATAGCGGCAGCGACTGAGACGCTTACAGAGACGCTGACAGAGGCTGCGACGCCTACTGAGACGCCGACTGAGGCAGATAGGGGTAGATATAGGCATAGAGAAGGCAACATACCCCCAATCGACAGCGGCAGCGACTGAGACGCTGACAGCGACAGAGACGCTGACTAGGGGTAGATATAGGCATAGAGAAGGCACCAGACCCCCCCAATCGACAGCGGCAGCGGCTGAGATGCCTTCAGAGACGCTAACAGAGGCTGCGACGCCTACTGAGACGCCGACCGAGGCAGATAGGGGTAGAAATAAGCATTGAGAAGGCAGCAGACCCCCCCCAATCGACAGCGGCAGCGGCTGAGATGCCTTCAGAGACGCTAACAGAGGCTGCGACGCCTACTGAGACGCCGACTGAGGCAGATAGGGGTAGATATAGGCATAGGGAAGGCAGCAGACTCCCCAATCGACAGCGGCAGCGACTGAGACGCTGACAGCAACAGAGACGCTGACAGAGGCTGCGACGCCGACTGAGGCAGACAGGGGTAGATATAGGCATAGAGAAGGCAACAGTCCCCCCAATCGACAGCGGCAAGACTGAGACGCCAACAGAGATGCTAACAGAGGCTGCGACGCAGACTGAAACGCCGACTGAGGCAGATAGGGGAAGATATAGGCATAGAGAAGGCAGCAGACTCCCCAATCGACAGCGGCAGCGACTGAGACGCTGACAGAGGCTGCGATGCCGACTGAGGCGGACACGGGTAGATATAGGCACAGAGAAGGCACCAGACCCCCCAATCGACAGCGGCAGAGACTGAGACGCCTACAGAGACGCTGACAGAGGCTGCGACGCCGACTGAGACGCCGACTGAGGCAGATAGGGGTAGAAATAGGCATAGAGAATGGAACAGACCCCCGCAACCGATAGCGGTACCAACTGAGAGGCCTACAGAGACGCTGACAGAGACTACGACGCCGACTGAGACGCCGACTGAGACGCCGACAGAGACGCCGACTGAGGCAGATAGGGGTAGATATAGGCATAGAGAAGGCAGCAGACCCCCAATCGACAGCGGCAGCGACTGAGACGCCTACAGAGACGCTGACAGAGGCTGCGACGCCGACTGAGACGTGGACTGAGGCAGATAGGGGTAGATATAGGCAGAGAGACGGCAGCAGACCCCCAATCGACGGCGGCAACGACTGAGACGCCTACAGAGACGCTGACAGAGGCTGCGACGCCGACTGAGACGCCGACTGAGGCAGATAGGGGTAGATATAGGCATAGAGAAGGCAGCAGACCCCCAATCGACAGCGGCAGCGACTGAGACGCCTACAGAGACGCTGACAGAGGCTGCGACGCTGACTAAGACGCCAACTGGGGCACATAGGGGTAGATATAGGCATAGAGAAGCCAGCAGACCCCCACTCGACAGCGGCAGCGACTAAGACGTCTATAGAGACGCTGACAGAGGCTGCGACGCCGACTGAGGCAGATAGGTGTAGATATAGGCATAGAGAAATCAACCGACCCCCCCAATCGACAGCGGAAGTGACTGAGACGCCTACAGAGCCGCTGACAGTGGCTGCGACGCCGACTGCGACTACGACTGAGGCAGATAGGGGTAGATATAGGCATAGAGAAAGCAGCAGACCCCCCCAATCAACAGCGGCAGCGACTGAGACGCCTACAGAGACGCTGAGAGAGGGTGCGACGCCGACTGAGACGCCGACTGATACAGATACGGGTAGATATAGGCGTAGAAGAGGCAGCAGACCCCCCAATCAACAGCGGCATCGACTGAGACGCCTACAGAGACGCTGACAGAGGCTGCGAGGCCGACTGAGACGTCGGCTGAGGCAGATAGGGTTAGATGTAGGCATAGAGATGGCTGCAGATCCCCCCAACCGACAGCGGCAGAGACTGAGACGCCTACAGAGACGCTGACAGAGGCTGCGACGCCGACTGAGACGCTGACTGAGGCAGATTGGGGTAGATATAGGCATAGAGAAGGCAGCAGAACCCACAATCAACAGCGGCAGCTACTGAAATGCCTACAGGGGCGCTGACAGAGGCTGCGACGCCGACTGAGACGCCGACTGAGGCAGATAGGGGTAGATATAGGCATAGAGAATGCAACAGACCCCCCAATCGACAGCGGCAGAGTCTGAGACGCCTACAGAGACGCTGACAGAGGCTGCGACGCCGACTGAGACGCCGACTGAGACGCCGACTGAGGCAGATAGGGGTAGATATAGGCATAGAGAATGCAACAGACCCCCCAATCGACAGCGGCAGAGACTGAGACGCCTACAGAGACGCTGACAGAGGCTGCGAGGCCGACTGAGACGTCGGCTGAGGCAGATAGGGTTAGATGTAGGCATAGAGATGGCTGCAGATCCCCCCAACCGACAGCGGCAGAGACTGAGACGCCTACAGAGACGCTGACAGAGGCTGCGACGCCGACTGAGACGCTGACTGAGGCAGATTGGGGTAGATATAGGCATAGAGAAGGCAGCAGAACCCACAATCAACAGCGGCAGCTACTGAAATGCCTACAGGGGCGCTGACAGAGGCTGCGACGCCGACTGAGACGCCGACTGAGGCAGATAGGGGTAGATATAGGCATAGAGAATGCAACAGACCCCCCAATCGACAGCGGCAGAGTCTGAGACGCCTACAGAGACGCTGACAGAGGCTGCGACGCCGACTGAGACGCCGACTGAGACGCCGACTGAGGCAGATAGGGGTAGATATAGGCATAGAGAATGGAACAGACCCCCGCAATCGATAGCGGTACCAACTGAAAGGCCTACAGAGACGCTGACAGAGACTACGACGCCGACTGAGACGCCGACTGAGACGCCGACTGAGGCAGATAGGGGTAGATATAGGCATAGAGAAGGCAGCAGACCCCCAATCGACAGCGGCAGCGTCTGAGACGCCTACAGAGACGCTGACAGAGACTTCGACGCCGACTGAGACGCCGACTGAGTCAGATAGGGGTAGATATAGGCATAGAGAAAGCAGCCGATCCCCCCAATCGACAGCAGAAGTGACTGAGACGCCTACAGAGCCGCTTACAGTGGCTGCGACGCCGACTGCGACGACGACTGAGGCAGATAGGGGTAGATATAGGCATAGAGAAAACAGCAGACCCCCCCCAATCAACAGCGGCAGCGACTGAGACGCCTACAGAGACGCTGAGAGAGGCTGCGACGCCGACTGAGGCAGATACGGGTAGATATAGGCATAGAGAAGGCGGCAGACCCCCCAATCGACAGCGGCAACTACTAAGACGTCTACAGAGACGCTGACAGAGGCTGCGACGCCGACTGAGACGTCGACTGAGGCAGATAGGGGTAGATATAGGCATAGAGAAGGCAGCAGACCCCCAATCGACAGCGGCAGCGAATGAGACGCCTAGAGACGCTGACAGAGGCTGCGACGCTGACTAAGACGCCAACTGGGGCACATAGGGGTAGATATAGGCATAGAGAAGCCAGCAGACCCCCCAATCGACAGCAGCAATGACTGAGACGCTTACAGAGGCTGCGATGCCTCCTGAGACGCCGACTGATGCAGATAGAAGTAGATATAAGCATAGATTAGGCAGCAGACCCCCACTCGACAGCGGCAGCGACTGAGACGCCTACAGAGACGCTGACAGAGGCTGCGACGCCGACTGAGACGCCGACTGAGGCAGATAGGTGTAGATATAGGCATAGAGAAAGCAGCCGATCCCCCCAATCGAAAGCAGAAGTGACTGAGACGCCTACAGAGCCACTTACAGTGGCTGCGACGCCGAATGCGACGACGACTGAGGCAGATAGGGGTAGATATAGGCATAGAGAAAACAGCAGACCCCCCCCCCCAATCAACAGCGGCAGCGACTGAGACGCCTACAGAGACGCTGAGAGAGGCTGCGACGCCGACTGAGGCAGATACGGGTAGATATAGGCATAGAGAAGGCGGCAGACCCCCCAATCAACAGCGGCATCGACTGAGACGCCTACAGAGACGCTGACAGAGGCTGCGACGCCGACTGAGACGTCGGCTGAGGCAGATAGGGTTAGATGTATGCATAGAGAAGGCTGCAGATCCTCCCAACCGACAGCGGAAGTGACTGAGACGCCTACAGAGACGCTGACAGTGGCTGCGACGCCGACTGAGACGCCGACTGAGGCAGATAGGGTAGATATAGGCATAGGGAAGGCAGCAGACTCCACAATCGACAGCGGCAGCGACTAAGACGCTGATAGCGACAGAGACGATGACAGAGGCTGCGACGGCGACTGACGCAGATAGGGGTAGATATAGGCATAGAGAAGGCAGCAGACCCCCAATCGACAGCGGCAGCGATTGAGACGCCTTCAGAGACGCTAACAGAGGCTGCGACGCCGTCTGAGGCGCCGACTGAGACGCCGACTGAGGCAGAGAGGGGTAGACATTGGCATAGAGAAGGCAGCAGACCCCCTAATCGACAGCGGAAGCGACTAAGACGCCTACAGAGACGCTGACAGAGGCTGCGACGCCGACTGAGACGCCGACTGAGGCAGATAGGGGTAGATATAGGCATAGAGAAGGCAGCAGAACCCACAATCAACAGCGGCAGCAACTGAAATGCCTACAGATACGCTGACAGTGGCTGCGACGCCGACTAAGACGCCGACTGAGGCAGATAGGGGTAGATATAGGCATAGAGAAGGCAACAGACCCCCCCAATCGACAGCGACTGAGACGCCTACAGAGACGCGGACAGAGGCTGCGACGCTGATTGGGACGCCGACTGAGGCAGATAGGGGTAGATATAGGCATAGAGAAGGCAGCAGACCTCCCCCAATCAACAGCGGCAGCGACTGAGACGCCTACAGAGATGCTGACAGAGGCTGAGACGCCGACTAAGACGCCGACTGAGGCAGTTAGGGGTAGATATAGGCATAGAAAAGGCATCAGACTCCCTAATCGACAGCGACTGCGACGCGGACTGAGGCAGAGAGGGGTAGATATAGGCATAGAGAAGGCAGCAGACCCCCCCAATCGACAGCGGAAGCGACTAAGACGCCTACAGAGACGCTGATAGAGGCTGCGACGCCTACTGAGACGCCGACTGAGGCAGATAGGGGTAGATGTAGGCATAGAGAAGGCAGCAGACCCCCCAATCGACAGCGGAAGCGACTAAGACGCCTATAGAGACGCTGACAGAGGCTGCGATGCCGACTGAGACATCGACTGAGGCAGATAGGGGTAGATGTAGGCGTAGAGAAGGTAGCAGACCCCCCAATCAACAGCAGCAACGACTGAGACGCCGACTGAGACGCCGACTGAGACGCCGACTGAGGCAGATAGGGGTAGATATAGGCATAGAGAAGGCAGCAGACTCCCCAATCGACAGCAGCAGCGACTGAGACGCCGACTGGGGCAGATAGGGGTAGATAGAGGCATACAGAAGGCAGCAGACCCCCAATCAACAGCGGCAGCGACTGAGACGCCTACAGAGACGCTGACAGAGGCTGTGGCGCCGACTGAGACGTCGACTGAGGTAGATAGGGGCAGATATAGGCATAGAGAAGGCAGCAGACCCCCCAATCGCCAGCAGCAACAACTGAGACGCCTACAGAGGCTGCGACGCCCACTGAAACGCCGACTGATGCAGATAGGGGTAGATATAGGCATAGAGAAGGCGGCAGACCCCCCACTCGACAGCGGCAGCGACTGAGACGCCTACAGTGACGCTGACAGAGGCTGCGACGCCGACTGAGGCAGATAGGGGTAGATATAGGCATAGAGAAGGCAGCAGACCCCCAATCGACAGCGGCTGAGACTGAGACGCCTACAGAGACGCTGATAGAGGCTGCGACGCCTACTGAGACGCCAACTGAGGCAGATAGGGGTAGATATAGGCATAGAGAAGGCAGCAGACCCCCCAATCGACAGCGGAAGCGACTAAGACGCCTATAGAGACGCTGACAGAGGCTGCGATGCCGACTGAGACATCGACTGAGGCAGATAGGGGTAGATGTAGGCGTAGAGAAGGTAGCAGACCCCCCAATCAACAGCAGCAACGACTGAGACGCCGACTGGGGCAGATAGGGGTAGATAGAGGCATACAGAAGGCAGCAGACATCCAATCAACAGCGGCAGCGACTGAGACGCCTACAGAGACGCTGACAGAGGCTGCGCGCCTACTGAGACGCCGAATGAGGCAGATAGGGGTAGATATAGGCATAGAGAAGGCAGCATACCCAACCAATCAACAGCGGCATCGACTGAGACGCCTACAGAGACGCTGACAGAGGCTGCGACACCGACTGAGGCAGATAGGGTTAGATGTAGGCATAGAGAAGGCTGCAGATCCCCCCAATCGATAGCGGAAGCGACTGACACGCCTACAGAGACGCTGACAGTGGCTGCAACGCCGACTGAGACGCCGACTGAGGCAGATAGGGGTAGATATAGGCATAGAGAAGGCAGCAGACTCCCCAATCGACAGCGGCAGCGACTGAAACGCTGACAGCGACAGAGACGCTGACAGAGGCTGCGACGGAGACTGAGGCAGATAGGGGTAGATATAGGCATAGAGAACGCAGCAGATCCCCCAAACGACAGCGGCAACGACTGAGACGCCTACAGAGACGGTAACAGAGGCTGCGACGCCGACTGAGACGCCGACTGAGGCAGAGAGGGGTAGATATTGGCATAGAGAAGGCAGCAGACCCCCCAATCGACAGCGGCAGCGACTGAGACGCCTACAGAGACGCTGAGAGGGGCTGCGACGCCGACTGAGATGCCGACTGACACAGATAGGGGTAGATATAGGCATAGAGAAGGCAGCAGACCCCCCAATCGACAGCGGAAGCGACTAAGACGCCTATAGAGACGCTGACAGAGGCTGCGACGCCGACTGACACATCGACTGAGGCAGATAGGGGTAGATGTAGGCGTAGAGAAGGTAGCAGACCCCCCAATCAATAGCAGCAGCGACTGAGACGCCGACTGAGGCAGATAGGGGAAGATATAGGCATAGAGAAGGCAGCAGACCCCCCAACCGACAGCAGCAGCGACTGAGACACCGACTGGGGCAGATAGGGGTAGATAGAGGCATAGAGAAGGCAACATACCCCCCAATCGACAGCGGGAGCGACTGAGACGCTGACAGCGACAGAGACGCTGACAGAGGCTGCGACGCCGACTGAGGCAGACAGGGGTAGATATAGGCATAGAGAAGGCAACATACCCCCCAATCGACAGCGGGAGCGACTGAGACGCTGACAGCGACAGAGACGCTGACAGCGACAGAGACGCTGACAGAGGCTGCGACGCCGACTGAGGCAGACAGGGGTAGATATAGGCATAGAGAAGGCAACAGACCCCCCAATCGACAGCGGCAAAGACTGAGACGCCAACATTGATGCTAACAGAGGTTGCGACGCCGACTGAAACGCCGACTGAAGCAGATAGGGGAAGATATAGGCATAGAGAAGACAGCAGACTCCCCAATCGACAGCGGCAGCGACAGAGACGCTGACAGAGGCTGCGACGCCGACTGAGGCAGACAGGGGTAGATATAGGCATAGAGAAGGCAACAGACCCCCCAATCGACAGCGATTGAGACGTCTACAGAGACACTAACAGAGGCTGCGACGCCGACTGAGACGCCGACTGAGGCAGATAGGGGAAGATATAGAGAAGGCAGCACACCCCCCAATCGACAGCGGCAGCGACTGAGACGCCTACAGAGACGCTGACAGAGGCTGCGACGCTGACTAAGACGCCAACTGGGGCAGATAGGGGTAGATAGAGGCATAGGGAAGGCAGCAGACCCCCCCAATCAGCAGCGGCAGCGACCGAGACGCCTACAGAGACGCTGACAGAGCCTGCGACGCCGACTGAGACGCCGACTGAGGCAGATAGGGGTAGATATAGGCATAGAGAAGGCACCAGACCCCCAATCGACAGCGGCAGCGGCTGAGATGCCTTCAGAGACGCTAACAGAGGCTGCGACGCCTACTGAGTCGCCGACTGAGGCAGATAGGGGTAGATATAGGCATAGAGAAGGCAGCAGACTCCCCAATCGACAGCGGCAGCGACTGAGACGCTGACAGCAACAGAGACGCTGACAGAAGCTGCGACACCGACTGAGGCAGACAGGGGTAGATATAGGCATAGATAAGGCAACAGACCCCCCAATCGACAGCGGCAAAGACTGAGACGCCAACAGAGATGCTAACAGAGGCTGCGACGCCGACTGAAACGCCGACTGAGGCAGATAGGGGAAGATATAGGCATAGAGAAGGCAGCAGACTCCCCAATCGACAGCGGCAGCGACTGAGACGCTGACAGAGGCTGCGACGCCGACTGAGGCGGACAGGGGTAGATATAGGCATAGAGAAGGCACCAGACCCCCCAATCGACAGCGGCAGAAACTGAGACGCCAACAGAGATGCTAACAGAGGCTGCGACGCCGACTGAAACGCCGACTGAAGCAGATAGGTGAAGATATAGGCATAGAGAAGGCAGCAGACTCCCCAATCGACAGCGGCAGCGACTGAGACGCTGACAGAGGCTGCGACGCCGACTGAGGCAGACAGGGGTAGATATAGGCATAGAGAAGGCAACAGACCCCCCAATCGACAGCGGCAGCGACTGAGACGCCTACAGAGACGCAAACAGAGGCTGCGACGCCGACTGAGGCAGATAGGGGTAGATAAAGGCATAGAGAAGGCAGCAGACCCCCAATCGACAGCGGCAGCGACTGAGACGCTGACAGAGACGCTGACAGACGCTGCGACGCTGACAAAGACGCCAACTGGGGCAGATAGGGGTAGATAGAGGCATAGAGAAGGCAGCAGACCCCCCAATCAGCAGCGGCAGCGACCGAGACGCCTACAGAGACGCTGACAGAGCCTGCGACGCCGACTGAGACGCCGACTGAGGCAGATAGGGGTAGATATAGGCATAGAGAAGGCACCAGACCCCCCAATCGACAGCGGCAGAAACTGAGACGCCTACAGATACGCTGACAGAGGCTGCGACGCTGACTAAGACGCCAACTGGGGCAGATAGGGGTAGATAGAGGCATAGAGAAGGCAGCAGACCCCCCAATCAGAAGCGGCAGCGACTGAGACGCCAACAGAGACGCTAACAGAGGCTGCGACTCCGACTGAGACGCCGACTGAGGCAGATAGGGGAAGATATAGGCATAGAGAAGGCAGCACACCCCCCAATCGACAGCGGCAGCGACTGAGACGCCTACAGAGACGCTGACAGACGCTGCGACGCTGACAAAGACGCCAACTGGGGCAGATAGGGGTAGATAGAGGCATAGAGAAGGCAGCAGACCCCCCAATCAGCAGCGGCAGCGACCGAGACGCCTACAGAGACGCTGACAGAGCCTGCGACGCCGACTGAGACAACGACTGAGGCAGATAGGGGTAGATATAGGCATAGAGAAGGCACCAGACCCCCCAATCGACAGCGGCAGAAACTGAGACGCCTACAGAGACGCTGACAGAAGCTGCGACGCCGACTGAGACGCTGACTGAGGCAGATAGGGGTAGATATAGGCATAGAGAAGGCAGCAGAACCCACAATCAACAGCGGCAGCCACTGAAATGCCTACAGGGGCGCTGACAGAGGCTGCGACGCCGACTGAGGCAGATAGGGGTAGAAATAGGCATAGAGAATGGAACAGTCCCCCGCAATCGATAGCGGTACCAACTGAGAGGCCTACAGAGACGCTGACAGAGACTGCGACGCCGACTGAGGCAGATAGGGGTAGATAAAGGCATAGAGAAGGCAGCAGACCCCCAATCGACAGCGGCAGCGACTGAGACGCTGACAGAGGCTGCGACGCCTACTGAGACGATGACTGAGGCAGATAGGGGTAGATATAGGCATAGAGAAGGCAACATACCCCCCAATCGACAGCGGCAGCGACTGAGACGCTGACAGCGACAGAGACGCTGACAGCGACAGAGACGCTGACAGAGGCTGCGACGCCGACTGAGGCAGACAGGGGTAGATATAGGCATAGAGAAGGCAACAGACCCTCCAATCGACAGCGGCAAAGACTGAGACGCCAACAGAGATGCTAACAGAGGCTGCGACGCCGACTGAAACGCCGACTGAAGCAGATAGGTGAAGATATAGGCATAGAGAAGGCAGCAGACTCCCCAATCGACAGCGGCAGCGACTGAGACGCTGACAGAGGCTGCGACGCCGACTGAGGCAGACAGGGGTAGATATAGGCATAGAGAAGGCAACAGACCCCCCAATCGACAGCGGCAGCGACTGAGACGCCTACAGAGACGCAAACAGAGGCTGCGACGCCGACTGAGACGCCGACTGAGGCAGATAGGGGAAGATATAGATTCATAGAGAAGGCAGCACACCCCCCAATCGACAGCGGCAGCGACTGAGACGCCTACAGAGACGCTGACAGAGGCTGCGACGCTGACTAAGACGCCAACTGGGGCAGATAGGGGTAGATAGAGGCATAGAGAAGGCAGCAGACCCCCCAATCAGCAGCGGCAGCGACTGAGACGCCAACAGAGACGCTAACAGAGGCTGCGACGCCGACTGAGACGCCGACTGAGGCAGATAGGGGAAGATATATGCATAGAGAAGGCAGCACACCCCCAATCGACAGCGGCAGCGACTGAGACGCCTACAGAGACGCTGACAGAGGCTGCGACGCTGACTAAGACGCCAACTGGGGCAGATAGGGGTAGATAGAGGCATAGAGAAGGCAGCAGACCCCCCAATCAGTAGCGGCAGCGACCGAGACGCCTACAGAGACGCTGACAGAGCCTGCGACGCCGACTGAGACGCCGACTGAGGCAGATAGGGGTAGATATAGGCATAGAGAAGGCACCAGACCCCCCCAATCGACAGCGGCAGCGGCTGAGATGCCTTCAGAGACGCTAACAGAGGCTGCGACGCCTACTGAGACGCCGACTGAGGCAGATAAGGGTAGATATAAGCATTGAGAGGGCAGCAGACCCCCCAGTCGACAGCGGCAACGGCTGAGATGCCTTCAGAGACGCTAACAGAGGCTGCGACGCCTACTGAGACGCCGACTGAGGCAGATAGGGGTAGATATAGGCATAGGGAAGGCAGCAGACTCCCCAATCGACAGCGGCAGCGACTGAGACGCTGACAGCAACAGAGACGCTGACAGAGGCTGCGACGCCGACTGAGGTAGACAGGGGTAGATATAAGCATAGAGAAGGCAACAGACCCCCAATCGACAGCGGTAGCGACTGAGACGCCTACAGAGACGCAAACAGAGGCTGCGACGCCGACTGAGACGCCGACTGAGGCAGATAGGGGAAGATATATATTCATAGAGAAGGCAGCACACCCCCCAATCGACAGCGGCAGCAACTGAGACGCCTACAGAGACGCTGACAGAGGCTGCGACGGTGACTAAGACGCCAACTGGGGCAGATAGGGGTAGATAGAGGCATAGAGAAGGCAGCAGACCCCCCAATCAGCAGCGGCAGCGACTGAGACGCCAACAGAGACGCTAACAGAGCCTGCGACGCCGACTGAGACAGATAGGGGTAGATATAGGCATAGAGAAGGCACCAGACCCCCCCAATCGACAGCGGCAGCGGCTGAGATGCCTTCAGAGACGCTAACAGAGGCTGTGACGCCTACTGAGACGCCGACTGAGGCAGATAGGGGTAGATATAAGCATTGAGAGGGCAGCAGACCCCCCAATCGACAGCGGCAACGGCTGAGATGCCTTCAGAGACGCTAACAGAGGCTGCCACGCCTACTGAGACGCCGACTGAGGCAGATAGGGGTAGATATAGGCATAGGAAAAGCAGCAGACTCCCCAATCGACAGCGGCAGCGACTGAGACGCTGACAGCAACAGAGACGCTGACAGAGGCTGCGACGCCGACTGAGGCAGACAGGGGTAGATATAAGCATAGAGAAGGCAACAGACCCCCCAATCGACAGCGGCAAAGACTGAGACGCCAACAGAGATGCTAACAGAGGCTACGACGCCGACTGAAACGCCGACTGAGGCAGATAGAGGAAGATATAGGCATAGAGAAGGCAGCAGACTCCCCAATCGACAGCGGCAGCGACTGAGACGCTGATAGAGGCTGCGACGCCGACTGAGGCGGACAGGGGTAGATATAGGCCAATCGACAGCGGCAGAGACTGAGACGCCTACAGAGACGCTGACAGAGGCTGCGACGCCGACTGAGACGCTGACTGAGGCAGATAGGGGTAGATATAGGCATAGAGAAGGCACCAGACCCCCCAATCGACAGCGGCAGAGACTGAGACGCCTACAGAGACGCTGACAGAGGCTGCGACGCCGACTGAGACGCTGACTGAGGCAGATAGGGGTAGATATAGGCATAGAGAAGGCAGCAGAGCCCACAATCAACAGCGGCAGCTACTGAAATGCCTACAGGGGCGCTGACAGAGGCTGCGACGCCGACTCAAACGCCGACTGAGGCAGATAGGGGTAGATATAGGCATAGAGAAGGCAGCAGAACCCACAATCAACGGCGGCAGCTACTGAAATGCCTATAGGGGCGCTGACAGAGGCTGCGACGCCGACTGAGGCAGATAGGGGTAGATAAAGGCATAGAGAATGCAACAGACCCCCCAATCGACAGCGACAGAGACTGAGACGCCTACAGAGACGCTGACAGAGGCTGCGACGCCGACTGAGACGCCGACTGAGGCAGATAGGGGTAGAAATAGGCATAGAGAATGGAACAGACCCCCGCAATCGATAGCGGTACCAACTGAGAGGCCTACAGAGCCGCTGACAGAGACTACGACGCCGACTGAGACGCCGACTGAGACGCCGACTGAGACGCCGACTGAGGCAGATAGGGGTAGATATAGGCATAGAGAAGGCAGCAGACCCCCAATCGACAGCGGCAGCGACTGAGACGCCTACAGAGACGCTGACAGAGACTTCGACGCCGACTGAGACGCCGACTGAGACGCCGACTGAGACGCCGACTGAGGCAAATAGGGGTAGATATAGGCACAGAGAAGGCAGCAGACCCCCAAATCGACAGCGGCAGCGACTGAGAGGCCTACAGAGACGCTGACAGAGACTACGACGACGACTGAGACGCTGACTGAGGCAGAGAGGGGCAGATATAGGCATAGAGAAGGCACCAGACCCCCCAGTCGACAGCGGCAACTACTAAGACGCCTACAGAGACGCTGACAGAGGCTGCGACGCCGACTGAGACGTCGACTGAGGCAGATAGGGGTAGATATAGGCATAGAGACGGCAGCAGACCCCCAATCGACGGCGGCAACGACTGAGACGCCTACAGAGACGCTGACAGAGGCTGCGACGCCGACTGAGACGCCGACTGAGGCAGATAGGGGTAGATATAAGCATTGAGAAGGCAGCAGACCCCCCAATCGACAGCGGCAGCGGCTGAGATGCCTTCAGAGACGCTAACAGAGGCTGCGATGCCTACTGAGACGCCGACTGAGGCAGATAGGGGTACATATAGGCATAGAGAAGGCAGCAGACTCCCCAATCGACAGCGGCAGCGACAGAGACGCTGACAGAGGCTGCGACGCCGACTGAGGCAGACAGGGGTAGATATAGGCATAGAGAAGGCAACAGACCCCCAATCGACAGCGATTGAGACGCCTACAGAGACACTAACAGACGCTGCGACGCCGACTGAGACGCCGACTGAGGCAGATAGGGGAAGATATAGGCATATAGAAGGCAGCACACCCCCCAATCGACAGCGGCAGCGACTGAGACGCCTACAGAGACGCTGACAGAGGCTGCGACGCTGACTAAGACGCCAACTGGGGCAGATAGGGGTAGATAGAGGCATAGGGAAGGCAGCAGACCCCCCAATCAGCAGCGGCAGCGCCTACAGAGACGCTGACAGAGCCTGCGACGCCGACTGAGACGCCGACTGAGGCAGATAGGGGTAGATAAAGGCATAGAGAAGGCACCAGACCCCCCAATCGACAGCGGCAGCGGCTGAGATGCCTTCAGAGACGCTAACAGAGGCTGCGACGCCTACTGAGACTCCGACTGAGGCAGATAGGGGTAGATATAGGCATAGAGAAGGCAGCAGACTCCCCAATCGACAGCGGCAGCGACTGAGACGCTGACAGCAACAGAGACGCTGACAGAAGCTGTGACGCCGACTGAGGCAGACAGGGGTAGATATAGGCATAGAGAAGGTAACAGACCCCCCAATCGACAGCGGCAAAGACTGAGACGCCAACAGAGATGCTAACAGAGGCTGCGACGCCGACTGAAACGCCGACTGAGGCAGATAGGGGAAGATATAGGCATAGAGAAGGCAGCAGACTCCCAAATCGACAGCGGCAGCGACTGAGACGCTGTCAGAGGCTGCGACGCCGACTGAGGCGGACAGGGGTAGATATAGGCATAGAGAAGGCACCAGACCCCCCAATCGACAGCGGCAGAGACTGAGACTCCTACAGAGACGCTGACAGAGGCTGCGACGCCGACTGAGACGCCGACTGAGACGCCGACTGAGGCAGATAGGGGTAGAAATAGGCATAGAGAATGAAACAGACCCCCCAATCGACAGCGGCAGAGACTGAGACTCCTACAGAGACGCTGACAGAGGCTGCGACGCCGACTGAGACGCCGACTGAGACGCCGACTGAGGCAGATAGGGGTAGAAATAGACATAGAGAATGGAACAGACCCCCGCAATCGATAGCGGTACCAATTGAGAGGCCTACAGAGACGCTGACAGAGACTACGACGCCGACTGAGACGCCGACTGAGACGCCGACTGAGGCAGATAGGGGTAGATAAAGGCATAGAGAAGGCAGCAGACCCCCAATCGACAGCGGCAGCGACTGAGGCGCCTACAGAGACGCTGACAGAGACTTCGATGCCGACTGAGACGTCGACTGAGACGCCGACTAAGGCAAACAGGGGTGGAAATAGGCACAGAGAAGGCAGCAGACCCCCCAATCGACAGCGGCAGCGACTCAGAGGGCTACAGAGACGCTGACGGAGACTACGACGACGACTGAGACGCTGACTGAGGCAGAGAGGGGTAGATATAGGCATAGAGAAGGCACCAGACCCCCCAATCGACAGCGGCAACTACTAAGACGCCTACAGAGACGCTGACAGAGGCTGCGACGCCGACTGAGACGTCGACTGAGGCAGATAGCGGTAGATATAGGCATAGAGAAGGCAGCAGACCCCCAATCGACAGCGGCAGCGACTGCGACGCCTACAGAGACGCTGACTGAGACGCCGACTGAGACGTCGACTGAGGTAGATAGGGGCAGATATAGGCATAGAGAAGGCAGCAGACCCCCCAATCGACAGCAGCAACGACTGAGACGCCTACAGAGGCTGCGACGCCCACTGAGACGCTGACTGATGCAGATAGGGGTAGATATAGGCATAGAGAAGGCAGCGTACCCCCCACTCGATAGCGGCAGCGACTGAGACGCTTACAGATACGCTGACAGAGGCTGCGACGCCTACTGAAACGCCGACTGAGGCAGATAGGGGTAGATATAGGCATAGAGAAGACAACATACCCTCCAATAGACAGCGGCAGCGACTGAGACGCTGACAGCGACAGAGACGCTGACAGAGGCTGCGACGCCGACTGAGGCAGACAGGGGTAGATATAGGCATAGAGAAGGCAACAGACCCCCAATCGACAGCGGCAAAGACTGAGACGCCAACAGAGATGCTAACAGAGGCTGCGACGCCGACTGAAACGCCTTCTGAAGCAGATAGGTGAAGATATAGGGATAGAGAAGGCAGCAGACTCCCCAATCGACAGCGGCAGCGACTGAGACGCTGACAGAGGCTGCGACGCCGACTGAGGCAGACAGGGGTAGATATAGGCATAGAGAAGGCAACAGACCCCCCAATCGACAGCGGCAGCGACTGAGACGCCTACAGAGACGCAAACAGAGGCTGCGACGCCGACTGAGACGCTGACTGAGGCAGATAGGGGTAGATATAGGCATAGAGAAGGCAGCAGAACCCACAATAAACAGCGGCAGCTACTGAAATGCCTACAGGGGCGCTGACAGAGGCTGCGACGCCGACTGAGACGCCGACTGAGGCAGATAGGGGTAGATAAAGGCATAGAGAATGCAACAGACCCCCCCAATCGACAGCGGCAGAGACTGAGACGCCTACAGAGACGCTGACAG
Source organism: Clusia tigrina (assembly GCA_920105625.2). Lineage (NCBI taxonomy): Eukaryota > Metazoa > Arthropoda > Insecta > Diptera > Clusiidae > Clusia > Clusia tigrina. Next base: position 87,212,604 of record OV050031.1, read on the forward strand.
AGGCTGCGACGCCGACTGAGACGCCGACTGAGGCAGATAGGGGTAGAAATAGGCATAGAGAATGGAACAGACCCCCGCAATCGATAGCGGTACCAACTGAGAGGCCTACAGATACGCTGACAGAGACTACGACGCCGACTGAGACGCCGACTGAGACGCCGACTGAGGCAGATAGGGGTAGATATAGGCACAGAGAAGGCAGCAGACCCCCCAATCGACAGCGGCAGCGACTGAGAGGCCTACAGAGACGCTGACAGAGACTACGACGACGACTGAGACGCTGACTGAGGCAGAGAGGGGCAGATATAGGCATAGAGAAGGCACCAGACCCCCCAATCGACAGCGGCAACTACTAAGACGCCTACAGAGACGCTGACAGAGGCTGCGACGCCGACTGAGACGTCGACTGAGGCAGATAGGGGTAGATATAGGCATAGAGACGGCAGCAGACCCCCAATCGACGGCGGCAACGACTGAGACGCCTACAGAGACGCTGACAGAGGCTGCGACGCTGACTGAGACGCCGACTGAGGCAGATAGGGGTAGATATAGGCATAGAGAAGGCAGCAGACCCCCAATCGACAGCGGTAGCGACTGAGACGCCTACAGAGACGCTGACAGAGGCTGCGACGCTGACTCAGACGCCAACTGGGGCACATACGGGTAGATATAGGCATAGAGAAGCCAGCAGACCCCCACTCGACAGCCGCAGCGACTGAGACGCCGACAGAGACGCTGACAGAGGCTGCGATGCCGACTGAGACGCCGACTGAGGCAGATAGGTGTAGATATAGGCATAGAGAAAGCAGCAGACCCCCCCAATCAACAGCGGCAGCGACTGACACGCCTACAGAGACGCTGAGAGAGGGTGCGACGCCGACTGAGACGCCGACTGAGGCAGATACGGGTAGATATAGGCATAGAAAAGGCAGCAGACCCCCCAATCAACAGCGGCATCGACTGAGACGCCTACAGAGACGCTGACAGAGGCTGCGACGCCGACTGAGACGTCGGCTGAGGCAGATAGGGTTAGATGTAGGCATAGAGAAGGCTGCAGATCCCACCAACCGACAGCGGAAGCGACTGAGACGCCTACAGAGACGCTGACAGTGGCTGCGACGCCGACTGAGACGCCGACTGAGGCAGATAGGGTAGATATAGGCATAGAGAAGGCAGCAGACTCCACAATCGACAGCGGCAGCGACTGAGACGCTGATAGCGACAGAGACGATGACAGAGGCTGCGACGGTGACTGAGGCAGATAGGGGTAGATATAGGCATAGAGAAGGCAGCAGACCCCCCAATCGACAGCGGCAGCGATTGAGACGCCTTCAGAGACGCTGAAAGAGGCTGCGACGCCGACTGAGACGCTGACTGAGACGGATAGGGGTAGGGGTAGATATAGGCGTAGAGAAAGCAGCAGACTGCCCAATCGACAACGGCAGCGACTGAGACGCCTACAGAGACGCTGACAGTGGCTGAGACGCCGACTGAGACGCCAACTGAGGCAGATAGGGGTAGATATAGGCATAGAGAATGCAACAGACCCCCAATCGACAGCGACTGAGACGCCTACAGAGAAGCTGACAGAGGCTGCGACGCTGACTGAGACGCCGACTGAGGCAGATAGGGGTAGATATAGGCATGGAGAAGGCAGCAGACGTCCCCCAATCAAGAGCGGCAGCGACTGAGACGCCTACAGAGATGCTGACAGAGGCTGAGACGCCGACTAAGACGCCGACTGAGGCAGATAGGTGTAGATATAGGCATAGAAAAGGCATCAGACTCCCTAATCGACAGCGACAGCGACTGCGACGCCGACTTTGGCAGAGAGGGTTAGATATAGGCATAGAGAAGGCAGCAGACCCCCAATCGCCAGCGGAAGCGACTAAGACGCCTATAGAGACGCTGATAGAGGCTGCGACGCCTACTGAGACACCGACTGAGGCAGATAGGGGTAGATATAGGCATAGAGAAGGCAGCAGACCCCCCAATCGACAGCGGAAGCGACTAAGACGCCTATAGAGACGCTGACAGAGGCTGCGACGCCGACTGAGACGTCGACTGAGGCAGATAGGGGTAGATGTAGGCGTAGAGAAGGTAGCAGACCCCCCAATCAACAGCAGCAACGACTGAGACGCCGACTGAGACGCCGACTTAGGTAGATAGGGGTAGATACAGGCATAGAGAAGGCAACAGACCCCCCAATCGACAGCGGCAGCGACTGAGAGGCCTACAGAGACGACTGAGAGGCCTACAGGCAGCAGACCCCCAATCGACAGCGGCAAAGACTGAGACGCCAACAGAGATGCTAACAGAGGCTGCGACGCCGAGTGAAACGCCGACTGAGGCAGATAGGGGAAGATATAGGCATAGAGAAGGCAGCAGACTCCCAAATCGACAGCGGCAGCGACTGAGACGCTGACAGAGGCTGCGACGCCGACTGAGGCGGACAGGGGTAGATATAGGCATAGAGAAGGCACCAGACCCCCCAATCGACAGCGGCAGAAACTGAGACGCCTACAGAGACGCTGACAGAGGCTGCGACGCCGACTGAGACGCTGACTGAGGCAGATAGGGGTAGATATAGGCATAGAGAAGGCAGCAGAGCCCACAATCAACAGCGGCAGCTACTGAAATGCCTACAGGGGCGCTGACAGAGGCTGCGACGCCGACTGAGACGCCGACTGAGGCAGATAGGGGTAGATATAGGCATAGAGAATGCAACAGACCCCATAATCGACAGCGGCAGAGACTGAGACTCCTACAGAGACGCTGACAGAGGCTGCGACGCCGACTGAGACGCCGACTGAGACTCCGACTGAGGCAGATAGGGGTAGAAATAGGCATAGAGAATGGAACAGACCCCCGCATTCGATAGCGGTACCAACTGAGAGGCCTACAGAGACGCTGACAGAGACTACGACGCCGACTGAGACGCCGACTGAGACGCCGACTGAGGCAGATAGGGGTAGATAAAGGCATAGAGAAGGCAGCAGACCCCCAATCGACAGCGGCAGCGACTGAGGCGCCTACAGAGACGCTGACAGAGACTTCGACGCCGACTGAGACGTCGACTGAGACGCCGACTAAGGCAAATAGGGGTAGAAATAGGCACAGAGAAGGCAGCAGACCCCCCAATCGACAGCGGCAGCGACTGAGAGGCTTACAGAGACGCTGACAGAGACTACGACGACGACTGAGACTCTGACAGAGGCAGAGAGGGGTAGATATAGGCATAAAGAAGGCACCAGACCCCCCAATCGACAGCGGCAACTACTAAGACGCCTACAGAGACGCTGACAGAGGCTGCGACGCCGACTGAGACGTCGACTGAGGCAGATAGGGGTAGATATAGGCATAGAGAAGGCAGCAGACCCCCAATCGACAGCGGCAGCGACTGCGACGCCTACAGAGACGCTGACTGAGACGCCGACTGAGACGTCGACTGCGGTAGATAGGGGCAGATATAGGCATAGATAAGGCAGCAGACCCCCAATCGAAAGCAGCAACGACTGAGACGCCTACAGAGGCAAAAACAGAGGCTGCGACGCCGACTGAGACGCCGACTGAGGCAGATAGGGGAAGATATATATTGATAGAGAAGGCAGCACACCCCCCAATCGACAGCGGCAGCGACTGAGACGCCTACAGAGACGCTGACAGAGGCTGCGACGCTGACTAAGACGCCAACTGGGGCAGATAGGGGTAGATAGAGGCATAGAGAAGGCAGAAGACCCCCCAATCAGCAGCGGCAGCGACTGAGACGCCAACAGAGACGCTAACAGAGGCTGCGACGCCGACTGAGACGGATAGGGGAAGATATAGGCATAGAGAAGGCAGCACACCCCCCAATCGACAGCGGCAGCGACTGAGAGGCCTACAAAGACGCTGACAGAGGCTGCGACGCTGACTAAGACGCCAACTGGGGCAGATAGGGGTAGATAGAGGCATAGAGAAGGCAGCAGACCCCCCAATCAGCAGCGGCAGCAACCGAGACGCCTACAGAGATGCTGACAGAGGCTGCGACGCCGACTGAGACGCCGACTGAGGCAGATAGGGGTAGATATAGGCATAGAGAAGGCACCAGACCCCCCCAATCGACAGCGGCAGCGGCTGAGATGCCTTCAGAGACGCTAACAGAGGCTGCGACGCCTACTGAGACGCCGACTGAGGCAGATAGGGGTAGATATAGGCATAGGGAAGGCAGCAGAGTCCCCAATCGACAGCGGCAGCGACTGAGACGCTGACAGCAACAGAGACGCTGACAGAGGCTGCGACGCCGACTAAGGCAGACAGGGGTAGATATAAGCATAGAGAAGGCAACAGACCCCCCAATCGACAGCGGCAAAGACTGAGACGCCAACAGAGATGCTAACAGAGGCTGCGACGCCGACTGAAACGCCGACTGAGGCAGATAGGGGAAGATATAGGCATAGAGAAGGCAGCAGACTCCCCAATCGACAGCGGCAGCGACTGAGACGCCTACAGAGACGCTGACAGAGGCTGCGACGCTGACTAAGACGCCAACTGGGGCACATACGGGTAGATATAGGCATAGAGAAGCCAGCAGACCCCCACTCGACAGCGGCAGCGACTGAGACGCCTACAGAGACGCTGACAGAGGCTGCGACGCCGACTGAGACGCCGACTGAGGCAGATAGGTGTAGATATAGGCATAGAGAAAGCAGCAGACCCCCCCAATCAACAGCGGCAGCGACTGAGACGCCTACAGAGACTATGAGAGAGGGTGCGACGCCGACTGAGACGCCGACTGAGGCAGATACGGGTAGATATAAGCATAGAGAATGGAACAGACCCCCGCAATCGATAGCGGTACCAACTGAGAGGCCTACAGAGACGCTGACAGAGACTACGACGCCGACTGAGACGCCGACTGAGACGCCGACTGAGGCAGATAGGGGTAGATATAGGCATAGAGAAGGCAGCAGACCCCCAATCGACAGCGGCAGCGACTGAGACGCCTACAGAGCCGCTGACAGAGACTTCGACGCCGACTGAGACGCCGACTGAGGCAAATAGGGGTAGATATAGGCACAGAGAAGGCAGCAGACCCCCCAATCGACAGCGGCAGCGACTGAGAGGCCTACAGAGACGCTGACAGAGACTACGACGACGACTGAGACGCTGACTGAGGCAGAGAGGGGCAGATATACTCATAGAGAAGGCACCAGACCCCCCAATCGACAGCGGCAACTACTAAGACGCCTACAGAGACGCTGACAGAGGCTGCGACGCCCACTGAGACGCTGACTGATGCAGATAGGGGTAGATATAGGCATAGAGAAGGCAGCTGACCCCCCACTCGATAGCGGCAGCGACTGAGACGCTTACAGATACGCTGACAGAGGCTGCGACGCCGACTGAGACGCCGACTGAGGCAGATAGGGGAAGATATATATTCATAGAGAAGGCAGCACACCCTCCAATCGACAGCGGCAGCGACTGAGACGCCTACAGAGACGCTGACAGAGGCTGCGACGCTGACTAAGACGCCAACTGGGGCAGATAGGGATAGATAGAGGCATAGAGAAGGCAGAAGACCCCCCAATCAGCAGCGGCAGCGACTGAGACGCCAACAGAGACGCTAACAGAGGCTGCGACGCCGACTGAGACGCCGTCTGAGGCAGATAGGGGAAGATATAGGCATAGAGAAGGCAGCACACCCCCCAATCGACAGCGGCAGCGGCTGAGATGCCTTCAGAGACGCTAACAGAGGCTGCGACGCCTACTGAGACGCCGACTGAGGCAGATAGGGGTAGATATAGGCATAGGGAAGGCAGCAGAGTCCCCAATCGACAGCGGCAGCGACTGAGACGCTGACAGCAACAGAGACGCTGACAGAGGCTGCGACGCCGACTAAGGCAGACAGGGGTAGATATAAGCATAGAGAAGGCAACAGACCCCCCAATCGACAGCGGCAAAGACTGAGACGCCAACAGAGATGCTAACAGAGGCTGCGACGCCGACTGAAACGCCGACTGAGGCAGATAGGGGTAGATATAGGCATAGAGAAGGCAGCAGACTCCCCAATCGACAGCGGCAGCGACTGAGACGCTGACAGAGGCTGCGACGCCGACTGAGGCGGACAGGGGTAGATAAAGGCATAGAGAATGCAACAGACCCCCCCCAATCGACAGCGGCAGAGACTGAGACGCCTACAGAGACGCTGACAGAGGCTGCGACGCCGACTGAGACGCCGACTGAGGCAGATAGGGGTAGAAATAGGCATAGAGAAGGCAGCAGACCCCCAATCGACAGCGGCAGCGACTGAGACGCCTACAGAGACGCTGACAGAGGCTGCGACGCTGACTAAGACGCCAACTGGGGAACATACGGGTAGATATATGCATAGAGAAGCCAGCAGACCCCCACTCGACAGCGGCAGCGACTGAGACGCCTACAGAGACGCTGACAGAGGCTGCGACGCCGACTGAGACGCCGACTGAGACGCCGACTGAGGCAGATAGGTGTAGATATAGGCATAGAGAAAGCAGCAGACCCCCCCAATCAACAGCGGCAGCGACTGAGACGCCTACAGAGACGCTGAGAGAGGCTGCGACGCCTACTGAAACGCCGACTGAGACAGATAGGGGTAGATATAGGCATAGAGAAGGCAACATACCCCCCAAAAGACAGCGGCAGCGACTGAGACGCTGACAGCGACAGAGACGCTGACAGCGACAGAGACGCTGACAGCGACAGAGACGCTGACAGCGGCAGAGACTGAGACGCCTACAGAGACGCTGACAGAGGCTGCGACGCCGACTGAGACGCCGACTGAGGCAGATAGGGGTAGAAATAGGCATAGAGAATGGAACAGACCCCCGCAATCGATAGCGGTACCAACTGAGAGGCCTACAGAGACGCTGACAGAGACTACGACGCCGACTGAGACGCCCACTGAGACGCCGACTGAGACGCCTACAGAGACGCTGACAGAGACTTCGACGCCGACTGAGACGCCGACTGAGGCAAATAGGGTTAGATATAGGCACAGAGAAGGCAGCAGACCCCCCAGTCGACAGCGGCAGCGACTGAGAGGCCTACAGAGACGCTGACAGAGACTACGACGACGACTGAGACGCTGACTGAGGCAGAGAGGGGCAGATATAGGCATAGAGAAGGCACCAGACCCCCCAATTGACAGCGGCAACTACTAAGACGCCTACAGAGACGCTGACAGAGGCTGCGACGCCGACTGTGACGTCGACTGAGGCAGATAGGGGTAGATATAGGCATAGAGACGGCAGCAGACCCCCAATCGACGGCGGCAACGACTGAGACGCCTACAGAGACGCTGACAGAGGCTGCGACGCTGACTGAGACGCCGACTGAGGCAGATAGGGGTAGATATAGGCATAGAGAAGGCAGCAGACCCCCAATCGACAGCGGCAGCGACTGAGACGCCTACAGAGACGCTGACAGAGGCTGCGACGCTGACTAAGACGCCAACTGGGGCACATACGGGTAGATATAGGCATAGAGAAGCCAGCAGACCCCCACTCGACAGCGGCAGCGACTGAGACGCCTACAGAGACGCTGACAGAGGCTGCGACGCCGACTGAGACGCCGACTGAGGCAGATAGGTGTAGATATAGGCATAGAGAAAGCAGCAGACCCCCCCAATCAACAGCGGCAGCGACTGAGACGCCTACAGAGACGCTGAGAGAGGGTGCGACGCCGACTGAGACGCCGACGGAGGCAGATACGGGTAGATATAGGCATAGAAAAGGCAGCAGACCCCCCAATCAACAGCGGCATCGACTGAGACGCCTACAGAGACGCTGACAGAGGCTGCGACGCCGACTGAGACTGATAGGGGTAGGGGTAGATATAGGCGTAGAGAAAGCAGCAGACTGCCCAATCGACAACGGCAGCGACTGAGACGCCTACAGAGACGCTGACAGTGGCTGAGACGCCGACTGAGACGCCAACTGAGGCAGATAGGGGTAGATATAGGCATAGAGAATGCAACAGACCCCCAATCGACAGCGGCAGAGACTGAGTCGCCTACAGAGACGCTGACAGAGGCTGCGACGCCGACTGAGACGCCGACTGAGGAAGATAGGGGTAGATATAGGCATAGAGAAGGCAACAGACCCCCCAATCGACAGCGGCAAAGACTGAGACGCCAACAGAGATGCTAACAGAGGCTGCGACGCCGACTGAAACGCCGACTGAGGCAGATAGGGGAAGATATAGGCATAGAGAAGGCAGCAGACTCCCCAATCGACAGCGGCAGCGACTGAGACGCTGACAGAGGCTGCGACGCCGACTGAGGCGGACAGGGGTAGATAAAGGCATAGAGAATGCAACAGACCCCCCCAATCGACAGCGGCAGAGACTGAGACGCCTACAGAGACGCTGACAGAGGCTGCGACGCCGACTGAGACGCCGACTGAGGCAGATAGGGGTAGAAATAGGCATAGAGAAGGCAGCAGACCCCCAATCGACAGCGGCAGCGACTGAGACGCCTACAGAGACGCTGACAGAGGCTGCGACGCTGACTAAGACGCCAACTGGGGCACATACGGGTAGATATATGCATAGAGAAGCCAGCAGACCCCCACTCGACAGCGGCAGCGACTGAGACGCCTACAGAGACGCTGACAGAGGCTGCGACGCCGACTGAGACGCCGACTGAGGCAGATAGGTGTAGATATAGGCATAGAGAAAGCAGCAGACCCCCCCAATCAACAGCGGCAGCGACTGAGACGCCTACAGAGACGCTGAGAGAGGCTGCGACGCCTACTGAAACGCCGACTGAGACAGATAGGGGTAGATATAGGCATAGAGAAGGCAACATACCCCCCAAAAGACAGCGGCAGCGACTGAGACGCTGACAGCGACAGAGACGCTGACAGCGACAGAGACGCTGACAGCGGCAGAGACTGAGACGCCTACAGAGACGCTGACAGAGGCTGCGACGCCTACTGAGACGCCGACTGAGGCAGATAGGGGTAGAAATAGGCATAGAGAATGGAACAGACCCCCGCAATCGATAGCGGTACCAACTGAGAGGCCTACAGAGACGCTGACAGAGACTACGACGCCGACTGAGACGCCCACTGAGACGCCGACTGAGACGCCGACTGAGGCAGATAGGGGTAGATATAGGCATAGAGAAGGCAGCAGACCCCCAATCGACAGCGGCAGCGACTGAGACGCCTACAGAGACGCTGACAGAGACTTCGACGCCGACTGAGACGCCGACTGAGGCAAATAGGGGTAGATATAGGCACAGAGAAGGCAGCAGACCCCCCAGTCGACAGCGGCAGCGACTGAGAGGCCTACAGAGACGCTGACAGAGACTACGACGACGACTGAGACGCTGACTGAGGCAGAGAGTTGCAGATATAGGCATAGAGAAGGCACCAGACCCCCCAATCGACAGCGGCAACTACTAAGACGCCTACAGAGACGCTGACAGAGGCTGCGACGCCGACTGAGACGTCGACTGAGGCAGATAGGGGTAGATATAGGCATAGAGACGGCAGCAGACCCCCAATCGACGGCGGCAACGACTGAGACGCCTACAGAGACGCTGACAGAGGCTGCGACGCTGACTGAGACGCCGACTGAGGCAGATAGGGGTAGATATAGGCATAGACAAGGCAGCAGACCCCCAATCGACAGCGGCAGCGACTGAGACGCCTACAGAGACGCTGACAGAGGCTGCGACGCTGACTAAGACGCCAACTGGGGCACATACGGGTAGATATAGGCATAGAGAAGCCAGCAGACCCCCACTCGACAGCGGCAGCGACTGAGACGCCTACAGAGACGCTGACAGAGGCTGCGACGCCGACTGAGACGCCGACTGAGGCAGATAGGTGTAGATATAGGCATAGAGAAAGCAGCAGACCCCCCCAATCAACAGCGGCAGCGACTGAGACGCCTACAGAGACGCTGAGAGAGGGTGCGACGCCGACTGAGACGCCGACGGAGGCAGATACGGGTAGATATAGGCATAGAAAAGGCAGCAGACCCCCCAATCAACAGCGGCATCGACTGAGACGCCTACAGAGACGCTGACAGAGGCTGCGACGCCGACTGAGACGGATAGGGGTAGGGGTAGATATAGGCGTAGAGAAAGCAGCAGACTGCCCAATCGACAACGGCAGCGACTGAGACGCCTACAGAGACGCTGACAGTGGCTGAGACGCCGACTGAGACGCCAACTGAGGCAGATAGGGGTAGATATAGGCATAGAGAATGCAACAGACCCCCAATCGACAGCGGCAGAGACTGAGTCGCCTACAGAGACGCTGACAGAGGCTGCGACGCCGACTGAGACGCCGACTGAGGAAGATAGGGGTAGATATAGGCATAGAGAAGGCAGCAGACGTCCCCCAATCAACAGCGGCAGCGACTGAGACGCCTACAGAGATGCTGACAGAGGCTGAGACGCCGACTAAGACGCCGACTGAGGCAGATAGGGGTAGATATAGGCATAGAAAAGGCATCAGACTCCCTAATCGACAGCGACAGCGACTGCGACGCCGACTTTGGCAGAGAGGGGTAGATATAGGCATAGAGAAGGCAGCAGACCCCCAATCGAAAGCAGCAACGACTGAGACGCCTACAGAGGCGCAAACAGAGGCTGCGACGCCGACTGAGACGCCGACTGAGGCAGATAGGGGAAGATATATATTCATAGAGAAGGCAGCACACCCCCCAATCGACAGCGGCAGCGACTGAGACGCCTATAGAGACGCTGACATAGGCTGCGACGCCGACTGAGACGTCGACTGAGGCAGATAGGGGTAGATGTAGGCGTAGAGAAGGTAGCAGACCCCCCAATCAACAGCAGCAACGACTGAGACGCCGACTGAGACGCCGATTGAGCTAGATAGGGGTAGATACAGGCATAGAGAAGGCAGCAGACCCCCCAATCGACAGCGGCAGCGACTGCGACGCCTACAGAGACGCTGACTGAGACGCCGACTGAGACGTCGACTGTGGTAGATAGGGGCAGATATAGGCATAGATAAGGCAGCAGACCCCCAATCGAAAGCAGCAACGACTGAGACGCCTACAGAGGCGCAAACAGAGGCTGCGACGCCGACTGAGACGCCGACTGAGGCAGATAGGGGAAGATATATATTCATAGAGAAGGCAGCACACCCCCCAATCGACAGCGGCAGCGACTGAGACGCCTACAGAGACGCTGACAGAGGCTGCAACGCTGACTAAGACGCCAACTGGGGCAGATAGGGGTAGATAGAGGCATAGAGAAGGCAGAAGACCCCCCAATCAGCAGCGGCAGCGACTGAGACGCCAACAGAGACGCTAACAGAGGCTGCGACGCCGACTGAGACGCCGACTGAGGCAGATAGGGGAAGATATAGGCATAGAGAAGGCAGCACACCCCCCAATCGACAGCGGCAGCGACTGAGAGGCCTACAGAGACGCTGACAGAGGCTGCGACGCTGACTAAGACGCCAACTGGGGCAGAAAGGGGTAGATAGAGGCATAGAGAAGGCAGCAGACCCCCCAATCAGCAGCGGCAGCAACCGAGGCGCCTACAGAGACGCTGACAGAGGCTGCGACGCCGACTGAGATGCCGACTGAGGCAGATAGGGGTAGATATAGGCATAGAGAAGGCAGCAGACCCCCAATCGACAGCGGCAGCGACTGAGACGCCTACAGAGACGCTGACAGAGGCTGCGACGCTGACTAAGACGCCAACTGGGGCACATACGGGTAGATATAGGCATAGAGAAGCCAGCAGACCCCCACTCGACAGCGGCAGCGACTGAGACGCCTACAGAGACGCTGACAGAGGCTGCGACGCCGACTGAGACGCCGACTGAGGCAGATAGGTGTAGATATAGGCATAGAGAAAGCAGCAGACCCCCCCAATCAACAGCGGCAGCGACTGAGACGCGTACAGAGACGCTGAGAGAGGGTGCGACGCCGACTGAGACGCCGACTGAGGCAGATACGGGTAGATATAGGCATAGAGAATGGAACAGACTCCCGCAATCGATAGCGGTACCAACTGAGAGGCCTACAGAGACGCTGACAGAGACTACGACGCCGACTGAGACGCCGACTGAGACGCCGACTGAGGCAGATAGGGGTAGATATAGGCATAGAGAAGGCAGCAGACCCCCAATCGACAGCGGCAGCGACTGAGACGCCTACAGAGACGCTGACAGAGACTTCGACGCCGACTGAGACGCCGACTGAGGCAAATAGGGGTAGATATAGGCACAGAGAAGGCAGCAGACCCCCCAATCGACAGCGGCAGCGACTGAGAGGCCTACAGAGACGCTGACAGAGACTACGACGACGACTGAGACGCTGACTGAGGCAGAGAGGGGCAGATATACTCATAGAGAAGGCACCAGACCCCCCAATCGACAGCGGCAACTACTAAGACGCCTACAGAGACGCTGACAGAGGCTGCGACGCCCACTGAGACGCTGACTGATGCAGATAGGGGTAGATATAGGCATAGAGAAGGCAGCTGACCCCCCACTCGATAGCGGCAGCGACTGAGACGCTTACAGATACGCTGACAGAGGCTGCGACGCCGACTGAGACGCCGACTGAGGCAGATAGGGGAAGATATAGGCATAGAGAAGGCAGCACACCCCCCAATCGACAGCGGCAGCGGCTGAGATGCCTTCAGAGACGCTAACAGAGGCTGCGACGCCTACTGAGACGCCGACTGAGGCAGATAGGGGTAGATATAGGCATAGGGAAGGCAGCAGAGTCCCCAATCGACAGCGGCAGCGACTGAGACGCTGACAGCAACAGAGACGCTGACAGAGGCTGCGACGCCGACTAAGGCAGACAGGGGTAGATATAAGCATAGAGAAGGCAACAGACCCCCCAATCGACAGCGGCAAAGACTGAGACGCCAACAGAGATGCTAACAGAGGCTGCGACGCCGACTGAGACGCCGACTGAGGCAGATAGGGGTAGAAATAGGCATAGAGAAGGCAGCAGACCCCCAATCGACAGCGGCAGCGACTGAGACGCCCACAGAGACGCTGACAGAGGCTGCGACGCTGACTAAGACGCCAACTGGGGCACATACGGGTAGATATATGCATAGAGAAGCCAGCAGACCCCCACTCGACAGCGGCAGCGACTGAGACGCCTACAGAGACGCTGACAGAGGCTGCGACGCCGACTGAGACGCCGACTGAGGCAGATAGGTGTAGATATAGGCATAGAGAAAGCAGCAGACCCCCCCAATCAACAGCGGCAGCGACTGAGACGCCTACAGAGACGCTGAGAGAGGCTGCGACGCCTACTGAAACGCCGACTGAGGCAGATAGGGGTAGATATAGGCATAGAGAAGGCAACATACCCCCCAATAGACAGCGGCAGCGACTGAGACGCTGACAGCGACAGAGACGCTGACAGCGACAGAGACGCTGACAGAGGCTGCGACGCCGACTGAGGCAGACAGGGGTAGATATAGGCATAGAGAAGGCAACAGACCCCCCAATCGACAGCGGCAAAGACTGAGACGCCAACAGAGATGCTAACAGAGGCTGCGACGCCGACTGAAACGCCTTCTGAAGCAGATAGGTGAAGATATAGGCATAGAGAAGGCAGCAGACTCCCCAATCGACAGCGGCAGCGACTGAGACGCTGACAGAGGCTGCGACGCCGACTGAGGCAGACAGGGGTAGATATAGGCATAGAGAAGGCAACAGACCCCCCAATCGACAGCGGCAGCGACTGAGACGCCTACAGAGACGCAAACAGAGGCTGCGACGCCGACTGAGACGCTGACTGAGGCAGATAGGGGTAGATATAGGCATAGAGAAGGCAGCAGAACCCACAATCAACAGCGGCAGCTACTGAAATGCCTACAGGGGCGCTGACAGAGGCTGCGACGCCGACTGAGACGCCGACTGAGGCAGATAGGGGTAGATAAAGGCATAGAGAATGCAACAGACCCCCCAATCGACAGCGGCAGAGACTGAGACGTCTACAGAGACGCTGACAGAGGCTGCGACGCCGACTGAGACGCCGACTGAGGCAGATTGGGGTAGAAATAGGCATAGAGAATGGAACAGACCCCCGCAATCGATAGCGGTACCAACTGAGAGGCCTACAGAGACGCTGACAGAGACTACGACGCCGACTGAGACGCCGACTGAGACGCCGACTGAGACGCCGACTGAGGCAGATAGGGGTAGATATAGGCATAGAGAAGGCAGCAGACCCCCAATCGACAGCGGCAGCGACTGAGACGCCTACAGAGACGCTGACAGAGACTTCGACGCCGACTGAGACGCCGACTGAGACGCCGACTGAGACGCCGACTGAGACGCCGACTGAGGCAAATAGGGGTAGATATAGGCACAGAGAAGGCAGCAGACCCCCCAGTCGACAGCGGCAGCGACTGAGAGGCCTACAGAGACGCTGACAGAGACTACGACGACGACTGAGACGCTGACTGAGGCAGAGAGGGGCAGATATAGGCATAGAGAAGGCACCAGACCCCCAATCGACAGCGGCAACTACTAAGACGCATACAGAGACGCTGACAGAGGCTGCGACGCCGACTGAGACGTCGACTGAGGCAGATAGGGGTAGATATAGGCATAGAGACGGCAGCAGACCCCCAATCGACGGCGGCAACGACTGAGACGCCTACAGAGACGCTGACAGAGGCTGCGACGCTGACTGAGACGCCGACTGAGGCAGATAGGGGTAGATATAGGCATAGAGAAGGCAGCAGACCCCCAATCGACAGCGGCAGCGACTGAGACGCCTACAGAGACGCTGACAGAGGCTGCGACGCTGACTAAGACGCCAACTGGGGCACATACGGGTAGATATAGGCATAGAGAAGCCAGCAGACCCCCACTCGACAGCGACAGCGACTGAGACGCCTACAGAGACGCTGGCAGAGGCTGCGACGCCGACTGAGACGCCGACTGAGGCAGATAGGTGTAGATATAGGCATAGAGAAAGCAGCAGACCCCCCCAATCAACAGCGGCAGCGACTGAGACGCCTACAGAGACGCTGAGAGAGGGTGCGACGCCGACTGAGACGCCGACTGAGGCAGATACGGGTAGATATAGGCATAGAAAAGGCA
Organism: Clusia tigrina; assembly: GCA_920105625.2. Lineage (NCBI taxonomy): Eukaryota > Metazoa > Arthropoda > Insecta > Diptera > Clusiidae > Clusia > Clusia tigrina. The sequence goes on from OV050031.1 coordinate 87,227,702, forward strand.
GCAGACCCCCCAATCAACAGCGGCATCGACTGAGACGCCTACAGAGACGCTGACAGAGGCTGCGACGCCGACTGAGACGTCGGCTGAGGCAGATAGGGTTAGATGTAGGCATAGAGAAGGCTGCAGATCCCCCCAACCGACAGCGGAAGCGACTGAGACGCCTACAGAGACGCTGACAGTGGCTGCGACGCCGACTGAGACGCCGACTGAGGCAGATAGGGTAGATATAGGCATAGAGAAGGCAGCAGACTCCACAATCGACAGCGGCAGCGACTGAGACGCTGATAGCGACAGAGACGATGACAGAGGCTGCGACGGTGACTGAGGCAGATAGGGGTAGATATAGGCATAGAGAAGGCAGCAGACCCCCCAATCGACAGCGGCAGCGATTGAGACGCCTTCAGAGACGCTAACAGAGGCTGCGACGCCGACTGAGACGCTGACTGAGACGGATAGGGGTAGGGGTAGATATAGGCGTAGAGAAAGCAGCAGACTGCCCAATCGACAACGGCAGCGACTGAGACGCCTACAGAGACGCTGACAGTGGCTGAGACGCCGACTGAGACGCCACCTGAGGCAGATAGGGGTAGATATAGGCATAGAGAATGCAACAGACCCCCAATCGACAGCGGCAGAGACTGAGTCGCCTACAGAGACGCTGACAGAGGCTGCGACGCCGACTGAGACGCCGACTGAGGAAGATAGGGGTAGATATAGGCATAGAGAAGGCAGCAGAACCCACAATCAACAGCGGCAGCAACTGAAATGCCTACAGATACGCTGACAGTGGCTGCGACGCCGACTAAGACGCCGACTAAGACGCCGACTGAGGCAGATAGGGGTAGATATAGGCATAGAGAAGGCAACAGACCCCCCAATCGACAGCGACTGAGATGCCTACAGAGACGCTGACAGAGGCTGCGACGCTGACTGAGACGCCGACTGAGGCAGATAGTAGTAGATATAGGCATAGAGAAGGCAGCAGACGTCCCCCAATCAACAGCGGCAGCGACTGAGACGCCTACAGAGATGCTGACAGAGACTGAGACGCCGACTAAGACGCCGACTGAGGCAGATAGGGGTAGATATAGGCATAGAAAAGGCATCAGACTCCCTAATCGACAGCGACAGCGACTGCGACGCCGACTTTGGCAGAGAGGGGTAGATATAGGCATAGAGAAGGCAGCAGACCCCAAATCGACAGCGGAAGCGACTAAGACGCCTACAGAGACGCTGATAGAGGCTGCGACGCCTACTGAGACGCCGACTGAGGCAGATAGGGGTAGATATAGGCATAGAGAAGGCAGCAGACCCCCCAATCGACAGCGGAAGCGACTAAGACGCCTATAGAGACGCTGACAGAGGCTGCGACGCCGACTGAGACGTCGACTGAGGCAGATAGGGGTAGATGTTGGCGTAGAGAAGGTAGCAGACCCCCCAATCGACAGCAGCAACGACTGAGACGCCGACTGAGACGCCGACTGAGGTAGAGAGGGGTAGATACAGGCATAGAGAAGGCAGCAGACCCCCCAATCGACAGCGGCAGCGACTGAGAGGCCTACAGAGACGCTGACAGAGACTACGACGACGACTGAGACGCTGACTGAGGCAGAGAGGGGCAGATATAGGCATAGAGAAGGCACCAGACCCCCCAATCGACAGCGGCAACTACTAAGACGCCTACAGAAACGCTGACAGAGGCTGCGACGCCGACTGAGAAGTCGACTGAGGCAGATAGGGGTAGATATAGGCATAGAGACGGCAGCAGACCCCCAATCGACGCCGGCAACGACTGAGACGCCTACAGAGACGCTGACAGAGGCTGCGACACCGACTGAGACGCCGACTGAGGCAGATAGGGGTAGATATAAGCATTGAGAAGGCAGCAGACCCCCCAATCGACAGCGGCAGCGGCTGAGATGCCTTCAGAGACGCTAACAGAGGCTGCGACGCCCACTGAGACGCCGACTGAGGCAGATAGGGGTAGATATAGGCATAGAGAAGGCAGCAGACTCCCCAATCGACAGCGGCAGCGACAGAGACGCTGACAGAGGCTGCGACGCCGACTGAGGCAGACAGGGGTAGATATAGGCATAGAGAAGGCAACAGACCCCCCAATCGACAGCGATTGAGACGCCTACAGAGACACTAACAGAGGCTGCGACGCCGACTGAGACGCCGACTGACGCAGATAGGGGAAGATATAGGCATATAGAGGGCAGCACACCCCCCAATCGACAGCGGCAGCGGCTGTGATGCCTTCAGAGGCGCTAACAGAGGCTGCGACGCCTACTGAGACGCCGACTGAGGCAGATAGGGGTAGATATTAGCATTGAGAAGGCAGCAGACCCCCCAATCGACAGCGGCAGCGGCTGAGATGCCTTCAGAGACGCTAACAGAGGCTGCGACGCCTACTGAGACGCCGACTGAGGCAGATAGGGGAAGATATAGGCATAGAGAAGGCAGCAGACTCCCAAATCGACAGCGGCAGCGACTGAGACGCTGACAGAGGCTGCCACGCCTACTGAGACGCCGACTGAGGCAGATAGGGGTAGATATAGGCATAGAGAAGGCAGCAGACTCCCCAATCGACAGCGGCAGCGACTGAGACGCTGACAGCAACAGAGACGCTGACAGAAGCTGCGACGCCGACTGAGGCAGACAGGGGTAGATATAGGCATAGAGAAGGCAACAGACCCCCAATCGACAGCGGCAAAGACTGAGACGCCAACAGAGATGCTAACAGAGGCTGCGACGCCGACTGAAACGCCGACTGAGGCAGATAGGGGAAGATATAGGCATAGAGAAGGCAGCAGACTCCCAAATCGACAGCGGCAGCGACTGAGACGCTGACAGAGGCTGCGACGCCTACTGAGACGCCGACTGAGGCAGATAGGGGTAGATATAGGCATAGAGAAGGCAGCAGACGACCCCCAATCAACAGCGGCAGCGACTGAGACGCCTACAGAGATGCTGACAGAGGCTGAGACGCCGACTAAGACGCCGACTGAGGCAGATAGGGGTAGATATAGGCATAGAAAAGGCATCAGACTCCCTAATCGACAGCGACAGCGACTGCGACGCCGACTTTGGCAGAGAGGGGTAGATATAGGCATAGAGAAGGCAGCAGACCCCCAATCGACAGCGGAAGCGACTAAGACGCCTACAGAGACGCTGATAGAGGCTGCGACGCCTACTGAGACGCCGACTGAGGCAGATAGGGGTAGATATAGGCATAGAGAAGGCAGCAGACCCCCCAATCGACAGCGGAAGCGACTAAGACGCCTATAGAGACGCTGACAGAGGCTGCGACGCCGACTGAGACGTCGACTGAGGCAGATAGGGGTAGATGTAGGCGTAGAGAAGGTAGCAGACCCCCCAATCAACAGCAGCAACGACTGAGACGCCGACTGAGACGCCGACTGAGGTAGATGGGGGTAGATACAGGCATAGAGAAGGCAGCAGACCCCCCAATCGACAGCGGCAGCGACTGAGAGGCCTACAGAGACGCTGACAGAGACTACGACGACGACTGAGACGCTGACTGAGGCAGAGAGGGGCAGATATAGGCATAGAGTAGGCACCAGACCCCCCAATCGACAGCGGCAACTACTAAGACGCCTACAGAAACGCTGACAGAGGCTGCGACGCCGACTGAGACGTCGACTGAGGCAGATAGGGGTAGATATAGGCATAGAGACGGCAGCAGACCCCCAATCGACGGCGGCAACGACTGAGACGCCTACAGAGACGCTGACAGAGGCTGCGACACCGACTGAGACGCGGACTGAGGCAGATAGGGGTAGATATAAGCATTGAGAAGGCAGCAGACCCCCCAATCGACAGCGGCAGCGGCTGAGATGCCTTCAGAGACGCTAACAGAGGCTGCGACGCCTACTGAGACGCCGACTGAGGCAGATAGGGGTAGATATAGGCATAGAGAAGGCAGCAGACTCCCCAATCGACAGCGGCAGCGACAGAGACGCTGACAGAGGCTGCGACGCCGACTGAGGCAGACAGGGGTAGATATAGGCATAGAGAAGGCAACAGACCCCCCAATCGACAGCGATTGAGACGCCTACAGAGACACTAACAGAGGCTGCGACGCCGACTGAGACGCCGACTGAGGCAGATAGGGGAAGATATAGGCATATAGAGGGCAACACACCCCCCAATCGACAGCGGCAGCGACTGAGACGCCTACAGAGACGCTGACAGAGGCTGAGACGCTGACTAAGACGCCAACTGGGGCAGATAGGGGTAGATAGAGGCATAGGGAAGGCAGAAGACCCCCCAATCAGCAGCGGCAGCGACCGAGACGCCTACAGAGACGCTGACAGAGCCTGCGACGCCGACTGAGACGCCGACTGAGGCAGATAGGGGTAGATATAGGCATAGAGAAGGCACCAGACCCCCCAATCGACAGCGGCAGCGGCTGAGATGCCTTCAGAGTCGCTAACAGAGGCTGCGACGCCTACTGAGACGCCGACTGAGGCAGATAGGGGTAGATATTAGCATTGAGAAGGCAGCAGACCCCCCAATCGACAGCGGCAGCGGCTGAGGTGCCTTCAGAGACGCTAACAGAGGCTGCGACGCCTACTGAGACGCCGACTGAGGCAGATAGGGGAAGATATAGGCATAGAGAAGGCAGCAGACTCCCAAATCGACAGCGGCAGCGACTGAGACGCTGACAGAGGCTGCGACGCCTACTGAGACGCCGACTGAGGCAGATAGGGGTAGATATAGGCATAGAGAAGGCAGCAGACTCCCCAATCGACAGCGGCAGCGACAGAGACGCTGACAGAGGCTGCGACGCCGACTGAGGCAGACAGGGGTAGATATAGGCATAGAGAAGGCAACAGACCCCCCAATCGACAGCGATTGAGACGCCTACAGAGACACTAACAGAGGCTGCGACGCCGACTGAGACGCCGACTGACGCAGATAGGGGAAGATATAGGCATATAGAGGGCAGCACACCCCCCAATCGACAGCGGCAGCGGCTGAGATGCCTTCAGAGACGCTAACAGAGGCTGCGACGCCTTCTGAGACGCCGACTGAGGCAGATAGGGGTAGATATTAGCATTGAGAAGGCAGCAGACCCCCCAATCGACAGCGGCAGCGGCTGAGATGCCTTCAGAGACGCTAACAGAGGCTGCGACGCCTACTGAGACGCCGACTGAGGCAGATAGGGGAAGATATAGGCATAGAGAAGGCAGCAGACTCCCAAATCGACAGCGGCAGCGACTGAGACGCTGAAAGAGGCTGCGACGCCTACTGAGACGCCGACTGAGGCAGATAGGGGTAGATATAGGCATAGAGAAGGCAGCAGACTCCCCAATCGACAGCGGCAGCGACTGAGACGCTGACAGCAACAGAGACGCTGACAGAAGCTGCGACGCCGACTGAGGCAGACAGGGGTAGATATAGGCATAGAGAAGGCAACAGACCCCCAATCGACAGCGGCAAAGACTGAGACGCCAACAGAGATGCTAACAGAGGCTGCGACGCCGACTGAAACGCCGACTGAGGCAGATAGGGGAAGATATAGGCATAGAGAAGGCAGCAGACTCCCAAATCGACAGCGGCAGCGACTGAGACGCTGACAGAGGCTGCGACGCCTACTGAGACGCCGACTGAGGCAGATAGGGGTAGATATAGGTATAGAGAAGGCAGCAGACCCCCCAATCGACAGCGGAAGCGACTAAGACGCCTACAGAGACGCTGACAGAGGCTGCGACGCCGACTGAGACGTCGACTGAGGCAGATAGGGGTAGATGTAGGCGTAGAGAAGGTAGCAGACCCCCCAATCAACAGCAGCAACGACTGAGACGCCGACTGAGACGCCGACTGAGGTAGATAGGGGTAGATACAGGCATAGAGAAGGCAGCAGACCCCCCAATCGACAGCGGCAGCGACTGAGAGGCCTACAGAGACGCTGACAGAGACTACGACGACGACTGAGACGCTGACTGAGGCAGATAGGGGTAGATATAAGCATTGAGAAGGCAGCAGACCCCCCAATCGACAGCGGCAGCGGCTGAGATGCCTTCAGAGACGCTGACAGAGGCTGCGACGCCTACTGAGACGCCGACTGAGGCAGATAGGGGTAGATATAGGCATAGAGAAGGCAGCAGACTCCCCAATCGACAGCGGCAGCGACAGAGACGCTGACAGAGGCTGCGACGCCGACTGAGGCAGACAGGGGTAGATATAGGCATAGAGAAGGCAACAGACCCCCAATCGACAGCGGCAAAGACTGAGACGCCAACAGAGATGCTAACAGAGGCTGCGACGCCGACTGAAGCGCCGACTGAGGCAGATAGGGGAAGATATAGGCATAGAGAAGGCAGCAGACTCCCAAATCGACAGCGGCAGCGACTGAGACGCTGACAGAGGCTGTGACGCCGACTGAGGCGGACAGGGGTAGATATAGGCATAGAGAAGGCACCACACCCCCCAATCGACAGCGGCAGAAACTGAGACGCTGACTGAGGCAGAGAGGGGCAGATATAGGCATAGAGTAGGCACCAGACCCCCCAATCGACAGCGGCAACTACTAAGACGCCTACAGAAACGCTGACAGAGGCTGCGACGCCGACTGAGACGTCGACTGAGGCAGATAGGGGTAGATATAGGCATAGAGACGGCAGCAGACCCCCAATCGACGGCGGCAACGACTGAGACGCCTACAGAGACGCTGACAGAGGCTGCGACACCGACTGAGACGCGGACTGAGGCAGATAGGGGTAGATATAAGCATTGAGAAGGCAGCAGACCCCCCAATCGATAGCGGCAGCGGCTGAGATGCCTTCAGAGACGCTAACAGAGGCTGCGACACCGACTGAGGCAGATAGGGGTAGATATAGGCATAGAGAAGGCAGCAGACTCCCCAATCGACAACGGCAGCGACAGAGACGCTGACAGAGGCTGCGACGCCGACTGAGGCAGACAGGGGTAGATATAGGCATAGAGAAGGCAACAGACCCCCCAATCGACAGCGATTGAGACGCCTACAGAGACACTAACAGAGGCTGCGACGCCGACTGAGACGCCGACTGAGGCAGATAGGGGAAGATATAGGCATATAGAGGGCAGCACACCCCCCAATCGACAGCGGCAGCGACTGAGACGCCTACAGAGACGCTGACAGAGGCTGCGACGCTGACTAAGACGCCAACTGGGGCAGATAGGGGTAGATATAGGCATAGGGAAGGCAGAAGACCCCCAATCAGCAGCGGCAGCGACCGAGACGCCTACAGAGACGCTGACAGAGCCTGCGACGCCGACTGAGACGCCGACTGAGGCAGATAGGAGTAGATATAGGCATAGAGAAGGCACCAGACCCCCCAATCGACAGCGGCAGCGGCTGAGATGCCTTCAGAGTCGCTAACAGAGGCTGCGACGCCTACTGAGACGCCGACTGAGGCAGATAGGGGTAGATATTAGCATTGAGAAGGCAGCAGACCCCCCAATCGACAGCGGCAGCGGCTGAGATGCCTTCAGAGACGCTAACAGAGGCTGCGACGCCTACTGAGACGCCGACTGAGGCAGATAGGGGAAGATATAGGCATAGAGAAGGCAGCAGACTCCCAAATCGACAGCGGCAGCGACTGAGACGCTGACAGAGGCTGCGACGCCTACTGAGACGCCGACTGAGGCAGATAGGGGTAGATATAGGCATAGAAAAGGCAGCAGACTCCCCAATCGACAGCGGCAGCGACTGAGACGCTGACAACAACAGAGACGCTGACAGAAGCTGCGACGCCGACTGAGGCAGACAGGGGTAGATATAGGCATAGAGAAGGCAACAGACCCCCAATCGACAGCGGCAAAGACTGAGACGCCAACAGAGATGCTAACAGAGGCTGCGACGCCGACTGAAACGCCGACTGAGGCAGATAGGGGAAGATATAGGCATAGAGAAGGCAGCAGACTCCCAAATCAACAGCGGCAGCGACTGAGACGCTGACAGAGGCTGCGACGCCGACTGAGGCGGACAGGGGTAGATATAGGCATAGAGAAGGCACCACACCCCCCAATCGACAGCGGCAGAAACTGAGACGCTGACTGAGGCAGAGAGGGGCAGATATAGGCATAGAGAAGGCATCAGACCCCCAATCGACAGCGGCAAAGACTGAGACGCCAACAGAGATGCTAACAGAGGCTGCGACGCCGACTGAAACGCCGACTGAGGTAGATAGGGGCAGATATAGGCATAGATAAGGCAGCAGACCCCCAATCGACAGCAGCAACGACTGAGACGCCTACAGAGGCTGCGACGCCCATTGAGACGCTGACTGATGCAGATAGGGGTACATATAGGCATAGAGAAGGCAGCGGACCCCCCACTCGATAGCGGCAGCGACTGAGACGCTTACAGATACGCTGACAGAGGCTGCGACGCCGACTGAGGCGGACAGGGGTAGATATAGGCATAGAGAAGGCACCACACCCCCCAATCGACAGCGGCAGAAACTGAGACGCTGACTGAGGCAGAGAGGGGCAGATATAGGCATAGAGTAGGCACCAGACCCCCAATCGACAGCGGCAACTACTAAGACGCCTACAGAAACGCTGACAGAGGCTGCGACGCCGACTGAGACGTCGACTGAGGCAGATAGGGGTAGATATAGGCATAGAGACGGCAGCAGACCCCCAATCGACGGCGGCAACGACTGAGACGCCTACAGAGACGCTGACAGAGGCTGCGACACCGACTGAGACGCGGACTGAGGCAGATAGGGGTAGATATAAGCATTGAGAAGGCAGCAGACCCCCCAATCGACAGCGGCAGCGGCTGAGATGCCTTCAGAGACGCTAACAGAGGCTGCGACACCGACTGAGGCAGATAGGGGTAGATATAGGCATAGAGAAGGCAGCAGACTCCCCAATCGACAACGGCAGCGACAGAGACGCTGACAGAGGCTGCGACGCCGACTGAGGCAGACAGGGGTAGATATAGGCATAGAGAAGGCAACAGACCCCCCAATCGACAGCGATTGAGACGCCTACAGAGACACTAACAGAGGCTGCGACGCCGACTGAGACGCCGACTGAGGCAGATAGGGGAAGATATAGGCATATAGAGGGCAGCACACCCCCCAATCGACAGCGGCAGCGACTGAGACGCCTACAGAGACGCTGACAGAGGCTGCGACGCTGACTAAGACGCCAACTGGGGCAGATAGGGGTAGATATAGGCATAGGGAAGGCAGAAGACCCCCAATCAGCAGCGGCAGCGACCGAGACGCCTACAGAGACGCTGACAGAGCCTGCGACGCCGACTGAGACGCCGACTGAGGCAGATAGGGGTAGATATAGGCATAGAGAAGGCACCAGACCCCCCAATCGACAGCGGCAGCGGCTGAGATGCCTTCAGAGTCGCTAACAGAGGCTGCGACGCCTACTGAGACGCCGACTGAGGCAGATAGGGGTAGATATTAGCATTGAGAAGGCAGCAGACCCCCCAATCGACAGCGGCAGCGGCTGAGATGCCTTCAGAGACGCTAACAGAGGCTGCGACGCCTACTGAGACGCCGACTGAGGCAGATAGGGGAAGATATAGGCATAGAGAAGGCAGCAGACTCCCAAATCGACAGCGGCAGCGACTGAGACGCTGACAGAGGCTGCGACGCCTACTGAGACGCCGACTGAGGCAGATAGGGGTAGATATAGGCATAGAGAAGGCAGCAGACTCCCCAATCGACAGCGGCAGCGACTGAGACGCTGACAACAACAGAGACGCTGACAGAAGCTGCGACGCCGACTGAGGCAGACAGGGGTAGATATAGGCATAGAGAAGGCAACAGACCCCCAATCGACAGCGGCAAAGACTGAGACGCCAACAGAGATGCTAACAGAGGCTGCGACGCCGACTGAAACGCCGACTGAGGCAGATAGGGGAAGATATAGGCATAGAGAAGGCAGCAGACTCCCAAATCAACAGCGGCAGCGACTGAGACGCTAACAGAGGCTGCGACGCCGACTGAGGCGGACAGGGGTAGATATAGGCATAGAGAAGGCACCACACCCCCCAATCGACAGCGGCAGAAACTGAGACGCTGACTGAGGCAGAGAGGGGCAGATATAGGCATAGAGAAGGCATCAGACCCCCTATCGACAGCGGCAAAGACTGAGACGCCAACAGAGATGCTAACAGAGGCTGCGACGCCGACTGAAACGCCGACTGAGGTAGATAGGGGCAGATATAGGCATAGATAAGGCAGCAGACCCCCAATCGACAGCAGCAACGACTGAGACGCCTACAGAGGCTGCGACGCCCATTGAGACGCTGACTGATGCAGATAGGGGTAGATATAGGCATAGAGAAGGCAGCGGACCCCCCACTCGATAGCGGCAGCGACTGAGACGCTTACAGATACGCTGACAGAGGCTGCGACGCCTACTGAGACGCCGACTGAGGCAGATAGGGGTAGATATAGGCATAGAGAAGGCAACATACCCCCCAATAGACAGCGGCAGCGACTGAGACGCTGACAGCGACAGAGACGCTGACAGAGGCTGCAACGCCGACTGAGGCAGACAGGGGTAGATATAAGCATAGAGAAGGCAACAGACCCCCCAATCGACAGCGGCAAAGACTGAGACGCCAACAGAGATGCTAACAGAGGCTGCGACGCCGACTGAAACGCCGACTGAAGCAGATAGGTGAAGATATAGGCATAGAGAAGGCAGCAGACTCCCCAATCGACAGCGGCAGCGACTGAGACGCTGACAGAGGCTGCGACGCCGACTGAGGCAGATAGGGGTAGATATAGGCATAGAGAAGGCAACAGACCCCCCAATCGACAGCGGCAGCGACTGAGACGCCTACAGAGACGCAAACAGAGGCTGCGACGCCGACTGAGACGCCGACTGAGGCAGATAGGGGAAGATATATATTCATAGAGAAGGCAGCACACCCCCCAATCGACAGCGGCAGCGACTGAGACGCCTACAGAGACGCTGACAGAGGCTGCGACGCTGACTAAGACGCCAACTGGGGCAGATACGGGTAGATAGAGGCATAGAGAAGGCAAAAGACCCCCCAATCAGCAGCGGCAGCGACTGAGACGCCAATAGAGACGCTAACAGAGGCTGCGACGCCGACTGAGACGCCGACTGAGGCAGATAGGGGAAGATATAGGCATAGAGAAGGCAGCACACCCCCCAATCGACAGCGGCAGCGACTGAGAGGCCTACAGAGACGCTGACAGAGGCTGCGACGCTGACTAAGACGCCAACTGGGGCAGATAGGGGTAGATAGAGGCATAGAGAAGGCAGCAGACCCCCCAATCAGCAGCGGCAGCAACCGAGACGCCTACAGAGACGCTGACAGAGGCTGCGACGCCGACTGAGACGCCGACTGAGGCAGATAGGGGTAGATATAGGCATAGAGAAGGCACCAGACCCCCCCAATCGACAGCAGCAGCGACTGAGACGCTGACAGCAACAGAGACGCTGACAGAGGCTGCGACGCCGACTAAGGCAGACAGGGGTAGATATAGGCATAGAGAAGGCAACAGACCCCCAATCGACAGCGGCAAAGACTGAGACGCCAACAGAGATGCTAACAGAGGCTGCGACGCCGACTGAAGCGCCGACTGAGGCAGATAGGGGTAGATATAGGCATAGAGAAGGCACCACACCCCCCAATCGACAGCGGCAGAAACTGAGACGCTGACTGAGGCAGATAGGGGTAGATATAGGCATAGAGAAGGCAACATACCCCCCAATAGACAGCGGCAGCGACTGAGACGCTGACAGCGACAGAGACGCTGACAGAGGCTGCAACGCCGACTGAGGCAGACAGGGGTAGATATAAGCATAGAGAAGGCAGCAGACTCCCCAATCGACAGCGGCAGCGACTGAGACGCTGACAACAACAGAGACGCTGACAGAAGCTGCGACGCCGACTGAGCCAGACAGGGGTAGATATAGGCATAGAGAAGGCAACAGACCCCCAATCGACAGCGGCAAAGACTGAGACGCCAACAGAGATGCTAACAGAGGCTGCGACGCCGACTGAAGCGCCGACTGAGGCAGATAGGGGAAGATATAGGCATAGAGAAGGCAGCAGATTCCCAAATCGACAGCGGCAGCGACTGAGACGCTGACAGAGGCTGTGACGCCGACTGAGGCGGACAGGGGTAGATATAGGCATAGAGAAGGCACCACACCCCCCAATCGACAGCGGCAGAAACTGAGACGCTGACTGAGGCAGAGAGGGGCAGATATAGGCATAGAGTAGGCACCAGACCCCCCAATCGACAGCGGCAACTACTAAGACGCCTACAGAAACGCTGACAGAGGCTGCGACGCCGACTGAGACGTCGACTGAGGCAGATAGGGGTAGATATAGGCATAGAGACGGCAGCAGACCCCCAATCGACGGCGGCAACGACTGAGACGCCTACAGAGACGCTGACAGAGGCTGCGACACCGACTGAGACGCGGACTGAGGCAGATAGGGGTAGATATAAGCATTGAGAAGGCAGCAGACCCCCCAATCGACAGCGGCAGCGGCTGAGATGCCTTCAGAGACGCTAACAGAGGCTGCGACACCGACTGAGGCAGATAGGGGTAGATATAGGCATAGAGAAGGCAGCAGACTCCCCAATCGACAACGGCAGCGACAGAGACGCTGACAGAGGCTGCGACGCCGACTGAGGCAGACAGGGGTAGATATAGGCATAGAGAAGGCAACAGACCCCCCAATCGACAGCGATTGAGACGCCTACAGAGACACTAACAGAGGCTGCGACGCCGACTGAGACGCCGACTGAGGCAGATAGGGGAAGATATAGGCATATAGAGGGCAGCACACCCCCCAATCGACAGCGGCAGCGACTGAGACGCCTACAGAGACGCTGACAGAGGCTGCGACGCTGACTAAGACGCCAACTGGGGCAGATAGGGGTAGATATAGGCATAGGGAAGGCAGAAGACCCCCAATCAGCAGCGGCAGCGACCGAGACGCCTACAGAGACGCTGACAGAGCCTGCGACGCCGACTGAGACGCCGACTGAGGCAGATAGGGGTAGATATAGGCATAGAGAAGGCACCAGACCCCCCAATCGACAGCGGCAGCGGCTGAGATGCCTTCAGAGTCGCTAACAGAGACTGCGACGCCTACTGAGACGCCGACTGAGGCAGATAGGGGTAGATATTAGCATTGAGAAGGCAGCAGACCCCCCAATCGACAGCGGCAGCGGCTGAGATGCCTTCAGAGACGCTAACAGAGGCTGCGACGCCTACTGAGACGCCGACTGAGGCAGATAGGGGAAGATATAGGCATAGAGAAGGCAGCAGACTCCCAAATCGACAGCGGCAGCGACTGAGACGCTGACAGAGGCTGCGACGCCTACTGAGACGCCGACTGAGGCAGATAGGGGTAGATATAGGCATAGAGAAGGCAGCAGACTCCCCAATCGACAGCGGCAGCGACTGAGACGCTGACAACAACAGAGACGCTGACAGAAGCTGCGACGCCGACTGAGGCAGACAGGGGTAGATATAGGCATAGAGAAGGCAACAGACCCCCAATCGACAGCGGCAAAGACTGAGACGCCAACAGAGATGCTAACAGAGGCTGCGACGCCGACTGAAACGCCGACTGAGGCAGATAGGGGAAGATATAGGCATAGAGAAGGCAGCAGACTCCCAAATCAACAGCGGCAGCGACTGAGACGCTGACAGAGGCTGCGACGCCGACTGAGGCGGACAGGGGTAGATATAGGCATAGAGAAGGCACCACACCCCCCAATCGACAGCGGCAGAAACTGAGACGCTGACTGAGGCAGAGAGGGGCAGATATAGGCATAGAGAAGGCATCAGACCCCCAATCGACAGCGGCAAAGACTGAGACGCCAACAGAGATGCTAACAGAGGCTGCGACGCCGACTGAAACGCCGACTGAGGTAGATAGGGGCAGATATAGGCATAGATAAGGCAGCAGACCCCCAATCGACAGCAGCAACGACTGAGACGCCTACAGAGGCTGCGACGCCCATTGAGACGCTGACTGATGCAGATAGGGGTAGATATAGGCATAGAGAAGGCAGCGGACCCCCCACTCGATAGCGGCAGCGACTGAGACGCTTACAGATACGCTGACAGAGGCTGCGACGCCTACTGAGACGCCGACTGAGGCAGATAGGGGTAGATATAGGCATAGAGAAGGCAACATACCCCCCAATAGACAGCGGCAGCGACTGAGACGCTGACAGCGACAGAGACGCTGACAGAGGCTGCAACGCCGACTGAGGCAGACAGGGGTAGATATAAGCATAGAGAAGGCAACAGACCCCCCAATCGACAGCGGCAAAGACTGAGACGCCAACAGAGATGCTAACAGAGGCTGCGACGCCGACTGAAACGCCGACTGAAGCAGATAGGTGAAGATATAGGCATAGAGAAGGCAGCAGACTCCCCAATCGACAGCGGCAGCGACTGAGACGCTGACAGAGGCTGCGACGCCGACTGAGGCAGACAGGGGTAGATATAGGCATAGAGAAGGCAACAGACCCCCCAATCGACAGCGGCAGCGACTGAGACGCCTACAGAGACGCAAACAGAGGCTGCGACGCCGACTGAGACGCCGACTGAGGCAGATAGGGGAAGATATATATTCATAGAGAAGGCAGCACACCCCCCAATCGACAGCGGCAGCGACTGAGACGCCTACAGAGACGCTGACAGAGGCTGCGACGCTGACTAAGACGCCAACTGGGGCAGATACGGGTAGATAGAGGCATAGAGAAGGCAAAAGACCCCCCAATCATCAGCGGCAGCGACTGAGACGCCAATAGAGACGCTAACAGAGGCTGCGACGCCGACTGAGACGCCGACTGAGGCAGATAGGGGAAGATATAGGCATAGAGAAGGCAGCACACCCCCCAATCGACAGCGGCAGCGACTGAGAGGCCTACAGAGACGCTGACAGAGGCTGCGACGCTGACTAAGACGCCAACTGGGGCAGATAGGGGTAGATAGAGGCATAGAGAAGGCAGCAGACCCCCCAATCAGCAGCGGCAGCAACCGAGACGCCTACAGAGACGCTGACAGAGGCTGCGACGCCGACTGAGACGCCGACTGAGGCAGATAGGGGTAGATATAGGCATAGAGAAGGCACCAGACCCCCCAATCGACAGCAGCAGCGACTGAGACGCTGACAGCAACAGAGACGCTGACAGAGGCTGCGACGCCGACTAAGGCAGACAGGGGTAGATATAAGCATAGAGAAGGCAACAGACCCCCCAATCGAATGCGGCAAAGACTGAGACGCCAACAGAGATGCTAACAGAGGCTGCGACGCCGACTGAAACGCCGACTGAGGCAGATAGGGGAAGATATAGGCATAGAGAAGGCAGCAGACTCGCCAATCGACAGCGGCAGCGACTGAGACGCTGACAGAGGCTGCGACGCCGACTGAGGCGGACAGGGGTAGATAAAGGCATAGAGAATGCAACAGACCCCCCCAATCGACAGCGGCAGAGACTGAGACGCTGACAGAGGCTGCGACGCCGACTGAGACGCCGACTGAGGCAGATAGGGGTAGAAATAGGCATAGAGAAGGCAGCAGACCCCCAATCGACAGCGGCAGCGACTGAGACGCCTACAGAGACGCTGACAGAGGCTGCGACGCTGACTAAGACGCCAACTGGGGCACATACGGGTAGATATAGGCATAGAGAAGCCAGCAGACCCCCACTCGACAGCGGCAGCGACTGAGACGCCTACAGAGACGCTGACAGAGGCTGCGACGCCGACTGAGACGCCGACTGAGGCAGATAGGTGTAGATATAGGCATAGAGAAAGCAGCAGACCCCCCCAATCAACAGCGGCAGCGACTGAGACGCCTACAGAGACGCTGAGAGAGGGTGCGACGCCGACTGAGACGCCGACTGCGGCAGATACGGGTAGATATAGGCATAGAGAATGGAACAGACCCCCGCAATCGATAGCGGTACCAACTGAGAGGCCTACAGAGACGCTGACAGAGACTACGACGCCGACTGAGACGCCGACTGAGACGCCGACTGAGGCAGATAGGGGTAGATATAGGCATAGAGAAGGCAGCAGACCCCCAATCGACAGCGGCAGCCAATGAGACGCCTACAGAGACGCTGACAGAGACTTCGACGCCGACTGAGACGCCGACTGAGGCAAATAGGGGTAGATATAGGCACAGAGAAGGCAGCAGACCCCCCAATCGACAGCGGCAGCGACTGAGAGGCCTACAGAGACGCTAACAGAGACTACGACGACGACTGAGACGCTGACTGAGGTAGATAGGGGTAGATATAGGCATAGAGACGGCAGCAGACCCCCAATCGACGGCGGCAACGACTGAGACGCCTACAGAGACGCTGACAGAGGCTGCGACGCCGACTGAGACGTCGACTGAGGTAGATAGGGGTAGATATAGGCATAGAGACGGCAGCAGACCCCCAATCGACGGCGGCAACGACTGAGACGCCTACAGAGACGCTGACAGAGGCTGCGACGCTGACTGAGACGCCGACTGAGGCAGATAGGGGTAGATATAGGCATAGAGAAGGCACCAGACCCCCCAATCGACAGCGGCAGCGGCTGAGATGCCTTCAGAGTCGCTAACAGAGACTGCGACGCCTACTGAGACGCCGACTGAGGCAGATAGGGGTAGATATTAGCATTGAGAAGGCAGCAGACCCCCCAATCGACAGCGGCAGCGGCTGAGATGCCTTCAGAGACGCTAACAGAGGCTGCGACGCCTACTGAGACGCCGACTGAGGCAGATAGGGGAAGATATAGGCATAGAGAAGGCAGCAGACTCCCAAATCGACAGCGGCAGCGACTGAGACGCTGACAGAGGCTGCGACGCCTACTGAGACGCCGACTGAGGCAGATAGGGGTAGATATAGGCATAGAGAAGGCAGCAGACTCCCCAATCGACAGCGGCAGCGACTGAGACGCTGACAACAACAGAGACGCTGACAGAAGCTGCGACGCCGACTGAGGCAGACAGGGGTAGATATAGGCATAGAGAAGGCAACAGACCCCCAATCGACAGCGGCAAAGACTGAGACGCCAACAGAGATGCTAACAGAGGCTGCGACGCCGACTGAAACGCCGACTGAGGCAGATAGGGGAAGATATAGGCATAGAGAAGGCAGCAGACTCCCAAATCAACAGCGGCAGCGACTGAGACGCTGACAGAGGCTGCGACGCCGACTGAGGCGGACAGGGGTAGATATAGGCATAGAGAAGGCACCACACCCCCCAATCGACAGCGGCAGAAACTGAGACGCTGACTGAGGCAGAGAGGGGCAGATATAGGCATAGAGAAGGCATCAGACCCCCAATCGACAGCGGCAAAGACTGAGACGCCAACAGAGATGCTAACAGAGGCTGCGACGCCGACTGAAACGCCGACTGAGGTAGATAGGGGCAGATATAGGCATAGATAAGGCAGCAGACCCCCAATCGACAGCAGCAACGACTGAGACGCCTACAGAGGCTGCGACGCCCATTGAGACGCTGACTGATGCAGATAGGGGTAGATATAGGCATAGAGAAGGCAGCGGACCCCCCACTCGATAGCGGCAGCGACTGAGACGCTTACAGATACGCTGACAGAGGCTGCGACGCCTACTGAGACGCCGACTGAGGCAGATAGGGGTAGATATAGGCATAGAGAAGGCAACATACCCCCCAATAGACAGCGGCAGCGACTGAGACGCTGACAGCGACAGAGACGCTGACAGAGGCTGCAACGCCGACTGAGGCAGACAGGGGTAGATATAAGCATAGAGAAGGCAACAGACCCCCCAATCGACAGCGGCAAAGACTGAGACGCCAACAGAGATGCTAACAGAGGCTGCGACGCCGACTGAAACGCCGACTGAAGCAGATAGGTGAAGATATAGGCATAGAGAAGGCAGCAGACTCCCCAATCGACAGCGGCAGCGACTGAGACGCTGACAGAGGCTGCGACGCCGACTGAGGCAGACAGGGGTAGATATAGGCATAGAGAAGGCAGCAGACCCCCCAATCGACAGCGGCAGCGACTGAGACGCCTACAGAGACGCAAACAGAGGCTGCGACGCCGACTGAGACGCCGACTGAGGCAGATAGGGGAAGATATATATTCATAGAGAAGGCAGCACACCCCCCAATCGACAGCGGCAGCGACTGAGACGCCTACAGAGACGCTGACAGAGGCTGCGACGCTGACTAAGACGCCAACTGGGGCAGATACGGGTAGATAGAGGCATAGAGAAGGCAAAAGACCCCCCAATCAGCAGCGGCAGCGACTGAGACGCCAATAGAGACGCTAACAGAGGCTGCGACGCCGACTGAGACGCCGACTGAGGCAGATAGGGGAAGATATAGGCATAGAGAAGGCAGCACACCCCCCAATCGACAGCGGCAGCGACTGAGAGGCCTACAGAGACGCTGACAGAGGCTGCGACGCTGACTAAGACGCCAACTGGGGCAGATAGGGGTAGATAGAGGCATAGAGAAGGCAGCAGACCCCCCAATCAGCAGCGGCAGCAACCGAGACGCCTACAGAGACGCTGACAGAGGCTGCGACGCCGACTGAGACGCCGACTGAGGCAGATAGGGGTAGATATAGGCATAGAGAAGGCACCAGACCCCCCCAATCGACAGCAGCAGCGACTGAGACGCTGACAGCAACAGAGACGCTGACAGAGGCTGCGACGCCGACTAAGGCAGACAGGGGTAGATATAAGCATAGAGAAGGCAACAGACCCCCCAATCGAATGCGGCAAAGACTGAGACGCCAACAGAGATGCTAACAGAGGCTGCGACGCCGACTGAAACGCCGACTGAGGCAGATAGGGGAAGATATAGGCATAGAGAAGGCAGCAGACTCCCCAATCGACAGCGGCAGCGACTGAGACGCTGACAGAGGCTGCGACGCCGACTGAGGCGGACAGGGGTAGATAAAGACATAGAGAATGCAACAGACCCCCCCAATCGACAGCGGCAGAGACTGAGACGCTGACAGAGGCTGCGACGCCGACTGAGACGCCGACTGAGGCAGATAGGGGTAGAAATAGGCATAGAGAAGGCAGCAGACCCCCAATCGACAGCGGCAGCGACTGAGACGCCTACAGAGACGCTGACAGAGGCTGCGACGCTGACTAAGACGCCAACTGGGGCACATACGGGTAGATATAGGCATAGAGAAGCCAGCAGACCCCCACTCGACAGCGGCAGCGACTGAGACGCCTACAGAGACGCTGACAGAGGCTGCGACGCCGACTGAGACGCCGACTGAGGCAGATAGGTGTAGATATAGGCATAGAGAAAGCAGCAGACCCCCCCAATCAACAGCGGCAGCGACTGAGACGCCTACAGAGACGCTGAGAGAGGGTGCGACGCCGACTGAGACGCCGACTGAGGCAGATACGGGTAGATATAGGCATAGAGAATGGAACAGACCCCCGCAATCGATAGCGGTACCAACTGAGAGGCCTACAGAGACGCTGACAGAGACTACGACGCCGACTGAGACGCCGACTGAGACGCCGACTGAGGCAGATAGGGGTAGATATAGGCATAGAGAAGGCAGCAGACCCCCAATCGACAGCGGCAGCCAATGAGACGCCTACAGAGACGCTGACAGAGACTTCGACGCCGACTGAGACGCCGACTGAGGCAAATAGGGGTAGATATAGGCACAGAGAAGGCAGCAGACCCCCCAATCGACAGCGGCAGCGACTGAGAGGCCTACAGAGACGCTAACAGAGACTACGACGACGACTGAGACGCTGACTGAGGCAGAGAGGGGCAGATATAGGCATAGAGAAGGCACCAGACCCCCCAATCGACAGCGGCAACTACTAAGACGCCTACAGAGACGCTGACAGAGGCTGCGACGCCGACTGAGACGTCGACTGAGGTAGATAGGGGTAGATATAGGCATAGAGACGGCAGCAGACCCCCAATCGACGGCGGCAACGACTGAGACGCCTACAGAGACGCTGACAGAGGCTGCGACGCTGACTGAGACGCCGACTGAGGCAGATAGGGGTAGATATAGGCATAGAGAAGGCAGCAGACCCCCAATCGACAGCGGCAGCGACTGAGACGCCTACAGAGACGCTGACAGAGGCTGCGACGCTGACTAAGACGCCAACTGGGGCACATACGGTTAGATATAGGCATAGAGAAGCCAGCAGACCCCCACTCGACAGCGGCAGCGACTGAGACGCCTACAGAGACGCTGACAGAGGCTGCGACGCCGACTGAGACGCCGACTGAGGCAGATAGGTGTAGATATAGGCATAGAGAAAGCAGCAGACCCCCCCCAATCAACAGCGGCAGCGACTGAGACGCCTACAGAGACGCTGAGAGAGGGTGCGACGACGACTGAGACGCCGACTGAGGCAGATACGGGTAGATATAGGCATAGAAAAGGCAGCAGACCCCCCAATCAACAGCGGCAGCGACTGAGACGCTGATAGCGACAGAGATGATGACAGAGGCTGCGACGGTGACTGAGGCAGATAGGGGTAGATATAGGCATAGAGAATGCAACAGACCCCCAATCGACAGCGGCAGAGACTGAGTCGCCTATAGAGATGCTAACAGAGGCTGCGACGCCGACTGAGACGCCGACTGAGGAAGATAGGGGTAGATATAGGCATAGAGAAGGCAGCAGAACCCACAATCAACAGCGGCAGCAACTGAAATGCCTACAGATACGCTGACAGTGGCTGATGCGCCGACTAAGACGCCGACTGAGGCAGATAGGGGTAGATATAGGCATAGAGAAGGCAACAGACCCCCCAATCGACAGCGACTGAGACGCCTACAGAGACGCTGACAGAGGCTGCGACGCTGACTGAGACGCCGACTGAGGCAGATAGGGGTAGATATAGGCATAGAGAAGGCAGCAGACGTCCCCCAATCAACAGCGGCAGCGACTGAGACGCCTACAGAGATGCTGACAGAGGCTGAGACGCCGACTAAGACCCCGACTGAGGCAGATAGGGGTAGATATAGGCATAGAAAAGGCATCAGACTCCCTAATCGACAGCGACAGCGACTGCGACGCCGACTTTGGCAGAGAGGGGTAGATATAGGCATAGAGAAGGCAGCAGACCCCCCAATCGACAGCGGAAGCGACTAAGACGCCTACAGAGACGCTGATAGAGGCTGCGACGCCTACTGAGACGCCGACTGAGGCAGATAGGGGTAGATATAGGCATAGAGAAGGCAGCAGAGCCCCCAATCGACAGCGGAAGCGACTAAGACGCCTATAGAGACGCTGACAGAGGCTGCGACGCCGACTGAGACGTCGACTGAGGTAGATAGGGGCAGATATAGGCATAGAGAAGGCAGCAGACCCCCCCATCGACAGCAGCAACAACTGAGACGCCTACAGAGGCTGCGACGCCCACTGAGACGCCGACTGATGCAGATAGGGGTAGATATAGGCATAGAGAAGGCTGCAGATCCCCCCCAATCGATAGCGGAAGCGACTGAGACGCCTACAGAGACGCTGACAGTGGCTGCGACGCCGATTGAGACGCCGACTGAGGCAGATAGGGGTAGATATAGGCATAGAGATGGCAGCAGACTCCCCAATCGACAGCGGCAGCGACTGAGACGCTGACAGCGACAGAGACGCTGACAGAGGCTGCGACGGCGACTGAGGCAGATAGGGGTAGATATAGGCAGCAGACGCAGCAGACCCCCCAAACGACAGCGGCAACGACTGAGACGCCTACAGAGACGGTAACAGAGGCTGCGACGCCAACTGAGACGCCGACTGAGACGCCGACTGAGACAGAGAGGGGTAGATATTGGCATAGAGAAGGCAGCAGACCCCCAATCGACAGCGGCAGCGACTGAGACGCCTACAGAGACGCTGAGAGAGGCTGCGACGCCGACTGAGATGCCGACTGACACAGATAGGGGTAGATATAGGCATAGAGAAGGCAGCAGATTCCCCAATCGACAGCGGCACCGACTGAGACGCATTCAGAAACGCTGACAGAGGTTGCGACGCCGACTGAGACGCCGACTGAGACAGATAAGGGTAGATATAGGCTTAGAGAAGGCAGCAGACCCCCAATCGACAGCGGCAGCGACTGAGACACCTACAAAGAAGCTGGCAGAGGCAGCGAAGCCGACTGTGACGCCGACCGAGGCAGGTAGGGGTAGATATAGGCATAGAGAAGACAGCAGACCCACCAATCGACATCGGCAACAACTAAGACGCCTACAGAGACATTGACAGAGGCTGCGACGCCGACTGAGGCAGATAGGGGTAGATATTGACATAGAGAAGGCAGCAGACCCCCCAATCGACAACGGAAGCGACTAAGACGCCTACAGAGACGCTGATAGAGGCTGCGACGCCTACTGAGACGCCGACTGAGGCAGATAGGGGTAGATATAGCCATTGAGAAGGCAGCAGACCCCCCAATCGACAGCGGAAGCGACTAAGACGCCTATAGAGACGCTGACAGAGGCTGCGACGCCGACTGAGACGTCGACTGAGGCAGATAGGGGGAGATGTAGGCGTAGAGAAAGTAGCAGACCCCCCAATCAACAGCAGCAACGACTGAGACGCCGACTGAGACGCCGACTGAGGCAGAGAGGGGTAGATATAGGCATAGAGAAGGCACCAGACCCCCTAATCGACAGTGGCAACGACTAAGACGCCTACAGAGATGCTGACAGAGGCTGCGACGCCGACTGAGACGTCGACTGAGGTAGATAGGGGTAGATATAGGCATAGAGAAGGCAGCAGACTCCCAATCGACAGCGGCAGCGACTGAGACGCTCACAGCAACAGAGACGCTGACAGAGGCTGCGACGCCGACTGAGGCAGACAGGGATAGATATAGGCATAGAGAAGGCAACAGACCCCCCAATCGACAGCGGCAAAGACTGAGACGCCAACGGAGATGCTAACAGAGGCTGCGACGCCGACTGAAACGCCGACTGAGGCGGACAGGGGTAGATATAGGCATAGAGAAGGCACCAGACCCCCCAATCGACAGCGGCAGAGACTGAGACGCCTACAGAGACGCTGACAGAGGCTGCGACGCCGACTGAGACGCCGACTGAGACGCCGACTGAGACGCCGACTGAGGCAGATAGGGGTAGAAATAGGCATAGAGAATGGAACACACCCCCGCAATCGATAGCGGTACCAACTGAGAGGCCTACAGAGACGCTGACAGAGACTACGACGCCGACTGAGACGCCGACTGAGACGCCGACTGAGACGCCGACTGAGGCAGAAAGGGGTAGATATAGGCATAGAGAAGGCAGCAGAACCCACAATCAACAGCGGCATCTACTGAAATGCCTACAGGGGCGCTGACAGGGGCTGCGACGCCGACTGAGACGCCGACTGAGGCAGATAGGGGTAGATATAGGCATAGAGAATGCAACAGACCCCCCAATCGACAGCGGCAGCGACTGAGACGCCTAAAGAGACGCTGACAGAGGCTGCGACGCCGACTGAGACGCCGACTGAGACGCCGACTGAGACGCCGACTGAGACGCCGACTGAGACGCCGACTGAGGCAGATAGGGGTAGAAATAGGCATAGAGAATGGAACACACCCCCGCAATCGATAGCGGTACCAACTGAGAGGCCTACAGAGACGCTGACAGAGACTACGACGCCGACTGAGACGCCGACTGAGACGCCGACTGAGACGCCGACTGAGGCAGAAAGGGGTAGATATAGGCATAGAGAAGGCAGCAGACCCCCAATCGACAGCGTCAGCGACTGAGACGCCTACAGAGACGCTGACAGAGACTTCGACGCCGACTGAGACGCCGACTGAGACGCCGACTGAGGCAAATAGGGGTAGATATAGGCACAGAGAAGGCAGCAGACCCCCCAATCGACAGCGGCAGCGACTGAGAGGCCTACAGAGACGCTGACAGAGACTACGACGACGACTGAGACGCTGACTGAGACGCCGACTGAGGCAGACAGGGGTAGATATAGGCATAGAGAAGGCAACAGTCCCCCCAATCGACAGCGGCAAAGACTGAGACGCCAACGGAGATGCTAACAGAGGCTGCGACGCCGACTGAAACGCCGACTGAGGCGGACAGGGGTAGATATAGGCATAGAGAAGGCACCAGACCCCCCAATCGACAGCGGCAGCGACTGAGAGGCCTACAGAGACGCTGACAGAGACTACGACGACGACTGAGACGCCGACTGAGACGCCGACTGAGGCAAATAGGGGTAGATATAGGCACAGAGAAGGCAACAGACCCCCCAATCGACAGCGGCAAAGACTGAGACGCCAACGGAGATGCTAACAGAGGCTGCGACGCCGACTGAGGCGGACAGGGGTAGATATAGGCATAGAGAAGGCACCAGACCCCCCAATCGACAGCGGCAGAAACTGGGACGCCTACAGAGACGCTGACAGAGGCTGCGACGCCGACTGAGACGCTGACTGAGGCAGATAGGGGTAGATATAGGCATAGAGAAGGCAGCAGAACCCACAATCAACAGCGGCAGCTACTGAAATGCCTACAGGGACGCTGACAGGGGCTGCGACGCCGACTGAGACGCCGACTGAGGCAGATAGGGGTAGATATAGGCATAGAGAATGCAACAGACCCCCCAATCGACAGCGGCAGCGACTGAGACGCCTACAGAGACGCTGACAGAGGCTGCGACGCCGACTGAGACGCCGACTGAGACGCCGACTGAGACGCCGACTGAGGCAGATAGGGGTAGAAATAGGCATAGAGAATGGAACACACCCCCGCAATCGATAGCGGTACCAACTGAGAGGCCTACAGAGACGCTGACAGAGACTACGACGCCGACTGAGACGCCGACTGAGACGCCGACTGAGACGCCGACTGAGGCAGAAAGGGGTAGATATAGGCATAGAGAAGGCAGCAGACCCCCAATCGACAGCGGCAGCGACTGAGACGCCTACAGAGACGCTGACAGAGACTTCGACGCCGACTGAGACGCCGACTGAGACGCCGACTGAGGCAAATAGGGGTAGATATAGGCACAGAGAAGGCAGCAGACCCCCCAATCGACAGCGGCAGCGACTGAGAGGCCTACAGAGACGCTGACAGAGACTACGACGACGACTGAGACGCTGACTGAGGCAGAGAGGGGTAGATATAGGCATAGAGAAGGCACCAGACCCCCCAATCGACAGCGGCAACTAATAAGACGCCTACAGAGACGCTGACAGAGGCTGCGACGCCGACTGAGACGTCGACTGAGGCAGATAGGGGTAGATATAGGCATAGAGACGGCAGCAGACCCCCAATCGACGGCGGCAACGACTGAGACGCCTACAGAGACGCTGACAGAGGCTGCGACGCTGACTAAGACGCCAACTGGGGCACATAGGGGTAGATATAGGCATAGAGAAGCCAGCAGACCCCCACTCGACAGCGGCAGCAACTGAGACGCCTACAGAGACGCTGACAGAGGCTGCGATGCCGACTGAGGCAGATAGGGTTAGATGTAGACATAGAGAAGGCTGCAGATCCCCCCAATCGATAGCGGAAGCGACTGAGACGCCTACAGAGACGCTGACAGTGGCTGCGACGCCGACTGAGACGCCGACTGAGGCAGATAGGGGTAGATATAGGCATAGAGAAGGCAGCAGACTCCCCAATCGACAGCGGCAGCGACTGAGACGCTGACAGCGGCAGAGACGCTGACAGAGGCTGCGACGGCGACTGAGGCAGATAGGGGTAGATATAGGCATAGAGAACGCAGCAGACCCCCCAAACGACAGCGGCAGCGACTGAGACGCCTACAGAGACGGTAACAGAGGCTGCGACGCCAACTGAGACGCCGACTGAGATGTCGACTGAGACAGAGAGGGGTAGATATTGGCATAGAGAAGGCAACAGACCCCCCAATCGACAGCGGCAGCGACTGAGACGCTGACAGCGACAGAGACGCTCACTGGGGCAGATAGGGATAGATAGAGGCATAGAGAAGGCAGCAGACCCCCCCAATCGACAGCTGCAGCGACTGAGACGCCTACAGAGACGCTGACACAGGCTGCGACGCCGACTGAGACGCCGACTGAGACGCCGACTGAGACGCCGACTGAGGCAGAAAGGGGTAGATATAGGCACAGAGAAGGCAGCAGACCCCCAATCGACAGCGGCAGCGACTGAGACGCCTACAGAGACGCTGACAGAGACTTCGACGCCGACTGAGACGCCGACTGAGGCAAATAGGGGTAGATATATTCACAGAGAAGGCAGCAGACCCCCCAATCGACAGCGGCAGCGACTGAGAGGCCTACAGAGACGCTGACAGAGACTACGACGACGACTGAGACGCTGACTGAGGCAGAGAGGGGTAGATATAGGCATAGAGAAGGCACCAGACCCCCCAATCGACAGCGGCAACTACTAAGACGCCTACAGAGACGCTGACAGAGGCTGCGACGCCGACTGAGACGCCGACTGAGGCAGATAGGGGTAGATATAGGCATAGAGAAGGCTGCAGATCCCCCCACTCGACAGCGGCAGCGACTGAGACGCCTACAGAGACGCTGAGAGAGGCTGCGACGCCGACTGAGATGCCGACTGACACAGATAGGGGTAGATATAGGCATAGAGAAGGCTGCAGATCCCCCCACTCGACAGCGGCAGCGACTGAGACGCTGACAGCGACAGAGACGCTGACAGAGGCTGCGACGGCGACTGAGGCAGATAGGGGTAGATATAGGCATAGAGAACGCAGCAGACCCCCCAAACGACAGCGGCAGCGACTGAGACGCCTACAGAGACGGTAACAGAGACTGCGACGCCAACTGAGACGCCGACTGAGATGCCGACTGAGACAAAGAGGGGTAGATATTGGCATAGAGAAGCCAGCAGACCCCCCAATCGACAGCGGCAGCGACTGAGACGCCTACAGAGACGCTGAGAGAGGCTGCGACGCCGACAGAGATGCCGACTGACACAGATAGGGGTAGATATAGGCATAGAGAAGGCTGCAGATCCCCCCACTCGACAGCGGCAGCGACTGAGACGCCTACAGAGACGCTGACAGAGGCTGCGACGCTGACTGATACGCCGACTGAGATGTCGACTGAGACAGAGAGGGGTAGATATTGGCATAGAGAAGGCAGCAGACCCCCCAATCGACAGCAGCAGCGACTGAGACGCCTACAGAGACGCTGAGAGAGGTTGCGACGCCGACTGAGATGCCGACTGACACAGATAGGGGTAGATATAGGCATAGAGAAGGCAGCAGATTCCCCAATCGACAGCGGCACCGACTGAGACGCATTCAGAAACGCTGACAGAGGCTGCGACGCCGACTGAGACGCCGACTGGGGCAGATAGGGATAGATAGAGGCATAGAGAAGGCAGCAGACCCCCCAATCGACAGCGGCAGCGACTGAGACGCCTACAGAGACGCTGACACAGGCTGCGACGCCGACTGAGACGCCGACTGAGACGCCGACTGAGGCAAATAGGGGTAGATATATTCACAGAGAAGGCAGCAGACCCCCCAATCGACAGCGGCAGCGACTGAGAGGCCTACAGAGACGCTGACAGAGACTACGACGACGACTGAGACGCTGACTGAGGCAGAGAGGAGTAGATATAGGCATAGAGAAGGCACCAGACCCCCCAATCGACAGCGGCAACTACTAAGACGCCTACAGAGACGCTGACAGAGGCTGCGACGCCGACTGAGACGCCGACTGAGGCAGATAGGGGTAGATATAGGCATAGAGAAGGCAGCAGACTCCCCAATCGACAGCGGCAGCGACTGAGACGCTGACAGCGACAGAGACGCTGACAGAGGCTGCGACGGCGACTGAGGCAGATAGGGGTAGATATAGGCATAGAGAACGCAGCAGACCCCCCCAAACGACAGCGGCAGCGACTGAGACGCCTACAGAGACGGTAACAGAGGCTGCGACGCCAACTGAGACGCCGACTGAGATGCCGACTGAGACAGAGAGGGGTAGATATTGGCATAGAGAAGGCAGCAGACCCCCCAATCGACAGCGGCAGCGACTGAGACGCCTACAGAGACGCTGAGAGAGGCTGCGACGCCGACTGAGATGCCGACTGACACAGATAGGGGTAGATATAGGCATAGAGAAGGCAGCAGATTCCCCAATCGACAGCGGCACCGACTGAGACGCATTCAGAAACGCTGACAGAGGTTGCGACGCCGACTGAGACGCCGACTGAGGCAGATAAGGGTAGATATAGGCTTAGAGAAGGCAGCAGACCCCCCAATCGACAGCGGAAGCGACTAAGATGCCTATAGAGACGCTGACAGAGGCTGCGACGCCGACTGAGACGTCGACTGAGGCAGATAGGTGTAGATGTAGGCGTAGAGAAGGTAGCAGACCCCCAATCAACAGCAGCAACGACTGAGACGCCGACTGAGACGCCGACTGAGGCAGATAGGGGTAGATATAAGCATAGAGAAGGCAGCAGACCCCCCAACCGACAGCAGCAGCGACTGAGACGCCGACTGGGGCAGATAGGGGTAGATAGAGGCATAGAGAAGGCAGCAGACCCCCAATCAACAGCGGTAGCGACTGAGACGCCTACAGAGACGCTGACAGAGGCTGCGACGCCGACTGAGACGCCGACTGAGGCAGAGAGGGGTAGATATAGGCATAGAGAAGGCACCAGACCCCCCAATCGACAGTGGCAACGACTGAGACGCCTACAGAGACGCTGACAGAGGCTGCGACGCCGACTGAGACGTCGACTGAGGTAGATAGGGGCAGATATAGGCATAGAGAAGGCAGCAGACCCCCCAATCGACAGCTGCAACGACTGAGACGCCTACAGAGGCTGCGACGCCCACTGAGACGCCGACTGATGCAGATAGGGGTAGATATAGGCATAGAGAAGGCAGCACACCCCCCACTCGATAGCGGCAGCGACTGAGACGCTTGCAGAGACGCTGACAGAGGCTGCGACGCCTACTGAGACGCCGACTGAGGCAGATAGGGGTAGATATAGGCATAGAGAAGGCAGCAGACCCCCCAATCGACAGCGGCTGAGACTGAGACGCGTACAGAGACGCTGACAGAGGCTGCGCGCCTACTGAGATGCCGACTGAGGCAGATAGGGGTAGATATAGGCATAGAGAAGGCAGCAGACCCCCCAAACGACAGCGGCAACGACTGAGACGCCTACAGAGACGTTGACAGAGGCTGCGACGCCGACTGAGACGCCGACTGAGGCAGAGAGGGGTAGATATTGGCATAGAGAAGGCAGCAGACCCCCCAATCGACAGCGGCAGCGCCTGAGACGCCTACAGAGACGCTGAGAGAGGCTGCGACGCCGACTGAGATGCCGACTGACACAGATAGGGGTAGATATTGGCATAGAGAAGGCAGCAGATTCCCCAATCGACAGCGGCACATACTGAGACGCATTCAGAAACGCTGACAGAGGTTGCGACGCCGACTGAGACTCCGACTGAGGCAGATAGGGGTAGATATAGGCTTAGAGAAGGCAGCAGACCCCCCAATCGACAGCGGCAGCGACTGAGACACCTACAAAGAAGCTGGCAGAGGCAGCGAAGCCGACTGAGGCAGATATGGGTAGATATAGGCATAGAGAAGGCAGCAGACTCCCCAATCGACAGCGGCAGCGACTGAGACGCTGACAGAGGCTGCGTCGGCGACTGAGGCAGATAGGGGTAGATATAGGCATAGACAAGGCAGCAGACCCCCCAAACGACAGCGGCAACGACTGAGACGCCTACAGAGACGCTAACAGAGGTTGCGACGCCGACTGAGACGCCGACTGAGACGCCGACCGAGGCAGGTAGGGGTAGATATATGCATAGAGACGGCAGCAGACCCCCCAATCGACAGCGGCAGCGACTGAGACACCTACAAAGAAGCTGGCAGAGGCAGCGAAGCCGACTGTGACGCCGACCGAGGCAGGTAGGGGTAGATATAGGCATAGAGAAGGCAGCAGACCGACCAATCGACATCGGCAACAACTGAGACGCCTACAGAGACATTGACAGAGGCGCTGACAGAGGCTGAGAAGCCGACTGTGACGCTTACTGAGGCAGGTAGGGGTAGAGATAGGCATAGAGAAAGCAGCAGACCCCCCAATCAACAGCGGCAACGACTGAGACGCCGACTGAGGCAGATAGGGGTAGATATAGGCATAGAGAAGGCAGCAGACCCCCGCAATCGACAGCGGCAGCGACTGAGACGCCTACAGAGACGCTGACAGAGGCTGCGATGCCGACTGAGACGCCGACTGGGGCAGATAGGGATAGATAGAGGCATAGAGAAGGCAGCAGACCCCCCAATCGACAGCGGCAGCGACTGAGACGCCTACAGAGACGCTGACACAGGCTGCGACGCCGACTGAGACGCCGATTGAGACGCCGACTGAGGCAGAGAGGGGTAGATATAGGCATAGAGAAGGCAGCAGATCCCCCAATCGACAGCAGCAACGACTGAGACGCCTACAGAGGCTGTGACGCCGACTGATGCAGATAGGGGTAGATATAGGCATAGAGAAGGCTGCAGATCCCCCCACTCGACAGCGGCAGCGACTGAGACGCCTACAGAGACGCTGACAGAGGCTGCGACGCTGACTGATACGCCGACTGAGGCAGATAAGGGTAGATATAGGCTTAGAGAAGGCAGCAGACCCCCCAATCGACATCGGCACCGACTGAGACGCATTCAGAAACGCTGACAGAGGTTGCGACGCCGACTGAGACAGATAAGGGTAGATATAGGCTTAGAGAAGGCAGCAGACCCCCCAATCGACAGCGGCAGCGACTGAGATACCTACAAAGAAGCTGGCAGAGGCAGCGAAGCCGACTGTGGCGCCGACCGAGGCAGGTAGGGGTAGATATAGGCATAGAGAAGGCAGCAGACCGACCAATCGACATCGGCAACAACTGAGACACCTATAGAGACATTGACAGAGGCTGCGACGCCGACTGAGGCAGATAGGGGTAGATATTGACATAGAGAAGGCAGCAGACCCCCCAATCGACAACGGCAACAACTGAGATGCCTACAAAGACGCTGACAGAGGCTGCGACGCCGACTGAGATGCCGACTGAGGCAGGTAGGGGGAGATATACAAATAGAGAAGGCAGCAGACCCCCCCAATCGACAGGGGCAGCGACTAAGATGCCTACAGAGGCTACGACGCCCACTGAGACGCCGACTGATGCAGATAGGGGTAGATATAGGCATAGAGAAGGTAGCAGACCCCCCAATCGACAGCGGCAGCGACTGAGACGCATTCAGAAACGCTGACAGAGGTTGCGACGCCGACTGAGACGCCGACTGAGGCAGATAAGGGTAGATATAGGCTTAGAGAAGGCAGCAGACCCCCAATCGACAGCGGCAGCGACTGAGACACCTACAAAGAAGCTGGCAGAGGCTGCGAAGCCGACTGTGACGCCGACCGAGGCAGGTAGGGGTAGATATAGGCATAGAGAAGGCAGCAGACCCACCAATCGACATCGGCAACAACTGAGACGCCTACAGAGACATTGACAGAGGCTGCGACGCCGACTGAGGCAGATAGGGGTAGATACACATAGAGAAGGCAGCAGACCCCCCAATCGACAGCGGCAGCGACTGAGACGCCTACAGAGACGCTGAGAGAGGCTGCGACGCCGACTGAGATGCCGACTGACACAGATAGGGGTAGATATAGGCATAGAGAAGGCTGCAGATCCCCCCACTCGACAGCGGCAGCGACTGAGACGCCTACAGAGACGCTGACAGAGGCTGCGACGCTGACTGAGACGCCGACTGAGATGCCGACTGAGGCAGAGAGGGGTAGATATAGGCATAGAGAAGGCAGCAGACCCCCCAATCGACAGCAGCAACGACTGAGACGCCTACAGAGGCTGCGACGCCCACTGAGACGCCGACTGATGCAGATAGGGGTAGATATAGGCATAGAGAAGGCAGCAGACCCCCCACTCGATAGCGGCAGCGACTGAGACGCTTGCAGAGACGCTGACAGAGGCTGCGACGCCTACTGAGACGCCGACTGAGGCAGATAGGGGTGATATAGGCATAGAGAAGGCAGCAGACCCCCCAATCGACAGCGGCTGAGACTGAGACGCCTACAGAGACGCTGACAGAGGCTGCGCGCCTACTGAGACGCCGACTGAGGCAGATAGGGGTAGATATAGGCATAGACAAGGCAGCAGACCCCCCAAACGACAGCGGCAACGACTGAGACGCCTACAGAGACGCTAACAGAGGCTGCGACGCCGACTGAGACGCCGACTGAGACGCCGACTGAGACGCCGACTGAGGCAGAGAGGGGTAGATATTGGCATAGAGAAGGCAGCACACCCCCCACTCGACAGCGGCAGCGCCTGAGACGCCTACAGAGACGCTGAGAGAGGCTGCGACGCCGACTGAGATGCCGACTGACACAGATAGGGGTAGATATAGGCATAGAGAAGGCATTAGATTCCCCAATCGACAGCGGCACATACTGAGACGCATTCAGAAACGCTGACAGAGGTTGCGACGCCGACTGAGACGCCGACTGAGGCAGATAGGGGTAGATATAGGCTTAGAGAAGGCAGCAGACCCCCAAATCGACAGCGGCAGCGACTGAGACACCTACAAAGAAGCTGGCAGAGGCAGCGAAGCCGACTGTGACGCCGACCGAGGCAGGTAGGGGTAGATATAGGCATAGAGAAGGCAGCAGACCGACCAATCGACATCGGCAACAACTGAGACGCCTACAGAGACATTGACAGAGGCGCTGACAGAGGCTGAGAAGCCGACTGTGACGCCGACTGAGGCAGGTAGGGGTAGAGATAGGCATAGAGAAAGCAGCAGACCCCCCCAATCGACATCGGCACCGACTGCGACGCATTCAGAAACGCTAACAGAGGTTGCGACGCCGACTGAGACAGATAAGGGTAGATATAGGCTTAGAGAAGGCAGCAGACCCCCCAATCGACAGCGGCAGCGACTGAGATACCTACAAAGAAGCTGGCAGAGGCAGCGAAGCCGACTGTGACGCCGACCGAGGCAGGTAGGGGTAGATATAGGCATAGAGAAGGCAGCAGACCGACCAATCGACATCGGCAACAACTGAGACACCTATAGAGACATTGACAGAGGCTGCGACGCCGACTGAGGCAGATAGGGGTAGATATTGACATAGAGAAGGCAGCAGACCCCCCAATCGACAACGGCAACAACTGAGATGCCTACAAAGACGCTGACAGAGGCTGCGACGCCGACTGAGATGCCGACTGAGGCAGGTAGGGGTAGATATACAAATAGAGAAGGCAGCAGACCCCCCCAATCGACAGGGGCAGCGACTAAGATGCCTACAGAGGCTGCGACGCCCACTGAGACGCCGACTGATGCAGATAGGGGTAGATATAGGCATAGAGAAGGTAGCAGACCCCCACTCGACAGCGGCAGCGACTGAGACGCCTACAGAGACGCTGACAGAGGCTGCGACGCCTACTGAGACGCCGACTGAGGCAGATAGGGGTAGATATAGGCATAGAGAAGGCAGCAGAACCCCCCCATCGACAGCGGCTGAGACTGAGACGCCTACAGAGACGCCAACAGAATCTGCGCGCCTACTGAGACGCCGACTGAGGCAGATAGGGGTAGATATAGGCATAGAGAAGGCAGCATACCCAACCAATCAACAGCGGCATCGACTGAGACGCTGACAGCGACAGAGACGCTGACAGAGGCTGCGACGGCGACTGAGGCAGATAGGGGTAGATATAGGCATAGACAAGGCAGCAGACCCCCCAAACGACAGCGGCAACGACTGAGACGCCTACAGACACGCTAACAGAGGCTGCGACGCCGACTGAGACGCCGACTGAGGCAGAGAGGGGTAGATATAGGCATAGAGAAGGCAGCAGACCCCACAATCTACAGCGGCAGCTACTGAGACGCCGACTGAGGCAGATAGGGGTAGATAGAGGCATAGAGAAGGCAGCAGACCAACAATCAACAGCGGCAGCGACTGAGACGCCGACTGAGGCAGAGAGGGGTATATATAGGCATAGAGAAGGCACCAGACCCCCAATCGACAGTGGCAACGACTAAGACGCCTACAGAGACGCTGACAGAGGCTGCGACGCCGACTGAGACGTTGACTGAGGTAGATAGGGGCAGATATAGGCATAGAGAAGGCAGCAGACCCCCCAATCGACAGCAGCAACGACTGAGACGCCTACAGAGGCTGCGACGCCCACTGAGACGCCGACTGATGCAGATAGGGGTAGATATAGGCATAGAGAAGGCAGCAGACCCCCCACTCGACAGCGGCAGCGACTGAGACGCCTACAGAGAGGCTGACAGAGGCTGCGCGCCTACTGAGACGCCGACTGAGGCAGATAGGGGTAGATATAGGCATAGAGATGGCAGCATACCCAACCAATCAACAGCGGCATCGACTGAGATGCCTACAGAGACGCTGACAGAGACTGCGACACCGCCTGAGGCATATAGGGTTAGATGTAGGCATAGAGAAGGCTGCAGATCCCCCCAATCGATAGCGGAAGCGACTGAGACGCCTACAGAGACGCTGACAGTGGCTGCGGCGCCGACTGAGACGCCGACTGAGGCAGATAGGGGTAGATATAGGCATAGAGAAGGCAGCAGACTCCCCAATCGACAGCGGCACCGACTGAGACACTGACAGTGGCAAAGACGCTGACCGAGACGCTGACAGAGGCTGCGACGTCGACTGATGTAGATAGGGGTAGATATAGGCATAGAGAAGGCAGCAGACTCCCCAATCGACAGCGGCAGCGACTGAGACGCTGACAGCGACAGAGACGCTGACAGAGGCTTTGACGGCGGCTGAGGCAGATAGGGGTAGATATAGGCATGGACAAGGCAGCAGACCCCCCAAACGACAGCGGCAACAACTGAGACGCCTACAGAGACGCTAACAGAGGCTGCGACGCCGACTGAGACGCCGACTGAGACGCCAACTGAGACGCCGACTGAGGCAGAGAGGGGTAGATATTGGCATAGAGAAGGCAGCAGACCCCCCAATCGACAGCGGCAGCGACTGAGACACCTACAAAGAACCTGGCAGAGGCAGCGAAGCCGACTGTGACGCCGACCGAGGCAGGTAGGGGTAGATATAGGCATAGAGAAGGCAGCAGACCCCCCAATCGACAACGGCAAAAACTGAGATGCCTACAAAGACGCTGACAGAGGCTGCGACGCCGATTGAGATGCCGACTGAGGCAGGTAGGGGTAGATATACGCATAGAGAAGATAGCAGACCCCCCAATCGACAGGGGCAGCGTCTGAGATGCCTACAGAGACGCTGACAGGAGGCTGCGACGCCGACTGAGACGCCGACTGAGGCAGATAGGGGTAGATATAGGCATAGAGAAGGCAGCAGACCCCCCAATCGACAGCGGCACCAACTGAGACGCCTACAGAGACGCTGACAGAGGCTGCGACGCCGACTGAGACGCCGACTGGGGCAGATTGGGATAGATAGAGGCATAGAGAAGGCAGCAGACCCCCCAATCGACAGCGGCAGCGACTGAGACGCCTACAGAGACGCTGACACAGGCTGCGACGCCGACTGAGACGCCGACTTAGACGCCGACTGAGGCAGAGAGGGGTAGATATAGGCACAGAGAAGGCTGCAGATCCTCCCACTCGACAGCGGCAGCGACTGAGACGCCTACAGAGACGCTGACAGAGGCTGCGACGCTGACTGAGACGCCGACTGAGGAAGATAGGAGTAGATATAGGCATAGAGAAGGCAGCAGACACCCCCAAATGACCACGGCAGCGATGGAGACGCCTACAGAGACGCTGACAGAGGCTGCGACGCCTACTGAGACGCCGACTGAGGCAGATAGGGGTAGATATAGGCATAGAGAAGGCAGCATACCCAACCAATACACAGCGGCATCGACTGAGACGCCTACAGAGACGCTGACAGAGGCTGCGACACCGACTGAAGCAGATAGGGGTAGATATAGGCATAGAGAAGGCAGCAGACCGCCCAATCGACAGTGGCAGCGGCTGAGATGCCTTCAGAGACGCTAACAGAGGCTGCGACGCCTACTGAGACGCCGACTGAGGCATATAGGGATAGATATAGGCATTGAGAAGGCAGCAGACCCCCCAATCGACAGCGCCAACAACTGAGACGCTTACAGAGACGCTGACAGAGGCTGCGACGCTGACTAAGACGCCAACTGGGGCAGATAGGGGTAGATAGAGGCATAGAGAAGGCAGCAGACCCCCCAATCAACAGCGTCAGCGACTGAGACGCCTACAGAGACGCTGACAGAGCCTGCGACGCCGACTGAGACGCCGACTGAGGCAGATAGGGGTAGATATAGGCATAGAGAAAGCATCAGACCAACAATGGACAGCGGCAGCGACAGAGACGCTGACACAGGCTGCGACGCCGACTGAGACGCCGACTGAGGCAGAGAGGGTAGATATAGGCATAGAGAGGCAGCAGCCCCCCAATCGACAGCGGCAATGACTGAGACGCCAACAGAGATGCTGACAGAGGCTGCGACGCCGACTGAGACGCCGACTGAGGCAGATAGGGGTAGATATAGGCATAGAGAAGGCAGCAGACTCCCCAAACGACAGCGGCAGCGACTGAGACGCGGACAGCGACAGAGACAGAGACGCTGACAGAGGCTGCGACGCCGACTGAGGCAGACAGGGGTATATATAGGCATAGAGAAGGCAACAGACCCCCCAATCGACAGCGGCAAAGACTGAGACGCCAACAGAGATGCTAACACAGGCTGCGACGACGACTGAGACGCCGACGGAGGCAGATATTGAAAGATATAGGCATAGAGAAGGCAGCAGACTCCCCAATCGACAGCGGCAGCGGCTGAGATGCCTTCAGAGACGCTAACAGTGGCTGCGACGCCTACTGAGACGCCGACTGAGGCAGATAGGGGTAGATATAAGCATTGAGAAGGCAGTAGACCCCCCAATCGACAGCGGCAATGACTGAGACGCCAACAGAGATGCTGACAGAGGCTGCGACGCCGACTGAGACGCCGACTGACGCAGACAGGGGTAGATATAGGCATAGAGAAGGCAACAGACCCCCCAATCGACAGCGGCAGCGACTGAGACGCCTACAGAGACGCTAAAAGAGGCTGCGACAGCGACTGAGACGCCGACTGAGGCAGATAGGGCTAGATATAGGCACAGAAAAGGCAGCAGACCCCCCAATCGACAGCGGCAGCGACTGAGACGCCTACAGAGACGCTGACAAAGGCTGCAACGCCGATTGAGACGCCGACTGAGGCAGATAGGGGTAGATATTAGCATAGAGAATGTAACAGACCCCCAATCGACAGCGGCAGAGACTGAGACGCCTACAGAGACGCTAAAAGAGGCTGCGACGCCGACTGAGACGCTGACTGAGCAGATAGAGGTAGATATAGGCATAGAGAAGGCAGCAGAACCCACAATCAACAGCGGCAGCTACTGAAATGCCTACAGGGGCGCTGACAAAGGCTGCGACGCCGACTGAGATGCCGACTGAGATGCCGACTGAGACGCCGACTGAGACGCCGACTGAGGCAGATAGGGGTAGATGTAGGCATAGAGAATGCAACAGACCCCCGCAATCGATAGCGGTACCAGCTGAGAGGCCTACAGAGACGCTGACAGAGACTACGACGCCGACTGAGACGCCGACTGAGGCAGAGAGGGGTAGATATAGGCATAGAGAAGGCACCAGACCCCCCAATTGACAGCGGAAGCAACTGGGACGCTTACAGAAACGCTGACAGAGGCTGCGACGCTTACTGAGACGCCGACTGAGGCAGATAGGGGTAGATATAGGCATAGAGAAGGCAGCAGACCCCCCAATCGACAGCGGCAACGACTGAGACGCCAACAGAGATGCTGACAGAGGCTGCGACGCCGACTGAGACGCCGACTGAGGCAGATAGGGGTAGATATAGGCATAGAGAAGGCAGCAGACTCCCCAATCGACAGCGGCAGCGACTGAGACGCTGACAGCGACAGAGACGCTGACAGAGGCTGCGACGCCGACTGAGGCAGATAGGGGTAGATATAGGCATAGAGAAGGCCGCAGACCCCCCAATCGACAGCGGCAAAGACTGAGACGCCAACAGAGACGCTAACAGAGGCTGCGACGCCGACTGAGACGCCGACTGAGGCAGATAGGGGAAGATATAGGCATTGAGAAGGCAGCAGACTCCCCAATCGACAGCGGCAGCGACTGAGACGCTGACAGAAGCTGCGACGCCGACTGAGACAGACAGGGGTAGACATAGGCATAGAGAAGGCAACAGACCCCCAATTAGACAGCGGCAGCGACTGAGACGCATACAGAGACGCTAAAAGAGGCTGCGACAGCGACTGAGACGCCGACTGAGGCAGATAGGGTTAGATATAGGCACAGAAAAGGCAGCAGACCCCCCAATCGACAGCGGCAGCGACTGAGACGCCTACAGAGACGCTGACAAAGGCTGCAACGCCGATTGAGACGCCGACTGAGGCAGATAGGGGTAGATATTGGCATAGAGAATGCAACAGACCCCAATCAACAGCGGCAGCAACTGAAATGCCTACAGGGGCGCTGACAGAGGCTGCGACGCCGACTGAGACGCCGACTGAGGCAAATAGGGGTAGATATAGGCATAGAGAATGCAACAGACCCCCAATCGACAGCAGTACCAACTGAGAGGCCTACAGAGACGCTGACAGAGACTACGACGCCGACTGAGACGCCGACTGAGACGCCGACTGAGGCAGAGAGGGGTAGATATAGGCATAGAGAAGGCACCAGACCCCCCAATCGACAGCGACAACGACTGAGACGCCTACAGAGACTCTGACATAGGCTGCGACGCCGACTCAGACGTCGACTGAGGCAGATAGGGTTAGATATAGGCATAGAGAAAGCAGCAGACCCCCCAATCGACAGCGGAAGCAACTGGGACGCTTACAGAAACGCTGACAGAGGCTGCGACACCTACTGAGACGCCGACTGAGGCAGATAGGGGTAGATATAGGCATAGAGAAGGCAGCATACCCAACCAATCAACAGCGGCATCGACTGAGATGCCTACAGAGACGCTGACAGAGGCTGCGACACCGACTGAGCCAGATAGGGGTAGATATAGGCATAGAGAAGGCAGCAGACCCCCCAATCGACAGCGGCAGCAGCTGAGATGCCTTCAGAGACGCTAACAGAGGTTGCGACGTCTACTGAGACGCCGACTGAGGCAGATAGGGGTAGATATAGGCATTGAGAAGGCAGCAGACCCCCCAATCGACAGCGGCAACGATTGAGACGCCAAGAGAGATGCTGACAGAGGCTGCGACGCCGACTGAGACGCTGATTGAGGCAGATAGGGGTAGATATAGGCATAGAGCAGGCAGCAGACTCCCCAATCGACAGCGGCAGCGAATGAGATGCTGACAGCGACAGAGACGCTGACAGAGGCTGCGACGCCGACTGAGGCAGATAGGGGTAGATATAGGCATAGAGAAGGCAGCACACCCCCCAATCGACAGCGGCAGCGACTGAGACGCCTACAGAGACGCTAACAGAGGCTGCGACGCCGACTGAGACGCCGACTGAGGCAGATAGGGGAAGATATAGGCATAGAGAAGGCAGCACACCCCCCAATCGACAGCGGCAGCGACTGAGACGCCTACAGAGACGCTGACAGAGGCTGCGACACCGACTGAGGCAGATAGGGGTAGATATAGGCATAGAGAAGGCAGCAGACCCCCCAATCGACAGCGGCAGCGGCTGAGATGCCTTCAGAGACGCTAACAGAGGTTGCGACGTCTACTGAGACGCCGACTGAGGCAGATAGGGGTAGATATAAGCATTGAGAAGGCAGCAGACCCCCTAATCGACAGCGGCAATGACTGAGACGCCTACAGAGATGCTGACAGAGGCTGCGACGCCGACTGAGACACCGACTGAGGCAGATAGGGGTAGATATAGGCATAGAGAAGGTAGCAGACTCCCCAATCGACAGCGGCAGCGACTGAGACGCTGACAGCGACAGAGACGCTGACAGAGGCTGCGACGGCGACTGAGGCAGACAGGGGTAGATATAGGCATAGAGAAGGCATTAGACCCCCCAATCGACAGCGGCAGCGACTGAGACGCCTACAGAGACGCTGGCAGAGGCTGCAACGCCGATTGAGACGCCGACTGAGGCAGATAGGGGTAGATATTGGCATAGAGAATGCAACAGACCCCAATCAACAGCGGCAGCAACTGAAATGCCTACAGGGGCGCTGACAGAGGCTGCGACGCCGACTGAGACGCCGACTGAGGCAAATAGGGGTAGATATAGGCATAGAGAATGCAACAGACCCCCAATCGACAGCGGTACCAACTGAGAGGCCTACAGAGACGCTGACAGGGACTACGACGCCGACTGAGATGCCGACTGAGACGCCGACTGAGGCAGAGAGGAGTAGATATAGGCATAGAGAAGGCACCAGACCCCCCCAAGCGACAGCGGCAACGACTGAGACGCCTACAGGGACTCTGACATAGGCTGCGACGCCGACTCAGACGTCGACTGAGGCAGATAGGGTTAGATATAGGCATAGAGAAAGCAGCAGACCCCCCAATCGACAGCGGAAGCAACTGGGACGCTTACAGAAACGCTGACAGAGGCTGCGACACCTACTGAGACGCCGACTGAGGCAGATAGGGGTAGATATAGGCATTGAGAAGGCAGCAGACCCCCCAATCGACAGCGGCAACGACTGAGACGCCAAGAGAGATGCTGACAGAGGCTGCGACGCCGACTGAGACGCTGATTGAGGCAGATAGGGGTAGATATAGGCATAGAGAAGGCAGCAGACTCCCCAATCGACAGCGGCAGCGACTGAGATGCTGACAGCGACAGAGACGCTGACAGAGGCTGCGACGCCGACTGAGGCAGACAGGGGTAGATATAGGCATAGAGAAGGCAACATACCCCCCAATCGACAGCGGCAGCGACTGAGACGCCTACAGAGACGCTAACAGAGGCTGCGACGCCGACTGAGACGCCGACTGAGGCAGATAGGGGAAGATATAGGCATAGAGAAGGCAGCACACCCCCCAATCGACAGCGGCAGCGACTGAGACGCCTACAGAGACGCTGACAGAGGCTGCGACACCGACTGAGGCAGATAGGGGTAGATATAGGCATAGAGAAGGCAGCAGACGCCCCAATCGACAGCGGCAGCGGCTGAGATGCCTTCAGAGACACTAACAGAGGTTGCGACGTCTACTGAGACGCCGACTGAGGCAGATAGGGGTAGATATAAGCATTGAGAAGGCAGCAGACCCCCTAATCGACAGCGGCAATGACTGAGACGCCTACAGAGATGCTGACAGAGGCTGCGACGCCGACTGAGACGCCGACTGAGGCAGATAGGGTAGATATAGGCATAGAGAAGGTAGCAGACTCCCCAATCGACAGCGGCAGCGACTGAGACGCTGACAGCGACAGAGACGCTGACAGAGGCTGCGACGCCGACTGAGGCAGACAGGGGTAGATATAGGCATAGAGAAGGCATTAGACCCCCCAATCGACAGCGGCAAAGACTGAGACGCCAACAGAGATGCCAGCAGAGGCTGCGACGCCGACTGAGACGCCGACTGAGGCAGATAGGGGAAGATATAGGCATAGAGAAGGCAGCAGACTCCCCAATCGACAGCGGCAGCGACTGAGACGCTGACAGAGGCTGCGACGCCGACTGAAGCAGACAGGGGTAGATATAGGCATAGAGAAGGCAACAGACCCCCCCAATCGACAGCGGCAGCGACAGAGACGCCGACTGAGACAAATAGGGGTAGATATAGGCATAGAGAATGCAACAGACCCCCCAGTCGACAGCGGCAGAGACTGAGACGCCTACAGAGACGCTGACAGCGGCTGCGACGCCGACTGAGACGCCGACTGAGGCAGATAGGGCTAGATATAGGCACACAGAAGGCAGCAGACCCCCCAATCGACAGCGGCAGCGACTGAGACGCCTACAGAGACGCTGACAAAGGCTGCAACGCCGATTGAGACGCCGACTGAGGCAGATAGGGGTAGATATTAGCATAGAGAATGTAACAGACCCCCAATCGACAGCGGCAGAGACTGAGACGCCTACAGAGACGCTGACAGAGGCTGCGACGCCGACTGAGACGCTGACAGAGGCTGCGACGCCGACTGAGACGCCGACTGTGGCAGATAGGGGTAGATATAGGCATAGAGAAGGCAGCAGAACCCACAATCAACAGCGTTAGCTACTGAAATGCCTACAGGGGCGCTGACAGAGGCTGCGACGCCGACTGAGATGCCGACTGAGACGCAGACTGAGACGCCGACTGAGGCAGATAGGGGTAGATGTAGGCATAGAGAATGTAACAGACCCCCAATCGACAGCGGCAGAGACTGAGACGCCTACAGAGACGCTGACAGAGGCTGCGACGCCGACTGAGACGCTGACAGAGGCTGCGACGCCGACTGAGACGCTGACTGTGGCAGATAGGGGTAGATATAGGCATAGAGAAGGCACCAGACCCCCCAATCGACAGCGGCAACGACTGAGACGCCTACAGAGACTCTGACAGAGGCTGCGACGCCGACTCAGACGTCGATTGAGGCCGATAGGGTTAGATATAGGCATAGAGAAGGCAGCATACCCAACCAGTCAACAGCGGCATCGACTGAGACGCCTACAGAGACGCTGACAGAGGCTGCGACACCGACTGAGGCAGATAGGGGTAGATATAGGCATAGAGAAGACAGCAGACCCCCCCAATCGACAGCGGCAGCAGCTGAGATGCCTTCAGAGACGCTAACAGAGGCTGCGACGCTGACTGATACGCCGACTGAGATGTCGACTGAGACAGAGAGGGGTAGATATTGGCATAGAGAAGGCAGCAGACCCCCCAATCGACAGCAGCAGCGACTGAGACGCCTACAGAGACGCTGAGAGAGGTTGCGACGCCGACTGAGATGCCGACTGACACAGATAGGGGTAGATATAGGCATAGAGAAGGCAGCAGATTCCCCAATCGACAGCGGCACCGACTGAGACGCATTCAGAAACGCTGACAGAGGCTGCGACGCCGACTGAGACGCCGACTGGGGCAGATAGGGATAGATAGAGGCATAGAGAAGGCAGCAGACCCCCCAATCGACAGCGGCAGCGACTGAGACGCCTACAGAGACGCTGACAGAGGCTGCGACGCCGACTGAGACGCCGACTGAGACGCCGACTGAGGCAAATAGGGGTAGATATATTCACAGAGAAGGCAGCAGACCCCCCAATCGACAGCGGCAGCGACTGAGAGGCCTACAGAGACGCTGACAGAGACTACGACGACGACTGAGACGCCGACTGAGGCAGAGAGGAGTAGATATAGGCATAGAGAAGGCACCAGACCCCCCAATCGACAGCGGCAACTACTAAGACGCCTACAGAGACGCTGACAGAGGCTGCGACGCCGACTGAGACGCCGACTGAGGCAGATAGGGGTAGATATAGGCATAGAGAAGGCAGCAGACTCCCCAATCGACAGCGGCAGCGACTGAGACGCTGACAGCGACAGAGACGCTGACAGAGGCTGCGACGGCGACTGAGGCAGATAGGGGTAGATATAGGCATAGAGAACGCAGCAGACCCCCCCAAACGACAGCGGCAGCGACTGAGACGCCTACAGAGACGGTAACAGAGGCTGCGACGCCAACTGAGACGCCGACTGAGATGCCGACTGAGACAGAGAGGGGTAGATATTGGCATAGAGAAGGCAGCAGACCCCCCAATCGACAGCGGCAGCGACTGAGACGCCTACAGAGACGCTGAGAGAGGCTGCGACGCCGACTGAGATGCCGACTGACACAGATAGGGGTAGATATAGGCATAGAGAAGGCAGCAGATTCCCCAATCGACAGCGGCACCGACTGAGACGCATTCAGAAACGCTGACAGAGGTTGCGACGCCGACTGAGACGCCGACTGAGGCAGATAAGGGTAGATATAGGCTTAGAGAAGGCAGCAGACCCCCCAATCGACAGCGGAAGCGACTAAGATGCCTATAGAGACGCTGACAGAGGCTGCGACGCCGACTGAGACGTCGACTGAGGCAGATAGGTGTAGATGTAGGCGTAGAGAAGGTAGCAGACCCCCAATCAACAGCAGCAACGACTGAGACGCCGACTGAGACGCCGACTGAGGCAGATAGGGGTAGATATAAGCATAGAGAAGGCAGCAGACCCCCCAACCGACAGCAGCAGCGACTGAGACGCCGACTGGGGCAGATAGGGGTAGATAGAGGCATAGAGAAGGCAGCAGACCCCCAATCAACAGCGGTAGCGACTGAGACGCCTACAGAGACGCTGACAGAGGCTGCGACGCCGACTGAGACGCCGACTGAGGCAGAGA
Source organism: Clusia tigrina (assembly GCA_920105625.2). Classification (NCBI taxonomy): domain Eukaryota; kingdom Metazoa; phylum Arthropoda; class Insecta; order Diptera; family Clusiidae; genus Clusia; species Clusia tigrina. The sequence continues at coordinate 87,272,142 of OV050031.1, forward strand.
GGGGTAGATATAGGCATAGAGAAGGCACCAGACCCCCCAATCGACAGCGGCAACGACTGAGACGCCTACAGAGACGCTGACAGAGGCTGCGACGCCGACTGAGACGTCGACTGAGGTAGATAGGGGCAGATATAGGCATAGAGAAGGCAGCAGACCCCCCAATCGACAGCTGCAACGACTGAGACGCCTACAGAGGCTGCGACGCCCACTGAGACGCCGACTGATGCAGATAGGGGTAGATATAGGCATAGAGAAGGCAGCACACCCCCCACTCGATAGCGGCAGCGACTGAGACGCTTGCAGAGACGCTGACAGAGGCTGCGACGCCTACTGAGACGCCGACTGAGGCAGATAGGGGTAGATATAGGCATAGAGAAGGCAGCAGACCCCCCAATCGACAGCGGCTGAGACTGAGACGCGTACAGAGACGCTGACAGAGGCTGCGCGCCTACTGAGATGCCGACTGAGGCAGATAGGGGTAGATATAGGCATAGACAAGGCAGCAGACCCCCCAAACGACAGCGGCAACGACTGAGACGCCTACAGAGACGCTGACAGAGGCTGCGACGCCGACTGAGACGCCGACTGAGGCAGAGAGGGGTAGATATTGGCATAGAGAAGGCAGCAGACCCCCCAATCGACAGCGGCAGCGCCTGAGACGCCTACAGAGACGCTGACAGAGGCTGCGACGCCGACTGAGATGCCGACTGACACAGATAGGGGTAGATATTGGCATAGAGAAGGCAGCAGATTCCCCAATCGACAGCGGCACATACTGAGACGCATTCAGAAACGCTGACAGAGGTTGCGACGCCGACTGAGACTCCGACTGAGGCAGATAGGGGTAGATATAGGCTTAGAGAAGGCAGCAGACCCCCCAATCGACAGCGGCAGCGACTGAGACACCTACAAAGAAGCTGGCAGAGGCAGCGAAGCCGACTGAGGCAGATAGGGGTAGATATAGGCATAGAGAAGGCAGCAGACTCCCCAATCGACAGCGGCAGCGACTGAGACGCTGACAGAGGCTGCGTCGGCGACTGAGGCAGATAGGGGTAGATATAGGCATAGACAAGGCAGCAGACCCCCCAAACGACAGCGGCAACGACTGAGACGCCTACAGAGACGCTAACAGAGGTTGCGACGCCGACTGAGACGCCGACTGAGACGCCGACCGAGGCAGGTAGGGGTAGATATATGCATAGAGACGGCAGCAGACCCCCCAATCGACAGCGGCAGCGACTGAGACACCTACAAAGAAGCTGGCAGAGGCAGCGAAGCCGACTGTGACGCCGACCGAGGCAGGTAGGGGTAGATATAGGCATAGAGAAGGCAGCAGACCGACCAATCGACATCGGCAACAACTGAGACGCCTACAGAGACATTGACAGAGGCGCTGACAGAGGCTGAGAAGCCGACTGTGACGCTTACTGAGGCAGGTAGGGGTAGAGATAGGCATAGAGAAAGCAGCAGACCCCCCAATCAACAGCGGCAACGACTGAGACGCCGACTGAGGCAGATAGGGGTAGATATAGGCATAGAGAAGGTAGCAGACCCCCGCAATCGACAGCGGCAGCGACTGAGACGCCTACAGAGACGCTGACAGAGGCTGCGATGCCGACTGAGACGCCGACTGGGGCAGATAGGGATAGATAGAGGCATAGAGAAGGCAGCAGACCCCCCAATCGACAGCGGCAGCGACTGAGACGCCTACAGAGACGCTGACACAGGCTGCGACGCCGACTGAGACGCCGATTGAGACGCCGACTGAGCCAGAGAGGGGTAGATATAGGCATAGAGAAGGCAGCAGATCCCCCAATCGACAGCAGCAACGACTGAGACGCCTACAGAGGCTGTGACGCCGACTGATGCAGATAGGGGTAGATATAGGCATAGAGAAGGCTGCAGATCCCCCCACTCGACAGCGGCAGCGACTGAGACGCCTACAGAGACGCTGACAGAGGCTGCGACGCTGACTGATACGCCGACTGAGGCAGATAAGGGTAGATATAGGCTTAGAGAAGGCAGCAGACCCCCCAATCGACATCGGCACCGACTGAGACGCATTCAGAAACGCTGACAGAGGTTGCGACGCCGACTGAGACAGATAAGGGTAGATATAGGCTTAGAGAAGGCAGCAGACCCCCCAATCGACAGCGGCAGCGACTGAGATACCTACAAAGAAGCTGGCAGAGGCAGCGAAGCCGACTGTGGCGCCGACCGAGGCAGGTAGGGGTAGATATAGGCATAGAGAAGGCAGCAGACCGACCAATCGACATCGGCAACAACTGAGACACCTATAGAGACATTGACAGAGGCTGCGACGCCGACTGAGGCAGATAGGGGTAGATATTGACATAGAGAAGGCAGCAGACCCCCCAATCGACAACGGCAACAACTGAGATGCCTACAAAGACGCTGACAGAGGCTGCGACGCCGACTGAGATGCCGACTGAGGCAGGTAGGGGGAGATATACAAATAGAGAAGGCAGCAGACCCCCCCAATCGACAGGGGCAGCGACTAAGATGCCTACAGAGGCTACGACGCCCACTGAGACGCCGACTGATGCAGATAGGGGTAGATATAGGCATAGAGAAGGTAGCAGACCCCCCAATCGACAGCGGCAGCGACTGAGACGCATTCAGAAACGCTGACAGAGGTTGCGACGCCGACTGAGACGCCGACTGAGGCAGATAAGGGTAGATATAGGCTTAGAGAAGGCAGCAGACCCCCAATCGACAGCGGCAGCGACTGAGACACCTACAAAGAAGCTGGCAGAGGCAGCGAAGCCGACTGTGACGCCGACCGAGGCAGGTAGGGGTAGATATAGGCATAGAGAAGGCAGCAGACCCACCAATCGACATCGGCAACAACTGAGACGCCTACAGAGACATTGACAGAGGCTGCGACGCCGACTGAGGCAGATAGGGGTAGATACACATAGAGAAGGCAGCAGACCCCCCAATCGACAGCGGCAGCGACTGAGACGCCTACAGAGACGCTGAGAGAGGCTGCGACGCCGACTGAGATGCCGACTGACACAGATAGGGGTAGATATAGGCATAGAGAAGGCTGCAGATCCCCCCACTCGACAGCGGCAGCGACTGAGACGCCTACAGAGACGCTGACAGAGGCTGCGACGCTGACTGATACGCCGACTGAGATGCCGACTGAGACAGAGAGGGGTAGATATTGGCATAGAGAAGGCAGCAGACCCCCCAATCGACAGCAGCAACGACTGAGACGCCTACAGAGGCTGCGACGCCCACTGAGACGCCGACTGATGCAGATAGGGGTAGATATAGGCATAGAGAAGGCAGCACACCCCCCACTCGATAGCGGCAGCGACTGAGACGCTTGCAGAGACGCTGACAGAGGCTGCGACGCCTACTGAGACGCCGACTGAGGCAGATAGGGGTGATATAGGCATAGAGAAGGCAGCAGACCCCCCAATCGACAGCGGCTGAGACTGAGACGCCTACAGAGACGCTGACAGAGGCTGCGCGCCTACTGAGACGCCGACTGAGGCAGATAGGGGTAGATATAGGCATAGACAAGGCAGCAGACCCCCCAAACGACAGCGGCAACGACTGAGACGCCTACAGAGACGCTAACAGAGGCTGCGACGCCGACTGAGACGCCGACTGAGACGCCGACTGAGACGCCGACTGAGGCAGAGAGGGGTAGATATAGGCATAGAGAAGGCAGCACACCCCCCACTCGACAGCGGCAGCGCCTGAGACGCCTACAGAGACGCTGAGAGAGGCTGCGACGCCGACTGAGATGCCGACTGACACAGATAGGGGTAGATATAGGCATAGAGAAGGCATTAGATTCCCCAATCGACAGCGGCACATACTGAGACGCATTCAGAAACGCTGACAGAGGTTGCGACGCCGACTGAGACGCCGACTGAGGCAGATAGGGGTAGATATAGGCTTAGAGAAGGCAGCAGACCCCCAAATCGACAGCGGCAGCGACTGAGACACCTACAAAGAAGCTGGCAGAGGCAGCGAAGCCGACTGTGACGCCGACCGAGGCAGGTAGGGGTAGATATAGGCATAGAGAAGGCAGCAGACCGACCAATCGACATCGGCAACAACTGAGACGCCTACAGAGACATTGACAGAGGCGCTGACAGAGGCTGAGAAGCCGACTGTGACGCCGACTGAGGCAGGTAGGGGTAGAGATAGGCATAGAGAAAGCAGCAGACCCCCCCAATCGACATCGGCACCGACTGCGACGCATTCAGAAACGCTGACAGAGGTTGCGACGCCGACTGAGACAGATAAGGGTAGATATAGGCTTAGAGAAGGCAGCAGACCCCCCAATCGACAGCGGCAGCGACTGAGATACCTACAAAGAAGCTGGCAGAGGCAGCGAAGCCGACTGTGACGCCGACCGAGGCAGGTAGGGGTAGATATAGGCATAGAGAAGGCAGCAGACCGACCAATCGACATCGGCAACAACTGAGACACCTATAGAGACATTGACAGAGGCTGCGACGCCGACTGAGGCAGATAGGGGTAGATATTGACATAGAGAAGGCAGCAGACCCCCCAATCGACAGCGGCAACAACTGAGATGCCTACAAAGACGCCGACAGAGGCTGCGACGCCGACTCAGATGCCGACTGAGGCAGGTAGGGGTAGATATACAAATAGAGAAGGCAGCAGACCCCCCCAATCGACAGGGGCAGCGACTAAGATGCCTACAGAGGCTGCGACGCCCACTGAGACGCCGACTGATGCAGATAGGGGTAGATATAGGCATAGAGAAGGTAGCAGACCCCCACTCGACAGCGGCAGCGACTGAGACGCCTACAGAGACGCTGACAGAGGCTGCGACGCCTACTGAGACGCCGACTGAGGCAGATAGGGGTAGATATAGGCATAGAGAAGGCAGCAGAACCCCCCCATCGACAGCGGCTGAGACTGAGACGCCTACAGAGACGCCAACAGAATCTGCGCGCCTACTGAGACGCCGACTGAGGCAGATAGGGGTAGATATAGGCATAGAGAAGGCAGCATACCCAACCAATCAACAGCGGCATCGACTGAGACGCTGACAGCGACAGAGACGCTGACAGAGGCTGCGACGGCGACTGAGGCAGATAGGGGTAGATATAGGCATAGACAAGGCAGCAGACCCCCCAAACGACAGCGGCAACGACTGAGACGCCTACAGACACGCTAACAGAGGCTGCGACGCCGACTGAGACGCCGACTGAGGCAGAGAGGGGTAGATATTGGCATAGAGAAGGCAGCAGACCCCACAATCTACAGCGGCAGCTACTGAGACGCCGACTGAGGCAGATAGGGGTAGATATAGGCATAGAGAAGGCAGCAGACCCCCCCAATCGACAGCGGCAGCGACTGAGACGCCGACTGAGGCAGAGAGGGGTATATATAGGCATAGAGAAGGCACCAGACCCCCAATCGACAGTGGCAACGACTAAGACGCCTACAGAGACGCTGACAGAGGCTGCGACGCCGACTGAGACGTTGACTGAGGTAGATAGGGGCAGATATAGGCATAGAGAAGGCAGCAGACCCCCCAATCGACAGCAGCAACGACTGAGACGCCTACAGAGGCTGCGACGCCCACTGAGACGCCGACTGATGCAGATAGGGGTAGATATAGGCATAGAGAAGGCAGCAGACCCCCCACTCGACAGCGGCAGCGACTGAGACGCCTACAGAGAGGCTGACAGAGGCTGCGCGCCTACTGAGACGCCGACTGAGGCAGATAGGGGTAGATATAGGCATAGAGATGGCAGCATACCCAACCAATCAACAGCGGCATCGACTGAGATGCCTACAGAGACGCTGACAGAGACTGCGACACCGCCTGAGGCATATAGGGTTAGATGTAGGCATAGAGAAGGCTGCAGATCCCCCCAATCGATAGCGGAAGCGACTGAGACGCCTACAGAGACGCTGACAGTGGCTGCGGCGCCGACTGAGACGCCGACTGAGGCAGATAGGGGTAGATATAGGCATAGAGAAGGCAGCAGACTCCCCAATCGACAGCGGCACCGACTGAGACACTGACAGTGGCAAAGACGCTGACCGAGACGCTGACAGAGGCTGCGACGTCGACTGATGTAGATAGGGGTAGATATAGGCATAGAGAAGGCAGCAGACTCCCCAATCGACAGCGGCAGCGACTGAGACGCTGACAGCGACAGAGACGCTGACAGAGGCTTTGACGGCGGCTGAGGCAGATAGGGGTAGATATAGGCATGGACAAGGCAGCAGACCCCCCAAACGACAGCGGCAACAACTGAGACGCCTACAGAGACGCTAACAGAGGCTGCGACGCCGACTGAGACGCCGACTGAGACGCCAACTGAGACGCCGACTGAGGCAGAGAGGGGTAGATATTGGCATAGAGAAGGCAGCAGACCCCCCAATCGACAGCGGCAGCGACTGAGACACCTACAAAGAACCTGGCAGAGGCAGCGAAGCCGACTGTGACGCCGACCGAGGCAGGTAGGGGTAGATATAGGCATAGAGAAGGCAGCAGACCCCCCAATCGACAACGGCAAAAACTGAGATGCCTACAAAGACGCTGACAGAGGCTGCGACGCCGATTGAGATGCCGACTGAGGCAGGTAGGGGTAGATATACGCATAGAGAAGATAGCAGACCCCCCAATCGACAGGGGCAGCGTCTGAGATGCCTACAGAGACGCTGACAGGAGGCTGCGACGCCGACTGAGACGCCGACTGAGGCAGATAGGGGTAGATATAGGCATAGAGAAGGCAGCAGACCCCCCAATCGACAGCGGCACCAACTGAGACGCCTACAGAGACGCTGACAGAGGCTGCGACGCCGACTGAGACGCCGACTGGGGCAGATTAGGATACATAGAGGCATAGAGAAGGCAGCAGACCCCCCAATCGACAGCGGCAGCGACTGAGACGCCTACAGAGACGCTGACACAGGCTGCGACGCCGACTGAGACGCCGACTTAGACGCCGACTGAGGCAGAGAGGGGTAGATATAGGCACAGAGAAGGCTGCAGATCCTCCCACTCGACAGCGGCAGCGACTGAGACGCCTACAGAGACGCTGACAGAGGCTGCGACGCTGACTGAGACGCCGACTGAGGAAGATAGGAGTAGATATAGGCATAGAGAAGGCAGCAGACACCCCCAAATGACCACGGCAGCGATGGAGACGCCTACAGAGACGCTGACAGAGGCTGCGACGCCTACTGAGACGCCGACTGAGGCAGATAGGGGTAGATATAGGCATAGAGAAGGCAGCATACCCAACCAATACACAGCGGCATCGACTGAGACGCCTACAGAGACGCTGACAGAGGCTGCAACGCCGATTGAGACGCCGACTGAGGCAGATAGGGGTAGATATTAGCATAGAGAATGTAACAGACCCCCAATCGACAGCGGCAGAGACTGAGACGCCTACAGAGACGCTAAAAGAGGCTGCGACGCCGACTGAGACGCTGACTGAGCAGATAGGGGTAGATATAGGCATAGAGAAGGCAGCAGACCGCCCAATCGACAGTGGCAGCGGCTGAGATGCCTTCAGAGACGCTAACAGAGGCTGCGACGCCTACTGAGACGCCGACTGAGGCATATAGGGATAGATATAGGCATTGAGAAGGCAGCAGACCCCCCAATCGACAGCGCCAACAACTGAGACGCTTACAGAGACGCTGACAGAGGCTGCGACGCTGACTAAGACGCCAACTGGGGCAGATAGGGGTAGATAGAGGCATAGAGAAGGCAGCAGACCCCCCAATCAACAGCGTCAGCGACTGAGACGCCTACAGAGACGCTGACAGAGCCTGCGACGCCGACTGAGACGCCGACTGAGGCAGATAGGGGTAGATATAGGCATAGAGAAAGCATCAGACCAACAATGGACAGCGGCAGCGACAGAGACGCTGACACAGGCTGCGACGCCGACTGAGACGCCGACTGAGGCAGAGAGGGTAGATATAGGCATAGAGAGGCAGCAGCCCCCCAATCGACAGCGGCAGCGACTGAGACGCGGACAGCGACAGAGACAGAGACGCTGACAGAGGCTGCGACGCCGACTGAGGCAGACAGGGGTATATATAGGCATAGAGAAGGCAACAGACCCCCCAATCGACAGCGGCAAAGACTGAGACGCCAACAGAGATGCTAACACAGGCTGCGACGACGACTGAGACGCCGACGGAGGCAGATATTGAAAGATATAGGCATAGAGAAGGCAGCAGACTCCCCAATCGACAGCGGCAGCGGCTGAGATGCCTTCAGAGACGCTAACAGTGGCTGCGACGCCTACTGAGACGCCGACTGAGGCAGATAGGGGTAGATATAAGCATTGAGAAGGCAGTAGACCCCCCAATCGACAGCGGCAATGACTGAGACGCCAACAGAGATGCTGACAGAGGCTGCGACGCCGACTGAGACGCCGACTGACGCAGACAGGGGTAGATATAGGCATAGAGAAGGCAACAGACCCCCCAATCGACAGCGGCAGCGACTGAGACGCCTACAGAGACGCTAAAAGAGGCTGCGACAGCGACTGAGACGCCGACTGAGGCAGATAGGGCTAGATATAGGCACAGAAAAGGCAGCAGACCCCCCAATCGACAGCGGCAGCGACTGAGACGCCTACAGAGACGCTGACAAAGGCTGCAACGCCGATTGAGACGCCGACTGAGGCAGATAGGGGTAGATATTAGCATAGAGAATGTAACAGACCCCCAATCGACAGCGGCAGAGACTGAGACGCCTACAGAGACGCTAAAAGAGGCTGCGACGCCGACTGAGACGCTGACTGAGCAGATAGAGGTAGATATAGGCATAGAGAAGGCAGCAGAACCCACAATCAACAGCGGCAGCTACTGAAATGCCTACAGGGGCGCTGACAAAGGCTGCGACGCCGACTGAGATGCCGACTGAGATGCCGACTGAGACGCCGACTAAGACGCCGACTGAGGCAGATAGGGGTAGATGTAGGCATAGAGAATGCAACAGACCCCCGCAATCGATAGCGGTACCAGCTGAGAGGCCTACAGAGACGCTGACAGAGACTACGACGCCGACTGAGACGCCGACTGAGGCAGAGAGGGGTAGATATAGGCATAGAGAAGGCACCAGACCCCCCAATTGACAGCGGAAGCAACTGGGACGCTTACAGAAACGCTGACAGAGGCTGCGACGCTTACTGAAACGCCGACTGAGGCAGATAGGGGTAGATATAGGCATTGAGAAGGCAGCAGACCCCCCAATCGACAGCGGCAACGACTGAGACGCCAACAGAGATGCTGACAGAGGCTGCGACGCCGACTGAGACGCCGACTGAGGCAGATAGGGGTAGATATAGGCATAGAGAAGGCAGCAGACTCCCCAATCGACAGCGGCAGCGACTGAGACGCTGACAGCGACAGAGACGCTGACAGAGGCTGCGACGCCGACTGAGGCAGATAGGGGTAGATATAGGCATAGAGAAGGCAACAGACCCCCCAATCGACAGCGGCAAAGACTGAGACGCCAACAGAGACGCTAACAGAGGCTGCGACGCCGACTGAGACGCCGACTGAGGCAGATAGGGGAAGATATAGGCATTGAGAAGGCAGCAGACTCCCCAATCGACAGCGGCAGCGACTGAGACGCTGACAGAAGCTGCGACGCCGACTGAGACAGACAGGGGTAGACATAGGCATAGAGAAGGCAACAGACCCCCAATTAGACAGCGGCAGCGACTGAGACGCATACAGAGACGCTAAAAGAGGCTGCGACAGCGACTGAGACGCCGACTGAGGCAGATAGGGTTAGATATAGGCACAGAAAAGGCAGCAGACCCCCCAATCGACAGCGGCAGCGACTGAGACGCCTACAGAGACGCTGACAAAGGCTGCAACGCCGATTGAGACGCCGACTGAGGCAGATAGGGGTAGATATTGGCATAGAGAATGCAACAGACCCCAATCAACAGCGGCAGCAACTGAAATGCCTACAGGGGCGCTGACAGAGGCTGCGACGCCGACTGAGACGCCGACTGAGGCAAATAGGGGTAGATATAGGCATAGAGAATGCAACAGACCCCCAATCGACAGCAGTACCAACTGAGAGGCCTACAGAGACGCTGACAGAGACTACGACGCCGACTGAGACGCCGACTGAGACGCCGACTGAGGCAGAGAGGGGTAGATATAGGCATAGAGAAGGCACCAGACCCCCCAATCGACAGCGACAACGACTGAGACGCCTACAGGGACTCTGACATAGGCTGCGACGCCGACTCAGACGTCGACTGAGGCAGATAGGGTTAGATATAGGCATAGAGAAAGCAGCAGACCCCCCAATCGACAGCGGAAGCAACTGGGACGCTTACAGAAACGCTGACAGAGGCTGCGACACCTACTGAGACGCCGACTGAGGCAGATAGGGGTAGATATAGGCATAGAGAAGGCAGCATACCCAACCAATCAACAGCGGCATCGACTGAGATGCCTACAGAGACGCTGACAGAGGCTGCGACACCGACTGAGCCAGATAGGGGTAGATATAGGCATAGAGAAGGCAGCAGACCCCCCAATCGACAGCGGCAGCAGCTGAGATGCCTTCAGAGACGCTAACAGAGGTTGCGACGTCTACTGAGACGCCGACTGAGGCAGATAGGGGTAGATATAGGCATTGAGAAGGCAGCAGACCCCCCAATCGACAGCGGCAACGATTGAGACGCCAAGAGAGATGCTGACAGAGGCTGCGACGCCGACTGAGACGCTGATTGAGGCAGATAGGGGTAGATATAGGCATAGAGCAGGCAGCAGACTCCCCAATCGACAGCGGCAGCGAATGAGATGCTGACAGCGACAGAGACGCTGACAGAGGCTGCGACGCCGACTGAGGCAGACAGGGGTAGATATAGGCATAGAGAAGGCAACATACCCCCCAATCGACAGCGGCAGCGACTGAGACGCCTACAGAGACGCTAACAGAGGCTGCGACGCCGACTGAGACGCCGACTGAGGCAGATAGGGGAAGATATAGGCATAGAGAAGGCAGCACACCCCCCAATCGACAGCGGCAGCGACTGAGACGCCTACAGAGACGCTGACAGAGGCTGCGACACCGACTGAGGCAGATAGGGGTAGATATAGGCATAGAGAAGGCAGCAGACCCCCCAATCGACAGCGGCAGCGGCTGAGATGCCTTCAGAGACGCTAACAGAGGTTGCGACGTCTACTGAGACGCCGACTGAGGCAGATAGGGGTAGATATAAGCATTGAGAAGGCAGCAGACCCCCTAATCGACAGCGGCAATGACTGAGACGCCTACAGAGATGCTGACAGAGGCTGCGACGCCGACTGAGACACCGACTGAGGCAGATAGGGGTAGATATAGGCATAGAGAAGGTAGCAGACTCCCCAATCGACAGCGGCAGCGACTGAGACGCTGACAGCGACAGAGACGCTGACAGAGGCTGCGACGGCGACTGAGGCAGACAGGGGTAGATATAGGCATAGAGAAGGCATTAGACCCCCCAATCGACAGCGGCAGCGACTGAGACGCCTACAGAGACGCTGACAAAGGCTGCAACGCCGATTGAGACGCCGACTGAGGCAGATAGGGGTAGATATTGGCATAGAGAATGCAACAGACCCCAATCAACAGCGGCAGCAACTGAAATGCCTACAGGGGCGCTGACAGAGGCTGCGACGCCGACTGAGACGCCGACTGAGGCAAATAGGGGTAGATATAGGCATAGAGAATGCAACAGACCCCCAATCGACAGCGGTACCAACTGAGAGGCCTACAGAGACGCTGACAGGGACTACGACGCCGACTGAGATGCCGACTGAGACGCCGACTGAGGCAGAGAGGAGTAGATATAGGCATAGAGAAGGCACCAGACCCCCCCAAGCGACAGCGGCAACGACTGAGACGCCTACAGGGACTCTGACATAGGCTGCGACGCCGACTCAGACGTCGACTGAGGCAGATAGGGTTAGATATAGGCATAGAGAAAGCAGCAGACCCCCCAATCGACAGCGGAAGCAACTGGGACGCTTACAGAAACGCTGACAGAGGCTGCGACACCTACTGAGACGCCGACTGAGGCAGATAGGGGTAGATATAGGCATTGAGAAGGCAGCAGACCCCCCAATCGACAGCGGCAACGACTGAGACGCCAAGAGAGATGCTGACAGAGGCTGCGACGCCGACTGAGACGCTGATTGAGGCAGATAGGGGTAGATATAGGCATAGAGAAGGCAGCAGACTCCCCAATCGACAGCGGCAGCGACTGAGATGCTGACAGCGACAGAGACGCTGACAGAGGCTGCGACGCCGACTGAGGCAGACAGGGGTAGATATAGGCATAGAGAAGGCAACATACCCCCCAATCGACAGCGGCAGCGACTGAGACGCCTACAGAGACGCTAACAGAGGCTGCGACGCCGACTGAGACGCCGACTGAGGCAGATAGGGGAAGATATAGGCATAGAGAAGGCAGCACACCCCCCAATCGACAGCGGCAGCGACTGAGACGCCTACAGAGACGCTGACAGAGGCTGCGACACCGACTGAGGCAGATAGGGGTAGATATAGGCATAGAGAAGGCAGCAGACCCCCCAATCGACAGCGGCAGCGGCTGAGATGCCTTCAGAGACACTAACAGAGGTTGCGACGTCTACTGAGACGCCGACTGAGGCAGATAGGGGTAGATATAAGCATTGAGAAGGCAGCAGACCCCCTAATCGACAGCGGCAATGACTGAGACGCCTACAGAGATGCTGACAGAGGCTGCGACGCCGACTGAGACGCCGACTGAGGCAGATAGGGTAGATATAGGCATAGAGAAGGTAGCAGACTCCCCAATCGACAGCGGCAGCGACTGAGACGCTGACAGCGACAGAGACGCTGACAGAGGCTGCGACGCCGACTGAGGCAGACAGGGGTAGATATAGGCATAGAGAAGGCATTAGACCCCCCAATCGACAGCGGCAAAGACTGAGACGCCAACAGAGATGCCAGCAGAGGCTGCGACGCCGACTGAGACGCCGACTGAGGCAGATAGGGGAAGATATAGGCATAGAGAAGGCAGCAGACTCCCCAATCGACAGCGGCAGCGACTGAGACGCTGACAGAGGCTGCGACGCCGACTGAAGCAGACAGGGGTAGATATAGGCATAGAGAAGGCAACAGACCCCCCCAATCGACAGCGGCAGCGACAGAGACGCCGACTGAGACAAATAGGGGTAGATATAGGCATAGAGAATGCAACAGACCCCCCAGTCGACAGCGGCAGAGACTGAGACGCCTACAGAGACGCTGACAGCGGCTGCGACGCCGACTGAGACGCCGACTGAGGCAGATAGGGCTAGATATAGGCACAGAAAAGGCAGCAGACCCCCCAATCGACAGCGGCAGCGACTGAGACGCCTACAGAGACGCTGACAAAGGCTGCAACGCCGATTGAGACGCCGACTGAGGCAGATAGGGGTAGATATTAGCATAGAGAATGTAACAGACCCCCAATCGACAGCGGCAGAGACTGAGACGCCTACAGAGACGCTGACAGAGGCTGCGACGCCGACTGAGACGCTGACAGAGGCTGCGACGCCGACTGAGACGCTGACTGTGGCAGATAGGGGTAGATATAGGCATAGAGAAGGCAGCAGAACCCACAATCAACAGCGTTAGCTACTGAAATGCCTACAGGGGCGCTGACAGAGGCTGCGACGCCGACTGAGATGCCGACTGAGACGCAGACTGAGACGCCGACTGAGGCAGATAGGGGTAGATGTAGGCATAGAGAATGCAACAGACCCCAGCAAACGATAGCGGTACCAGCTGAGAGGCCTACAGAGACGCTGACAGAGACTACGACGCCGACTGAGACGCCGACTGAGACGTCGACTGAGACGCCGACTGAGGCAGAGAGGGGTAGATATAGGCATAGAGAAGGCACCACACCCCCCAATCGACAGCGGCAACGACTGAGACGCCTACAGAGACTCTGACAGAGGCTGCGACGCCGACTCAGACGTCGATTGAGGCCGATAGGGTTAGATATAGGCATAGAGAAGGCAGCATACCCAACCAGTCAACAGCGGCATCGACTGAGACGCCTACAGAGACGCTGACAGAGGCTGCGACACCGACTGAGGCAGATAGGGGTAGATATAGGCATAGAGAAGACAGCAGACCCCCCCAATCGACAGCGGCAGCAGCTGAGATGCCTTCAGAGACGCTAAAAGAGGCTGCGGTAGATATAGGCATAGAGAATGCAACAGACCCCCGCAATCGATAGCGGTGCCAACTGAGAGGCCTACATAGACGCTGACAGAGACTACGACGCCGACTGAGACGCCGACTGAGGCAGAGAGGGGTAGATATAGGCATAGAGAAGGCACCAGACCCCCCAATTGACAGCGGAAGCAACTGGGACGCTTACAGAAACGCTGACAGAGGCTGCGACGCCTTCTGAAACGCCGACTGAGGCAGATAGGGGTAGATATAGGCATTGAGAAGGCAGCAGACCCCCCAATCGACAGCGGCAACGACTGAGACGCCAACAGAGATGCTGACAGAGGCTGCGACGCCGACTGAGACGCCGACTGAGGCAGATAGGGGTAGATATAGGCATAGAGAAGGCAGCAGACTCCACAATCGACAGCGGCAGCGACTGAGACGCTGACAGCGACAGATACGCTGACAGAGGCTGCGACGCCGACTGAGGCAGACAGGGGTAGATATAGGCATAGAGAAGGCAACAGACCCCCCAATCGACAGCGGCAAAGACTGGGACGCCAACAGAGACGCTAACAGAGGCTGCGACGCCGACTGAGACGCCGACTGAGGCAGATAGGGGAAGATATAGGCATAGAGAAGGCAGCAGACTCCCCAATCGACAGCGGCAGCGACTGAGACGCTGACAGAGGCTGCGACGCCGACTGAGACAGACAGGGGTAGACATAGGCATAGAGAAGGCAACAGACCCCCAAATAGACAGCGGCAGCGACTGAGACGCATACAGAGACGCAAAAGAGGCTGCGACAGCGACTGAGACGCCGACTGAGGCAGATAGGGCACAGAAAAGGCAGCAGACCCCCCAATCGACAGCGGCAGCGACTGAGACGCCTACAGAGACGCTGACAAAGGCTGCAACGCCGATTGAGACGCCGACTGAGGCAGATATTGGTAGATATTGGCATAGAGAAGGCAGCATACCCAACCAATCAACAGCGGCATCGACTGAGATGCCTACAGAGACGCTGACAGAGGCTGCGACAGCGACTGAGCCAGATAGGGGTAGATATAGGCATAGAGAAGGCAGCAGACCCCCCAATCGACAGCGGCAGCAGCTGAGATGCCAAGAGAGATGCTGACAGAGGCTGCGACGCCGACTGAGACGCTGATTGAGGCAGATAGGGGTAGATATAGGCATAGAGAAGGCAGCAGACCCCCCAATCGACAGCGGCAGCGACTGAGATGCTGACAGCGACAGAGACGCTGACAGAGGCTGCGACGCCGACTGAGGCAGACAGGGGTAGATATAGGCATAGAGAAGGCAACATACCCCCCAATCGACAGCGGCAGCGACTGAGACGCCTACAGAGACGCTAACAGAGGCTGCGACGCCGACTGAGACGCCGACTGAGGCAGATAGGGGAAGATATAGGCATAGAGAAGGCAGCACACCCCCCAATCGACAGCGGCAGCGACTGAGACGCCTACAGAGACGCTGACAGAGGCTGCGACACCGACTGAGGCAGATGGGGGTAGATATAGGCATAGAGAAGGCAGCAGACCCCCCAATCGACAGCGGCAGCGGCTGAGATGCCTTCAGAGACGCTAACAGAGGTTGCGACGTCTACTGAGACGCCGACTGAGGTAGATAGGGGTAGATATAAGCATTGAGAAGGCAGCAGACCCCCTAATCGACAGCGGCAATGACTGAGACGCCTACAGAGATGCTGACAGAGGCTGCGACGCCGACTGAGACGCCCACTGAGGCAGATAGGGGTAGATATAGGCATAGAGAAGGTAGCAGACTCCCCAATCGACAGCGGCAGCGACTGAGACGCTGACAGCGACAGAGACGCTGACAGAGGCTGCGACGCCGACTGAGGCAGACAGGGGTAGATATAGGCATAGAGAAGGCATTAGACCCCCCAATCGACAGCGGCAGCGACTGAGACGCCGACTGAGGCAAATAGGGGTAGATATAGGCATAGAGAATGCAACAGACCCCCCAATTGACAGCGGCAGAGACTGAGACGCCTACAGAGACGCTGACACCGGCTGCGACGCCGACTGAGACGCCGACTGAGACGCCGACTGAGGCAGATAGGGGTAGATATAGGCATAGAGAATGCAACAGACCCCCGCAATCGATAGCGGTACCAACTGAGAGGCCTACAGAGACGCTGACAGAGACTACGACGCCGACTGAGACGCCGACTGAGACGCCGACTGAGACGCCGACTGAGACGCCGACTGAGACGCCGACTGAGACGCCGACTGAGGCAGAGAGGGGTAGATATAGGCATAGAGAAGGCACCAGACCCCCCAATCGACAGCGGCAACGACTGAGACGCCTACAGGGACTCTGACATAGGCTGCGACGCCGACTCAGACGTCAACTGAGGCAGATAGGGTTAGATATAGGCATAGAGAAGGCAGCAGACCCCCCCAATCGACAGCAGAAGCAACTGGGACGCTTACAGAAACGCTGACAGAGGCTGCGACACCTACTGAGACGCCGACTGAGGCAGATAGGGGTAGATATAGGCATAGAGAAGGCAGCATACCCAACCAATCAACAGCGGCATCGACTGAGATGCCTACAGAAGCGCTGACAGAGGCTGCGACACCGACTGAAGTAGATAGGGGTAGGTATAGGCATAGATAAGGCAGCAGACCCCCCAATCGACAGCGGCAGCAGCTGAGATGCCTTCAGAGACGCTAACAGAGGCTGCGACGCCTACTGAGACGCCTACTGAGGCAGATAGGGGTAGATATTGGCATTGAGAAGGCAGCAGACCCCCCCAATCGACAGCGGCAACGACTGAGATGCCAACAGAGATGCTGACAGAGGCTGCGACGCCGACTGAGACGCCGACTGAGGCAGATAGGGGTAGATATAGGCATAGAGAAGGCAGCAGACTCCCCAATCGACAGCGGCAGCGACTGAGACGCTGACAGAGGCTGCGACGCCGACTGAGACGCCGACTGAGGCAAATAGGGGTAGATATAGGCATAGAGAATGCAACAGACCCCCAATCGACAGCGGTACCAACTGAGAGGCCTACAGAGACGCTGACAGAGACTACGACGCCGACTGAGACGCCGACTGAGACGCCGACTGAGACGCCGACTGAGGCAGAGAGGGGTAGATATAGGCATAGAGAAGGCACCAGACCCCCCAATCGACAGCGACAACGACTGAGACGCCTACAGGGACTCTGACATAGGCTGCGACAGCGACTGAGCCAGATAGGGGTAGATATAGGCATAGAGAAGGCAGCAGACCCCCCAATCGACAGCGGCAGCAGCTGAGATGCCTTCAGAGACGCTAACAGAGGTTGCGACGACTACTGAGACGCCGACTGAGGCAGATAGGGGTAGATATAGGCATTGAGAAGGCAGCCGACCCCCCAATCGACAGCGGCAACGACTGAGACGCGAAGAGAGACGCTGACAGAGGCTGCGACGCCGACTGAGATGCTGATTGAGGCAGATAGGGGTAGATATAGGCATAGAGAAGGCAGCAGACCCCCCAATCGACAGCGGCAGCGACTGAGATGCTGACAGCGACAGAGACGCTGACAGAGGCTGCGACGCCGACTGAGGCAGACAGGGGTAGATATAGGCATAGAGAAGGCAACATACCCCCAATCGACAGCGGCAGCGACTGAGACGCCTACAGAGACGCTAACAGAGGCTGCGACGCCGACTGAGACGCCGACTGAGGCAGATAGGGGAAGATATAGGCATAGAGAAGGCAGCACACCCCCCAATCGACAGCGGCAGCGACTGAGACGCCTACAGAGACGCTGACAGAGGCTGCGACACCGACTGAGGCAGATGGGGGTAGATATAGGCATAGAGAAGGCAGCAGACCCCCCAATCGACAGCGGCAGCGGCTGAGATGCCTTCAGAGACGCTAACAGAGGTTGCGACGTCTACTGAGACGCCGACTGAGGCAGATAGGGGTAGATATAAGCATTGAGAAGGCAGCAGACCCCCTAATCGACAGCGGCAATGACTGAGACGCCTACAGAGATGCTGACAGAGGCTGCGACGCCGACTGAGACGCCCACTGAGGCAGATAGGGGTAGATATAGGCATAGAGAAGGTAGCAGACTCCCCAATCGACAGCGGCAGCGACTGAGACGCTGACAGCGACAGAGACGCTGACAGAGGCTGCGACGCCGACTGAGGCAGACAGGGGTAGATATAGGCATAGAGAAGGCATTAGACCCCCCAATCGACAGCGGCAGCGACTGAGACGCCGACTGAGGCAAATAGGGGTAGATATAGGCATAGAGAATGCAACAGATCCCCCAATCGACAGCGGCAGAGACTGAGACGCCTACAGAGACGCTGACAGCGGCTGCGACGCCGACTGAGACGCCGACTGAGACGCCGACTGAGGCAGATAGGGGTAGATATAGGCATAGAGAATGCAACAGACCCCCGCAATCGATAGCGGTACCAACTGAGATGCCAACAGAGATGCTGACAGAGGCTGCGACGCCGACTGAGACGCCGACTGAGGCAGATAGGGGTAGATATAGGCATAGAGAAGGCAGCAGACTCCCCAATCGACAGCGGCAGCGACTGAGACGCTGACAGAGGCTGCGACGCCGACTGAGACGCCGACTGAGGCAAATAGGGGTAGATATAGGCATAGAGAATGCAACAGAACCCAATCGACAGCGGTACCAACTGAGAGGCCTACAGAGACGCTGACAGAGACTACGACGCCGACTGAGACGCCGACTGAGACGCCGACTGAGGCAGAGAGGGGTAGATATAGGCATAGAGAAGGCACCAGACACCCCAATCGACAGCGACAACGACTGAGACGCCTACAGGGACTCTGACATAGGCTGCGACGCCGACTCAGATGTCGACTGAGGCAGATAGGGTTAGATATAGGCATAGAGAAAGCAGCAGACCCCCCAATCGACAGCGGCATAGACTGAGATGCCTACAGAGACGCTGACAGAGGCTGTGACACCGACTGAGCCAGATAGGGGTAGATATAGGCATAGAGAAGGCAGCAGACCCCCCAATCGACAGGGGCAGCAGCTGAGATGCCTTCAGAGACGCTAACAGAGGCTGCGACGCCTACTGAGACGCTGACTGAGGCAGTTAGGGGTAGATATAGGCATTGAGAAGGCAGCAGACCCCACAATCAACAGCGTTAGCTACTGAAATGCCTACAGGGGCGCTGACAGAGGCTGCGACGCCGACTGAGATGCCGACTGAGACGCCGACTGAGACGCCGACTGAGACGCCGACTGAGGCAGATAGGGGTAGATATAGGCATAGAGAATGCAACAGACCCCAGCAAACGATAGCGGTACCAGCTGAGAGGCCTACAGAGACGCTGACAGAGACTACGACGCCGACTGAGACGCCGACTGAGACGTCGACTGAGACGCCGACTGAGGCAGAGAGGGGTAGATATAGGCATAGAGAAGGCACCACACCCCCCCAATCGACAGCGGCAACGACTGAGACGCCTACAGAGACTCTGACAGAGGCTGCGACGCCGACTCAGACGTCGATTGAGGCCGATGGGGTTAGATATAGGCATAGAGAAGGCAGCATACCCAACCAGTCAACAGCGGCATCGACTGAGACGCCTACAGAGACGCTGACAGAGGCTGCGACACCGACTGAGGCAGATAGGGGTAGATATAGGCATAGAGAAGACAGCAGACCCCCCCAATCGACAGCGGCAGCAGCTGAGATGCCTTCAGAGACGCTAAAAGAGGCTGCGGTAGATATAGGCATAGAGAATGCAACAGACCCCCGCAATCGACAGCGGTGCCAACTGAGAGGCCTACAGAGACGCTGACAGAGACTACGACGCCGACTGAAACGCCGACTGAGGCAGAGAGGGGTAGATATAGGCATAGAGAAGGCACCAGACCCCCCAATTGACAGCGGAAGCAACTGGGACGCTTACAGAAACGCTGACAGAGGCTGCGACGCCTACTGAAACGCCGACTGAGGCAGATAGGGGTAGATATAGGCATTGAGAAGGCAGCAGACCCCCCAATCGACAGCGGCAACGACTGAGACGCCAACAGAGATGCTGACAGAGGCTGCGACGCCGACTGAGACGCCGACTGAGACGCCGACTGAGGCAGATAGGGGTAGATATAGGCATAGAGAAGGCAGCAGACTCCCCAAACGACAGCGGCAGCGACTGAGACGCTGACAGCGACAGAGACGCTGACAGAGGCTGCGACGCCGACTGAGGCAGACAGGGGTAGATATAGGCATAGAGAAGGCAACAGACCCCCCAATCGACAGCGGCAAAGACTGAGACGCCAACAGAGACGCTAACAGAGGCTGCGACGCCGACAGAGACGCCGACTGAGGCAGATAGGGGAAGATATAGGCATAGAGAAGGCAGCAGACTCCCCAATCGACAGCGGCAGCGACTGAGACGCTGACAGAGGCTGCGACGCCGACTGAGACAGACAGGGGTAGACATAGGCATAGAGAAGGCAACGGACCCCCAAATAGACAGCGGCAGCGACTGAGACGCATACAGAGACGCTAAAAGAGGCTGCGACAGCGACTGAGACGCCGACTGAGGCAGATAGGGCACAGAAAAGGCAGCAGACCCCCCAATCGACAGCGGCAGCGACTGAGACGACTACAGAGACGCTGACAAAGGCTGCAACGCCGATTGAGAAGCCGACTGAGGCAGATAGGGGTAGATATTGGCATAGAGAATGCCACAGACCCCAATCAACAGCGGCAGCAACTGAAATGCCTACAGGGGCGCTGACAGAGGCTGCGACGCCGACTGAGGCAAATAGGGGTAGATATAGGCATAGAGAATGCAACAGACCCCCAATCGACAGCGGTACCAACTGAGAGGCCTACAGAGACGCTGACAGAGACTACGACGCCGACTGAGACGCCGACTGAGGCAGAGAGGGGTAGATATAGGCATAGAGAAGGCACCAGACCCCCCAATCGACAGCGACAACGACTGAGACGCCTACAGGGACTCTGACATAGGCTGCGACGCCGACTCAGACGTCGACTGAGGCAGATAGGGTTAGATATAGGCATAGAGAAAGCAGCAGACCCCCCAATCGACAGCGGAAGCAACTGGGACGCTTACAGAAACGCTGACAGAGGCTGCGACACCTACTGAGACGCCGACTGAGGCAGATAGGGGTAGATATAGGCATAGAGAAGGCAGCATACCCAACCAATCAACAGCGGCATCGACTGAGTTGCCTACAGAGACGCTGACAGAGGCTGCGACACCGACTGAGCCAGATAGGGGTAGATATAGGCATAGAGAAGGCAGCAGACCCCCCAATCGACAGCGGCAGCAGGTGAGATGCCTTCAGAGACGCTAACAGAGGTTGCGACGTCTACTGAGACGCCGACTGAGGCAGATAGGGGTAGATATAGGCATTGAGAAGGCAGCAGACCCCCCAATCGACAGCGGCAATGACTGAGACGCCAAGAGAGATGCTGACAGAGGCTGCGACGCCGACTGAGACGCTGATTGAGGCAGATAGGGGTAGATATAGGCATAGAGAAGGCAGCAGACCCCCCAATCGACAGCGGCAGCGACTGAGATGCTGACAGCGACAGAGACGCTGACAGAGGCTGCGACGCCGACTGAGGCAGACAGGGGTAGATATAGGCATAGAGAAGGCAACATACCCCCCAATCGACAGCGGCAGCGACTGAGACGCCTACAGAGACGCTAACAGAGGCTGCGACGCCGACTGAGACGCCGACTGAGGCAGATAGGGGAAGATATAGGCATAGAGAAGGCAGCACACCCCCCAATCGACAGCGGCAGCGACTGAGACGCCTACAGAGACGCTGGCAGAGGCTGCGACACCGACTGAGGCAGATGGGGGTAGATATAGGCATAGAGAAGGCAGCAGACCCCCCAATCGACAGCGGCAGCGGCTGAGATGCCTTCAGAGACGCTAACAGAGGTTGCGACGTCTACTGAGACGCCGACTGAGGCAGATAGGGGTAGATATAAGCATTGAGAAGGCAGCAGACCCCCTAATCGACAGCGGCAATGACTGAGACGCCTACAGAGATGCTGACAGAGGCTGCGACGCCGACTGAGACGCCCACTGAGGCAGATAGGGGTAGATATAGGCATAGAGAAGGTAGCAGACTCCCCAATCGACAGCGGCAGCGACTGAGACGCTGACAGCGACAGAGACGCTGACAGAGGCTGCGACGCCGACTGAGGCAGACAGGGGTAGATATAGGCATAGAGAAGGCATTAGACCCCCCAATCGACAGCGGCAAAGACTGAGACGCCAACAGAGATGCTAACAGAGGCTGCGACGCCGACTGAGACGCCGACTGAGGCAGATAGGGGAAGATATAGGCATAGCGAAGGCACCAGACTCCCCAATCGACAGCGGCAGCGACTGAGACGCTGACAGAGGCTCCGACGCCGACTGAAGCAGAGAGGGGTAGATATAGGCATAGAGAAGGCAACAGACCCCCCCAATCGACAGCGGCAGCGACTGAGACGCCGACTGAGGCAAATAGGGGTAGATATAGGCATAGAGAATGCAACAGACCCCCCAATCGACAGCGGCAGAGACTGAGACGCCTACAGAGACGCTGACAGCGGCTGCGACGCCGACTGAGACGCCGACTGAGACGCCTACTGAGGCAGATAGGGGTAGATATAGGCATAGAGAATGCAACAGACCCCCGCAATCGATAGCGGTACCAACTGAGAGGCCTACAGAGACGCTGACAGAGACTACGACGCCGACTGAGACGCCGACTGAGACGCCGACTGAGACGCCGACTGAGACGCCGACTGAGACGCCGACTGAGGCAGAGAGGGGTAGATATAGGCATAGAGAAGGCACCAGACCCCCCAATCGACAGCGGCAACGACTGAGACGCCTACAGGGACTCTGACATAGGCTGCGACGCCGACTCAGACGTCAACTGAGGCAGATAGGGTTAGATATAGGCATAGAGAAGGCAGCAGACCCCCCCAATCGACAGCAGAAGCAACTGGGACGCTTACAGAAACGCTGCCAGAGGCTGCGACACCTACTGAGACGCCGACTGAGGCAGATAGGGGTAGATATAGGCATAGAGAAGGCAGCATACCCAACCAATCAACAGCGGCATCGACTGAGATGCCTACAGAAGCGCTGACAGAGGCTGCGACACCGACTGAAGTAGATAGGGGTAGATATAGGCATAGATAAGGCAGCAGACCCCCCAATCGACAGCGGCAGCAGCTGAGATGCCTTCAGAGACGCTAACAGAGGCTGCGACGCCTACTGAGACGCCGACTGAGGCAGATAGGGGTAGATATTGGCATTGAGAAGGCAGCAGACCCCCCAATCGACAGCGGCAACGACTGAGATGCCAACAGAGATGCTGACAGAGGCTGCGACGCCGACTGAGACGCCGACTGAGGCAGATAGGGGTAGATATAGGCATAGAGAAGGCAGCAAACTCCCCAATCGACAGCGGCAGCGACTGAGACGCTGACAGAGGCTGCGACGCCGACTGAGACGCCGACTGAGGCAAATAGGGGTAGATATAGGCATAGAGAATGCAACAGACCCCCAATCGACAGCGGTACCAACTGAGAGGCCTACAGAGACGCTGACAGAGACTACGACGCCGACTGAGACGCCGACTGAGACGCCGACTGAGGCAGAGAGGGGTAGATATAGGCATAGAGAAGGCACCAGACCCCCCAATCGACAGCGACAACGACTGAGACGCCTACAGGGACTCTGACATAGGCTGCGACAGCGACTGAGCCAGATAGGGGTAGATATAGGCATAGAGAAGGCAGCAGACCCCCCAATCGACAGCGGCAACGACTGAGACGCCTACAGAGACTCTGACAGAGGCTGCGACGCCGACTCAGACGTCGATTGAGGCCGATAGGGTTAGATATAGGCATAGAGAAGGCAGCATACCCAACCAGTCAACAGCGGCATCGACTGAGACGCCTACAGAGACGCTGACAGAGGCTGCGACACCGACTGAGGCAGATAGGGGTAGATATAGGCATAGAGAAGACAGAAGACCCCCCAATCGACAGCGGCAGCAGCTGAGATGCCTTCAGAGACGCTAAAAGAGGCTGCGGTAGATATAGGCATAGAGAATACAACAGACCCCCGCAATCGACAGCGGTGCCAACTGAGAGGCCTACAGAGACGCTGACAGAGACTACGACGCCGACTGAGACGCCGACTGAGGCAGAGAGGGGTAGATATAGGCATAGAGAAGGCACCAGACCCCCCAATTGACAGCGGAAGCAACTGGGACGCTTACAGAAACGCTGACAGAGGCTGCGACGCCTACTGAAACGCCGACTGAGGCAGATAGGGGTAGATATAGGCATTGAGAAGGCAGCAGACCCCCCAATCGACAGCGGCAACGACTGAGACGCCAACAGAGATGCTGACAGAGGCTGCGACGCCGACTGAGACGCCGACTGAGGCAGATAGGGGTAGATATAGGCATAGAGAAGGCAGCAGACTCCCCAATCGACAGCGGCAGCGACTGAGACGCTGACAGCGACAGAGACGCTGACAGAGGCTGCGACGCCAACTGAGGCAGACAGGGGTAGATATAGGCATAGAGAAGGCAACAGACCCCCCAATCGACAGCGGCAAAGACTGAGACGCCAACAGAGACGCTAACAGAGGCTGCGACGCCGACTGAGACGCCGACTGAGGCAGATAGGGGAAGATATAGGCATAGAGAAGGCAGCAGACTCCCCAATCGACAGCGGCAGCGACTGAGACGCTGACAGAGGCTGCGACGCCGACTGAGACAGACAGGGGTAGACATAGGCATAGAGAAGGCAACAGACCCCCAAATAGACAGCGGCAGCGACTGAGACGCATACAGAGACGCTAAAAGTGGCTACGACAGCGACTGAGACGCCGACTGAGGCAGATAGGGCACAGAAAAGGCAGCAGACCCCCCAATCGACAGCGGCAGCGACTGAGACGCCTACAGAGACGCTGACAAAGGCTGCAACGCCGATTGAGACGCCGACTGAGGCAGATAGGGGTAGATATTGGCATAGAGAATGCAACAGACCCCAATCAACAGCGGCAGCAACTAAAATGCCTACAGGGGCGCTAACAGAGGCTGCGACGCCGACTGAGACGCCGACTGAGGCAAGTAGGGGTAGATATAGGCATAGAGAATGCAACAGACCCCCAATCGACAGCGGTACCAACTGAGAGGCCTACAGAGACGCTGACAGAGACTACGACGCCGACTGAGACGCCGACTGAGGCAGAGAGGGGTAGATATAGGCATAGAGAAAGCAGCAGACCCCCCAATCGACAGCGGAAGCAACTGGGACGCTTACAGAAACGCTGACAGAGGCTGCGACACCTACTGAGACGCCGACTGAGGCAGATAGGGGTAGATATAGGCATAGAGAAGGCAGCATACCCAACCAATCAACAGCGGCATCGACTGAGATGCCTACAGAGACGCTGACAGAGGCTGCGACACCGACTGCGCCAGATAGGGGTAGATATAGGCATAGAGAAGGCAGCAGACCCCCCAATCGACAGCGGCAGCAGCTGAGATGCCTTCAGAGACGCTAACAGAGGTTGCGACGTCTACTGAGACGCCGACTGAGGCAGATAGGGGTAGATATAGGCATTGAGAAGGCAGCAGACCCCCCAATCGACAGCGGCAACGACTGAGACGCCAAGAGAGATGCTGACAGAGGCTGCGACGCCGACTGAGACGCTGATTGAGGCAGATAGGGGTAGATATAGGCATAGAGATGGCAGCAGACCCCCCAATCGACAGCGGCAGCGACTGAGACGCTGACAGCGACAGAGACGCTGACAGAGGCTGCGACGCCGACTGAGGCAGACAGGGGTAGATATAGGCATTGAGAAGGCAGCAGACCCCCCAATCGACAGCGGCAACGACTGAGACGCCAAGAGAGATGCTGACAGAGGCTGCGACGCCGACTGAGACGCCGACTGAGGCAGATAGGGGAAGATATAGGCATAGAGAAGGCAGCACACCCCCCAATCGACAGCGGCAGCGACTGAGATGCCTACAGAGACGCTGAAAGAGGCTGCGACACCGACTGAGGCAGATAGGGGTAGATATAGGCATAGAGAAGGCAGCAGACCCCCCAATCGACAGCGGCAGCGGCTGAGATGCCTTCAGAGACGCTAACAGAGGTTGCGACGTCTACTGAGACGCCGACTGAGGCAGATAGGGGTAGATATAAGCATTGAGAAAGCAGCAGACCCCCTAATCGACAGCGGCAATGACTGAGACGCCTACAGAGATGCTGACAGAGGCTGCGACGCCGACTGAGACGCCGACTGAGGCAGATAGGGGTAGATATAGGCATAGAGAAGGTAGCAGACTCCCCAATCGACAGCGGAAGCGACTGAGACGCTGACAGCGACAGAGACGCTGACAGAGGCTGCGACGCCGACTGAGGCAGACAGGGGTAGATATAGGCATAGAGAAGGCATTAGACCCCCCAATCGACAGCGGCAAAGACTGAGACGCCAACAGAGATGCTAACAGAGGCTGCGGCGCCGACTGAGACGCCGACTGAGGCAGATAGGGGAAGATATAGGCATAGAGAAGGCAGCAGACTCCCCAATCGACAGCGGCAGCGACTGAGACGCTGACAGAGGCTGCGACGCCGACTGAAGCAGACAGGGGTAGATATAGGCATAGAGAAGGCAACAGACCCCCCCAATCGACAGCGGCAGCGACTGAGACGCCGACTGAGGCAAATAGGGGTAGATATAGGCATAGAGAATGCAACAGACCCCCCAATCGACAGCGGCAGAGACTGAGACGCCTACAGAGACGCTGACAGCGGCTGCGACGCCGACTGAGACGCCGACTGAGACGCCGACTGAGACGCCGACTGAGACGCCGACTGAGACGCCGACTGAGACGCCGACTGAGACGCCGACTGAGGCAGATAGGGGTAGATATAGGCATAGAGAATGCAACAGAACCCCGCAATCGATAGCGGTACCAACTGAGAGGCCTACAGAGACGCTGACAGAGACTACGACGCCGACTGAGACGCCGACTGAGACGCCGACTGAGACGCCGACTGAGACGCCGACTGAGACGCCGACTGAGACGCCGACTGAGGCAGAGAGGGGTAGATATAGGCATAGAGAAGGCACCAGACCCCCCAATGGACAACGGCAACGACTGAGACGCCTACAGAGACTCTGACAGACGCTGGGACGCCGACTCAGACGTCGACTGAGGCAGATAGGGTTAAATATAGGCATAGAGAAGGCAGCAGACCCCCCCCAATCGACAGCGGAAGCAACTGGGTCGCTTACAGAAACGCTGACAGAGGCTGCGACGGCTACTGAGACGCCGACTGAGGCAGATAGGGGTAGATATAGGCATAGAGAAGGCAGCATACCCAACCAATCAACAGCGGCATCGACTGAGACGCCTACAGAGACGCTGAGAGAGGCTGCGACACCGACTGAGGCAGATAGGGGTAGATATAGGCATAGAGAAGGCAGCAGACCCTCAATCGACAGCGGCAGCAGCTGAGATGCCTTCAGAGACGCTAACAGAGGCTGCGATGCCTACTGAGACGCCGACTGAGGCAGATAGGGGTAGATATAGGCATTGAGAAGGCAGTAGACCCCCCAATCGAAAGCGGCAACGACTGAGACGCCAACAGAGATGCTGACAGAGGCTGCGACACCGACTGAGACGCTGATTGAGGCAGATAGGGGTATATATAGGCATAGAGAAGGCAGCAGACTCCCCAATCGACAGCGGCAGCGACTGAGACGCTGACAGAGGCTGCGACGCCGACTGAGGCAGAC
Source organism: Clusia tigrina (assembly GCA_920105625.2). Lineage (NCBI taxonomy): Eukaryota > Metazoa > Arthropoda > Insecta > Diptera > Clusiidae > Clusia > Clusia tigrina. The sequence goes on from OV050031.1 coordinate 87,300,228, forward strand.
AGGGGTAGATATAGGCATAGAGAAGGCAACAGACCCCCAAATAGACAGCAGCAGCGACTGAGACGCCTACAGAGACGCTAAAAGAGGCTGCGGCAGCGACTGAGACGCCTACAGAGACGCTGACAAAGGCTGCAACGCCGATTGAGACGCCGACTGAGGCAGATAGGGGTAGATATTGGCATAGAGAATGCAATAGACCCCCAATCGACAGCGGCAGAGACTGAGACGCCTACAGAGACGCTGACAGAGGCTGCGACACCGACTGAGACGCTGACTGAGGCAGATAGGGGTAGATATAGGCATAGAGAAGGCAGCAGAACCCACAATCAACAGCGGCAGCTACTGAAATGCCTACAGGGGCGCTGACAGAGGCTGCGATGCCGACTGAGACGCCGACTGAGGCAAATAGGGGTAGATATAGGCATAGAGAATGCAAGAGACCCCCCAATCGACAGCGGCAGAGACTGAGACGCCTACAGAGACGCTGACAGAGGCTGCGACGCCGACTGAGACGCCGACTGAGACACCGACTGAGGCAGATAGGGGTAGATATAGGCATAGAGAATGCAACAGACCCCCGCAATCGATAGCGGTACCAACTGAGAGGCCTACAGAGACGCTGACAGAGACTACGACGCCGACTGAGACGCCGAGTGAGACGCCGACTGAGGCAGAGAGGGGTAGATATAGGCATAGAGAAGGCACCAGACCCCCCAATCGACAGCGGCAACGACTGAAACGCCTACAGGGACTCTGACATAGGCTGCGACGCCGACTCAGACGTCGACTGAGGCAGATAGGGTTAGATATAGGCATAGAGAAGGCAGCAGACCCCCCAATCGACAGCGCAAGCAACTGGGACGCTTACAGAAACGCTGACAGAGGCTGCGACGCCTACTGAGACGCCGACTGAGGCAGATAGGGGTAGATATAGGCATAGAGAAGGCAGCATACCCAACCAATCAACAGCGGCATCGACTGAGATGCCTACAGAGACGCTGACAGAGGCTGCGACACCGACTGAGGCAGATAGGGGTAGATATAGGCATAGAGAAGGCAGCAGACCCCCCAATCGAGAGCGGCAGCAGCTGAGATGCCTTCAGAGACGCTAACAGAGGCTGCGACGACTACTGAGACGCCGACTGAGGCAGATAGGGGTAGATATAGGCATTGAGAAGGCAGCAGACCACCCAATCGACAGAGGCAACGACTGAGACACCAAGAGAGATGCTGACAGAGGCTGCGACGCCGACTGAGACGCTGATTGAGGCAGATAGGGGTAGATATAGGCATAGAGAACGCAGCAGACTCCCCAATCGACAGCGGCAGCGACTGAGATGCTGACAGCGACAGAGACGCTGACAGAGGCTGCGACGCCGACTGAGGCAGACAGGGGTAGATATAGGCATAGAGAAGGCAACATACCCCCCAATCGACAGCGGCAGCGACTGAGACGCCTACAGAGACGCTAACAGAGGCTGCGACGCCGACTGAGACGCCGACTGAGGCAGATAGGGGAAGATATAGGCATAGAGAAGGCAGCACACCCCCCAATCGACAGCGGCAGCGACTGAGACGCCTACAGAGACGCTGACAGAGGCTGCGACACCGACTGAGGCAGATAGGGGTAGATATAGGCATAGAGAAGGCAGCAGACCCTCCAATCGACAGTGGCAGCGGCTGAGATGCCTTCAGAGATGCTAACAGAGGTTGCGACGTCTACTGAGACGCCGACTGAGGCAGATAGGGGTAGATATAAACATTGAGAAGGCAGCAGACCCCCTAATCGACAGCGGCAATGACTGAGACGCCTACAGAGATGCTGACAGAGGCTGCGACGCCGACTGAGACGCCGACTGAGGCAGATAGGGGTAGATATAGGCATAGAGAAGGTAGCAGACTCCCCAATCGACAGCGGCAGCGACTGAGACGCTGACAGCGACAGAGACGCTGACAGAAGCTGTGACGCCGACTGAGGCAGACAGGGGTAGATATAGGCATAGAGAAGGCATTAGACCCCCCAATCGACAGCGGCAAAGACTGAGACGCCAACAGAGATGCTAACAGAGGCAGCGACGCCGACTGAGGCAGATAGGGGAAGATATAGGCATAGAGAAGGCAGCAGACTCCCCAATCGACAGCGGCAACGACTGAGATGCTGACAGAGGCTGCGACGCCGACTGAAGCAGACAGGGGTAGATATAGGCATAGAGAAGGCAACAGACCCCTCAATCGACAGCGGCAGCGACTGAGACGCTAAAAGAGGCTGCGACAGCGACTGAGACGCCGACTGAGGCAGATAGGGGTAGATATAGGCATAGAGAATGCAACAGACCCCCCAATCGAAAGCGGCAGCGACTGAGACGCCTACAGAGACGCTAACAGAGGCTGCGACGCCGACTGAGACGCCGGCTGAGGCAGATAGGGGAAGATATAGGCATAGAGAAGGCATCACACCCCCCAATCGACAGCGGCAGCGACTGAGACGCCTACAGATACGCTGACAGAGGCTGCGACACCGACTGAGGCAGATAGGGGTAGATATAGGCATAGAGAAGGCAGCAGACCCCCCAATCGACAGCGGCAGCGGCTGAGATGCCTTCAGAGACTCTAACAGAGGTTGCGACGCCAACTGAGACGCCGACTGAGGCAGATAGGGGTAGATATAAGCATTGAGAAGGCAGCAGACCCCCCAATCGACAGCGGCAATGAATGAGACGCCAACAGAGATGCTGACAGAGGCTTCGACGCCGACTGAGACGCCGACTGAGGCAGATAGGGGTAGATATAGGCATAGAGAAGGCAGCAGACTCCTCAATCGACAGCGGCAGCGACTGAGACGCTGACAGCGACAGAGACGCCGACAGAGGCTGCGACGCCGACTGAGGCAGACAGGGGTAGATATAGGCATAGAGAATGCAACAGACCCCCAATCAACAGCGGCAGCAACTGAAATGCCTACAGGGGCGCTGACAGAGGCTGCGACGCCGACTGAGGCAAATAGGGGTAGATATAGGCATAGAGAAGGCAGCAGAACCCACAATCAACAGCGGCAGCTACTGAAATGCTTACAGGGGCGCTGACAGACGCTGCGACGCCGACTGAGACGCCGACTGAGGCAAATAGGGGTAGATATAGGCATAGAGAATGCAACAGACCCCCCAATCGACAGCGGCAGAGACTGAGACGCCTACAGAGACGCTGACAGAGGCTGTGACGCCGACTGAGACGCCGACTGAGGCAGATAGGGGTAGATATAGGCATAGAGAAGGCATCATACCCAACCAATCAACAGCGGCATCGACTGAGATGCATACAGAGACGCTGACAGAGGCTGCGACACCGACTGAGGCAGATAGGGGTAGATATAGGCATAGAGAATGCAACAGAACCTCGCAATCGATAGCGGTACCAACTGAGAGGCCTACAGAGACGCTGACAGAGACTACGACGCCGACTGAGACGCCGACTGAGACGCCGACTGAGACGCCGACTGAGACGCCGACTGAGACGCCGACTGAGACGCCGACTGAGACGCCGACTGAGACGCCGACTGAGACGCCGACTGAGACGCCGACTGAGGCAGAGAGGGGTAGATATAGGCATAGAGAAGGCACCAGACCCCCCAATGGACAACGGCAACGACTGAGACGCCTACAGAGACTCTGACAGACGCTGGGACGCCGACTCAGACGTCGACTGAGGCAGATAGGGTTAAATATAGGCATAGAGAAGGCAGCAGACCCCCCCCAATCGACAGCGGAAGCAACTGGGTCGCTTACAGAAACGCTGACAGAGGCTGCGACGGCTACTGAGACGCCGACTGAGGCAGATAGGGGTAGATATAGGCATAGAGAAGGCAGCATACCCAACCAATCAACAGCGGCATCGACTGAGACGCCTACAGAGACGCTGAGAGAGGCTGCGACACCGACTGAGGCAGATAGGGGTAGATATAGGCATAGAGAAGGCAGCAGACCCCCAATCGACAGCGGCAGCAGCTGAGATGCCTTCAGAGACGCTAACAGAGGCTGCGATGCCTACTGAGACGCCGACTGAGGCAGATAGGGGTAGATATAGGCATTGTGAAGGCAGTAGACCCCCCAATCGACAGCGGCAACGACTGAGACGCCAACAGAGATGCTGACAGAGGCTGCGACACCGACTGAGACGCTGATTGAGGCAGATAGGGGTATATATAGGCATAGAGAAGGCAGCAGACTCCCCAATCGACAGCGGCAGCGACTGAGACGCTGACAGAGGCTGCGACGCCGACTGAGGCAGACAGGGGTAGATATAGGCATAGAGAAGGCAACAGACCCCCAAATAGACAGCAGCAGCGACTGAGACGCCTACAGAGACGCTAAAAGAGGCTGCGGCAGCGACTGAGACGCCTACAGAGGCGCTGACAGAGGCTGCGACGCCGATTGAGACGCCGACTGAGGCAGATAGGGGTAGATATTGGCATAGAGAATGCAATAGACCCCCAATCGACAGCGGCAGAGACTGAGACGCCTACAGAGACGCTGACAGAGGCTGCGACACCGACTGAGACGCTGACTGAGGCAGATAGGGGTAGATATAGGCATAGAGAAGGCAGCAGAACCCACAATCAACAGCGGCAGCTACTGAAATGCCTACAGGGGCGCTGACAGAGGCTGCGATGCCGACTGAGACGCCGACTGAGGCAAATAGGGGTAGATATAGGCATAGAGAATGCAACAGACCCCCCAATCGACAGCGGCAGAGACTGAGACGCCTACAGAGACGCTGACAGAGGCTGCGACGCCGACTGAGACGCCGACTGAGACACCGACTGAGGCAGATAGGGGTAGATATAGGCATAGAGAATGCAACAGACCCCCGCAATCGATAGCGGTACCAACTGAGAGGCCTACAGAGACGCTGACAGAGACTACGACGCCGACTGAGACGCCGAGTGAGACGCCGACTGAGGCAGAGAGGGGTAGATATAGGCATAGAGAAGGCACCAGACCCCCCAATCGACAGCGGCAACGACTGAAACGCCTACAGGGACTCTGACATAGGCTGCGACGCCGACTCAGACGTCGACTGAGGCAGATAGGGTTAGATATAGGCATAGAGAAGGCAGCAGACCCCCCAATCGACAGCGCAAGCAACTGGGACGCTTACAGAAACGCTGACAGAGGCTGCGACGCCTACTGAGACGCCGACTGAGGCAGATAGGGGTAGATATAGGCATAGAGAAGGCAGCATACCCAACCAATCAACAGCGGCATCGACTGAGATGCCTACAGAGACGCTGACAGAGGCTGCGACACCGACTGAGGCAGATAGGGGTAGATATAGGCATAGAGAAGGCAGCAGACCCCCCAATCGACAGCGGCAGCAGCTGAGATGCCTTCAGAGACGCTAACAGAGGCTGCGACGACTACTGAGACGCCGACTGAGGCAGATAGGGGTAGATATAGGCATTGAGAAGGCAGCAGACCACCCAATAGACAGCGGCAACGACTGAGACACCAAGAGAGATGCTGACAGAGGCTGCGACGCCGACTGAGACGCTGATTGAGGCAGATAGGGGTAGATATAGGCATAGAGAACGCAGCAGACTCCCCAATCGACAGCGGCAGCGACTGAGATGCTGACAGCGACAGAGACGCTGACAGAGGCTGCGACGCCGACTGAGGCAGACAGGGGTAGATATAGGCATAGAGAAGGCAACATACCCCCCAATCGACAGCGGCAGCGACTGAGACGCCTACAGAGACGCTAACAGAGGCTGCGACGCCGACTGAGACGCCGACTGAGGCAGATAGGGGAAGATATAGGCATAGAGAAGGCAGCACACCCCCCAATCGACAGCGGCAGCGACTGAGACGCCTACAGAGACGCTGACAGAGGCTGCGACACCGACAGAGGCAGATAGGGGTAGATATAGGCATAGAGAAGGCAGCAGACCCTCCAATCGACAGTGGCAGCGGCTGAGATGCCTTCAGAGACGCTAACAGAGGTTGCGACGTCTACTGAGACGCCGACTGAGGCAGATAGGGGTAGATATAAACATTGAGAAGGCAGCAGACCCCCTAATCGACAGCGGCAATGACTGAGACGCCTACAGAGATGCTGACAGAGGCTGCGACGCCGACTGAGACGCCGACTGAGGCAGATAGGGGTAGATATAGGCATAGAGAAGGTAGCAGACTCCCCAATCGACAGCGGCAGCGACTGAGACGCTGACAGCGACAGAGACGCTGACAGAAGCTGTGACGCCGACTGAGGCAGACAGGGGTAGATATAGGCATAGAGAAGGCATTAGACCCCCCAATCGACAGCGGCAAAGACTGAGACGCCAACAGAGATGCTAACAGAGGCTGCGACGCCGACTGAGGCAGATAGGGGAAGATATAGGCATAGAGAAGGCAGCAGACTCCCCAATCGACAGCGGCAACGACTGAGATGCTGACAGAGGCTGCGACGCCGACTGAAGCAGACAGGGGTAGATATAGGCATAGAGAAGGCAACAGACCCCTCAATCGACAGCGGCAGCGACTGAGACGCTAAAAGAGGCTGCGACAGCGACTGAGACGCCGACTGAGGCAAATAGGGGTAGATATAGGCATAGAGAATGCAACAGACCCCCCAATCGACAGCGGCAGAGACTGAGACGCCTACAGAGACGCTGACAGAGGCTGTGACGCCGACTGAGACGCCGACTGAGGCAGATAGGGGTAGATATAGGCATAGAGAAGGCAGCATACCCAACCAATCAACAGCGGCATCGACTGAGATGCATACAGAGACGCTGACAGAGGCTGCGACACCGACTGAGGCAGATAGGGGTAGATATAGGCATAGAGAAGGCAGCAGACCCCCCAATCGACAGCGGCAGCAGCTGAGATGCCTTCAGAGACGCTAACAGAGGCTGCGACGCCTACTGAGACGCCGACTGAGGCAGATAGGGGTAGATATAGGCATTGAGAAGGCAGCAGACCACCCAATCGACAGCGGCAACGACTGAGACGCCAAGAGAGATGCTGACAGAGGCTGCGACGCCGACTGAGACGCTGATTGAGGCAGATAGGGGTAGATATAGGCATAGAGAAGGCAGCAGACTCCCCAATCGACAGCGGCAGCGACTGAGATGCTGACAGCGACAGAGACGCTGACAGAGGCTGCGACGCCGACTGAGGCAGACAGGGGTAGATATAGGCATAGAGAAGGCAACATACCCCCCAATCGACAGCGGCAGCGACTGAGACGCCTACAGAGACGCTAACAGAGGCTGCGACGCCGACTGAGACGCCGACTGAGGCAGATAGGGGAAGATATAGGCATAGAGAAGGCAGCACTCCCCCCAATCGACAGCGGCAGCGACTGAGACGCCTACAGAGACGCTGACAAAGGCTGCAACGCCGACTGAGGCAGACAGGGGTAGATATAGGCATAGAGAAGGCAACAGACCCCCCCAATCGACAGCGGCAAAGACTGAGACGCCAACAGAGATGCTAACAGAGGCTGCGACGCCGACTGAGGCAGATAGGGGAAGATATAGGCATGGAGAAGGCAGCAGACTCCCCAATCGACAGCGGCAGCGACTGAGACGCTGACAGAGGCTGCGACGCCGACTGAGGCAGACAGGAGTAGATATAGGCACAGAGAAGGCAACAGACCCCCAAATAGACAGCGGCAGCGACTGAGACGCCGACTGAGGCAGATAGGGATAGATATAGGCACAGAAAAGGCAGCAGACCCCCCAATCGACACAGGCAGCGACTGAGACGCCTACAGAGACGCTGACAAAGGCTGCAACGCCGATTGAGACGCCGACTGAGGCAGATAGGGGTAGATATTGGCATAGAGAATGCAACAGACCGCCAATCGACAGCGGCAGAGACTGAGACGCCTACAGAGACGCTGACAGAGGCTGCGACGCCGACTGAGACGCTGACTGAGGCAGATAGGGGTAGATATAGGCATAGAGAAGCCAGCAGAACTCACAATCAACAGCGGCAGCTACTGAAATGCCTACAGGGGCGCTGACAGAGGCTGCGACGCCGACTGAGACGCCGACTGAGGCAAATAGGGGTAGATATAGGCATAGAGAATGCAACAGACCCCCCAATCGACAGCGGCAGAGACTGAGACGCCTACAGAGACCCTGACAGAGGCTGCGACGCCGACTGAGACGCCGACTGAGACGCCGACTGAGGCAGATAGTGGTAGATATAGGCATAGAGAATGCAACAGACCCCCGCAATCGATAGCGGTACCAACTGAGAGGCCTACAGAGACTCAGACGTCGACTGAGGCAGATACGGTTAGATATAGGCATAGAGAAGGCAGCATACCCCCCAATCGACAGCGGAAGCAACAGGGACGCTTACAGAAACGCTGACAGAGGCTGCGACGCCTACTGAGACGCCGACTGAGGCAGATAGGGGTAGATATAGGCATAGAGAAGGCATCATACCCAACCAATCAACAGCGGCATCGACTGAGATGCCTACAGAGACGCTGACAGAGGCTGCGACACCGACTGCGGCAGATAGGGGTAGATATAGGCATAGAGAAGGCAGCAGACCCCCAATCGACAGCGGCAGCGGCTGAGATGCCTTCAGAGACGCTAACAGAGGTTGCGACGTCTACTGAGACGCCGACTGAGGCAGATAGGGGTAGATATAAGCATTGAGAAGGCAGCAGACCCCCTAATCGACAGCGGCAATGACTGAGACGCCTACAGAGATGCTGACAGAGGCTGCATAGAGGCTGAGGCATAGAGAAGGTAGCAGACTCCCCAATCGACAGCGGCAGCGACTGAGACGCTGACAGCGACAGAGATGCTGACAGAGGCTGCGACGCCGACTGAGGCAGACAGGGGTTGATATAGGCATAGAGAAGGCATTAGACCCCCCAATCGACAGCGGCAAAGACTGAGACGCCTACAGAGACGCTAAAAGAGGCTGCGACAGCGACTGAGACGCCGACTGAGGCAGATAGGGCTAGATATAGGCACAGAAAAGGCAGCAGACCCCCAATCGACAGCGGCAGCGACTGAGACGCCTACAGAGACGCTGACAGAGACTACGACGCCGACTGAGGCAGATAGGGGAAGATATAGGCATAGAGAAGGCAGCAGACTCCCCAATCGACAGCGGCAGCGACGGAGACGCTGACAGAGGCTGCGACGCCGACTGAGTCAGACAGGGGTAGATATAGGCATAGAGAAGGCAACAGACCCCCAAATAGACAGCGGCAGCGACTGAGACGCCTACAGAGACGCTAAAAGAGGCTGCGACAGCGACTGAGACGCCGACTGAGGCAGATAGGGCTAGATATAGGCACAGAAAAGGCAGCAGACCCCCCAATCGACAGCGGCAGCGACTGAGACGCCTACAGAGACGCTGACAAAGGCTGCGACGCCGACTGAGACGCTGACTGAGGCAGATAGGGGTAGATATAGGCATAGAGAAGGCAGCAGAACCCACAATCAACAGCGGCAGCTACTGAAATGCCTACAGGGGCGCTGACAGAGGCTGCGACGCCGACTGAGACGCCGGCTGAGACGCCGACTGAGGCAGATAGGGGTAGATATAGGCATAGAGAATGCAACAGACCCCCGCAATCGATAGCGGTACCAACTGAGAGGCCTACAGAGATGCTGACAGAGACTACGACGCCTCCTGAGACGCCGACTGAGACGCCGACTGAGGCAGAGAGGGGTAGATATAGGCATAGAGAAGGCACCAGACCCCCCAATCGACAGCGGCAACGACTGAGACGCCTACAGGGACTCTGACATAGGCTGCGACGCCGACTCAGACGTCACTGAGGCAGATAGGGTTAGATATAGGCATAGAGAAGGCAGCAGACCCCCCAATCGACAGCGCAAGCAACTGGGACGCTTACAGAAACGCTGACAGAGGCTGCGACGCCTACTGAGACGTCGACTGAGGCAGATAGGGGTAGATATAGGCATAGAGAAGTCAGCACACCCCCCAGTCGACAGCGGCAGCGACTGAGACGCCTACAGAGACGCTGACAGAGGCTGCGACACCGACTGAGGCAGATAGGGGTAGATATAGGCATAGAGAAGGCAGCAGACCCCCCAATCGACAGTGGCAGCGGCTGAGATGCCTTCAGAGACGCTAACAGAGGTTGCGACGCCTACTGAGACGCCGACTGAGGCAGATAGGGGTAGATATAAGCATTGAGAAAGCAGCAGACCCCCCAATCGACAGCGGCAATGACTGAGACGCAAACAGAGATGCTGACAGAGGCTGCGACGCCGACAGAGACGCCGACTGAGGCAGATAGGGGTAGATATAGGCATAGAGAAGGCAGCAGACCCCCCAATCGGCAGCGGCAGCGACTGAGACGCCTACAGAGACGCTAAAAGAGGCTGCGACAGCGACTGAGACGCCGACTGAGGCAGATAGGGCTAGATATAGGCACAGAAAAGGCAGCAGACCCCCCAATCGACAGCGGCAGCGACTGAGACGCCTACAGAGACGCTGACAAAGGCTGCAACGCCGACTGAGGCAGACAGGGGTAGATATAGGCATAGAGAAGGCAACAGACCCCCCAATCGACAGCGGCAAAGACTGAGACGCCAACAGAGATGCTAACAGAGGCTGCGACGCCGACTGAGACGCCGACTGAGGCAGATAGGGGAAGATATAGGCATAGAGAAGGTAGCAGAACCCACAATCAACAGCGGCAGCTACTGAAATGCCTACAGGGGCGCTGACAGAGGCTGCGACGCCGACTGAGACGCCGACTGAGACGCCGACTGAGACGCCGACTGAGGCAGAGAGGGGTAGATATAGGCATAGAGAAGGCACCAGACCCCCCAATCGACAGCGGCAACGACTGAGACGCCTACAGGGACTCTGACATAGGCTGCGACGCCGACTAAGACGTCGACTGAGGCAGATAGGGTTAGATATAGGCATAGAGAAGGCAGCAGACCCCCAAATAGACAGCGGCAGCGACTGAGACGCCTACAGAGACGCTAAAAGAGGCTGCGACAGCGACTGAGACGCCGACTGAGGCAGATAGGGGTAGATATAGGCATAGAGAAGGCAGCAGAACCCACAATCAACAGCGGCAGCTACTGAAATGCCTACAGGGGCGCTGACAGAGGCTGCGACGCCGACTGAGACGCCGACTGAGGCAGAGAGGGGTAGATATAGGCATAGAGAAGGCACCAGACCCCCCAATCGACAGCGGCAACGACTGAGACGCCTACAGGGACTCTGACATAGGCTGCGACGCCGACTCAGACGTCGACTTAGGCAGATAGGGTTAGATATAGGCATAGAGAAGGTAGCAGACCCCCCAATCGACAGCGCAAGCAACTGGGACGCTTACAGAAACGCTGACAGAGGCTGCGACGCCTACTGAGACGTCGACTGAGGCAGATAGGGGTAGATATAGGCATAGAGAAGGCAGCATACCCAACCAATCAACAGCGGCATCGACTGAGATGCCTACAGAGACGCTGACAGAGGCTGCCACACCGACTGAGGCAGATAGGGGTAGATATAGGCAGTAACTACTCTTTTTTATAGCTGGGGTAAAACTCAGCGGCTCCAGGGGTCGTGTACAGAAAATTATCAAAAGTCCTGCGAGTTATATTAACAATAGCGTATTTATTTAATATAATGATGGGGAGCTCTTGCTCGAAACATTTCTATTTTCTTAATTCTATATAAATAAACTTGCTTAGTGTATACTTGTTTGCCTGTCTCTACGTCCCGGTAAGTATGTGTCTCTGTGACTCAGTGGGAGAACGATTAAAAACCAGAGGCTCTCACTGAGTTCCTATGGTCTCGGTATGACTTAGTGGGAAAAGGATTAAAGAACAAGAGGTTCCCCCTAAGTCCCTAAGTCTCAGTTGCGTATGTGTCTCAGTGATTCAGTGGGAGAACGATTAAAAACCAGAGGCTCTCACTGAATCCCTGTAGTCTCTGTCTGTGTATGGCTTAGCGAGAAAACGATTAAAAACCAGAGGTTCTCGCTAGGCTTTCTGTGTTCGTATGGTACTTTGTAGAGCTGTTGCTAGTCAGGATGCTGGTGATCGACGAAGAGACCTACTGCCTGGGCTACGTGGTTTATATAGTCCCAGGTCGCAGCGGCTGACACATGTTGTTATTGGTAGGCCACCGTTGTGTGATTTTACTTCCGTTGGCCAGTAGTCGATTGTTGTTGTTGTGGCAGGCCTGTTGTTGTTGCAGTCAGGCTTGTTGGTGTTGCAGTCTTTTGCCCTTGGGCCACCTTCAACTTCTGGTGGTCAGCCACCTCGCTCCAACGGTCCCTGGTTAGCCTGCAGTATTGTTGCCTGCCAGCAGCGCTGTCCGGAATCCTGTAGTGGTGTTGTTGTTAAATATTTAATTTAACTGACAACCAGCATTTCATTTGTATTCCTCCTTCTGCTTTGTACTTGCCGGCCGTTGGCGTGGTGGTGGTTCTGTCGTTGTCCCTCTTGTGCTTCGCTCTCGTTTCTTCGTGTTGTTGGTGTAAGATTTCCGAGTGAGCGCACTCGGCAAATTCCACCGCTGAGTTCGTGCACTCACCTTCTCTTGTCCGGCATGTATTTGTTGTATTCCTCGTCGCTGTGTTTTGTTCCTCGCTCTTTGCAAGCATAGCGCTGATTGGCAAGATCGTTGGCTGTGGTGGTCGTTTTTTTGTTATAATTGCTATTATTCCAACTGGTCTAATATGCTGCTACTGATCTGCGCTCCTACCACGGCCGCGCTAATTGGTTACAATGCATGTAGTTCTTTTCGTTAGGTTCTCACTGCAGTTGTTTCGGTTGGCATTGTGGGCGTTTCCAAGCTGCAATTATTCGATCTGTTCATGATGGTGTTTGTGTGTGTTTAGTGACTCTGTCACCTGTGGTGTGGACCAAAATTTCCCACAGAAGATTCTGGTTCTTACAAGGCATAGAGAAGGCAGCAGACCCCCCAATCGACAGCGGCAGCAGCTGAGATGCCTTCAGAGACGCTAACAGAGGCTGCGACGCCTACTGAGACGCCGACTGAGGCCGATAGGGGTAGATATAGGCATTGAGAAGGCAGCAGACCACCCAATCGACAGCGGCAACGACTGAGACGCCAAGAGAGATGCTGACAGGGGCTGCGACGCCGACTGAGACGCTGATTGAGGCAGATAGGGGTAGATATAGGCATAGTGAAGGCAGCAGACTCCCCAATCGACAGCGGCAGCGACTGAGATGCTGACAGCGACAGAGACGCTGACAGAGGCTGCGACGCCGACTGAGGCAGACAGGGGTAGATATAGGCATAGAGAAGGCAACATACCCCCCAATCGACAGCGGCAGCGACTGAGACGCCTACAGAGACGCTAACAGAGGCTGCGACGCCGACTGAGACGCCGACTGAGACGCCGACTGAGGCAGATAGGGGAAGATATAGGCATAGAGAAGGCAGCACACCCCCCAATCGACAGCGGCAGCGACTGAGACGCCTACAGAGACGCTGACAGAGGCTGCGACACCGACTGAGGCAGATAGGGGTAGATATAGGCATAGAGTAGGCAGCAGACCCCCCAATCGACAGCGGCAGCGGCTGAGATGCCTTCAGAGACGCTAACAGAGGTTGCGACGTCTACTGAGACGCCGACTGAGGCAGATAGGGGTAGATATAGGCATAGAGAATACAACAGACCCCCCAATCGACAGCGGCAGAGACTGAGACGCCTACAGAGACGCTGACAGAGGCTGCGACGCCGACTGAGACGCCGACTGAGACGCCGACTGAGGCAGATAGGGGTAGATATAGGCATAGAGAATGCAACAGACCCCCGCGATCGATAGCGGTACCAACTGAGAGGCCTACAGAGACGCTGACAGAGACCACGACGCCGACTGAGACGCCGACTGAGACGCCGACTGAGGCAGAGAGGGGTAGATATAGGCATAGAGAAGGCACCAGACCCCCCCAATGGACAACGGCAACGACTGAGACGCCTACAGAGACTCTGACAGAGGCTGCGACGCCGACTCAGACGTCGACTGAGGCAGATAGGGTTAGATATAGGCATAGAGAAGGCAGCAGACCCCCCCAATCGACAGCGGAAGTAACTGGGTCGCTTACAGAAACGCTGACAGAGGCTGCGACGGCTACTGAGGCAGATAGGGGTAGATATAGGCATAGAGAAGGCAGCATACCCAACCAATCAACAGCGGCATCGACTGAGACGCCTACAGAGACGCTGACAGAGGCTGCGACACCGACTGAGGCAGATAGGGGCATAGAGAAGGCAGCAGACCCCCCAATCGACAGCGGCAGCAGCTGAGATGCCTTCAGAGACGCTAACAGAGGCTGCGACGCCTACTGAGACGCCGACTGAGGCAGATAGGGGTAGATATAGGCATTGAGAAGGCAGCAGACCCCCCAATCGACAGCGGCAACGACTGAGACGCCAACAGAGATGTTGACAGAGGCTGCGACACCGACTGAGACGCTGATTTAGGCAGATAGGGGTAGATATAGGCATAGAGAAGGCAGCAGACTCCTCAATCGACAGCGGCAGCGACTGAGATGCTGACAGCGTCAGAGACGCTGACAGAGGCTGCGACGCCGACTGAGGCAGACAGGGGTAGATATAGGCATAGAGAAGGCAACATACCCTCAAATCGACAGCGGCAGCGACTGAGACGCCTACAGAGACGCTAACAGAGGCTGCGACGCCGACTGAGACGCCGACTGAGGCAGATAGGGGTAGATATAGGCATAGGGAAGGCAGCAGACCCCCCAATCGACAGCGGCAGCGGCTGAGATGCCTTCAGAGACGTTAACAGAGGTTGCGACGCCTACTGAGACGCCGACTGAGGCAGATAGGGGTAGATATAAGCATTGAGAAGGCAGCAGACCCCCAATCGACAGCGGCAATGAATGAGACGCCAACAGAGATGCTGACAGAGGCTGCGACGCCGACTGAGACGCCGACTGAGGCAGATAGGGGTAGATATAGGCATAGAGAAGGCAGCAGACTCCTCAATCGACAGCGGCAGCGACTGAGACGCTGACAGCGACAGAGACGCCGACAGAGGCTGCGACGCCGACAGAGGCTGCGACGCCGACTGAGGCAGACAGGGTAGATATAGGCATAGAGAAGGCAACAGACCCCCCAATCGGCAGCGGCAGCGACTGAGACGCCTACAGAGACGCTAAAAGAGGCTGCGACAGCGACTGAGACGCCGACTGAGACAGATAGGGCTAGATATAGGCACAGAAAAGGCAGCAGACCCCCCAATCGACAGCGGCAGCGACTGAGACGCCTACAGAGACGCTGACAAAGGCTGCAACGCCGACTGAGGCAGGCAGGGGTAGATATAGGCATAGAGAAGGCAACAGACCCCCCAAACGACAGCGGCAAAGACTGAGACGCAAACAGAGATGCTAACAGTGGCTGCGACACCGACTGAGACGCTGATTTAGGCGGATAGGGGTAGATATAGGCATAGAGAAGGCAGCAGACTCCCCAATCGACAGCGGCAGCGACTGAGATGCTGACATCGACAGAGACGCTGACAGAGGCTGCGACGCCGACTGAGGCTGACAGGGGTAGATATAGGCATAGAGAAGGCAACATACCAGCAAATCGACAGCGGCAGCGACTGAGACGCTTACAGAGACGCTAACAGAGGCTGCGACGCCGACTGAGACGCCGACTGAGGCAGATAGGGGAAGATATAGGCATAGAGAAGGCAGCACACCCCCCCAATCGACAGCGGCAGCGACTGAGACGCCAACAGAGACGTTAACAGAGGTTGCGACGCCTACTGATACGCCGACTGAGGCAGATAGGGGTAGATATAAGCATTGAGAACGCAGCAGACCCCCCAATCGACAGCGGCAATGAATGAGACGCCAACAGAGATGCTGACAGAGGCTGCGACGCCGACTGAGACGCCGACTGAGGCAGATAGGGGTAGATATAGGCATAGAGAAGGCAGCAGACTCCTCAATCGACAGCGGCAGCGACTGAGACGCTGACAGCGACAGAGACGCCGACAGAGGCTGCGACGCCGACTGAGGCAGACAGGGGTAGATATAGGCATAGAGAAGGCAACAGACCCCCCAATCGGCAGCGGCAGCGACTGAGACGCCTACAGAGACGCTAAAAGAGTCTGCGACAGCGACTGAGACGCCGACTGAGACAGATAGGGCTAGATATAGGCACAGAAAAGGCAGCAGACCCCCCAATCGACAGCGGCAGCGACTGAGACGCCTACAGAGACGCTGACAAAGGCTGCAACGCCGACTGAGGCAGACAGGGGTAGATATAGGCATAGAGAAGGCAACAGACCCCCCAATCGACAGCGGCAAAGACTGAGTCGCCAACACAGATGCTAACAGTGGCTGCGACGCCGACTGAGGCAGATAGGGGAAGATATATTCATAGAGAAGGCAGCAGACTCCCCAATCAACAGCGGCAGCGACGGAAACGCTGACAGAGGCTGCGACGCCGACTGAGGCAGACAGGGGTAGATATAGGCATAAAGAAGGCAACAGACCCCCAAATAGACAGCGGCAGCGACTGAGATGCTGACAGCGACAGAGACGCTGACAGAGGCTGCGACGCCGACTGAGGCAGACAGGGGTAGATATAGGCATAGAGAAGGCAACATACCCCCCAATCGACAGCGGCAGCGACTGAGACGCCTACAGAGACGCTAACAGAGGCTGCGACGCCGACTGAGACGCCGACTGAGACGCCGACTGAGGCAGATAGGGGAAGATATAGGCATAGAGAAGGCAGCACACCCCCCAATCGACAGCGGCAGCGACTGAGACGCCTACAGAGACGCTGGCAGAGGCTGCGACACCGACTGAGGCAGATAGGGGTAGATATAGGCATAGAGTAGGCAGCAGACCCCCCAATCGACAGCGGCAGCGGCTGAGATGCCTTCAGAGACGCTAACAGAGGTTGCGACGTCTACTGAGACGCCGACTGAGGCAGATAGGGGTAGATATAGGCATAGAGAATACAACAGACCCCCCAATCGACAGCGGCAGAGACTGAGACGCCTACAGAGACGCTGACAGAGGCTGCGACGCCGACTGAGACGCCGACTGAGACGCCGACTGAGACGCCGACTGAGGCAGATAGGGGTAGATATAGGCATAGAGAATGCAACAGACCCCCGCGATCGATAGCGGTACCAACTGAGAGGCCTACAGAGACGCTGACAGAGACCACGACGCCGACTGAGACGCCGACTGAGACGCCGACTGAGGCAGAGAGGGGTAGATATAGGCATAGAGAAGGCACCAGACCCCCCCAATGGACAACGGCAACGACTGAGACGCCTACAGAGACTCTGACAGAGGCTGCGACGCCGACTCAGACGTCGACTGAGGCAGAAAGGGTTAGATATAGGCATAGAGAAGGCAGCAGACCCCCCCAATCGACAGCGGAAGTAACTGGGTCGCTTACAGAAACGCTGACAGAGTCTGCGACGGCTACTGAGGCAGATAGGGGTAGATATAGGCATAGAGAAGGCAGCATACCCAACCAATCAACAGCGGCATCGACTGAGACGCCTACAGAGACGCTGACAGAGGCTGCGACACCGACTGAGGCAGATAGGGGTATATATAGGCATAGAGAAGGCAGCAGACCCCCCAATCGACAGCGGCAGCAGCTGAGATGCCTTCAGAGACGCTAACAGAGGCTGCGACGCCTACTGAGACGCCGACTGAGGCAGATAGGGGTAGATATAGGCATTGAGAAGGCAGCAGACCCCCCAATCGACAGCGGCAACGACTGAGACGCCAACAGAGATGTTGACAGAGGCTGCGACACCGACTGAGACGCTGATTTAGGCAGATAGGGGTAGATATAGGCATAGAGAAGGCAGCAGACTCCTCAATCGACAGCGGCAGCGACTGAGATGCTGACAGCGTCAGAGACGCTGACAGAGGCTGCGACGCCGACTGAGGCAGACAGGGGTAGATATAGGCATAGAGAAGGCAACATACCCTCAAATCGACAGCGGCAGCGACTGAGACGCCTACAGAGACGCTAACAGAGGCTGCGACGCCGACTGAGACGCCGACTGAGGCAGATAGGGGTAGATATAGGCATAGGGAAGGCAGCAGACCCCCCAATCGACAGCGGCAGCGGCTGAGATGCCTTCAGAGACGTTAACAGAGGTTGCGACGCCTACTGAGACGCCGACTGAGGCAGATAGGGGTAGATATAAGCATTGAGAAGGCAGCAGACCCCCCAATCGACAGCGGCAATGAATGAGACGCCAACAGAGATGCTGACAGAGGCTGCGACGCCGACTGAGACGCCGACTGAGGCAGATAGGGGTAGATATAGGCATAGAGAAGGCAGCAGACTCCTCAATCGACAGCGGCAGCGACTGAGACGCTGACAGCGACAGAGACGCCGACAGAGGCTGCGACGCCGACAGAGGCTGCGACGCCGACTGAGGCAGACAGGGTAGATATAGGCATAGAGAAGGCAACAGACCCCCCAATCGGCAGCGGCAGCGACTGAGACGCCTACAGAGACGCTAAAAGAGGCTGCGACAGCGACTGAGACGCCGACTGAGACAGATAGGGCTAGATATAGGCACAGAAAAGGCAGCAGACCCCCCAATCGACAGCGGCAGCGACTGAGACGCCTACAGAGACGCTGACAAAGGCTGCAACGCCGACTGAGGCAGGCAGGGGTAGATATAGGCATAGAGAAGGCAACAGACCCCCCAAACGACAGCGGCAAAGACTGAGACGCAAACAGAGATGCTAACAGTGGCTGCGACACCGACTGAGACGCTGATTTAGGCGGATAGGGGTAGATATAGGCATAGAGAAGGCAGCAGACTCCCCAATCGACAGCGGCAGCGACTGAGATGCTGACATCGACAGAGACGCTGACAGAGGCTGCGACGCCGACTGAGGCAGACAGGGGTAGATATAGGCATAGAGAAGGCAACATACCAGCAAATCGACAGCGGCAGCGACTGAGACGCTTACAGAGACGCTAACAGAGGCTGCGACGCCGACTGAGACGCCGACTGAGGCAGATAGGGGAAGATATAGGCATAGAGAAGGCAGCACACCCCCCCAATCGACAGCGGCAGCGACTGAGACGCCAACAGAGACGTTAACAGAGGTTGCGACGCCTACTGATACGCCGACTGAGGCAGATAGGGGTAGATATAAGCATTGAGAACGCAGCAGACCCCCCAATCGACAGCGGCAATGAATGAGACGCCAACAGAGATGCTGACAGAGGCTGCGACGCCGACTGAGACGCCGACTGAGGCAGATAGGGGTAGATATAGGCATAGAGAAGGCAGCAGACTCCTCAATCGACAGCGGCAGCGACTGAGACGCTGACAGCGACAGAGACGCCGACAGAGGCTGCGACGCCGACTGAGGCAGACAGGGGTAGATATAGGCATAGAGAAGGCAACAGACCCCCCAATCGGCAGCGGCAGCGACTGAGACGCCTACAGAGACGCTAAAAGAGTCTGCGACAGCGACTGAGACGCCGACTGAGACAGATAGGGCTAGATATAGGCACAGAAAAGGCAGCAGACCCCCCAATCGACAGCGGCAGCGACTGAGACGCCTACAGAGACGCTGACAAAGGCTGCAACGCCGACTGAGGCAGACAGGGGTAGATATAGGCATAGAGAAGGCAACAGACCCCCCAATCGACAGCGGCAAAGACTGAGTCGCCAACACAGATGCTAACAGTGGCTGCGACGCCGACTGAGGCAGATAGGGGAAGATATAGGCATAGAGAAGGCAGCAGACTCCCCAATCGACAGCGGCAGCGACGGAAACGCTGACAGAGGCTGCGACGCCGACTGAGGCAGACAGGGGTAGATATAGGCATAAAGAAGGCAACAGACCCCCAAATAGACAGCGGCAGCGACTGAGACTCCTACAGAGACGCTAAAAGAGGCTGCGACAGCGACTGAGACGCCGACTGAGGCAGATAGGGCTAGATATAGGCACAGAAAAGGCAGCAGACCCCCCAATCGACAGCGGCAGCGACTGAGACGCCTACAGAGACGCTGACAAAGGCTGCGACGCTGACTGAGACGCTGACTGAGGCAGATAGGGGTAGATATAGGCATAGAGAAGGCAGCAGAACCCACAATCAACAGCGGCAGCTACTGAAATGCCTACAGGGGCGCTGACAGAGGCTGCGACGCCGACTGAGACGCCGACTGAGACGCCGACTGAGACGCCGACTGAGACGCCGACTGAGATGCCGACTGAGGCAGAGAGGGGTAGATATAGGCATAGAGAAGGCACCAGACCCCCCAATCGACAGCGGCAACGACTGAGACGCCTACAGGGACTCTGACATAGGCTGCGACGCCGACTCAGACGTCGACTGAGGCAGATAGGATTAGATATAGGCATAGAGAAGGCAGCAGACCCCCCAATCGACAGCGCAAGCAACTGGGACGCTTACAGAAACGCTGACAGAGGCTGCGACGCCTACTGAGACGTCGACTGAGGCAGATAGGGGGAGATATAGGCATAGAGAAGGCAGCATACCCAACCAATCAACAGCGGCATCGACTGAGATGCCTACAGAGACGCTGACAGAGGCTGCCACACCGACTGAGGCAGATAGGGGTAGATATAGGCTGTAACTACTCTTTTTTATAGCTGGGGTAAAACTCAGCGGCTCCAGGGGTCGTGTACAGAAAATTATCAAAAGTCCTGCGAGTTATATTAACAATAGCGTATTTATTTAATATAATGATGGGGAGCTCTTGCTCGAAACATTTCTATTTTCTTAATTCTATATAAATAAACTTGCTTAGTGTATACTTGTTTGCCTGTCTCTACGTCCCGGTAAGTATGTGTCTCTGTGACTCAGTGGGAGAACGATTAAAAACCAGAGGCTCTCACTGAGTTCCTATGGTCTCGGTATGACTTAGTGGGAAAAGGATTAAAGAACAAGAGGTTCCCCCTAAGTCCCTAAGTCTCGGTTGCGTATGTGTCTCAGTGATTCAGTGGGAGAACGATTAAAAACCAGAGGCTCTCACTGAATCCCTGTAGTCTCTGTCTGTGTATGGCTTAGCGAGAAAACGATTAAAAACCAGAGGTTCTCGCTAGGCTTTCTGTGTTCGTATGGTACTTTGTAGAGCTGTTGCTAGTCAGGATGCTGGTGAGCGACGAAGAGACCTACTGCCTGGGCTACGTGGTTTATATAGTCCCAGGTCGCAGCGGCTGACACATGTTGTTATTGGTAGACCACCGTTGTGTGATTTTACTTCCGTTGGCCAGTAGTCGATTGTTGTTGTTGTGGCAGGCCTGTTGTTGTTGCAGTCAGGCTTGTTGGTGTTGCAGTCTTTTGCCCTTGGGCCACCTTCAACTTCTGGTGGTCAGCCACCTCGCTCCAACGGTCCCTGGTTAGCCTGCAGTATTGTTGCCTGCCAGCAGCGCTGTCCGGAATCCTGTAGTGGTGTTGTTGTTAAATATTTAATTTAACTGACAACCAGCATTTCATTTGTATTCCTCCTTCTGCTTTGTACTTGCCGGCCGTTGGCGTGGTGGTGGTTCTGTCGTTGTCCCTCTTGTGCTTCGCTCTCGTTTCTTCGTGTTGTTGGTGTAAGATTTCCGAGTGAGCGCACTCGGCAAATTCCACCGCTGAGTTCGTGCACTCACCTTCTCTTGTCCGGCATGTATTTGTTGTATTCCTCGTCGCTGTGTTTTGTTCCTCGCTCTTTGCAAGCATAGCGCTGATTGGCAAGATCGTTGGCTGTGGTGGTCGTTTTTTTGTTATAATTGCTATTATTCCAACTGGTCTAATATGCTGCTACTGATCTGCGCTCCTACCACGGCCGCGCTAATTGGTTACAATGCCTGTAGTTCTTTTCGTTAGGTTCTCACTGCAGTTGTTTCGGTTGGCATTGTGGGCGTTTCCAAGCTGCAATTATTCGATCTGTTCATGATGGTGTTTGTGTGTGTTTAGTGACTCTGTCACCTGTGGTGTGGACCAAAATTTCCCACAGAAGATTCTGGTTCTTACAAGGCATAGAGAAGGCAGCAGACCCCCCAATCGACAGCGGCAGCAGCTGAGATGCCTTCAGAGACGCTAACAGAGGCTGCGACGCCTACTGAGACGCCGACTGAGGCCGATAGGGGTAGATATAGGCATTGAGAAGGCAGCAGACCACCCAATCGACAGCGGCAACGACTGAGACGCCAAGAGAGATGCTGACAGAGGCTGCGACGCCGACTGAGACGCTGATTGAGGCAGATAGGGGTAGATATAGGCATAGTGAAGGCAGCAGACTCCCCAATCGACAGCGGCAGCGACTGAGATGCTGACAGCGACAGAGACGCTGACAGAGGCTGCGACGCCGACTGAGGCAGACAGGGGTAGATATAGGCATAGAGAAGGCAACATACCCCCCAATCGACAGCGGCAGCGACTGAGACGCCTACAGAGACGCTAACAGAGGCTGCGACGCCGACTGAGACGCCGACTGAGGCAGATAGGGGAAGATATAGGCATAGAGAAGGCAGCACACCCCCCAATCGACAGCGGCAGCGACTGAGACGCCTACAGAGACGCTGACAGAGGCTGCGACACCGACTGAGGCAGATAGGGGTAGATATAGGCATAGAGTAGGCAGCAGACCCCCCAATCGACAGCGGCAGCGGCTGAGATGCCTTCAGAGACGCTAACAGAGGTTGCGACGTCTACTGAGACGCCGACTGAGGCAGATAGGGGTAGATATAAGCATTGAGAAGGCAGCAGACCCCCTAATCGACAGCGGCAATGACTGAGACGCCTACAGAGATGCTGACAGAGGCTGCGACGCCGACTGAGACGCCGACTGAGGCAGATAGGGGAAGATATAGGCATAGAGAAGGCAGCAGACTCCCCAATCGACAGCGGCAGCGACGGAAACGCTGACAGAGGCTGCGACGCCGACTGAGGCAGACAGGGGTAGATATAGGCATAAAGAAGGCAAAAGACCCCCAAATAGACAGCGGCAGCGACTGAGACTCCTACAGAGACGCTAAAAGAGGCTGCGACAGCGACTGAGACGCCGACTGAGGCAGATAGGGCTAGATATAGGCACAGAAAAGGCAGCAGACCCCCCAATCGACAGCGGCAGCGACTGAGACGCCTACAGAGACGCTGACAAAGGCTGCGACGCTGACTGAGACGCTGACTGAGGCAGATAGGGGTAGATATAGGCATAGAGAAGGCAGCAGAACCCACAATCAACAGCGGCAGCTACTGAAATGCCTACAGGGGCGCTGACAGAGGCTGCGACGCCGACTGAGACGCCGACTGAGACGCCGACTGAGACGCCGACTGAGGCAGAGAGGGGTAGATATAGGCATAGAGAAGGCACCAGACCCCCCAATCGACAGCGGCAACGACTGAGACGCCTACAGGGACTCTGACATAGGCTGCGACGCCGACTCAGACGTCGACTGAGGCAGATAGGATTAGATATAGGCATAGAGAAGGCAGCAGACCCCCCAATCGACAGCGCAAGCAACTGGGACGCTTACAGAAACGCTGACAGAGGCTGCGACGCCTACTGAGACGTCGACTGAGGCAGATAGGTTTAGATATAGGCATAGAGAAGGCAGCATACCCAACCAATCAACAGCGGCATCGACTGAGATGCCTACAGAGACGCTGACAGAGGCTGCCACACCGACTGAGGCAGATAGGGGTAGATATAGGCTGTAACTACTCTTTTTTATAGCTGGGGTAAAACTCAGCGGCTCCAGGGGTCGTGTACAGAAAATTATCAAAAGTCCTGCGAGTTATATTAACAATAGCGTATTTATTTAATATAATGATGGGGAGCTCTTGCTCGAAACATTTCTATTTTCTTAATTCTATCTAAATAAACTTGCTTAGTGTATACTTGTTTGCCTGTCTCTACGTCCCGGTAAGTATGTGTCTCTGTGACTCAGTGGGAGAACGATTAAAAACCAGAGGCTCTCACTGAGTTCCTATGGTCTCGGTATGACTTAGTGGGAAAAGGATTAAAGAACAAGAGGTTCCCCCTAAGTCCCTAAGTCTCGGTTGCGTATGTGTCTCAGTGATTCAGTGGGAGAACGATTAAAAACCAGAGGCTCTCACTGAATCCCTGTAGTCTGTGTATGGCTTAGCGAGAAAACGATTAAAAACCAGAGGTTCTCGCTAGGCTTTCTGTGTTCGTATGGTACTTTGTAGAGCTGTTGCTAGTCAGGATGCTGGTGATCGACGAAGAGACCTACTGCCTGGGCTACGTGGTTTATATAGTCCCAGGTCGCAGCGGCTGACACATGTTGTTATTGGTAGGCCACCGTTGTGTGATTTTACTTCCGTTGGCCAGTAGTCGATTGTTGTTGTTGTGGCAGGCCTGTTGTTGTTGCAGTCAGGCTTGTTGGTGTTGCAGTCTTTTGCCCTTGGGCCACCTTCAACTTCTGGTGGTCAGCCACCTCGCTCCAACGGTCCCTGGTTAGCCTGCAGTATTGTTGCCTGCCAGCAGCGCTGTCCGGAATCCTGTAGTGGTGTTGTTGTTAAATATTTAATTTAACTGACAACCAGCATTTCATTTGTATTCCTCCTTCTGCTTTGTACTTGCCGGCCGTTGGCGTGGTGGTGGTTCTGTCGTTGTCCCTCTTGTGCTTCGCTCTCGTTTCTTCGTGTTGTTGGTGTAAGATTTCCGAGTGAGCGCACTCGGCAAATTCCACCGCTGAGTTCGTGCACTCACCTTCTCTTGTCCGGCATGTATTTGTTGTATTCCTCGTCGCTGTGTTTTGTTCCTCGCTCTTTGCAAGCATAGCGCTGATTGGCAAGATCGTTGGCTGTGGTAGTCGTTTTTTTGTTATAATTGCTATTATTCCAACTGGTCTAATATGCTGCTACTGATCTGCGCTCCTACCACGGCCGCGCTAATTGGTTACAATGCCTGTAGTTCTTTTCGTTAGGTTCTCACTGCAGTTGTTTCGGTTGGCATTGTGGGCGTTTCCAAGCTGCAATTATTCGATCTGTTCATGATGGTGTTTGTGTGTGTTTAGTGACTCTGTCACCTGTGGTGTGGACCAAAATTTCCCACAGAAGATTCTGGTTCTTACAAGGCATAGAGAAGGCAGCAGACCCCCCAATCGACAGCGGCAGCAGCAGAGATGCCTTCAGAGACGCTAACAGAGGCTGCGACGCCTACTGAGACGCCGACTGAGGCCGATAGGGGTAGATATAGGCATTGAGAAGGCAGCAGACCACCCAATCGACAGCGGCAACGACTGAGACGCCAAGAGAGATGCTGACAGAGGCTGCGCCGCCGACTGAGACGCTGATTGAGGCAGATAGGGGTAGATATAGGCATAGTGAAGGCAGCAGACTCCCCAATCGACAGCGGCAGCGACTGAGATGCTGACAGCGACAGAGACGCTGACAGAGGCTGCGACGCCGACTGAGGCAGACAGGGGTAGATATAGGCATAGAGAAGGCAACATACCCCCCAATCGACAGCGGCAGCGACTGAGACGCCTACAGAGACGCTAACAGAGGCTGCGACGCCGACTGAGACGCCGACTGAGGCAGATAGGGGAAGATATAGGCATAGAGAAGGCAGCACACCCCCCAATCGACAGCGGCAGCGACTGAGACGCCTACAGAGACGCTGACAGAGGCTGCGACACCGACTGAGGCAGATAGGGGTAGATATAGGCATAGAGTAGGCAGCAGACCCCCAATCGACAGCGGCAGCGGCTGAGATGCCTTCAGAGACGCTAACAGAGGTTGCGACGTCTACTGAGACGCCGACTGAGGCAGATAGGGGTAGATATAAGCATTGAGAAGGCAGCAGACCCCCTAATCGACAGCGGCAATGACTGAGACGCCTACAGAGATGCTGACAGAGGCTGCGACGCCGACTGAGACGCCGACTGAGGCAGATAGGGGAAGATATAGGCATAGAGAAGGCAGCAGACTCCCCAATCGACAGCGGCAGCGACTGAGACGCTAAAAGAGGCTGCGACAGCGACTGAGACGCCGACTGAGGCAGATAGGGGTAGATATAGGCATAGAGAATGCAACAGACCCCCCAATCGATAGCGGCAGAGACTGAGACGCCTACAGAGACGCTGACAGAGGCTGCGACGCCGACTGAGACGCCGACTGAGACGCCGACTGAGGCAGATAGGGGTAGATATAGGCATAGAGAAGGTAGCAGACTCCCCAATCGACAGCGGCAGCGACTGAGACGCTGACAGAGGCTCCGACGCCGACTGAAGCAGACAGGGGTAGATATAGGCATAGAGAAGGCAACAGACCCCCCAATCGACAGCGGCAGCGACTGAGACGCTAAAATAGGCTGCGACAGCGACTGAGACGCCTACTGAGGCAGATAGGGGTAGATATAGGCATAGAGAATACAACAGACCCCCCAATCGACAGCGGCAGAGACTGAGACGCCTACAGAGACGCTGACAGAGGCTGCGACGCCGACTGAGACGCCGACTGAGACGCCGACTGAGACGCCGACTGAGGCAGATAGGGGTAGATATAGGCATAGAGAATGCAACAGACCCCCGCAATCGATAGCGGTACCAACTGAGAGGCCTACAGAGACGCTGACAGAGACCACGACGCCGACTGAGACGCCGACTGAGGCAGAGAGCGGTATATATAGGCATAGAGAAGGCAGCAGACCCCCCCAATCGACAGCGGAAGTAACTGGGTCGCTTACAGAAACGCTGACAGAGGCTGCGACGGCTACTGAGGCAGATAGGGGTAGATATAGGCATAGAGAAGGCAGCATACCCAACCAATCAACAGCGGCATCGACTGAGACGCCTACAGAGACGCTGACAGAGGCTGCGACACCGACTGAGGCAGATAGGGGTATATATAGGCATAGAGAAGGCAGCAGACCCCCCAATCGACAGCGGCAGCAGCTGAGATGCCTTCAGAGACGCTAACAGAGGCTGCGACGCCTACTGAGACGCCGACTGAGGCCGATAGGGGTAGATATAGGCATTGAGAAGGCAGCAGACCCCCCAATCGATAGCGGCAACGACTGAGACGCCAACAGAGATGTTGACAGAGGCTGCGACACCGACTGAGACGTTGATTTAGGCAGATAGGGGTAGATATAGGCATAGAGAAGGCAGCAGACTCCTCAATCGACAGCGGCAGCGACTGAGATGCTGACAGCGTCAGAGACGCTGACAGAGGCTGCGACGCCGACTGAGGCAGACAGGGGTAGATATTGGCATAGAGAAGGCAACATACCCTCAAATCGACAGCGGCAGCGACTGAGACGCCTACAGAGACGCTAACAGAGGCTGCGACGCCGACTGAGACGCCGACTGAGGCAGATAGGGGTAGATATAAGCATTGAGAAGGCAGCAGACCCCCCAATCGACAGCGGCAATGAATGAGACGCCAACAGAGATGGTGACAGAGGCTGCGACGCCGACTGAGGCAGATAGGGCTAGATATAGGCACAGAAAAGGCAGCAGACCCCCCAATCGACAGCGGCAGCGACTGAGACGCCTACAGAGACGCTGACAAAGGCTGCAACGCCGACTGAGGCAGGCAGGGGTAGATATAGGCATAGAGAAGGCAACAGACCCCCCAAACGACAGCGGCAAACACTGAGACGCAAACAGAGATGCTAACAGTGGCTGCGACACCGACTGAGACGCTGATTTAGGCGGATAGGTGTAGATATAGGCATAGAGAAGGCAGCAGACTCCCCAATCGACAGCGGCAGCGACTGAGATGCTGACATCGACAGAGACGCTGACAGAGGCTGCGACGCCGACTGAGGCAGACAGGGGTAGATATAGGCATAGAGAAGGCAACATACCCCCAAATCGACAGCGGCAGCGACTGAGACGCTTACAGAGACGCTAACAGAGGCTGCGACGCCGACTGAGACGCCGACTGAGGCAGATAGGGGAAGATATAGGCATAGAGAAGGCAGCACACCCCCCAATCGTCAGCGGCAGCGACTGAGACGCCAACAGAGACGTTAACAGAGGTTGCGACGCCTACTGATACGCCGACTGAGGCAGATAGGGGTAGATATAAGCATTGAGAACGCAGCAGACCCCCCAATCGACAGCGGCAATGAATGAGACGCCAACAGAGATGCTGACAGAGGCTGCGACGCCGACTGAGACGCCGACTGAGGCAGATAGGGGTAGATATAGGCATAGAGAAGGCAGCAGACTCCTCAATCGACAGCGGCAGCGACTGAGACGCTGACAGCGACAGAGACGCCGACAGAGGCTGCGACGCCGACTGAGGCAGACAGGGGTAGATATAGGCATAGAGAAGGCAACAGACCCCCCAATCGGCAGCGGCAGCGACTGAGACGCCTACAGAGACGCTAAAAGAGGCTGCGACAGCGACTGAGACGCCGACTGAGACAGATAGGGCTAGATATAGGCACAGAAAAGGCAGCAGACCCCCCAATCGACAGCGGCAGCGACTGAGACGCCTACAGAGACGCTGACAAAGGCTGCAACGCCGACTGAGGCAGACAGGGGTAGATATAGGCATAGAGAAGGCAACAGACCCCCCAATCGACAGCGGCAAAGACTGAGTCGCCAACAGAGATGCTAACAGTGGCTGCGACGCCGACTGAGGCAGATAGGGGAAGATATAGGCATAGAGAAGGCAGCAGACTCCCCAATCGACAGCGGCAGCGACTGAGACGCTGACAGAGACTGCGACGCCGACTGAGGCAGACAGGGGTAGATATAGGCATAGAGAAGGCAACAGACCCCCAAATAGACAGCGGCAGCGACTGAGACGCCTACAGAGACGCTAAAAGAGGCTGCGACAGCGACTGAGACGCCGACTGAGGCAGATAGGGCTAGATATAGGCACAGAAAAGGCAGCAGACCCCCAATCGACAGCGGCAGCGACTGAGACGCCTACAGAGACGCTGACAAAGGCTGCAACGCCGATTGAGACGCCGACTGAGGCAGATAGGGGTAGATATTGGCATAGAGAATGCAACAGACCCCCAATCGACAGCGGCAGAGACTGAGACGCCTACAGAGACGCTGACAGAGGCTGCGACGCCGACTGAGACGCTGACTGAGGCAGATAGGGGTAGATATAGGCATAGAGAAGCCAGCAGAACCTCCCATTAACAGCGGCAGCTACTGAAATGCCTACAGGGGCGCTGACAGAGGCTGCGACGCCGACTGAGACGCCGACTGAGGCAAATAGGGGTAGATATAGGCATAGAGAATGCAACAGACCCCCCAATCGACAGCGGCAGAGACTGAGACGCCTACAGAGACCCTGACAGAGGCTGCGACGCCGACTGAGACGCCGACTGAGACGCCGACTGAGACGCCGACTGATGCAGATAGGGGTAGATATAGGCATAGAGAAGGCAACATACCCCCCAATCGACAGCGGCAGCGACTGAGACGTCTACAGAGACGCCGACTGATGCAGATAGGGGTAGATATAGGCATAGAGAAGGCAGCAGACCCCCCAATCGACAGCGGCAGCTACTGAAATGCCTACAGGGGCGCTGACAGAGGCTGCGACGCCGACAGAGACGCCGACTGAGGCAGATAGGGCTAGATATAGGCACAGAAAAGGCAGCAGACCCCCCAATCGACAGCGGCAGCGACTGAGACGCCTACAGAGACGCTGACAAAGGCTGCGACGCCGACTGAGACGCTGACTGAGGCAGATAGGGGTAGATATAGGCATAGAGAAGGCAGCAGAACCCACAATCAACAGCGGCAGCTACTGAAATGCCTACAGGGGCGCTGACAGAGGCTGCGACGCCGACTGAGACGCCGACTGAGACGCCGACTGAGACGCCGACTGAGGCAGATAGGGGTAGATATAGGCATAGAGAATGCAACAGACCCCCGCAATCGATAGCGGTACCAACTGAGAGGCCTACAGAGATGCTGACAGAGACTACGACGCCTCCTGAGACGCCGACTGAGACGCCGACTGAGGCAGAGAGGGGTAGATATAGGCATAGAGAAGGCACCAGACCCCCCAATCGACAGCGGCAACGACTGAGACGCCTACAGGGACTCTGACATAGGCTGCGACGCCGACTCAGACGTCGACTGAGGCAGATAGGGTTAGATATAGGCATAGAGAAGGCAGCAGACCCCCCCAATCGACAGCGCAAGCAACTGGGACGCTTACAGAAACGCTGACAGAGGCTGCGACGCCTACTGAGACGTCGACTGAGGCAGATAGGGGTAGATATAGGTATAGAGAAGTCAGCACACCCCCCAGTCGACAGCGGCAGCGACTGAGACGCCTACAGAGACGCTGACAGAGGCTGCGACACCGACTGAGGCTGATAGGGGTAGATATAGGCATAGAGAAGGCAGCAGACCCCCCCAATCGACAGTGGCAGCGGCTGAGATGCCTTCAGAGACGCTAACAGAGGTTGCGACGCCTACTGAGACGCCGACTGAGGCAGATAGGGGTAGATATAAGCATTGAGAAGGCAGCAGACCCCCCAATCGACAGCGGCAATGACTGAGACGCAAACAGAGATGCTGACAGAGGCTGCGACGCCGACAGAGACGCCGACTGAGGCAGATAGGGGTAGATATAGGCATAGAGAAGGCAGCAGACCCCCCAATCGGCAGCGACTGAGACGCCTACAGAGACGCTAAAAGAGGCTGCGACAGCGACTGAGACGCCGACTGAGGCAGATAGGGCTAGATATAGGCACAGAAAAGGCAGCAGACCCCCAATCGACAGCGGCAGCGACTGAGACGCCTACAGAGACGCTGACAAAGGCTGCAACGCCGACTGAGGCAGACAGGGGTAGATATAGGCATAGAGAAGGCAACAGACCCCCCAATCGACAGCGGCAGAGACTGAGACGCCAACAGAGATGCTAACAGAGGCTGCGACGCCGACTGAGACGCCGACTGAGGCAGATAGGGGAAGATATAGGCATAGAGAAGGCAGCAGAACCCACAATCAACAGCGGCAGCTACTGAAATGCCTACAGGGGCGCTGACAGAGGCTGCGACGCCGACTGAGACGCCGACTGAGACGCCGACTGAGACGCCGACTGAGGCAGAGAGGGGTAGATATAGGCATAGAGAAGGCACCAGACCCCCCAATCGACAGCGGCAACGACTGAGACGCCTACAGGGACTCTGACATAGGCTGCGACGCCGACTAAGACGTCGACTGAGGCAGATAGGGTTAGATATAGGCATAGAGAAGGCAGCAGACCCCCAAATAGACAGCGGCAGCGACTGAGACGCCTACAGAGACGCTAAAAGAGGCTGCGACAGCGACTGAGACGCCGACTGAGGCAGATAGGGCTAGATATAGGCATAGAGAAGGCAACAGACCCCCAAATAGACAGCGGCAGCGACTGAGACGCCTACAGAGACGCTAAAAGAGGCTGCGACAGCGACTGAGACGCCGACTGAGGCAGATAGGGCTAGATATAGGCACAGAAAAGGCAGCAGACCCCCCAATCGACAGCGGCAGCGACTGAGACGCCTACAGAGACGCTGACAAAGGCTGCGACGCAGACTGAGACGCTGACTGAGGCAGATAGGGGTAGATATAGGCATAGAGAAGGCAGCAGAACCCACAATCAACAGCGGCAGCTACTGAAATGCCTACAGGGGCGCTGACAGAGGCTGCGACGCCGACTGAGACGCCGACTGAGACGCCGACTGAGGCAGAGAGGGGTAGATATAGGCATAGAGAAGGCACCAGACCCCCCAATCGACAGCGGCAACGACTGAGACGCCTACAGGGACTCTGACATAGGCTGCGACGCCGACTCAGACGTCGACTGAGGCAGATAGGGTTAGATATAGGCATAGAGAAGGTAGCAGACCCCCCAATCGACAGCGCAAGCAACTGGGACGCTTACAGAAACGCTGACAGAGGCTGCGACGCCTACTGAGACGTCGACTGAGGCAGATAGGGGTAGATATAGGCATAGAGAAGGCAGCATACCCAACCAATCAACAGCGGCATCGACTGAGATGCCTACAGAGACGCTGACAGAGGCTGCCACACCGACTGAGGCAGATAGGGGTAGATATAGGCAGTAACTACTCTTTTTTATAGCTGGGGTAAAACTCTGCGGCTCCAGGGGTCGTGTACAGAAAATTATTAAAAGTCCTGCGAGTTATATTAACAATAGCGTATTTATTTAATATAATGATGGGGAGCTCTTGCTCGAAACATTTCTATTTTCTTAATTCTATATAAATAAACTTGCTTAGTGTATACTTGTTTGCCTGTCTCTACGTCCCGGTAAGTATGTGTCTCTGTGACTCAGTGGCAGAACGATTAAAAACCAGAGGCTCTCACTGAATCCCTGTAGTCTTTGTCTGTGTATGGCTTAGCGAGAAAACGATTAAAAACCAGAGGTTCTCGCTAGGCTTTCTGTGTTCGTATGGTACTTTGTAGAGCTGTTGCTAGTCAGGATGCTGGTGATCGACGAAGAGACCTACTGCCTGGGCTACGTGGTTTATATAATCCCAGGTCGCAGCGGCTGACACATGTTGTTATTGGTAGGCCACCGTTGTGTGATTTTACTTCCGTTGGCCAGTAGTCGATTGTTGTTGTTGTGGCAGGCCTGTTGTTGTTGCAGTCAGGCTTGTTGGTGTTGCAGTCTTTTGCCCTTGGGCCACCTTCAACTTCTGGTGGTCAGCCACCTCGCTCCAACGGTCCCTGGTTAGCCTGCAGTATTGTTGCCTGCCAGCAGCGCTGTCCGGAATCCTGTAGTGGTGTTGTTGTTAAATATTTAATTTAACTGACAACCAGCACTTCATTTGTATTCCTCCTTCTGCTTTGTACTTGCCGGCCGTTGGCGTGGTGGTGGTTCTGTCGTTGTCCCTCTTGTGCTTCGCTCTCGTTTCTTCGTGTTGTTGGTGTAAGATTTCCGAGTGAGCGCACTCGGCAAATTCCACCGCTGAGTTCGTGCACTCACCTTCTCTTGTCCGGCATGTATTTGTTGTATTCCTCGTCGCTGTTTTGTTCCTCGCTCTTTGCAAGCATAGCGCTGATTGGCAAGATCGTTGGCTGTGGTGGTCGTTTTTTTGTTATAATTGCTATTATTCCAACTGGTCTAATATGCTGCTACTGATCTGCGCTCCTACCACGGCCGCGCTAATTGGTTACAATGCCTGTAGTTCTTTTCGTTAGGTTCTCACTGCAGTTGTTTCGGTTGGCATTGTGGGCGTTTCCAAGCTGCAATTATTCGATCTGTTCATGATGGTGTTTGTGTGTGTTTAGTGACTCTGTCACCTGTGGTGTGGACCAAAATTTCCCACAGAAGATTCTGGTTCTTACAAGGCATAGAGAAGGCAGCAGACCCCCCAATCGACAGCGGCAGCAACTGAGATGCCTTCAGAGACGCTAACAGAGGCTGCGACGCCTACTGAGACGCCGACTGAGGCCGATAGGGGTAGATATAGGCATTGAGAAGGCAGCAGACCACCAAATCGACAGCGGCAACGACTGAGACGCCAAGAGAGATGCTGACAGAGGCTGCGACGCCGACTGAGACGCTGATTGAGGCAGATAGGGGTAGATATAGGCATAGTGAAGGCAGCAGACTCCCCAATCGACAGCGGCAGCGACTGAGATGCTGACAGCGACAGAGACGCTGACAGAGGCTGCGACGCCGACTGAGGCAGACAGGGCATAGAGAAGACAACATACCCCCCAATCGACAGCGGCAGCGACTGAGACGCCTACAGAGACGCTAACAGAGGCTGCGACGCCGACTGAGACGCCGACTGAGGCAGATAGGGGAAGATATAGGCATAGAGAAGGCAGCACACCCCCCAATCGACAGCGGCAGCGACTGAGACGCCTACAGAGACGCTGACAGAGGCTGCGACACCGACTGAGGCAGATAGGGGTAGATATAGGCATAGAGTAGGCAGCAGACCCCCCAATCGACAGCGGCAGCGGCTGAGATGCCTTCAGAGACGCTAACAGAGGTTGCGACGTCTACTGAGACGCCGACTGAGGCAGATAGGGGTAGATATAAGCATTGAGAAGGCAGCAGACCCCCTAATCGACAGCGGCAATGACTGAGACGCCTACAGAGATGCTGACAGAGGCTGCGACGCCGACTGAGACGCCGACTGAGGCAGATAGGGGAAGATATAGGCATAAAGAAGGCAGCAGACTCCCCAATCGACAGCGGCAGCGACTGAGACGCTAAAAGAGGCTGCGACTGCGACAGCGACTGAGACGCCGACTGAGGCAGATAGGGGTAGATATAGGCATAGAGAATGCAACAGACCCCCCAATCGACAGCGGCAGAGACTGAGACGCCTACAGAGACGCTGACAGAGGCTGCGACGCCGACTGAGACGCCGACTGAGACGCCGACTGAGGCAGATAGGGGTAGATATAGGCATAGAGAAGGTAGCAGACTCCCCAATCGACAGCGGCAGCGACTGAGACGCTGACAGAGGCTCCGACGCCGACTGAAGCAGACAGGGGTGGATATAGGCATAGAGAAGGCAACAGACCCCCCAATCGACAGCGGCAGCGACTGAGACGCTAAAATAGGCTGCGACAGCGACTGAGACGCCGATTGAGGCAGATAGGGGTAGATATAGGCATAGAGAATACAACATACCCCCCAATCGACAGCGGCAGAGACTGAGACGCCTACAGAGACGCTGACAGAGGCTGCGACGCCGACTGAGACGCCGACTGAGACGCCGACTGAGACGCCGACTGAGGCAGATAGGGGTAGATATAGGCATAGAGAATGCAACAGACCCCCGCGATCGATAGCGGTACCAACTGAGAGGCCTACAGAGACGCTGACAGAGACCACGACGCCGACTGAGACGCCGACTGAGACGCCGACTGAGGCAGAGAGGGGTAGATATAGGCATAGAGAAGGCACCAGACCCCCCCAATGGACAACGGCAACGACTGAGACGCCTACAGAGACTCTGACAGAGGCTGCGACGCCGACTCAGACGTCGACTGAGGCAGATAGGGTTAGATATAGGCATAGAGAAGGCAGCAGACCCCCCCAATCGACAGCGGAAGTAACTGGGTCGCTTACAGAAACGCTGACAGAGGCTGCGACGGCTACTGAGGCAGATAGGGGTAGATATAGGCATAGAGAAGGCAGCATACCCAACCAATCAACAGCGGCATCGACTGAGACGCCTACAGAGACGCTGACAGAGGCTGCGACACCGACTGAGGCAGATAGGGGTATATATAGGCATAGAGAAGGCAGCAGACCCACCAATCGACAGCGGCAGCAGCTGAGATGCCTTCAGAGACGCTAACAGAGGCTGCGACGCCTACTGAGACGCCGACTGAGGCAGATAGGGGTAGATATAGGCATTGAGAAGGCAGCAGACCCCCCAATCGACAGCGGCAACGACTGAGACGCCAACAGAGATGTTGACAGAGGCTGCGACACCGACTGAGACGCTGATTTAGGCAGATAAGGGTAGATATAGGCATAGAGAAGGCAGCAGACTCCTCAATCGACAGCGGCAGCGACTGAGATGCTGACAGCGTCAGAGACGCTGACAGAGGCTGCGACGCCGACTGAGGCAGACAGGGGTAGATATAGGCATAGAGAAGGCAACATACCCTCAAATCGACAGCGGCAGCGACTGAGACGCCTACAGAGACGCTGACAGAGGCTGCGACGCCGACTGAGACGCCGACTGAGGCAGATAGGGGTAGATATAGGCATAGGGAAGGCAGCAGACCCCCCAATCGACAGCGGCAGCGGCTGAGATGCCTTCAGAGACGTTAACAGAGGTTGCGACGCCTACTGAGACGCCGACTGAGGCAGATAGGGGTAGATATAAGCATTGAGAAGGCAGCAGACCCCCCAATCGACAGCGGCAATGAATGAGACGCCAACAGAGATGCTGACAGAGGCTGCGACGCCGACTGAGACGCCGACTGAGGCAGATAGGGGTAGATATAGGCATAGAGAAGGCAGCAGACTCCTCAATCGACAGCGGCAGCGACTGAGACGCTGACAGCGACAGAGACGCCGACAGAGGCTGCGACGCCGACTGAG
Source organism: Clusia tigrina (assembly GCA_920105625.2). Taxonomy (NCBI): domain Eukaryota; kingdom Metazoa; phylum Arthropoda; class Insecta; order Diptera; family Clusiidae; genus Clusia; species Clusia tigrina. The sequence continues at coordinate 87,336,274 of OV050031.1, forward strand.
GCAGACAGGGTAGATATAGGCATAGAGAAGGCAACAGACCCCCCAATCGGCAGCGGCAGCGACTGAGACGCCTACAGAGACGCCTACAGAGACGCTAAAAGAGGCTGCGACAGCGACTGAGACGCCGACTGAGACAGATACGGCTAGATATAGGCACAGAAAAGGCAGCAGACCCCCCAATCGACAGCGGCAGCGACTGAGACGCCTACAGAGACGCTGACAAAGGCTGCAACGCCGACTGAGGCAGGCAGGGGTAGATATAGGCATAGAGAAGGCAACAGACCCCCCAAACGACAGCGGCAAAGACTGAGACGCAAACAGAGATGCTAACAGTGGCTGCGACACCGACTGAGACGCTGATTTAGGCGGATAGGGGTAGATATAGGCATAGAGAAGGCAGCAGACTCCCCAATCGACAGCGGCAGCGACTGAGATGCTGACATCGACAGAGACGCTGACAGAGGCTGCGACGCCGACTGAGGCAGACAGGGGTAGATATAGGCATAGAGAAGGCAACATACCCCCAAATTGACAGCGGCAGCGACTGAGACGCTTACAGAGACGCTAACAGAGGCTGCGACGCCGACTCTGACGCCGACTGAGGCAGATAGGGGAAGATATAGGCATAGAGAAGGCAGCACACCCCCCAATCGACAGCGGCAGCGACTGAGACGCCAACAGAGACGTTAACAGAGGTTGCGACGCCTACTGATACGCCGACTGAGGCAGATAGGGGTAGATATAAGCATTGAGAACGCAGCAGACCCCCCAATCGACAGCGGCAATGAATGAGACGCCAACAGAGATGCTGACAGAGGCTGCGACGATGACTGAGACGCCGACTGAGGCAGATAGGGGTAGATATAGGCATAGAGAAGGCAGCAGACTCCTCAATCGACAGCGGCAGCGACTGAGACGCTGCGACGCCGACTGAGGCAGACAGGGGTAGATATAGGCATAGAGAAGGCAACAGACCCCCCAATCGGCAGCGGCAGCGACTGAGACGCCTACAGAGACGCTAAAAGAGGCTGCGACAGCGACTGAGACGCCGACTGAGACAGATAGGGCTAGATATAGGCACAGAAAAGGCAGCAGACCCCCCAATCGACAGCGGCAGCGACTGAGACGCCTACAGAGACGCTGACAAAGGCTGCGACGCTGACTGAGACGCTGACTGAGGCAGATAGGGGTAGATATATTCATAGAGAAGGCAGCAGAACCCACAATCAACAGCGGCAGCTACTGAAATGCCTACAGGGGCGCTGACAGAGGCTGCGACGCCGACTGAGACGCCGACTGAGACGCCGACTGAGACGCCGACTGAGGCAGAGAGGGGTAGATATAGGCATAGAGAAGGCACCAGACCCCCCAATCGACAGCGGCAACGACTGAGACGCCTACAGGGACTCTGACATAGGCTGCGACGCCGACTCAGACGTCGACTGAGGCAGATAGGATTAGATATAGGCATAGAGAAGGCAGCAGACCCCCCAATCGACAGCGCAAGCAACTGGGACGCTTACAGAAACGCTGACAGAGGCTGCGACGCCTACTGAGACGTCGACTGAGGCAGATAGGGGTAGATATAGGCATAGAGAAGGCAGCATACCCAACCAATCAACAGCGGCATCGACTGAGATGCCTACAGAGACGCTGACAGAGGCTGCCACACCGACTGAGGCAGATAGGGGTAGATATAGGCTGTAACTACTCTTTTTTATAGCTGGGGTAAAACTCAGCGGCTCCAGGGGTCGTGTACAGAAAATTATCAAAAGTCCTGCGAGTTATATTAACAATAGCGTATTTATTTAATATAATGATGGGGAGCTCTTGCTCGAAACATTTCTATTTTCTTAATTCTATATAAATAAACTTGCTTAGTGTATACTTGTTTGCCTGTCTCTACGTCCCGGTAAGTATGTGTCTCTGTGACTCAGTGGGAGAACGATTAAAAACCAGAGGCTCTCACTGAGTTCCTATGGTCTCGGTATGACTTAGTGGGAAAAGGATTAAAGAACAAGAGGTTCCCCCTAAGTCCCTAAGTCTCGGTTGCGTATGTGTCTCAGTGATTCAGTGGGAGAACGATTAAAAACCAGAGGCTCTCACTGAATCCCTGTAGTCTCTGTCTGTGTATGGCTTAGCGAGAAAACGATTAAAAACCAGAGGTTCTCGCTAGGCTTTCTGTGTTCGTATGGTACTTTGTAGAGCTGTTGCTAGTCAGGATGCTGGTGATCGACGAAGAGACCTACTGCCTGGGCTACGTGGTTTATATAGTCCCAGGTCGCAGCGGCTGACACATGTTGTTATTGGTAGGCCACCGTTGTGTGATTTTACTTCCGTTGGCCAGTAGTCGATTGTTGTTGTTGTGGCAGGCCTGTTGTTGTTGCAGTCAGGCTTGTTGGTGTTGCAGTCTTTTGCCCTTGGGCCACCTTCAACTTCTGGTGGTCAGCCACCTCGCTCCAACGGTCCCTGGTTAGCCTGCAGTATTGTTGCCTGCCAGCAGCGCTGTCCGGAATCCTGTAGTGGTGTTGTTGTTAAATATTTAATTTAACTGACAACCAGCATTTCATTTGTATTCCTCCTTCTGCTTTGTACTTGCCGGCCGTTGGCGTGGTGGTGGTTCTGTCGTTGTCCCTCTTGTGCTTCGCTCTCGTTTCTTCGTGTTGTTGGTGTAAGATTTCCGAGTGAGCGCACTCGGCAAATTCCACCGCTGAGTTCGTGCACTCACCTTCTCTTGTCCGGCATGTATTTGTTGTATTCCTCGTCGCTGTGTTTTGTTCCTCGCTCTTTGCAAGCATAGCGCTGATTGGCAAGATCGTTGGCTGTGGTGGTCGTTTTTTTGTTATAATTGCTATTATTCCAACTGGTCTAATATGCTGCTACTGATCTGCGCTCCTACCACGGCCGCGCTAATTGGTTACAATGCCTGTAGTTCTTTTCGTTAGGTTCTCACTGCAGTTGTTTCGGTTGGCATTGTGGGCGTTTCCAAGCTGCAATTATTCGATCTGTTCATGATGGTGTTTGTGTGTGTTTAGTGACTCTGTCACCTGTGGTGTGGACCAAAATTTCCCACAGAAGATTCTGGTTCTTACAAGGCATAGAGAAGGCAGCAGACCCCCCAATCGACAGCGGCAGCAGCTGAGATGCCTTCAGAGACGCTAACAGAGGCTGCGACGCCTACTGAGACGCCGACTGAGGCCGATAGGGGTAGATATAGGTATTGAGAAGGCAGCAGACCACCCAATCGACAGCGGCAACGACTGAGACGCCAAGAGAGATGCTGACAGAGGCTGCGACGCCGACTGAGACGCTGATTGAGGCAGATAGGGGTAGATATAGGCATAGTGAAGGCAGCAGACTCCCCAATCGACAGCGGCAGCGACTGAGATGCTGACAGCGACAGAGACGCTGACAGAGGCTGCGACGCCGACTGAGGCAGACAGGGGTAGATATAGGCATAGAGAAGGCAACATACCCCCAATCGACAGCGGCAGCGACTGAGACGCCTACAGAGACGCTAACAGAGGCTGCGACGCCGACTGAGACGCCGACTGAGGCAGATAGGGGAAGATATAGGCATAGAGAAGGCAGCACACCCCCCAATCGACAGCGGCAGCGACTGAGACGCCTACAGAGACGCTGACAGAGGCTGCGACACCGACTGAGGCAGATAGGGGTAGATATAGGCATAGAGTAGGCAGCAGACCCCCCAATCGACAGCGGCAGCGGCTGAGATGCCTTCAGAGACGCTAACAGAGGTTGCGACGTCTACTGAGACGCCGACTGAGGCAGATAGGGGTAGATATAAGCATTGAGAAGGCAGCAGACCCCCTAATCGACAGCGGCAATGACTGAGACGCCTACAGAGATGCTGACAGAGGCTGCGACGCCGACTGAGACGCCGACTGAGGCAGATAGGGGAAGATATAGGCATAGAGAAGGTAGCAGACTCCCCAATCGACAGCGGCAGCGACTGAGACGCTAAAAGAGGCTGCGACTGCGACAGCGACTGAGACGCCGACTGAGGCAGATAGGGGTAGATATAGGCATAGAGAATGCAACAGACCCCCCAATCGACAGCGGCAGAGACTGAGACGCCTACAGAGACGCTGACAGAGGCTGCGACGCCGACTGAGACGCCGACTGAGACGCCGACTGAGGCAGATAGGGGTAGATATAGGCATAGAGAAGGTAGCAGACTCCCCAATCGACAGCGGCAGCGACTGAGACGCTGACAGAGGCTCCGACGCCGACTGAAGCAGACAGGGGTGGATATAGGCATAGAGAAGGCAACAGACCCCCCAATCGACAGCGGCAGCGACTGAGACGCTAAAATAGGCTGCGACAGCGACTGAGACGCCGATTGAGGCAGATAGGGGTAGATATAGGCATAGAGAATACAACATACCCCCCAATCGACAGCGGCAGAGACTGAGACGCCTACAGAGACGCTGACAGAGGCTGCGACGCCGACTGAGACGCCGACTGAGACGCCGACTGAGACGCCGACTGAGGCAGATAGGGGTAGATATAGGCATAGAGAATGCAACAGACCCCCGCGATCGATAGCGGTACCAACTGAGAGGCCTACAGAGACGCTGACAGAGACCACGACGCCGACTGAGACGCCGACTGAGACGCCGACTGAGGCAGAGAGGGGTAGATATAGGCATAGAGAAGGCACCAGACCCCCCCAATGGACAACGGCAACGACTGAGACGCCTACAGAGACTCTGACAGAGGCTGCGACGCCGACTCAGACGTCGACTGAGGCAGATAGGGTTAGATATAGGCATAGAGAAGGCAGCAGACCCCCCCAATCGACAGCGGAAGTAACTGGGTCGCTTACAGAAACGCTGACAGAGGCTGCGACGGCTACTGAGGCAGATAGGGGTAGATATAGGCATAGAGAAGGCAGCATACCCAACCAATCAACAGCGGCATCGACTGAGACGCCTACAGAGACGCTGACAGAGGCTGCGACACCGACTGAGGCAGATAGGGGTATATATAGGCATAGAGAAGGCAGCAGACCCACCAATCGACAGCGGCAGCAGCTGAGATGCCTTCAGAGACGCTAACAGAGGCTGCGACGCCTACTGAGACGCCGACTGAGGCAGATAGGGGTAGATATAGGCATTGAGAAGGCAGCAGACCCCCCAATCGACAGCGGCAACGACTGAGACGCCAACAGAGATGTTGACAGAGGCTGCGACACCGACTGAGACGCTGATTTAGGCAGATAAGGGTAGATATAGGCATAGAGAAGGCAGCAGACTCCTCAATCGACAGCGGCAGCGACTGAGATGCTGACAGCGTCAGAGACGCTGACAGAGGCTGCGACGCCGACTGAGGCAGACAGGGGTAGATATAGGCATAGAGAAGGCAACATACCCTCAAATCGACAGCGGCAGCGACTGAGACGCCTACAGAGACGCTAACAGAGGCTGCGACGCCGACTGAGACGCCGACTGAGGCAGATAGGGGTAGATATAGGCATAGGGAAGGCAGCAGACCCCCCAATCGACAGCGGCAGCGGCTGAGATGCCTTCAGAGACGTTAACAGAGGTTGCGACGCCTACTGAGACGCCGACTGAGGCAGATAGGGGTAGATATAAGCATTGAGAAGGCAGCAGACCCCCCAATCGACAGCGGCAATGAATGAGACGCCAACAGAGATGCTGACAGAGGCTGCGACGCCGACTGAGACGCCGACTGAGGCAGATAGGGGTAGATATAGGCATAGAGAAGGCAGCAGACTCCTCAATCGACAGCGGCAGCGACTGAGACGCTGACAGCGACAGAGACGCCGACAGAGGCTGCGACGCCGACTGAGGCAGACAGGGTAGATATAGGCATAGAGAAGGCAACAGACCCCCCAATCGGCAGCGGCAGCGACTGAGACGCCTACAGAGACGCCTACAGAGACGCTAAAAGAGGCTGCGACAGCGACTGAGACGCCGACTGAGACAGATACGGCTAGATATAGGCACAGAAAAGGCAGCAGACCCCCCAATCGACAGCGGCAGCGACTGAGACGCCTACAGAGACGCTGACAAAGGCTGCAACGCCGACTGAGGCAGGCAGGGGTAGATATAGGCATAGAGAAGGCAACAGACCCCCCAAACGACAGCGGCAAAGACTGAGACGCAAACAGAGATGCTAACAGTGGCTGCGACACCGACTGAGACGCTGATTTAGGCGGATAGGGGTAGATATAGGCATAGAGAAGGCAGCAGACTCCCCAATCGACAGCGGCAGCGACTGAGATGCTGACATCGACAGAGACGCTGACAGAGGCTGCGACGCCGACTGAGGCAGACAGGGGTAGATATAGGCATAGAGAAGGCAACATACCCCCAAATTGACAGCGGCAGCGACTGAGACGCTTACAGAGACGCTAACAGAGGCTGCGACGCCGACTCTGACGCCGACTGAGGCAGATAGGGGAAGATATAGGCATAGAGAAGGCAGCACACCCCCCAATCGACAGCGGCAGCGACTGAGACGCCAACAGAGACGTTAACAGAGGTTGCGACGCCTACTGATACGCCGACTGAGGCAGATAGGGGTAGATATAAGCATTGAGAACGCAGCAGACCCCCCAATCGACAGCGGCAATGAATGAGACGCCAACAGAGATGCTGACAGAGGCTGCGACGATGACTGAGACGCCGACTGAGGCAGATAGGGGTAGATATAGGCATAGAGAAGGCAGCAGACTCCTCAATCGACAGCGGCAGCGACTGAGACGCTGCGACGCCGACTGAGGCAGACAGGGGTAGATATAGGCATAGAGAAGGCAACAGACCCCCCAATCGGCAGCGGCAGCGACTGAGACGCCTACAGAGACGCTAAAAGAGGCTGCGACAGCGACTGAGACGCCGACTGAGACAGATAGGGCTAGATATAGGCACAGAAAAGGCAGCAGACCCCCCAATCGACAGCGGCAGCGACTGAGACGCCTACAGAGACGCTGACAAAGGCTGCGACGCTGACTGAGACGCTGACTGAGGCAGATAGGGGTAGATATATTCATAGAGAAGGCAGCAGAACCCACAATCAACAGCGGCAGCTACTGAAATGCCTACAGGGGCGCTGACAGAGGCTGCGACGCCGACTGAGACGCCGACTGAGACGCCGACTGAGACGCCGACTGAGGCAGAGAGGGGTAGATATAGGCATAGAGAAGGCACCAGACCCCCCAATCGACAGCGGCAACGACTGAGACGCCTACAGGGACTCTGACATAGGCTGCGACGCCGACTCAGACGTCGACTGAGGCAGATAGGATTAGATATAGGCATAGAGAAGGCAGCAGACCCCCCAATCGACAGCGCAAGCAACTGGGACGCTTACAGAAACGCTGACAGAGGCTGCGACGCCTACTGAGACGTCGACTGAGGCAGATAGGGGTAGATATAGGCATAGAGAAGGCAGCATACCCAACCAATCAACAGCGGCATCGACTGAGATGCCTACAGAGACGCTGACAGAGGCTGCCACACCGACTGAGGCAGATAGGGGTAGATATAGGCTGTAACTACTCTTTTTTATAGCTGGGGTAAAACTCAGCGGCTCCAGGGGTCGTGTACAGAAAATTATCAAAAGTCCTGCGAGTTATATTAACAATAGCGTATTTATTTAATATAATGATGGGGAGCTCTTGCTCGAAACATTTCTATTTTCTTAATTCTATATAAATAAACTTGCTTAGTGTATACTTGTTTGCCTGTCTCTACGTCCCGGTAAGTATGTGTCTCTGTGACTCAGTGGGAGAACGATTAAAAACCAGAGGCTCTCACTGAGTTCCTATGGTCTCGGTATGACTTAGTGGGAAAAGGATTAAAGAACAAGAGGTTCCCCCTAAGTCCCTAAGTCTCGGTTGCGTATGTGTCTCAGTGATTCAGTGGGAGAACGATTAAAAACCAGAGGCTCTCACTGAATCCCTGTAGTCTCTGTCTGTGTATGGCTTAGCGAGAAAACGATTAAAAACCAGAGGTTCTCGCTAGGCTTTCTGTGTTCGTATGGTACTTTGTAGAGCTGTTGCTAGTCAGGATGCTGGTGATCGACGAAGAGACCTACTGCCTGGGCTACGTGGTTTATATAGTCCCAGGTCGCAGCGGCTGACACATGTTGTTATTGGTAGGCCACCGTTGTGTGATTTTACTTCCGTTGGCCAGTAGTCGATTGTTGTTGTTGTGGCAGGCCTGTTGTTGTTGCAGTCAGGCTTGTTGGTGTTGCAGTCTTTTGCCCTTGGGCCACCTTCAACTTCTGGTGGTCAGCCACCTCGCTCCAACGGTCCCTGGTTAGCCTGCAGTATTGTTGCCTGCCAGCAGCGCTGTCCGGAATCCTGTAGTGGTGTTGTTGTTAAATATTTAATTTAACTGACAACCAGCATTTCATTTGTATTCCTCCTTCTGCTTTGTACTTGCCGGCCGTTGGCGTGGTGGTGGTTCTGTCGTTGTCCCTCTTGTGCTTCGCTCTCGTTTCTTCGTGTTGTTGGTGTAAGATTTCCGAGTGAGCGCACTCGGCAAATTCCACCGCTGAGTTCGTGCACTCACCTTCTCTTGTCCGGCATGTATTTGTTGTATTCCTCGTCGCTGTGTTTTGTTCCTCGCTCTTTGCAAGCATAGCGCTGATTGGCAAGATCGTTGGCTGTGGTGGTCGTTTTTTTGTTATAATTGCTATTATTCCAACTGGTCTAATATGCTGCTACTGATCTGCGCTCCTACCACGGCCGCGCTAATTGGTTACAATGCCTGTAGTTCTTTTCGTTAGGTTCTCACTGCAGTTGTTTCGGTTGGCATTGTGGGCGTTTCCAAGCTGCAATTATTCGATCTGTTCATGATGGTGTTTGTGTGTGTTTAGTGACTCTGTCACCTGTGGTGTGGACCAAAATTTCCCACAGAAGATTCTGGTTCTTACAAGGCATAGAGAAGGCAGCAGACCCCCCAATCGACAGCGGCAGCAGCTGAGATGCCTTCAGAGACGCTAACAGAGGCTGCGACGCCTACTGAGACGCCGACTGAGGCCGATAGGGGTAGATATAGGTATTGAGAAGGCAGCAGACCACCCAATCGACAGCGGCAACGACTGAGACGCCAAGAGAGATGCTGACAGAGGCTGCGACGCCGACTGAGACGCTGATTGAGGCAGATAGGGGTAGATATAGGCATAGTGAAGGCAGCAGACTCCCCAATCGACAGCGGCAGCGACTGAGATGCTGACAGCGACAGAGACGCTGACAGAGGCTGCGACGCCGACTGAGGCAGACAGGGGTAGATATAGGCATAGAGAAGGCAACATACCCCCAATCGACAGCGGCAGCGACTGAGACGCCTACAGAGACGCTAACAGAGGCTGCGACGCCGACTGAGACGCCGACTGAGGCAGATAGGGGAAGATATAGGCATAGAGAAGGCAGCACACCCCCCAATCGACAGCGGCAGCGACTGAGACGCCTACAGAGACGCTGACAGAGGCTGCGACACCGACTGAGGCAGATAGGGGTAGATATAGGCATAGAGTAGGCAGCAGACCCCCCAATCGACAGCGGCAGCGGCTGAGATGCCTTCAGAGACGCTAACAGAGGTTGCGACGTCTACTGAGACGCCGACTGAGGCAGATAGGGGTAGATATAAGCATTGAGAAGGCAGCAGACCCCCTAATCGACAGCGGCAATGACTGAGACGCCTACAGAGATGCTGACAGAGGCTGCGACGCCGACTGAGACGCCGACTGAGGCAGATAGGGGAAGATATAGGCATAGAGAAGGTAGCAGACTCCCCAATCGACAGCGGCAGCGACTGAGACGCTAAAAGAGGCTGCGACAGCGACTGAGACGCCGACTGAGGCAGATAGGGGTAGATATAGGCATAGAGAATGCAACAGACCCCCCAATCGATAGCGGCAGAGACTGAGACGCCTACACAGACGCTGACAGAGGCTGCGACGCCGACTGAGACGCCGACTGAGACGCCGACTGAGGCAGATAGGGGTAGATATAGGCATAGAGAAGGTAGCAGACTCCACAATCGACAGCGGCAGCGACTGAGACGCTGACAGAGGCTCCGACGCCGACTGAAGCAGACAGGGGTAGATATAGGCATAGAGAAGGCAACAGACCCCCCAATCGACAGCGGCAGCGACTGAGACGCTAAAATAGGCTGCGACAGCGACTGAGACGCCGACTGAGGCAGATAGGGGTAGATATAGGCATAGAGAATACAACAGACCCCCCAATCGACAGCGGCAGAGACTGAGACGCCTACAGAGACGCTGACAGAGGCTGCGACGCCGACTGAGACGCCGACTGAGACGCCGACTGAGGCAGATAGGGGTAGATATAGGCATAGAGAATGCAACAGACCCCCGCAATCGATAGCGGTACCAACTGAGAGGCCTACAGAGACGCTGACAGAGACCACGACGCCGACTGAGACGCCGACTGAGGCAGAGAGCGGTAGATATAGGCATAGAGAAGGCACCAGACCCCCCCAATGGACAACGGCAACGACTGAGACGCCTACAGAGACTCTGACAGAGGCTGCGACGCCGACTCAGACGTCGACTGAGGCAGATAGGGTTAGATATAGGCATAGAGAAGGCAGCAGACCCCCCCAATCGACAGCGGAAGTAACTGGGTCGCTTACAGAAACGCTGACAGAGGCTGCGACGGCTACTGAGGCAGATAGGGGTAGATATAGGCATAGAGAAGGCAGCATACCCAACCAATCAACAGCGGCATCGACTGAGACGCCTACAGAGACGCTGACAGAGGCTGCGACATCGACTGAGGCAGATAGGGGTATATATAGGCATAGAGAAGGCAGCAGACCCCCCAATCGACAGCGGCAGCAGCTGAGATGCCTTCAGAGACGCTAACAGAGGCTGCGACGCCTACTGAGACGCCGACTGAGGCAGATAGGGGTAGATATAGGCATTGAGAAGGCAGCAGACCCCCCAATCGACAGCGGCAACGACTGAGACGCCAACAGAGATGTTGACAGAGGCTGCGACACCGACTGAGACGCTGATTTAGGCAGATAGGGGTAGATATAGGCATAGAGAAGGCAGCAGACTCCTCAATCGACAGCGGCAGCGACTGAGATGCTGACAGCGTCAGAGACGCTGACAGAGGCTGCGACGCCGACTGAGGCAGACAGGGGTAGATATAGGCATAGAGAAGGCAACATACCCTCAAATCGACAGCGGCAGCGACTGAGACGCCTACAGAGACGCTAACAGAGGCTGCGACGCCGACTGAGACGCCGACTGAGGCAGATAGGGGTAGATATAAGCATTGAGAAGGCAGCAGACCCCCCAATCGACAGCGGCAATGAATGAGACGCCAACAGAGATGCTGACAGAGGCTGCGACGCCGACTGAGACGCCGACTGAGGCAGATAGGGCTAGATATAGGCACAGAAAAGGCAGCAGACCCCCCAATCGACAGCGGCAGCGACTGAGACGCCTACAGAGACGCTGACAAAGGCTGCAACGCCGACTGAGGCAGGCAGGGGTAGATATAGGCATAGAGAAGGCAACAGACCCCCCAAACGACAGCGGCAAACACTGAGACGCAAACAGAGATGCTAACAGTGGCTGCGACACCGACTGAGACGCTGATTTAGGCGGATAGGGGTAGATATAGGCATAGAGAAGGCAGCAGACTCCCCAATCGACAGCGGCAGCGACTGAGATGCTGACATCGACAGAGACGCTGACAGAGGCTGCGACGCCGACTGAGGCAGACAGGGGTAGATATAGGCATATAGAAGGCAACATACCCCCAAATCGACAGCGGCAGCGACTGAGACGCTTACAGAGACGCTAACAGAGGCTGCGACGCCGACTGAGACGCCGACTGAGGCAGATAGGGGAAGATATAGGCATAGAGAAGGCAGCACACCCCCCAATCGTCAGCGGCAGCGACTGAGACGCCAACAGAGACGTTAACAGAGGTTGCGACGCCTACTGATACGCCGACTGAGGCAGATAGGGGTAGATATAAGCATTGAGAACGCAGCAGACCCCCCAATCGACAGCGGCAATGAATGAGACGCCAACAGAGATGCTGACAGAGGCTGCGACGCCGACTGAGACGCCGACTGAGGCAGATAGGGGTAGATATAGGCATAGAGAAGGCAGCAGACTCCTCAATCGACAGCGGCAGCGACTGAGACGCTGACAGCGACAGAGACGCCGACAGAGGCTGCGACGCCGACTGAGGCAGACAGGGGTAGATATAGGCATAGAGAAGGCAACAGACCCCCAAATAGACAGCGGCAGCGACTGAGACGCCTACAGAGACGCTAAAAGAGGCTGCGACAGCGACTGAGACGCCGACTGAGGCAGATAGGGCTAGATATAGGCACAGAAAAGGCAGCAGACCCCCAATCGACAGCGGCAGCGACTGAGACGCCTACAGAGACGCTGACAAAGGCTGCAACGCCGATTGAGACGCCGACTGAGGCAGATAGGGGTAGATATTGGCATAGAGAATGCAACAGACCCCCAATCGACAGCGGCAGAGACTGAGACGCCTACAGAGACGCTGACAGAGGCTGCGACGCCGACTGAGACGCTGACTGAGGCAGATAGGGGTAGATATAGGCATAGAGAAGCCAGCAGAACCTCCCATTAACAGCGGCAGCTACTGAAATGCCTACAGGGGCGCTGACAGAGGCTGCGACGCCGACTGAGACGCCGACTGAGGCAAATAGGGGTAGATATAGGCATAGAGAATGCAACAGACCCCCCAATCGACAGCGGCAGAGACTGAGACGCCTACAGAGACCCTGACAGAGGCTGCGACGCCGACTGAGACGCCGACTGAGACGCCGACTGATGCAGATAGGGGTAGATATAGGCATAGAGAAGGCAACATACCCTCCAATCGACAGCGGCAGCGACTGAGACGCCTACAGAGACGCCGACTGATGCAGATAGGGGTAGATATAGGCATAGAGAATGCAACAGACCCCCGCAATCGATAGCGGTACCAACTGAGAGGCCTACAGAGACGCTGACAGAGACTACGACGCCGACTGAGACGCCGACTGAGACGCCGACTGAGACGCCGACTGAGACGCCGACTGAGGCAGAGAGGGGTAGATATAGGCATAGAGAAGGCACCAGACCCCCCAATCGACAGCGGCAACGACTGAGACGCCTACAGGGACTCTGACATAGGCTGCGAAGCCGACTCAGACGTCGACTGAGGCAGATAGGGTTAGATATAGGCATAGAGAAGGCAGCAGACTCCCCCAATCGACAGCGGAATCAACTGGGACGCTTACAGAAACGCTGACAGAGGCTGCGACGCCTACTGAGACGCCGACTGAGGCAGATAGGGGTAAATATAGGCATAGAGAAGGCAGCAAACCCAACCAATCAACAGCGGCATCGACTGAGATGCCTACAGACACGCTGACAGAGGCTGCGACACCGACTGAAGCAGATAGGAGTAGATATAGGCATAGAGAAGGCAGCAGACCCCCCAATCGACAGCGGCAGCAGCTGAGATGCCTTCAGAGACGCTAACAGAGGCTGCGATGCCTACTGAGACGCCGACTGAGGCAGATAGGGGTAGATATTGGCATTGAGAAGGCAGCAGACCCCCCCATCGACAGCGGCAACGACTGAGACCCCAAGAGAGATGCTGTCAGAGGCTGCGACGCCGACTGAGACGCTGATTGAGGCAGATAGGGGTAGATATAGGCATAGAGAAGGCAGCAGACTCCCCAATCGACAGCGGCAGCGACTGAGATGCTGACAGCGACAGAGACGCTGACAGAGGCTGCGACGCCGACTGAGGCAGACAGGGGTAGATATAGGCATAGAGAAGGCAACATACCCCCCAATCGACAGCGGCAGCGACTGAGACGCCTACAGAGACGCTAACAGAGGCTGCGACGCCGACTGAGACGCCGACTGAGGCAGATAGGGGAAGATATAGGCATAGAGAAGGCAGCACACCCCCCAATCGACAGCGGCAGCGACTGAGACGCCTACAGAGACGCTGACAGAGGCTGCGACACCGACTGAGGCAGATTGGGGTAGATATAGGCATAGAGAAGGCAGCAGACCCCCCAATCGACAGCGGCAGCGGCTGAGATGCCTTCAGAGACGCTAACAGAGGTTGCGACGTCTACTGAGACGCCGACTGAGGCAGATAGGGGTAGATATAAGCATTGAGAAGGCAGCAGACCCCCTAATCGACAGCGGCAATGACTGAGACGCCTACAGAGATGCTGACAGAGGCTGCGACGCCGACTGAGACGCCGACTGAGGCAGATAGGGGAAGATATAGGCATAGAGAAGGCAGCACACCCCCCAATCGACAGCGGAAGCAACTGGGACGATTACAGAAACGCTGACAGAGGCTGCGATGCCTACTGAGACGCCGACTGAGGCAGATAGGGGTAGATATAGGCATAGAGAAGGCAGCAGACCCCCCAATCGACAGCGGCAGCAGCTGAGATGCCTTCAGAGACGCTAACAGAGGCTGCGACGCCTACTGAGACGCCGACTGAGGCAGATAGGGGTAGATATAGGCATTGAGAAGGCTGCAGACCCCCCAATCGACAGCGACAACGACTGAGACGCCAAGAGAGATGCTGTCAGAGGCTGCGACGCCGACTGAGACGCTGATTTAGGCAGACAGGGGTAGATATAGGCATAGAGAAGGCAACATACCCCCCAATCGACTGCGGCAGCGACTGACACGCCTACAGAGACGCTAACAGAGGCTGCGACGCCGACTGAGGCAGATAGGGGTAGATATAAGCATTGAGAAGGCAGCAGACCCCCTAATCGACAGCGGCAATGACTGAGACGCGTACAGAGATGCTGACAGAGGCTGCGACGCCTACTGAGACGCCGACTGAGGCAGATAGGGGTAGATATAGGCATTGAGAAGGCAGCAGACCCCCCAATCGACAGCGGCAGCGACTGAGACGCTGACAGAGGCTGCGACGCCGACTGAAGCAGACAGGGGTAGCTATAGGCATAGAGAAGGCAACAGACCCCCGCAATCGATAGCGGTACCAACTGAGAGGCCTACAGAGACGCTGACAGAGACCACGACGCCGACTGAGACGCCGACTGAGACGCCGACTGAGACGTCGACTGAGGCAGAGAGGGGTAGATATAGGCGTAGAGAAGGCACCAGACCCCCCCAATGGACAACGGCAAGGACTGAGACGCCTACAGAGACTCTGACAGAGGCTGCGACGCCGACTCAGACGTCGACTGAGGCAGATAGGGTTAGATATAGGCATAGAGAAGGCAACAGACCCCCCAATCGACAGCGGAAGCAACTGGGTCGCTTACAGAAACGCTGACAGAGGCTGCGACGGCTACTGAGATGCCGACTGAGGCAGATAGGGGTAGATATAGGCATAGAGAAGGCAGCATACCCAACCAATCAACAGCGGCATCGACTGAGACGCCTACAGAGACGCTGACAGAGGCTGCGACACCGACTGAGGCAGATTGGGGTAGAAATAGGCATAGAGAAGGCAGCAGACCCCACAATCAACAGCGGCAGCTACTGAAATGCCTACAGGGGCGCTGACAGAGGCTGCGACGCCGACTGAGACTCCGACTGAGGCAAATAGGGGTAGATATAGGCATAGAGAATGCAACAGACCCCCCAATCGACAGCGGTACCAACTGAGAGGCCTACAGAGACGCTGACAGAGACCACGACGCCGACTGAGACGCCGACTGAGACGTCGACTGAGGCAGAGAGGGGTAGATATAGGCATAGAGAAGGCACCAGACCCCCCCAATAGACAACGGCAAGGACTGAGACGCCTACAGAGACTCTAACAGAGGCTGCGACGCCGACTCAGACGTCGACTGAGGCAGATAGGTTTAGATATAGGCATAGAGAAGGCAGCAGCCCCCCCAATCGACAGCGGAAGCAACTGGGTCGCTTACAGAAACGCTGACAGGGGCTGCGACGGCTACTGAGACGCCGACTGAGGCAGATAGGGGTAGATATAGGCATAGAGAAGGCAGCATACCCAACCAATCAACAGCGGCATCGACTGAGACGCCTACAGAGACGCTGACAGAGGCTGCGACACCGACTGAGGCAGATTGGGGTAGAAATAGGCATAGAGAAGGCAGCAGACCCCACAATCAACAGCGGCAGCTACTGAAATGCCTACAGGGGCGCTGACAGAGGCTGCGACGCCGACTGAGACTCCAACTGAGGCAAATAGGGGTAGATATAGGCATAGAGAATGCAACAGACCCCCCAATCGACAGCGGCAGAGACTGAGACGCCTACAGAGACCCTGACAGAGGCTGCGACGCCGACTAAGACGCCGACTGAGACGCCGACTGAGACGCCGACTGCGACGCCGACTGAGGCAGATAGGGGTAGATATAGGCATAGACAATGCAACAGACACCCGCAATCGATAGCGGTACCAACTGAGAGGCCTACAGAGACGCTGACAGAGACTACGACGCCCACTGAGACGCCGACTGAGGCAGAGAGGGGTAGATATAGGCATAGAGAAGGCACCAGACCCCCCCAATCGACAGCGGCAACGACTGAGACGCCTACAGGGACTCTAACATAGGCTGCGACGCCGACTCAGACGTCGACTGAGGCAGATAGGGTTAGATATAGGCATAGAGAAGGCAGCAGACCCCCCCAATCGATAGCGGAAGCAACTGGGACGCTTACAGAAACGCTGACAGAGGCTGCGACGCCTACTGAGACGCCGACTGAGGCAGATAGGGGTAGATATAGGCATAGAGAAGGCAGCATACCCAATCAATCAACAGCGGCATCGACTGAGATGCCTACAGAGACGCTGACAGAGGCTGCGACACCGACTGAGGCAGATAGGGGTAGATATAGGCATAGAGAAGGCAGCAGACCCCCCAATCGACAGCGGCAGCAGATGAGATGCCTTCAGAGACGCTAACAGACGCTGCGACGCCTACTGAGACGCCGACTGAGGCAGATAGGGGTAGATATAGGCATTGAGAAGGCAGCAGACCCCCCAATCGACAGCGACAACGACTGAGACGCCAAGAGAGATGCTGTCAGAGGCTGCGACGCCGACTGAGACGCTGATTGAGGCAGATAGGGGTAGATATAGGCATAGAGAAGGCAGCAGACTCCCCAATCGACAGCGGCAGCGACTGAGATGCTGACAGCGACAGAGACGCTGACAGAGGCTGCGACGCCGACTGAGGCAGACAGGGGTAGATATAGGCATAGAGAAGGCAACACACCCCCCAATCGACAGCGGCAGCGACTGAGACGCCTACCGAGACGCTAACAGAGGCTGCGACGCCGACTGAGACGCCGACTGAGGCAGATAGGGGAAGATATAGGCATAGAGAAGGCAGCACACCCCCCAATCGACAGCGGCAGCGACTGAGACGCCTACAGAGACGCTGACAGAGGCTGCGACACCGACTGAGGCAGATAGGGGTAGATATAGGCATAGAGAAGGCAGCAGACCCCCCAATCGACAGCGGCAGCGGCTGAGATGCCTTCAGAGACGCTAACAGAGGTTGCGACGTCTACTGAGACGCCGACTGAGGCAGATAGGGGTAGATATAAGCATTGAGAAGGCAGCAGACCCCCTAATCGACAGCGGCAATGACTGAGACGCCTACAGAGATGCTGACAGAGGCTGCGACGCCGACTGAGACGCCGACTGAGGCAGATAGGGGTAGATATAGGCATAGAGAAGGCAGCAGACTCCTCAATCGACAGCGGCAGCGACTGAGACGCTGACAGCGACAGAGACGCCGACAGAGGCTGCGACGCCGACTGAGGCAGACAGGGGTAGATATAGGCATAGAGAAGGCAACAGACCCCCCAATCGGCAGCGGCAGCGACTGAGACGCTTACAGAGACGCTAAAAGAGGCTGCGACAGCGACTGAGACGCCTACTGAGGCAGATAGGGCTAGATAGAGGCACAGAAAAGGCAGCAGACCCCCCAATCGACAGCGGCAGCGACTGAGACGCCTACAGAGACGCTGACACAGGCTGCAACGCCGATTGAGACGCCGACTGAGGCAGATAGGGGTAGATATTGGCATAGAGAATGCAGCAGACCCCCAATCGACAGCGGCAGAGACTGAGACGCCTACAGAGACGCTGACAGAGGCTGCGACGCCGACTGAGACGCTGACTGAGGCAGATAGGGGTAGATATAGGCATAGAGAAAGCAGCAGAACCCACAACAAACAGCGGCAGCTACTGGAATGCCTACAGGGGCGCTGACAGAGGCTGCGACACCGACTGAGACGCCGACTGAGGCAGATAGGGGTAGATATAGGCATAGAGAATGCAACAGACCCCCCAATCGACAGCGGCAGCGACTGAGACGCTGACAGCGACAGAGACGCTGACAGAGGCTGCGACGCCGACTGAGGCTGCGACGCCGACTGAGGCAGACAGGGGTAGATATAGACATAGAGAAGGCATTAGACCCCACAATCGATAGCGGCAAAGACTGAGACGCCAACAGAGATGCTAACAGAGGCTGCGACGCCTACTGAGACGCCGGCTGAGGCAGATAGAGGTAGATATAGGCATAGAGAAGGCAGCAGACTCCCCAATCGACAGCGGCAGCGACTGAGATGCTGACAGCGACTGAGACGCTGACAGAGGCTGCGACGCCGACTGAAGCAGACAGGTGTAGCTATAGGCATAGAGAAGGCAACAGACCCCCCAATCGACAGCGGCAGCGACTGAGAGGCTAAAAGAGGCTGCGACAGCGACTGAGACGCCGACTGAGGCAGATAGGGGTAGATATAGGCATAGAGAATGCAACAGACCCCCCAATCGACAGCGGCAGAGACTGAGACGCCTACAGAGACGCTGACAGAGGCTGCGACGCCGACTGAGACGCCGACTGAGACGCCGACTGAGGCAGATAGGTTTAGATATAGGCATAGAGAATGCAACAGACCCCCGCAATCGATAGCGGTACCAACTGAGAGGCCTACAGAGACGCTGACAGAGACCACGACGCCGACTGAGACGCCGACTGAGACGCCGACTGAGACGCCGACTGAGACGTCGACTGAGGCAGATAGGGTTAGATATAGGCATAGAGAAGGCAGCAGACCCCCCCAATCGACAGCGGAAGCAACTGGGTCGCTTACAGAAACGCTGACAGAGGCTGCGACGGCTACTGAGACGCCGACTGAGGCAGATAGGGGTAGATATAGGCATAGAGAAGGCAGCATACCCAACCAATCAACAGCGGCATCGACTGAGACGCCTACAGAGACGCTGACAGAGGCTGCGACACCGACTGAGGCAGATAGGGGTAGATATAGGCATAGAGAAGGCAGCAGACCCCCAATCTACAGCGGCAGCAGCTGAGATGCCTTCAGAGACGCTAACAGAGGCTGCGACGCCTACTGAGACGCCGACTGAGGCAGATAGGGGTAGATATAGGCATTGAGAAGGCAGCAGGCCCCCCAATCGACAGCGGCAACGACTGAGACGCCAACAGAGATGCTGACAGATTCTGCGACACCGACTGAGACCCTAATTGAGGCAGATAGGGGTAGATATAGGCATAGAGAAGGCAGCAGACTCCCCAATCGACAGCGGCAGCGACTGAGATGCTGACAGCGACAGAGACGCTGACAGAGGCTGCGACGCCGACTGAGGCAGACAGGGGTAGATATAGGCATAGAGAAGGCAACATACCCCCAAATCGACAGCGGCAGCGACTGAGACGCCTACAGAGACGCTAACAGAGGCTGCGACGCCAACTGAGACGCCGACTGAGGCAGATAGGGGAAGATATACTCATAGAGAAGGCAGCACACCCCCCAATCGACAGCGGCAGCGACTGAGACGCCTACAGAGACGCTGACAGAGGCTGCGACACCGACTGAGGCAGATAGGGGTAGATATAGGCATAGAGAAGGCAGCAGACCCCCCCAATCGACAGCGGCAGCGGCTGAGATGCCTTCAGAGACGCTAACAGAGGTTGCGACGCCTACTGAGACGCCGACTGAGGCAGATAGGGGTAGATATAGC
Source organism: Clusia tigrina (assembly GCA_920105625.2). NCBI lineage: Eukaryota > Metazoa > Arthropoda > Insecta > Diptera > Clusiidae > Clusia > Clusia tigrina. The sequence continues at coordinate 87,356,325 of OV050031.1, forward strand.
CATAGAGAAGGCAGCAGACTCCTCAATCGACAGCGGCAGCGACTGAGACGCTTACAGAGACGCTAAAAGAGGCTGCGACAGCGACTGAGACGCCTACTGACGCAGATAGGGCTAGATATAGGCACAGAAAAGGCAGCAGACCCCCCAATCGACAGCGGCAGCGACTGAGACGCCTACAGAGATGCTGACAAAGGCTGCAACGCCGATTGAGACGCCGACTGAGGCAGATAGGGGTAGATATTGGCTTAGAGAATGCAACAGACCCCCAATCGACAGCGGCAGAGACTGAGACGCCTACAGAGACGCTGACAGAGGCTGCGACGCCGACTGAGACGCTGACTGAGGCAGATAGGGGTAGATATAGGCATAGAGAAGGCAGCAGAACCCACAACAAACAGCGGCAGCTACTGAAATGCCTACAGGGGCGCTGACAGAGGCTGCGACACCGACTGAGACGCCGACTAAGGTAGATAGGGGTAGATATAGGCATAGAGAATGCAACAGACCCCCCAATCGACAGCGGCAGAGACTGAGACGCCTACAGAGACGCTGACAGAGACCACGACGCCGACTGAGACGCCGACTGAGACGCCGACTGAGACGCCGACTGAGCCGACGACTAAGACGCCGACTGAGACGCCGACTGAGGCAGATAGGGGTAGATATAGGCATAGAGAAGGCAGCATACCCAACCAATCAACAGCGGCATCGACTGAGACGCCTACAGAGACGCTGACAGAGGCTGCGACACCGACTGAGGCAGATTGGGGTAGAAATAGGCATAGAGAAGGCAGCAGACCCCACAATCAACAGCGGCAGCTACTGAAATGCCTACAGGGGCGCTGACAGAGGCTGCGACGCCGACTGAGACTCCGACTGAGGCAAATAGGGGTAGATATAGGCATAGAGAATGCAACAGACCCCCCAATCGACAGCGGCAGAGACTGAGACGCCTACAGAGACCCTGACAGAGGCTGCGACGCCGACTAAGACGCCGACTGAGACGCCGACTGAGACGCCGACTGCGACGCCGACTGAGGCAGATAGGGGTAGATATAGGCATAGACAATGCAACAGACACCCGCAATCGATAGCGGTACCAACTGAGAGGCCTACAGAGACGCTGACAGAGACTACGACGCCCACTGAGACGCCGACTGAGGCAGAGAGGGGTAGATATAGGCATAGAGAAGGCACCAGACCCCCCCAATCGACAGCGGCAACGACTGAGACGCCTACAGGGACTCTAACATAGGCTGCGACGCAGACTCAGACGTCGACTGAGGCAGATAGGGTTAGATATAGGCATAGAGAAGGCAGCAGACCCCCCCAATCGATAGCGGAAGCAACTGGGACGCTTACAGAAACGCTGACAGAGGCTGCGACGCCTACTGAGACGCCGACTGAGGCAGATAGGGGTAGATATAGGCATAGAGAAGGCAGCATACCCAATCAATCAACAGCGGCATCGACTGAGATGCCTACAGAGACGCTGACAGAGGCTGCGACACCGACTGAGGCAGATAGGGGTAGATATAGGCATAGAGAAGGCAGCAGACCCCCCAATCGACAGCGGCAGCAGATGAGATGCCTTCAGAGACGCTAACAGTCGCTGCGACGCCTACTGAGACGCCGACTGAGGCAGATAGGGGTAGATATAGGCATTGAGAAGGCAGCAGACCCCCCAATCGACAGCGACAACGACTGAGACGCCAAGAGAGATGCTGTCAGAGGCTGCGACGCCGACTGAGACGCTGATTGAGGCAGATAGGGGTAGATATAGGCATAGAGAAGGCAGCAGACTCCCCAATCGACAGCGGCAGCGACTGAGATGCTGACAGCGACAGAGACGCTGACAGAGGCTGCGACGCCGACTGAGGCAGACAGGGGTAGATATAGGCATAGAGAAGGCAACACACCCCCCAATCGACAGCGGCAGCGACTGAGACGCCTACCGAGACGCTAACAGAGGCTGCGACGCCGACTGAGACGCCGACTGAGGCAGATAGGGGAAGATATAGGCATAGAGAAGGCAGCAGACCCCCCAATCGACAGCGGCAGCGACTGAGACGCCTACAGAGACGCTGACAGAGGCTGCGACACCGACTGAGGCAGATAGGGGTAGATATAGGCATAGAGAAGGCAGCAGACCCCCCAATCGACAGCGGCAGCGGCTGAGATGCCTTCAGAGACGCTAACAGAGGTTGCGACGTCTACTGAGACGCCGACTGAGGCAGATAGGGGTAGATATAAGCATTGAGAAGGCAGCAGACCCCCTAATCGACAGCGGCAATGACTGAGACGCCTACAGAGATGCTGACAGAGGCTGCGACGCCGACTGAGACGCCGACTGAGGCAGATAGGGGTAGATATAGGCATAGAGAAGGCAGCAGACTCCTCAATCGACAGCGGCAGCGACTGAGACGCTGACAGCGACAGAGACGCCGACAGAGGCTGCGACGCCGACTGAGGCAGACAGGGGTAGATATAGGCATAGAGAAGGCAACAGACCCCCCAATCGGCAGCGGCAGCGACTGAGACGCTTACAGAGACGCTAAAAGAGGCTGCGACAGCGACTGAGACGCCTACTGAGGCAGATAGGGCTAGATAGAGGCACAGAAAAGGCAGCAGACCCCCCAATCGACAGCGGCAGCGACTGAGACGCCTACAGAGACGCTGACAAAGGCTGCAACGCCGATTGAGACGCCGACTGAGGCAGATAGGGGTAGATATTGGCATAGAGAATGCAGCAGACCCCCAATCGACAGCGGCAGAGACTGAGACGCCTACAGAGACGCTGACAGAGGCTGCGACGCCGACTGAGACGCTGACTGAGGCAGATAGGGGTAGATATAGGCATAGAGAAAGCAGCAGAACCCACAACAAACAGCGGCAGCTACTGGAATGCCTACAGGGGCGCTGACAGAGGCTGCGACACCGACTGAGACGCCGACTGAGGCAGATAGGGGTAGATATAGGCATAGAGAATGCAACAGACCCCCCAATCGACAGCGGCAGCGACTGAGACGCTGACAGCGACAGAGACGCTGACAGAGGCTGCGACGCCGACTGAGGCAGACAGGGGTAGATATAGACATAGAGAAGGCATTAGACCCCACAATCGATAGCGGCAAAGACTGAGACGCCAACAGAGATGCTAACAGAGGCTGCGACGCCTACTGAGACGCCGGCTGAGGCAGATAGAGGTAGATATAGGCATAGAGAAGGCAGCAGACTCCCCAATCGACAGCGGCAGCGACTGAGATGCTGACAGCGACTGAGACGCTGACAGAGGCTGCGACGCCGACTGAAGCAGACAGGTGTAGCTATAGGCATAGAGAAGGCAACAGACCCCCCAATCGACAGCGGCAGCGACTGAGAGGCTAAAAGAGGCTGCGACAGCGACTGAGACGCCGACTGAGGCAGATAGGGGTAGATATAGGCATAGAGAATGCAACAGACCCCCCAATCGACAGCGGCAGAGACTGAGACGCCTACAGAGACGCTGACAGAGGCTGCGACGCCGACTGAGACGCCGACTGAGACGCCGACTGAGGCAGATAGGTTTAGATATAGGCATAGAGAATGCAACAGACCCCCGCAATCGATAGCGGTACCAACTGAGAGGCCTACAGAGACGCTGACAGAGACCACGACGCCGACTGAGACGCCGACTGAGACGCCGACTGAGACGCCGACTGAGACGTCGACTGAGGCAGATAGGGTTAGATATAGGCATAGAGAAGGCAGCAGACCCCCCCAATCGACAGCGGAAGCAACTGGGTCGCTTACAGAAACGCTGACAGAGGCTGCGACGGCTACTGAGACGCCGACTGAGGCAGATAGGGGTAGATATAGGCATAGAGAAGGCAGCATACCCAACCAATCAACAGCGGCATCGACTGAGACGCCTACAGAGACGCTGACAGAGGCTGCGACACCGACTGAGGCAGATAGGGGTAGATATAGGCATAGAGAAGGCAGCAGACCCCCAATCTACAGCGGCAGCAGCTGAGATGCCTTCAGAGACGCTAACAGAGGCTGCGACGCCTACTGAGACGCCGACTGAGGCAGATAGGGGTAGATATAGGCATTGAGAAGGCAGCAGGCCCCCCAATCGACAGCGGCAACGACTGAGACGCCAACAGAGATGCTGACAGAGGCTGCGACACCGACTGAGACCCTAATTGAGGCAGATAGGGGTAGATATAGGCATAGAGAAGGCAGCAGACTCCCCAATCGACAGCGGCAGCGACTGAGATGCTGACAGCGACAGAGACGCTGACAGAGGCTGCGACGCCGACTGAGGCAGACAGGGGTAGATATAGGCATAGAGAAGGCAACATACCCCCAAATCGACAGCGGCAGTGACTGAGACGCCTACAGAGACGCTAACAGAGGCTGCGACGCCAACTGAGACGCCGACTGAGGCAGATAGGGGAAGATATACTCATAGAGAAGGCAGCACACCCCCCAATCGACAGCGGCAGCGACTGAGACGCCTACAGAGACGCTGACAGAGGCTGCGACACCGACTGAGGCAGATAGGGGTAGATATAGGCATAGAGAAGGCAGCAGACCCCCCCAATCGACAGCGGCAGCGGCTGAGATGCCTTCAGAGACGCTAACAGAGGTTGCGACGCCTACTGAGACGCCGACTGAGGCAGATGGGGGTAGATATAGCCATAGAGAAGGCAGCAGACTCCTCAATCGACAGCGGCAGCGACTGAGACGCTTACAGAGACGCTAAAAGAGGCTGCGACAGCGACTGAGACGCCTACTGACGCAGATAGGGCTAGATATAGGCACAGAAAAGGCAGCAGACCCCCCAATCGACAGCGGCAGCGACTGAGACGCCTACAGAGATGCTGACAAAGGCTGCAACGCCGATTGAGACGCCGACTGAGGCAGATAGGGGTAGATATTGGCTTAGAGAATGCAACAGACCCCCAATCGACAGCGGCAGAGACTGAGACGCCTACAGAGACGCTGACAGAGGCTGCGACGCCGACTGAGACGCTGACTGAGGCAGATAGGGGTAGATATAGGCATAGAGAAGGCAGCAGAACCCACAACAAACAGCGGCAGCTACTGAAATGCCTACAGGGGCGCTGACAGAGGCTGCGACACCGACTGAGACGCCGACTAAGGTAGATAGGGGTAGATATAGGCATAGAGAATGCAACAGACCCCCCAATCGACAGCGGCAGAGACTGAGACGCCTACAGAGACGCTGACAGAGGCTGCGACGCCGACTGAGACGCCGACTGAGGCAGATAGGGGCAGATATACGCATAGAGAATGCAACAGACCCCCGCAATCGATAGCGGTACCAACTGAGAGGCCTACAGAGACGCTGCCAGAGACCACGACGCCGACTGAGACGCCGACTGAGACGCCGACTGAGACGCCGACTGAGCCGACGACTAAGACGCCGACTGAGACGCCGACTGAGGCAGATAGGGGTAGATATAGGCATAGAGAATGCAACAGACCCCCAATCGACAGCGGCAGAGACTGAGACGCCTACAGAGATGCTGACAGAGGCTGCGACGCCGACTGAGACGCCGACTGAGACGCCGACTGAGGCAGATAGGGGTAGATATAGGCATAGAGAATGCAACAGACCCCCGCAATCGATAGCGGTACCAACTGAGAGGCCTACAGAGACGCTGCCAGAGACCACGACGCCGACTGAGACGCCGACTGAGACGCCGACTGAGACGCCGACTGAGCCGACGACTGAGACGCCGACTGAGACGCCGACTGAGGCATAGAGGGGTAGATATAGGCACAGAGAAGGCACCAGACCCCCCCCCAATGGACAACGGCAACGACTGAGACGCCTACAGAGACTCTGACAGAGGCTGCGACGCCGACTCAGACGTCGACTGAGGCAGATAGGGTTAGATATAGGCATAGAGAAGGCAGCAGACCCCCCCAATCGACAGCGGAAGCAACTGGGTCGCTTACAGAAACGCTGACAGAGGCTGCGACGGCTACTGAGACGCCGACTGAGGCAGATAGGGGTAGATATAGGCATAGAGAAGGCAGCATACCCAACCAATCAACAGCGGCATCGACTGAGACGCCTACAGAGACGCTGACAGAGGCTGTGACACCGACTGAGGCAGATAGGGGTAGATATAGGCATAGAGAAGGCAGCAGACCCCCCAATCGACAGCGGCAGCAGCTGAGATGCCTTCAGAGACGCTAACAGAGGCTGCCACGCCTACTGAGACGCCGACTGACGCAGATAGGGGTAGATATAGGCATTGAGAAGGCAGCAGACCCCCCAATCGACAGCGGCAACGACTGAGACGCCAACAGAGATGCTGACAGAGGCTGCGACACCGACTGAGACGCTGATTGAGGCAGATAGGGGTAGATATAGGCATAGAGAAGGCAGCAGACTCCCCAATCGACAGCGGCAGCGACTGAGATGCTGACAGCGACAGAGACGCTGACAGAGGCTGCGACGCCGACTGAGGCAGACAGGGGTAGATATAGGCATAGAGAAGGCAACATACCCCCAAATCGACAGCGGCAGCGACTGAGACGCCTACAGAGACGCTAACAGAGGCTGCGACGCCGACTGAGACGCCGACTGAGGCAGATAGGGGAAGATATAGGCATAGAGAAGGCAGCACACCCCCCAATCGACAGCGGCAGCGACTGAGACGCCTACAGAGACGCTGACAGAGGCTGCGACACCGACTGAGGCAGATAGGGGTAGATATAGGCATAGAGAATGCAGCAGACCCCCCAATCGACAGCGGCAGCGGCTGAGATGCCTTCAGAGACGCTAACAGAGGTTGCGACGCCTACTGAGACGCCGACTGAGGCAGATAGGGGTAGATATAAGCATTGAGAAGGCAGCAGACCCCCCAATCGACAGCGGCAATGACTGAGACGCCAACAGAGATGCTGACAGAGGCTGCGACGCCGACTGAGACGCCGACTGAGGCAGATAGGAGTAGATATAGGCATAGGGAAGGCAGCAGACTCCTCAATCGACAGCGGCAGCGACTGAGACGCTGACAGCGACAGATACGCCGACAGAGGCTGCGACGCCGACTGAGGCAGACAGGGGTAGATATAGGCATAGAGAAGGCAACAGACCCCCCAATCGGCAGCGGCAGCGACTGAGACGCCTACAGAGACGCTAAAAGAGGCTGCGACAGCGACTGAGACGCCGACTGAGGCAGATATGGCTAGATATAGGCACAGAAAAGGCAGCAGACCCCCCAATCGACAGCGGCAGCGACTGAGACGCCTACAGAGACGCTGACAAAGGCTGCAACGCCGACTGAGGCGCCGACTGAGACGCCGACTGAGGCAGATAGGGGCAGATATAGGCATAGAGAATGCAACAGGCCCCCGCAATTGATAGCGGTACCAACGGAGAGGCCTACAGAGACGCTGATAGAGACTACGACGCCGACTGAGACGCCGACTGAGACGTCTACTGAGACGCCTATTGAGACGCCGACTGAGGCAGAGAGGGGTAGATATAGGCATAGAGAAGGCACCAGACTACCCCAATCGACAGCGGCAACGACTGAGACGCCTACAGAGACTCTGACAGAGGCTGCGACGCCGACTCAGACGTCGACTGAGGCAGATAGGGTTAGATATAGGCATAGAGAAGGCAGCAGAACCCCCCCCAATCGACAGTGGAGGCAACTGGGACGCTTACAGAAACGCTGACAGAGGCTGCGACGCCTACTGAGACGCCGACTGGGGCAGATAGGGGTAGATATAGGCATAGAAAAGGCAGCATACCCAACCAATCAACAGCGGCATCGACTGAGACGCCTACAGAGACGCTAACAGAGGCTGCGACGCCGACTGAGACGCCGACTGAGGCAGATAGGGGTAGATATAGGCATTGGGAAGGCAGCAGACCCCCCAATCGACAGCGGCAATGACTGAGACGCCAACAGAGATGCTGACAGAGGCTGCAACGCCGACTTAGACGCTGACTGAGGCAGATAGGGGTAGATATAGGCATAGAGAAGGCAGCAGACTCCCCAATCAACAGCGGCAGCGACTGAGATGCTGACAGCGACAGAGACGCTGGCAGAGGCTGCGACGCCGACTGAGGCAGACAGGGGTAGATATAGGCATAGAGAAGGCAACATACCCCCCAATCGACAGCGGCAGCGACTGAGACGCCTACAGAGACGCTAACAGAGGCTGCGACGCCGACTGAGACGCCGACTGAGGCAGATAGGGGAAGATATAGGCATAGAGAAGGCAGCACACCCCCCAATCGACAGCGGCAGCGACTGAGACGCCTACAGAGACGCTGACAGAGGCTGCGACACCGACTGAGGCAGATAGGGGTAGATATAGGCATAGAGAAGGCAGCAGACCCCCCAATCGACAGCGGCAGCGGCTAAGATGCCTTCAGCGACGCTAACAGAGGTTGCGACGTCTACTGAGACGCCGACTGAGGCAGATAGGGGTAGATATAAGCATTGAGAAGGCAGCAGACCCCCTAATCGACAGCGGCAATGACTCAGACGCCTACAAAGATGCTGACAGAGGCTGCGACGCCGACTGAGACGCCGACTGAGGCAGATAGGGGTAGATATAGGCATAGAGAAGGCAACATACCCCCCAATCGACAGCGGCAGCGACTGAGACGCCTACAGAGACGCTAACAGCTAGATATAGGCATAGAGAAGGTAGCAGACTCCCCAATCGACAGCGGCAGCGACTGAGACGCTGACAGCGACAGAGACGCTGACAGAGGCTGCGACGCCGACTGAGGCAGACAGGGGTAGATATAGGCATAGAGAAGGCATTAGACCACCCAATCGACAGCGGCAAAGACTGGGACGCCAACAGAGATGCTAACACAGGCTGCGACGCCGACTGATACGCCGACTGAGGCAGATAGGGGAAGATATAGGCATAGAGAAGGCAGCAGACTCCCCAATCGACAGCGGCAGCGACAGAGACGCTGACAGACGCTGCGACGCCGACTGAAGCAGACAGGGGTAGATATAGGCATAGAGAAGGCAACAGACCCCCCAAATCGACAGCGGCAGCGACTGAGACGCTAAAAAAGGCTGCCACAGCGACTGAGACGCCGACTGAGGCAGATAGGGGTAGATATAGGCATAGAGAATGCAACAGACCCCCCAATCGACAGCGGCAGAGACTGAGACGCCTACAGAGACGCTGACAGAGGCTGCAACGCCGACTGATACGCCGACTGAGACGCCGACTGAGGCAGATAGGGGTAGATATAGGCATAGAGAATGCAACAGACCCCCGCAAACGATAGCGGTACCAACTGAGAGGCCTACAGAGACGCTGCCAGAGACCACGACGCCGACTGAGACGCCGACTGAGACGCCGACTGAGACGCCGCCTGAGACGCCGACTGAGACGCCGACTGAGGCAGAGAGGGGTAGATATAGGCATAGAGAAGGCACCACACCCCCCCAATGGACAACGGCAACGACTGAGACGCCTACAGAGACTCTGACAGAGGCTGCGACGCCGACTGAGACGCCGACTGAGGCAGATAGGGGAAGATATAGGCATAGAGATGGCAGCAGACTCCCCAATCGACAGCGGCAGCGACAGAGACGCTGACAGACGCTGCGACGCCGACTGAAGCAGACAGGGGTAGATATAGGCATAGAGAAGGCAACAGACCCCCCAATCGACAGCGGCAGCGACTGAGACGCTAAAAGAGGCTGCGACAGCGACTGAGACGCCGACTGAGGCAGATAGGGGTAGATATAGGCATAGAGAATGCAACAGACCCCCCAATCGACAGCGGCAGAGACTGAGACGCCTACAGAGACGCTGACAGAGGCTGCGACGCCGACTGAGACGCCGACTGAGACGCCGACTGAGGCAGATAGGGGTAGATATAGGCATAGGGAATGCACCAGACCCCCGCAATCGATAGCGGTACCAACTGAGAGGCCTACAGAGACGCTGCCAGAGACCACGACGCCGACTGAGACGCCGACTGAGACGTCGACTGAGACGCCGACTGAGACGCCGACTGAGACGCCGACTGAGACGCCGACTGAGGCAGAGAGGGGTAGATATAGGCATAGAGAAGGCACCAGACCCCCCCAATGGACAACGGCAACGACTGAGACGCCTACAGAGACTCTGACAGAGGCTGCGACGCCGACTCAGACGTCGACTGAGGCAGATAGGGTTAGATATAGGCATAGAGAAGGCAGCAGACCCCCCAATCGACAGCGGAAGCAACTGGGTCGCTTACAGAAACGCTGACAGAGGCTGCGACGGCTACTGAGACGCCGACTGAGGCAGATAGGGGTAGATATAGGCATAGAGAAGGCAGCATACCCAACCAATCAACAGCGGCATCGACTGAGACGCCTACAGAGACGGTGACAGAGGCTGCGACACCGACTGAGGCAGATAGGGGTAGATATAGGCATAGAGAAGGCAGCAGACCCCCCAAACGACAGCGGCAGCAGCTGAGATGCCTTCAGAGACGCTAACAGAGGCTGCGACGCCTACTGAGACGCCGACTGAGGCAGATAGTGGTAGATATAGGCATTGAGAAGGCAGCAGACCCCCCAATCGACAGCGGCAACGACTGTGACGCCAACAGAGATGCTGACAGAGGCTGCGACACCGACTGAGACGCTGATTGAGGCAGATAGGGGTAGATATAGGCATAGAGAAGGCAGCAGACTCCCCAATCGACAGCGGCAGCGACAGAGACGCTGACAGCGACAGAGACGCTGACAGATGTTGCGACGCCGACTGAGGCAGACAGGGGTAGATATAGGCATAGAGAAGGCAACATACCCCCAAATCGACAGCGGCAGCGACTGAGACGCCTACAGAGACGCTAACAGAGGCTGCGACGCCGACTGAGACGCCGACTGAGGCAGATAGGGGAAGATATAGGCATAGAGAAGGCAGCACACCCCCAATCGACAGCGGCAGCGACTGAGACGCCTACAGAGACGCTGACAGAGTCTGCGACACCGACTGAGGCAGATAGGGGTAGATATAGGCATAGAGAAGGCAGCAGACCCCCCAATCGACAGCGGCAGCGGCTGAGATGCCTTCAGAGACGCTAACAGAGGTTGCGGCGCCTACTGAGACGCCGACTGAGGCAGATAGGGGTAGATATAAGCATTGAGAAGGCAGCAGACTCCCCAATCGACAGCGGCAATGACTGAGACGCCAACAGAGACGCTGCCAGAGGCTGCGACGCCGACTGAGACGCCGACTGAGGCAGATAGGGGTAGATATAGGCATAGAGAAGGCAGCAGACTCCTGAATCGACAGCGGTAGCGACTGAGACGCTGACAGCGACAGAGACGCCGACAGAGGCTGCGACGCCGACTGAGGCAGACAGGGGTAGATATAGGCATAGAGAAGGCAACAGACCCCCCAATCGGCAGCGGCAGCGACTGAGACGTCTACAGAGACGCTAAAAGAGGCTGCGACAGCGACTGAGACGCCGACTGAGGCAGATAGGGCTAGATATAGGCACAGAAAAGGCAGCAGACCCCCCCAATCGACAGCGGCAGCGACTGAGACGCCTACAGAGACGCTGACAAAGGCTGCAACGCCGACTGAGGCGCCGACTGAGACGCCGACTGAGGCAGATAGGGGCAGATATAGGCATAGATAATGCAACAGAACCCCGCAATCGATAGCGGTACCAACGGAGACGCCTACAGAGACGCTGACAGAGACTACGACGCCGACTGAGACGCCGACTGAGACGCCTACTGAGACGCCTACTGAGACGCCGACTGAGGCAGAGAGGGGTAGATATAGGCATAAAGAAGGCACCAGACCCCCCCAATCGACAGCGGCAACGACTGAGACGCCTACAGAGACTCTGACAGAGGCTGCGACGCCGACTCAGACGTCGACTGAGGCAGATAGGGTTAGATATAGGCATAGAGAAGGCAGCACACCCCCCAATCGACAGCGGAGGCAACTGGGACGCTTACAGAAACGCTGACAGAGGCTGCGACGCCTACTGAGACGCCGACTGGGGCAGCTAGGGGTAGCTATAGGCATAGAAAAGGCAGCATACCCAACCAATTACAGCGGCATCGACTGAGACGCCTACAGAGACGCTAACAGAGGCTGCGATGCCGACTGAGACGCCGACTGAGGCAGATAGGGGTAGATATAGGCATTGGGAAGGCAGCAGACCCCCAATCGACAGCGGCAACGACTGAGACGCCAACAGAGATGCTGACAGAGGCTGCAACGCCGACTTAGACGCTGACTTAGGCAGATAGGGGTAGATATAGGCATAGAGAAGGCAGCAGACTCCCCAATCAACAGCGGCAGCGACTGAGATGCTGACAGCGACAGAGACGCTGACAGAGGCTGCGACGCCGACTGAGGCAGACAGGGGTAGATATAGGCATAGAGAAGGCAACATACCCCCCAATCGACAGCGGCAGCGACTGAGACGCCTACAGAGACGCTAACAGAGGCTGCGACGCCGACTGAGACGCCGACTGAGGCAGATAGGGGAAGATATAGGCATAGAGAAGGCAGCACACCCCCCAATCGACAGCGGCAGCGACTGAGACGCCTACAGAGACGCTGACAGAGGCTGCGACGCCGACTGAGGCAGATAGTGGTAGATATAGGCATAGAGAAGGCAGCAGACCCCCCAATCGACAGCGGCAGCAGCTGAGATGCCTTCAGAGACGCTAACAGAGGCTGCGACGCCTACTGAGACGCCGACTGAGGCAGATAGTGGTAGATATAGGCATTGAGAAGGCAGCAGACCCCCCAATCGACAGCGGCAGCGACTGAGACGCCTACAGAGACGCTAACAGAGGCTGCGACGCCGACTGAGACGCCGACTGAGGCAGATAGGGGAAGATATAGGCATAGAGAAGGCAGCACACCCCCAATCGACAGCGGCAGCGACTGAGACGCCTACAGAGACGCTGACAGAGGCTGCGACACCGACTGAGGCAGATAGGGGTAGATATAGGCATAGAGAAGGCAGCAGACCCCCAATCGACAGCGGCAGCAGCTGAGATGCCTTCAGAGACGCTAACAGAGGCTGCGACGCCTACTGAGACGCCGACTGAGGCAGATAGTGGTAGATATAGGCATTGAGAAGGCAGCAGACCCCCCAATCGACAGCGGCAACGACTGAGACGCCAACAGAGATGCTGACAGAGGCTGCGACACCGACTGAGACGCTGATTGAGGCAGATAGGGGTAGATATAGGCATAGAGAAGGCAGCAGACACCCCAATCGACAGCGGCAGCGACTGAGACGCTGACAGCGACAGAGACGCTGACAGATGTTGCGACGCCGACTGAGGCAGACAGGGGTAGATATAGGCATAGAGAAGGCAACATACCCCCAAATCGACAGCGGCAGCGACTGAGACGCCTACAGAGACGCTAACAGAGGCTGCGACGCCGACTGAGACGCCGACTGAGGCAGATAGGGGAAGATATAGGCATAGAGAAGGCAGCACACCCCCAATCGACAGCGGCAGCGACTGAGACGCCTACAGAGACGCTGACAGAGTCTGCGACACCGACTGAGGCAGATAGGGGTAGATATAGGCATAGAGAAGGCAGCAGACCCCCCAATCGACAGCGGCAACGGCTGAGATGCCTTCAGAGACGCTAACAGAGGTTGCGACGCCTACTGAGACGCCGACTGAGGCAGATAGGGGTAGATATAAGCATTGAGAAGGCAGCAGACTCCCCAATCGACAGCGGCAATGACTGAGACGCCAACAGAGATGCTGCCAGAGGCTGCGACGCCGACTGAGACGCCGACTGAGGCAGATAGGGGTAGATATAGGCATAGAGAAGGCAGCAGACTCCTGAATCGACAGCGGTAGCGACTGAGACGCTGACAGCGACAGAGACGCCGACAGAGGCTGCGACGCCGACTGAGGCAGACAGGGGTAGATATAGGCATAGAGAAGGCAACAGACCCCCCAATCGGCAGCGGCAGCGACTGAGACGTCTACAGAGACGCTAAAAGAGGCTGCGACAGCGACTAAGACGCCGACTGAGGCAGATAGGGCTAGATATAGGCACAGAAAAGGCAGCAGACCCCCCCAATCGACAGCGGCAGCGACTGAGACGCCTACAGATACGCTGACAAAGGCTGCAACGCCGACTGAGGCGCCGACTGAGACGCCGACTGAGGCAGATAGGGGCAGATATAGGCATAGATAATGCAACAGAACCCCGCAATCGATAGCGGTACCAACGGAGACGCCTACAGAGACGCTGACAGAGACTACGACGCCGACTGAGACGCCGACTGAGACGCCTACTGAGACGCCTACTGAGACGCCGACTGAGGCAGAGAGGGGTAGATATAGGCATAGAGAAGGCACCAGACCCCCCCAATCGACAGCGGCAACGACTGAGACGCCTACAGAGACTCTGACAGAGGCTGCGACGCCGACTCAGACGTCGACTGAGGCAGATGGGGTTAGATATAGGCATAGAGAAGGCATTAGACCCCCCAATCGACAGCGGCAAAGACTGGGACGCCAACAGAGATGCTAACAGAGGCTGCGACGCCGACGGAGATGCCGACTGAGGCAGATAGGGGAAGATATAGGCATAGAGAAGGCAGCAGACTCCCCAATCGACAGCGGCAGCGACAGAGACGCTGCGACGCCGACTGAAGCAGACAGGGGTAGATATAGGCATAGAGAAGGCAACAGACCCCCCAATCGACAGCGGCAGCTACTGAGACGCTAAAAGAGGCTGCGACAGCGACTGAGACGCCGACTGAGGCAGATAGGGGTAGATATAGGCATAGAGAATGCAACAGACCCCCCAATCGACAGCGGCAGAGACTGAGACGCCTACAGAGACGCTGACAGAGGCTGCGACGCCGACTGAGACGCCGACTGAGACGCCCACTGAGGCAGATAGGGGTAGATATAGGCATAGAGAATGCAACAGACCCCCCAATCGACAGCGGCAGAGACTGAGACGCCTACAGAGACGCTGACAGAGGCTGCGACGCCGACTGAGACGCCGACTGAGACGCCGACTGAGGCAGATAGGGGTAGATATAGGCATAGAGAATGCAACAGACTCCCCAATCGACAGCGGCAGAGACTGAGACGCCTACAGAGACGCTGCCAGAGACCACGACGCCGACTGAGACGCCGACTGAGACGCCGACTGAGACGCCGACTGAGACGCCGACTGAGACGCCGACTGAGGCAGAGAGGGGCAGATATAGGCATAGAGAAGGCACCAGACCCCCCCAATGGACAACGGCAACGACTGAGACGCCTACAGAGACTCTGACAGAGGCTGCGACGCCGACTCAGACGTCGACTGAGGCAGATAGGGTTAGATATAGGCATAGAGAAGGCAGCAGACCCCCCAATCGACAGCGGAAGCAACTGGGTCGCTTACAGAAACGCTGACAGAGGCTGCGACGGCTACTGAGACGCCGACTGAGGCAGATAGGGGTAGATATAGGCATAGAGAAGGCAGCATACCCAACCAATCAACAGCGGCATCGACTGAGACGCCTACAGAGACGCTGACAGAGGCTGCGACACCGACTGAGGCAGATAGGGGTAGATATAGGCATAGAGAAGGCAGCAGACCCCCCAATCGACAGCGGCAGCAGCTGAGATGCCTTCAGAGACGCTAACAGAGGCTGCGACGCCTACTGAGACGCCGACTGAGGCAGATAGGGGTAGATATAGGCATTGAGAAGGCAGTAGACCCCCCAATCGACAGCGGCAACGACTGAGACGCCAACAGAGATGCTGACAGAGGCTGCGACACCGACTGAGACGCTGATTGAGGCAGATAGGGGTAGATATAGGCATAGAGAAGGCAGCAGACTCCCCAATCGACAGCGGCAGCGACTGAGATGCTGACAGCGACAGAGACGCTGACAGAGGCTGCGACGCCGACTGAGACAGACAGGGGTAGATATAGGCATAGAGAAGGCAACATACCCCCAAATCGACAGCGGCAGCGACTGAGACGCCTACAGAGACGCTAACAGAGGCTGCGACGCCGACTGAGACGCCGACTGAGGCAGATAGGGGAAGATATAGGCATAGAGAAGGCAGCACAACCCCCAATCGACAGCGGCAGCGACTGAGACGCCTACAGAGACGCTGACAGAGGCTGCGACACCGACTGAGGCAGATAGGGGTAGATATAGGCATAGAGAAGGCAGCAGACCCCCTAATCGACAGCGGCAGCGATTGAGATTCCTTCAAAGACGCTAACAGAGGTTGCGACGCCTACTGAGACGCCGACTGAGGCAGATAGAGGTAGATATAAGCATTGAGAAGGCAGCAGACCCCCCAATCGACAGCGGCAATGACTGAGACGCCAACAGAGATGCTGACAGAGGTTGCGACGCCGACTAAGACGCCGACTGAGGCAGATAGGGGTAGATATAGGCATAGAGAAGGCAGCAGACTCCTCAATCGACAGCGGCAGCGACTGAGACGCTGACAGCGACAGAGACGCCGACAGAGGCTGCGACGCCGACTGAGGCAGACAGGGGTAGATATAGGCATAGAGAAGGCAACAGACCCCCCAATCGGCAGCGGCAGCGACTGAGACGCCTACAGAGACGCTAAAAGAGGCTGCGACGCCGACTGAGACGCTGACTGAGGCAGATAGGGGTAGATATAGGCATAGAGAAGGCAGCAGAACCCACAACAAACAGCGGCAGCTACTGAAATGCCTACAGGGGCGCTGACAGAGGCTGCGACAGCGACTGAGACGCCGACTGCGGCAGATAGGGGCAGATATAGACACAGAGAATGCAACAGACCCCCGCAATCGATAGCGGTACCAACGGAGAGGCCTACAGAGACGCTGACAGAGACTACGACGCCGACTGAGACGCCGACTGAGACGCCTACTGAGACGCCGACTGAGACGCCGACTGAGGCAGAGAGGGGTAGATATAGGCATAGAGAAGGCACCAGACCCCCCCAATCGACAGCGGCAACGACTGAGATGCCTACAGAGACTCTGACAGAGGCTGCGACGCCGACTCAGACATCGACTGAGGCAGATAGGGTTAGATATAGGCATAGAGAAGGCAGCAGACCCCCCAATCGACAGCGGAGGCAACTGGGACGCTTACAGAAACGCTGACAGAGGCTGCGACGCCTACTGAGACGCCGACTGGGGCAGATAGGGGTAGATATAGGCATAGAAAAGGCAGCAGACTCCCCAATCAACAGCGGCAGCGACTGAGATGCTGACAGCGACAGAGACGCTGCCAGAGGCTGCGACGCCGACTGAGGCAGACAGGGGTAGATATAGGCATAGAGAAGGCAACATACCCCCCAATCGAGAGCGATAGCGACTGAGACGCCTACAGAGACGCTAACAGAGGCTGCGACGCCGACTGAGACGCCGACTGAGGCAGATAGGGGAAGATATAGGCATAGAGAAGGCAGCACACCGCCCAATCGACAGCGGCAGCGACTGAGACGCATACAGAGACGCTGACAGGGGCTGCGACGCTGACTAAGACGCCAACTGGGGCAGATTAGGGTATATAGAGGCATAGAGAAGGCAGCAGACCCCCAATCAGCAGCGGCAGCGACTGAGACGCCTACAGAGACGCTGACAGAGCCTGCGACGCCGACTGAGACGTCGACTGAGATGCCGACTGAGGCAGATAGGGGTAGATATAGGCATAGAGAAGGCATCAGACCCCCAATCGACAGCGGCAGCGACAGAGACGCTGACACAGGCTGCGACGCCGACTGAGACGCCGACTGAGGCAGATAGGGGTATATATAGGCATAGAGGAGGTAGCAGACCCCCAATCGACAGCGGCAGCGACTGAGACGCTGACAGCGACAGAGACGCCGACAGAGGCTGCGACGCCGACTGAGGCAGACAGGGGTAGATATAGGCATAGAGAAGGCAACAGACCCCCCAATCGGCAGCGGCAGCGACTGAGACGCTTACAGAGACGCTAAAAGAAGCTGCGACAGCGACTGAGACGCCTACTGAGGCAGATAGGGCTAGATAGAGGCACAGAAAAGGCAGCAGACCCCCCAATCGACAGCGGCAGCGACTGAGACGCTTACAGAGACGCTGACAAAGGCTGCAACGCCGATTGAGACGCCGACTGAGGCAGATAGGGGTAGATATTGGCATAGAGAATGCAGCAGATCCCCAATCGACAGCGGCAGAGACTGAGACGCCTACAGAGACGCTGACAGAGGCTGCGACGCCGACTGAGACGCTGACTGAGGCAGATAGGGGTAGATATAGGCATAGAGAAAGCAGCAGAACCCACAACAAACAGCGGCAGCTACTGAAATGCCTACGGGGGCGCTGACAGAGGCTGCGACACCGACTGAGACGCCGACTGAGGCAGATAGGGGTAGATATAGGCATAGAGAATGCAACAGACCCCCCAATCGACAGCGGCAGCGACTGAGACGCTGACAGCGACAGAGACGCTGACAGAGGCTGCGACGCCGACTGAGGAAGACAGGGGTAGATATAGACATAGAGAAGGCATTAGACCCCACAATCGACAGCGGCAAAGACTGAGAGGCCAGCAGAGATGCTAACAGAGGCTGCGACGCCTACTGAGACGCCGGCTGAGGCAGATAGGGGTATATATAGGCATAGAGAAGGCAGCAGACTCCCCAATCGACAGCGGCAGCGACTGAGATGCTGACAGCGACTGAGACGCTGACAGAGGCTGCGACGCCTACTGAAGCAGACAGGTGTAGCTATAGGCATAGAGGAGGCAACAGACCCCCCAATCGACAGCGGCAGCGACTGAGACGCTAAAAGAGGCTGCGACAGCGACTGAGACGCCGACTGAGGCAGATAGGGGTAGATATAGGCATAGAGAATGCAACAGACCCCCCAATCGACAGCGGCAGAGACTGAGACGCCTACAGAGACGCTGACAGAGGCTGCGACGCCGACTGAGACGCCGACTGAGACGCCGACTGAGACGCCGACTGAGACGCCGACTGAGACGCCGACTGAGGCAGATAGGGGTAGATATAGGCATAGAGAATGCAACAGACCCCCGCAATCGATAGCGGTACCAACTGAGAGGCCTACAGAGACGCTGACAGAGACCACGACGCCGACTGAGACGCCGACTGAGACGCCGACTGAGACGCCGACTGAGACGTCGACTGAGGCAGATAGGGTTAGATATAGGCATAGAGAAGGCAGCAGACCCCCCCAATCGACAGCGGAAGAAACTGGGTCGCTTACAGAAACGCTGACAGAGGCTGCGACGGCTACTGAGACGCCGACTGAGGCAGATAGGGGTAGATATAGGCATAGAGAAGGCAGCATACCCAACCAATCAACAGCGGCATCGACTGAGACGCCTACAGAGACGCTGACAGAGGCTGTGACACCGACTGAGGCAGATAGGGGTAGATATAGGCATAGAGAAGGCAGCAGACCCCCCAATTGACAGCGGCAGCAGCTGAGATGCCTTCAGAGACGCTAACAGAGGCTGCGACGCCTACTGAGACGCCGACTGACGCAGATAGGGGTAGATATAGGCATTGAGAAGGCAGCAGACCCCCCAATCGACAGCGGCAACGACTGAGACGCCAACAGAGATGCTGACAGAGGCTGCGACACCGACTGAGACGCTGATTGAGGCAGATAGGGGTAGATATAGGCATAGAGAAGGCAGCAGACTCCCCAATCGACAGCGGCAGCGACTGAGATGCTGACAGCGACAGAGACGCTGACAGAGGCTGCGACGCCGACTGAGGCAGACAGGGGTAGATATAGGCATAGAGAAGGCAACATACCCCCAAATCGACAGCGGCAGCGACTGAGACGCCTACAGAGACGCTAACAGAGGCTGCGACGCCGACTGAGACGCCGACTGAGGCAGATAGGGGAAGATATAGGCATAGAGAAGGCAGCACACCCCCCAAACGACAGCGGCAGCGACTGAGACGCCTACAGAGACGCTGACAGAGGCTGCGACACCGACTGAGGCAGATAGGGGTAGATATAGGCATAGAGAAGGCAGCAGACCCCCCCAATCGACAGCGGCAGCGGCTGAGATGCCTTCAGAGACGCTAACAGAGGTTGCGACGCCTACTGAGATGCCGACTGAGGCAGATAGGGGTAGATATAAGCATTGAGAAGGCAGCAGACCCCCCAATCGACAGCGGCAATGACTGAGACGCCAACAGAGATGCTGACAGAGGCTGCGACGCCGACTGAGACGCCGACTGAGGCAGATAGGAGTAGATATAGGCATAGGGAAGGCAGCAGACTCCTCAATCGACAGCGGCAGCGACTGAGACGCTGACAGCGACAGATACGCCGACAGAGGCTGCGACGCCGACTGAGGCAGACAGGGGTAGATATAGGCATAGAGAAGGCAACAGACCCCCCCAATCGGCAGCGGCAGCGACTGAGACGCCTACAGAGACGCTAAAAGAGGCTGCGACAGCGACTGAGACGCCGACTGAGGCAGATATGGCTAGATATAGGCACAGAAAAGGCAGCAGACCCCCCAATCGACAGCGGCAGCGACTGAGACGCCTACAGAGACGCTGACAAAGGCTGCAACGCCGACTGAGGCGCCGACTGAGACGCCGACTGAGGCAGATAGGGGCAGATATAGGCATAGAGAATGCAACAGGCCCCCGCAATCGATAGCGGTACCAACGGAGAGGCCTACAGAGACGGTGATAGAGACTACGACGCCGACTGAGACGCCGACTGAGACGTCTACTGAGACGCCTACTGAGACGCCGACTGAGGCAGAGAGGGGTAGATATAGGCATAGAGAAGGCACCAGACTACCCCAATCGACAGCGGCAACGACTGAGACGCCTACAGAAACGCTGACAGAGGCTGCGACGCCTACTGAGACGCCGACTGGGGCAGATAGGGGTAGATATAGGCATAGAAAAGGCAGCATACCCAACCAATCAACAGCGGCATCGACTGAGACGCCTACAGAGACGCTAACAGAGGCTGCGACGCCGACTGAGACGCCGACTGAGGCAGATAGGGGTAGATATAGGCATTGGGAAGGCAGCAGACCCCCCAATCGACAGCGGCAACGACTGAGACGCCAACAGAGATGCTGACAGAGGCTGCAACGCCGACTTAGACGCTGACTGAGGCAGATAGGGGTAGATATAGGCATAGAGAAGGCAGCAGACTCCCCAATCAACAGCGGCAGCGACTGAGATGCTGACAGCGACAGAGACGCTGGCAGAGGCTGCGACGCCGACTGAGGCAGACAGGGGTAGATAGAGGCATAGAGAAGGCAACATACCCCCCAATCGACAGCGGCAGCGACTGAGACGCCTACAGAGACGCTAACAGAGGCTGCGACGCCGACTGAGACGCCGACTGAGGCAGATAGGGGAAGATATAGGCATAGAGAAGGCAGCACACCCCCCAATCGACAGCGGCAGCGACTGAGACGCCTACAGAGACGCTGACAGGGGCTGCGACACCGACTGAGGCAGATAGGGGTAGATATAGGCATAGAGAAGGCAGCAGACCCCCCAATCGACAGCGGCAGCGGCTAAGATGCCTTCAGAGACGCTAACAGAGGTTGCGACGTCTACTGAGACGCCGACTGAGGCAGATAGGGGTAGATATAAGCATTGAGAAGGCAGCAGACCCCCTAATCGACAGCGGCAATGACTCAGACGCCTACAAAGATGCTGACAGAGGCTGCGACGCCGACTGAGACGCCGACTGAGGCAGATAGGGGTAGATATAGGCATAGAGAAGGCAACATACCCCCCAATCGACAGCGGCAGCGACTGAGACGCCTACAGAGACGCTAACAGCTAGATATAGGCATAGAGAAGGTAGCAGACTCCCCAATCGACAGCGGCAGCGACTGAGACGCTGACAGCGACAGAGACGCTGACAGAGGCTGCGACGCCGACTGAGGCAGACAGGGGTAGATATAGGCATAGAGAAGGCATTAGACCACCCAATCGACAGCGGCAAAGACTGGGACGCCAACAGAGATGCTAACACAGGCTGCGACGCCGACTGAGACGCCGACTGAGGCAGATAGGGGAAGATATAGGCATAGAGAAGGCAGCAGACTCCCCAATCGACAGCGGCAGCGACAGAGACGCTGACAGACGCTGCGACGCCGACTGAAGCAGACAGGGGTAGATATAGGCATAGAGAAGGCAACAGACCCCCCAATCGACAGCGGCAGCGACTGAGACGCTAAAAGAGGCTGCCACAGCGACTGAGACGCCGACTGAGGCAGAGAGGGGTAGATATAGGCATAGAGAATGCAACAGACCCCCCAATCGACAGCGGCAGAGACTGAGACGCCTACAGAGACGCTGACAGAGGCTGCAACGCCGACTGAGACGCCGACTGAGACGCCGACTGAGGCAGATAGGGGTAGATATAGGCATAGAGAATGCAACAGACCCCCGCAAACGATAGCGGTACCAACTGAGAGGCCTACAGAGACGCTGCCAGAGACCACGACGCCGACTGAGACCCCGGCTGAGACGCCGACTGAGACGCCGCCTGAGACGCCGACTGAGACGCCGACTGAGGCAGAGAGGGGTAGATATAGGCATAGATAAGGCACCACACCCCCCCAATGGACAACGGCAACGACTGAGACGCCTACAGAGACTCTGACAGAGGCTGCGACGCCGACTGAGACGCCGACTGAGGCAGATAGGGGAAGATATAGGCATAGAGAAGGCAGCAGACTCCCCAATCGACAGCGGCAGCGACAGAGACGCTGACAGACGCTGCGACGCCGACTGAAGCAGACAGGGGTAGATATAGGCATAGAGAAGGCAACAGACCCCCCAATCGACAGCGGCAGCTACTGAGACGCTAAAAGAGGCTGCGACAGCGACTGAGACGCCGACTGAGGCAGATAGGGGTAGATATAGGCATAGAGAATGCAACAGACCCCCCAATCGACAGCGGCAGAGACTGAGACGCCTACAGAGACGCTGACAGAGGCTGCGACGCCGACTGAGACGCCGACTGAGACGCCGACTGAGGCAGATAGGGGTAGATATAGGCATAGAGAATGCAACAGACCCCCGCAATCGATAGCGGTACCAACTGAGAGGCCTACAGAGACGCTGCCAGACACCACGACGCCGACTGAGACGCCGACTGAGACGCCGACTGAGACGCCTACTGAGACGCCGATTGAGACGCCGACTGAGACGCCGACTGAGGCAGAGAGGGGTAGATATAGGCATAGAGAAGGCACCAGACCCCCCCAATGGACTACGGCAACGACTGAGACGCCTACAGAGACTCTGACAGAGGCTGCGACGCCGACTCAGACGTCGACTGAGGCAGATAGGGTTAGATATAGGCATAGAGAAAGCAGCAGACCCCCCCAATCGACAGCGGAAGCAACTGGGTCGCTTACAGAAACGCTGACAGAGGCTGCGACGGCTACTGAGACGCCGACTGAGGCAGATAGGGGTAGATATAGGCATAGAGAAGGCAGCATACCCAACCAATCAACAGCGGCATCGACTGAGACGCTGACAGAGACGCTGACAGAGGCTGCGACACCGACTGAGGCAGATAGGGGTAGATATAGGCATAGAGAAGGCAGCAGACCCCCCAATCGACAGCGGCAGCAGCTGAGATGCCTTCAGAGACGCTAACAGAGGCTGCGACGCCTACTGAGACGCCGACTGAGGCAGATAGGGGTAGATATAGGCATTGAGAAGGCAGTAGACCCCCCAATCGACAGCGGCAACGACTGAGACGCCAACAGAGATGCTGACAGAGGCTGCGACACCGACTGAGACGCTGATTGAGGCAGATAGGGGTAGATATAGGCATAGAGAAGGCAGCAGACTCCCCAATCGACAGCGGCAGCGACTGAGATGCTGACAGCGACAGAGACGCTGACAGAGGCTGCGACGCCGACTGAGACAGACAGGGGTAGATATAGGCATTGAGAAGGCAGCAGACCCCCCAATCGACAGCGGCAATGACTGAGACGCAAACAGAGATGCTGACAGAGGTTGCGACGCCGACTAAGACGCCGACTGAGGCAGATAGGGGAAGATATAGGCATAGAGAAGGCAGCACAACCCCCAATCGACAGCGGCAGCGACTGAGACGCTGACAGCGACAGAGGCGCCGACAGAGGCTGCGACGCCGACTGAGACAGACAGGGGTAGATATAGGCATTGAGAAGGCAGCAGACCCCCTAATCGGCAGCGGCAGCGACTGAGACGCCTACAGAGACGCTAAAAGAGGCTGCGACGCCGACTGAGACGCTGAGTGAGGCAGATAGGGGTAGATATAGGCATAGAGAAGGCAGCAGAACCCACAACAAAGAGCGGCAGCTACTGAAATGCCTACAGGGGCGCTGACAGAGGCTGCGACAGCGACTGAGACGCCGACTGAGGCAGATAGGGGTAGATATAGGTATAGAGAATGCAACAGACCCCCCAATCGACAGCGGCAGAGACTGAGACGCCTACAGAGACGCTGACAGAGGCTGCGTCGCCGACTGAGGCGTCGACTGAGACGCCGACTGAGGCAGATAGGGGCAGATATAGACACAGAGAATGCAACAGACCCCCGCAATCGATAGCGGTACCAACGGAGAGGCCTACAGAGACGCTGACAGAGACTACGACGCCGACTGAGACGCCGACTGAGACGCCTACTGAGACGCCGACTGAGACGCCGACTGAGGCAGAGAGGGGTAGATATAGGCATAGAGAAGGCACCAGACCCCCCCAATCGACAGCGGCAACGACTGAGATGCCTACAGAGACTCTGACAGAGGCTGCGACGCCGACTCAGACATCGACTGAGGCAGATAGGGTTAGATATAGGTATAGAGAAGGCAGCAGACCCCCCAATCGACAGCGGAGGCAACTGGGACGCTTACAGAAACGCTGACAGAGGCTGCGACGCCTACTGAGACGCCGACTGGGGCAGATAGGGGTAGATATAGGCATAGAAAAGGCAGCATACCCAACCAATCAACAGCGGCATCGACTGAGACGCCTACAGAGACGCTAACAGAGGCTGCGACGCCGACTGAGGCAGATAGGGGTAGATATAGGCATTGGGAAGGCAGCAGACCCCCCAATCGACAGCGGCAACGACTGAGACGCCAACAGAGATGCTGACAGAGGCTGCAACGCCGACTTAGACGCTGACTGAGGCAGATAGGGGTAGATATAGGCATAGAGAAGGCAGCAGACTCCCCAATCAACAGCGGCAGCGACTGAGATGCTGACAGCGACAGAGACGCTGCCAGAGGCTGCGACGCCGACTGAGGCAGACAGGGGTAGATATAGGCATAGAGAAGGCAGCAGACCCCCCAATCGACAGCGATAGCGACTGAGACGCCTACAGAGACGCTAACAGAGGCTGCGACGCCGACTGAGACGCCGACTGAGGCAGATAGGGGAAGATATAGGCATAGAGAAGGCAGCACACCGCCCAATCGACAGCGGCAGCGACTGAGACACCTACAGAGACGCTGACAGGGGCTGCGACGCTGACTAAGACGCCAACTGGGGCAGATTAGGGTATATAGAGGCATAGAGAAGGCAGCAGACCCCCAATCAGCAGCGGCAGCGACTGAGACGCCTACAGAGACGCTGACAGAGCCTGCGACGCCGACCGAGACGTCGACTGAGATGCCGACTGAGGCAGATAGGGGTAGATATAGGCATAGAGAAGGCATCAGACCCCCAATCGACAGCGGCAGCGACAGAGACGCTGACACAGGCTGCGACGCCGACTGAGACGCCGACTGAGGCAGATAGGGGTATATATAGGCATAGAGAAGGTAGCAGACCCCCAATCGACAGCGGCAGCGACTGAGACGCCTACAGAGACGCTGACAGAGACTTCGACGCCGACTGAGACGCCGACTGAGGCAGATAGGGGTAGATATAGGCACAGAGAAGGCAGCAGACCCCCCAATCGACAGCGGCAGCGACTGAGAGGCCTACAGAGACGCTGACAGAGACTACGACGACGACTGAGACGCTGACTGAGGCAGAGAGGGGTAGATATAGGCATACAGAAGGCACCAGAGCCCCAAATCGACAGCAGCAACGACTGAGACGCTTACAGAGGCTGCGACGCCTACTGAGACGCCGACTGATGCAGATAGGGGTAGATATAAGCATAGAGAAGGCAGCAGACCCCCACTCGACAGCGGCAGCGACTGAGACGCCTACAGAGACGCTGACAGAGGCTGCGACGCCGACTGAGACGCCGACTGAGGCAGATAGGTGTAGATACAGGCATAGAGAAAGCAGCCGACCCCCCCCCCCCCCCCCAATCGACAGCGGAAGTGACTGAGACGCCTACAGTGCCGCTGACAGTAGCTGCGACGCCGACTGCGACGCCGACTGAGGCAGATAGGGGTAGATATAGGCATAGAGAAAGCAGCAGACCCCCCAATCAACAGCGGCAGCGACTGAGACGCCTACAGAGACGCTGACAGAGGCTGCGACGCCGACTGAGGCAGATAGGGTTAGATGTAGGCATAGATAAGGCAGCAGACTCCCCAATCGACAGCGGCAACTATTAATTCGCCTACAGAGACGCTGACAGAGGCTGCGACGCCGACTGAGACGCAGACTGAGGCAGATACGGGTAGATATAGGCATAGAGAAGGCAGCAGACTCCCCAATCGACAGCGGCAGCGACTGAGACGCTGACAGCGACAGAGACGATGACAGAGGCTGCGACGGCGACTGAGGCAGATAGGGGTAGATATAGGCATAGAGAAGGCAGCAGACCCCCCAATCGACAGCGGCAGCGTTTGAGACGCCTTCAGAGACGCTAACAGAGGCTGCAACGCCGACTGAGACGCCGACTGAGACGCCGACTGAGGCAGAGAGGGGTAGACATAGGCATAGAGAAGGCCGCAGACCCCCTAATCGACAGCGGAAGCGACTAAGACGCCTACAGAGACGCTGACAGAGGCTGCGACGCCAACTGACATACTGACTGAGACGGATAGGGGTAGGGGTAGATATAGGCGTAGAGAAAGCAGCAGACCGCCCAATCGATAGCGGCAGCGACTGATACGCCTACAGAGGCGCTGACAGAGACTACGACGCCGACTGAGATGCCGACTGAGACGCCGACTGAGGCAGAGAGGGGTAGATATAGGCATAGAGAAGGCACCAGACCCCCCAATCGACAGCGGCAACTACTAAGACGCCTATAGAGACGCTGACAGAGGCTGCGACGCCGACTGACACGTCGACTGAGGAAGATAGGGGCAGATATAGGCATAGAGAAGGCAGCAGACCCCCCAATCGACAGCGGCTGAAACTGAGACGCCTACAGAGCCGCTGACAGAGGTTGCGCGCCTACTGAGACGCCGACTGAGGCAGATAGGGGTAGATATAGGCATAGAAAAGGCAGCAGACTCCCTAATCAACAGCGGCAGCGACTGAGATGCTGACAGCGACAGAG
The DNA here is from genome assembly GCA_920105625.2 of Clusia tigrina. NCBI lineage: Eukaryota > Metazoa > Arthropoda > Insecta > Diptera > Clusiidae > Clusia > Clusia tigrina. The sequence continues at coordinate 87,383,793 of OV050031.1, forward strand.
ACGCTGCCAGAGGCTGCGACGCCGACTGAGGCAGACAGGGGTAGATATAGGCATAGAGAAGGCAACATACCCCCCAATCGAGAGCGATAGCGACTGAGACGCCTACAGAGACGCTAACAGAGGCTGCGACGCCGACTGAGACGCCGACTGAGGCAGATAGGGGAAGATATAGGCATAGAGAAGGCAGCACACCGCCCAATCGACAGCGGCAGCGACTGAGACGCATACAGAGACGCTGACAGGGGCTGCGACGCTGACTAAGACGCCAACTGGGGCAGATTAGGGTATATAGAGGCATAGAGAAGGCAGCAGACCCCCAATCAGCAGCGGCAGCGACTGAGACGCCTACAGAGACGCTGACAGAGCCTGCGACGCCGACTGAGACGTCGACTGAGATGCCGACTGAGGCAGATAGGGGTAGATATAGGCATAGAGAAGGCATCAGACCCCCAATCGACAGCGGCAGCGACAGAGACGCTGACACAGGCTGCGACGCCGACTGAGACGCCGACTGAGGCAGATAGGGGTATATATAGGCATAGAGAAGGTAGCAGACCCCCAATCGACAGCGGCAGCGACTGAGACGCTGACAGCGACAGAGACGCCGACAGAGGCTGCGACGCCGACTGAGGCAGACAGGGGTAGATATAGGCATAGAGAAGGCAACAGACCCCCCAATCGGCAGCGGCAGCGACTGAGACGCTTACAGAGACGCTAAAAGAAGCTGCGACAGCGACTGAGACGCCTACTGAGGCAGATAGGGCTAGATAGAGGCACAGAAAAGGCAGCAGACCCCCCAATCGACAGCGGCAGCGACTGAGACGCCTACAGAGACGCTGACAAAGGCTGCAACGCCGGTTGAGACGCCGACTGAGGCAGATAGGGGTAGATATTGGCATAGAGAATGCAGCAGACCCCCAATCGACAGCGGCAGAGACTGAGACGCCTACAGAGACGCTGACAGAGGCTGCGACGCCGATAGAGACGCTGACTGAGGCAGATAGGGGTAGATATAGGCATAGAGAAAGCAGCAGAACCCACAACAAACAGCGGCAGCTACTGAAATGCCTACAGGGGCGCTGACAGAGGCTGCGACACCGACTGAGACGCCGACTGAGGCAGATAGGGGTAGATATAGGCATAGAGAATGCAACAGACCCCCCAATCCACAGCGGCAGCGACTGAGACGCTGACAGCGACAGAGACGCTGACAGAGGCTGCGACGCCGACTGAGGAAGACAGGGGTAGATATAGACATAGAGAAGGCATTAGACCCCACAATCGACAGCGGCAAAGACTGAGACGCCAACAGAGATGCTAACAGAGGCTGCGACGCCTACTGAGACGCCGGCTGAGGCAGATAGGGGTAGATATAGGCATAGAGAAGGCAGCAGACTCCCCAATCGACAGCGGCAGCGACTGAGATGCTGACAGCGACTGAGACGCTGACAGAGGCTGCGACGCCGACTGAAGCAGACAGGTGTAGCTATAGGCATAGAGAAGGCAACAGACCCCCCAATCGACAGCGGCAGCGACTGAGACGCTAAAAGAGGCTGCGACAGCGACTGAGACGCCGACTGAGGCAGATAGGGGTAGATATAGGCATAGAGAATGCAACAGACCCCCCAATCGACAGCGGCAGAGACTGAGACGCCTACAGAGACGCTGACAGAGGCTGCGACGCCGACTGAGACGCCGACTGAGACGCCGACTGAGACGCCGACTGAGACGCCGACTGAGACGCCGACTGAGACGCCGACTGAGGCAGATAGGGGTAGATATAGGCATAGAGAATGCAACAGACCCCCGCAATCGATAGCGGTACCAACTGAGAGGCCTACAGAGACGCTGACAGAGACCACGACGCCGACTGAGACGCCGACTGAGACGCCGACTGAGACGTCGACTGAGGCAGATAGGGTTAGATATAGGCATAGAGAAGGCAGCAGACCCCCCCAATCGACAGCGGAAGCAACTGGGTCGCTTACAGAAACGCTGACAGAGGCTGCGACGGCTACTGAGACGCCGACTGAGGCAGATAGGGGTAGATATAGGCATAGAGAAGGCAGCATACCCAACCAATCAACAGCGGCATCGACTGAGACGCTGACAGAGGCTGCGACACCGACTGAGGCAGATAGGGGTAGATATAGGCATAGAGAAGGCAGCAGACCCCCCAATCGACAGCGGCAGCAGCTGAGATGCCTTCAGAGACGCTAACAGAGGCTGCGACGCCTACTGAGACGCCGACTGAGGCAGATAGGGGTAGATATAGGCATTGAGAAGGCAGTAGACCCCCCAATCGACAGCGGCAACGACTGAGACGCCAACAGAGATGCTGACAGAGGCTGCGACACCGATTGAGACGCTGATTGAGGCAGATAGGGGTAGATATAGGCATAGAGAAGGCAGCAGACTCCCCAATCGACAGCGGCAGCGACTGAGATGCTGACAGCGACAGAGACGCTGACAGAGGCTGCGACGCCGACTGAGACAGACAGGGGTAGATATAGGCATTGAGAAGGCAGCAGACCCCCCAATCGACAGCGGCAATGACTGAGACGCAAACAGAGATGCTGACAGAGGTTGCGACGCCGACTAAGACGCCGACTGAGGCAGATAGGGGAAGATATAGGCATAGAGAAGGCAGCACAACCCCCAATCGACAGCGGCAGCGACTGAGACGCTGACAGCGACAGAGACGCCGACAGAGGCTGCGACGCCGACTGAGGCAGACAGGGGTAGATATAGGCATAGAGAAGGCAACAGACCCCCCAATCGGCAGCGGCAGCGACTGAGACGCCTACAGAGACGCTAAAAGAGGCTGCGACGCCGACTGAGACGCTGAGTGAGGCAGATAGGGGTAGATATAGGCATAGAGAAGGCAGCAGAACCCACAACAAAGAGCGGCAGCTACTGAAATGCCTACAGGGGCGCTGACAGAGGCTGCGACAGCGACTGAGACGCCGACTGAGGCAGATAGGGGTAGATATAGGTATAGAGAATGCAACAGACCCCCCAATCGACAGCGGCAGAGACTGAGACGCCTACAGAGACTCTGACAGAGGCTGCGACGCCGACTCAGACATCGACTGAGGCAGATAGGGTTAGATATAGGTATAGAGAAGGCAGCAGACCCCCCAATCGACAGCGGAGGCAACTGGGACGCTTACAGAAACGCTGACAGAGGCTGCGACGCCTACTGAGGCAGATAGGGGTAGATATAGGCATTGGGAAGGCAGCAGACCCCCCAATCGACAGCGGCAACGACTGAGACGCCAACAGAGATGCTGACAGAGGCTGCAACGCCGACTTAGACGCTGACTGAGGCAGATAGGGGTAGATATAGGCATAGAGAAGGCAGCAGACTCCCGAATCAACAGCGGCAGCGACTGAGATGCTGACAGCGACAGAGACGCTGCCAGAGGCTGCGACGCCGACTGAGGCAGACAGGGGTAGATATAGGCATAGAGAAGGCAACATACCCCCCAATCGACAGCGATAGCGACTGAGACGCCTACAGAGACGCTAACAGAGGCTGCGACGCCGACTGAGACGCCGACTGAGGCAGATAGGGGAAGATATATTCATAGAGAAGGCAGCACACCGCCCAATCGACAGCGGCAGCGACTGAGACACCTACAGAGACGCTGACAGGGGCTGCGACGCTGACTAAGACGCCAACTGGGGCAGATTAGGGTATATAGAGGCATAGAGAAGGCAGCAGACCCCCAATCAGCAGCGGCAGCGACTGAGACGCCTACAGAGACGCTGACAGAGCCTGCGACGCCGACCGAGACGTCGACTGAGATGCCGACTGAGGCAGATAGGGGTAGATATAGGCATAGAGAAGGCATCAGACCCCCAATCGACAGCGGCAGCGACAGAGACGCTGACACAGGCTGCGACGCCGACTGAGACGCCGACTGAGGCAGATAGGGGTATATATAGGCATAGAGAAGGTAGCAGACCCCCAATCGACAGCGGCAGCGACTGAGACGCCTACAGAGACGCTGACAGAGACTTCGACGCCGACTGAGACGCCGACTGAGGCAGATAGGGGTAGATATAGGCCTAGAGAAGGCAGCAGACCCCCCAATCGACAGCGGCAGCGACTGAGAGGCCTACAGAGACGCTGACAGAGACTACGACGACGACTGAGACGCTGACTGAGGCAGAGAGGGGTAGATATAGGCATAGAGAAGGCACCAGAGCCCCAAATCGACAGCAGCAACGACTGAGACGCTTACAGAGGCTGCGACGCCTACTGAGACGCCGACTGATGCAGATAGGGGTAGATATAAGCATAGAGAAGGCAGCAGACCCCCACTCGACAGCGGCAGCGACTGAGACGCCTACAGAGACGCTGACAGAGGCTGCGACGCCGACTGAGACGCCGACTGAGGCAGATAGGGGTAGATATAGGCATAGAGAAAGCAGCCGACCCCCCCCCCCCCCCCAATCGACAGCGGAAGTGACTGAGACGCCTACAGTGCCGCTGACAGTAGCTGCGACGCCGACTGCGACGACGACTGAGGCAGATAGGGGTAGATATAGGCATAGAGAAAGCAGCAGACCCCCCAATCAACAGCGGCAGCGACTGAGACGCCTACAGAGACGCTGACAGAGGCTGCGACGCCGACTGAGGCAGATAGGGTTAGATGTAGGCATAGATAAGGCAGCAGTCTCCCCAATCGACAGCGGCAACTATTAATTCGCCTACAGAGACGCTGACAGAGGCTGCGACGCCGACTGAGACGCAGACTGAGGCAGATAAGGGTAGATATAGGCATAGAGAAGGCAGCAGACTCCCCAATCGACAGCGGCAGCGACTGAGACGCTGACAGCGACAGAGACGATGACAGAGGCTGCGACGGCGACTGAGGCAGATAGGGGTAGATATAGGCATAGAGAAGGCAGCAGACCCCCCAATCGACAGCGGCAGCGATTGAGACGCCTTCAGAGACGCTAACAGAGGCTGCAACGCCGACTGAGACGCCGACTGAGACGCCGACTGAGGCAGAGATGGGTAGACATAGGCATAGAGAAGGCCGCAGACCCCCTAATCGACTGCGGAAGCGACTAAGACGCCTACAGAGACGCTGACAGAGGCTGCGACGCCAACTGACACACTGACTGAGACGGATAGGGGTAGGGGTAGATATAGGCGTAGAGAAAGCAGCAGACCGCCCAATCGATAGCGGCAGCGACTGATGCGCCTACAGAGGCGCTGACAGAGACTACGACGCCGACTGAGATGCCGACTGAGACGCCGACTGAGGCAGAGAGGGGTAGATATAGGCATAGAGAAGGCACCAGACCCCCCAATCGACAGCGGCAACTACTAAGACGCCTATAGAGACGCTGACAGAGGCTGCGACGCCGACTGACACGTCGACTGAGGCAGATAGGGGCATATATAGGCATAGAGAAGGCAGCAGACCCCTCAATCGACAGCAGCAACGACTGAGACGCTGACAGAGGCTGCGACGCCTACTGAGACGCCGACTGAGGCAGATAGGGGTAGATATAGGCATAGAGAAGGCAGCAGACCCCCCAATCGACAGCGGCTGAAACTGAGACGCCTACAGAGACGCTGACAGAGGTTGCGCGCCTACTGAGACGCCGACTGAGGCAGATAGGGGTAGATATAGGCATAGAAAAGGTAGCAGACTCCCCAATCAACAGCGGCAGCGACTGAGATGCTGACAGCGACAGAGACGCTGCCAGAGGCTGCGACGCCGACTGAGGCAGACAGGGGTAGATATAGGCATAAAGAAGGCAACATACCCCCCAATCGAGAGCGATAGCGACTGAGACGCCTACAGAGACGCTAACAGAGGCTGCGACGCCGACTGAGACGCCGACTGAGGCAGATAGGGGAAGATATAGGCATAGAGAAGGCAGCACACCGCCCAATCGACAGCGGCAGCGACTGAGACGCATACAGAGACGCTGACAGGGGCTGCGACGCTGACTAAGACGCCAACTGGGGCAGATTAGGGTATATAGAGGCATAGAGAAGGCAGCAGACCCCCAATCAGCAGCGGCAGCGACTGAGACGCCTACAGAGACGCTGACAGAGCCTGCGACGCCGACTGAGACGTCGACTGAGATGCCGACTGAGGCAGATAGAGGTAGATATAGGCATAGAGAAGGCATCAGACCCCCAATCGACAGCGGCAGCGACAGAGACGCTGACACAGGCTGCGACGCCGACTGAGACGCCGACTGAGGCAGATAGGGGTATATATAGGCATAGAGAAGGTAGCAGACCCCCAATCGACAGCGGCAGCGACTGAGACGCTGACAGCGACAGAGACGCCGACAGAGGCTGCGACGCCGACTGAGGCAGACAGGGGTAGATATAGGCATAGAGAAGGCAACAGACCCCCCAATCGGCAGCGGCAGCGACTGAGACGCTTACAGAGACGCTAAAAGAAGCTGCGACAGCGACTGAGACGCCTACTGAGGCAGATAGGGCTAGATAGAGGCACAGAAAAGGCAGCAGACCCCCCAATCGACAGCGGCAGCGACTGAGACGCCCACAGAGACGCTGACAAAGGCTGCAACGCCGATTGAGACGCCGACTGAGGCAGATAGGGGTAGATATTGGCATAGAGAATGCAGCAGACCCCCAATCGACAGCGGCAGAGACTGAGACGCCTACAGAGACGCTGACAGAGGCTGCGACGCCGACTGAGACGCTGACTGAGGCAGATAGGGGTAGATATAGGCATAGAGAAAGCAGCAGAACCCACAACAAACAGCGGCAGCTACTGAAATGCCTACAGGGGCGCTGACAGAGGCTGCGACACCGACTGAGACGCCGACTGAGACGCCGACTGAGACGCCGACTGAGACGTCGACTGAGGCAGATAGGGGTAGATATAGGCATAGAGAAGGCAGCAGACTCCCCAATCGACAGCGGCAGCGACTGAGATGCTGACAGCGACTGAGACGCTGACAGAGGCTGCGACGCCGACTGAAGCAGACAGGTGTAGCTATAGGCATAGAGAAGGCAACAGACCCCCCAATCGACAGCGGCAGCGACTGAGACGCTAAAAGAGGCTGCGACAGCGACTGAGACGCCGACTGAGGCAGATAGGGGTAGATATAGGCATAGAGAATGCAACAGACCCCCCAATCGACAGCGGCAGAGACTGAGACGCCTACAGAGACGCTGACAGAGGCTGCGACGCCGACTGAGACGCCGACTGAGACGCCGACTGAGACGCCGACTGAGGCAGATAGGGGTAGATATAGGCATAGAGAATGCAACAGACCCCCGCAATCGATAGCGGTACCAACTGAGAGGCCTACAGAGACGCTGACAGAGACCACGACGCCGACTGAGACGCCGACTGAGACGCCGACTGAGACGCCGACTGAGACGTCGACTGAGGCAGATAGGGTTAGATATAGGCATAGAGAAGGCAGCAGACCCCCCCAATCGACAGCGGAAGCAACTGGGTCGCTTACAGAAACGCTGACAGAGGCTGCGACGGCTACTGAGACGCCGACTGAGGCAGATAGGGGTAGATATAGGCATAGAGAAGGCAGCATACCCAACCAATCAACAGCGGCATCGACTGAGACGCCTACAGAGACGCTGACAGAGGCTGTGACACCGACTGAGGCAGATAGGGGTAGATATAGGCATAGAGAAGGCAGCAGACCCCCCAATCGACAGCGGCAGCAGCTGAGATGCCTTCAGAGACGCTAACAGAGGCTGCGACGCCTACTGAGACGCCGACTGACGCAGATAGGGGTAGATATAGGCATTGAGAAGGCAGCAGACCCCCCAATCGACAGCGGCAACGACTGAGACGCCAACAGAGATGCTGACAGAGGCTGCGACACCGACTGAGATGCTGATTGAGGCAGATAGGGGTAGATATAGGCATAGAGAAGGCAGCAGACTCCCCAATCGACAGCGGCAGCGACTGAGATGCTGACAGCGACAGAGACGCTGACAGAGGCTGCGACGCCGACTGAGGCAGACAGGGGTAGATATAGGCATAGAGAAGGCAACATACCCCCAAATCGACAGCGGCAGCGACTGAGACGCCTACAGAGACGCTAACAGAGGCTGCGACGCCGACTGAGACGCCGACTGAGGCAGATAGGGGAAGATATAGGCATAGAGAAGGCAGCACACCCCCCAATCGACAGCGGCAGCGACTGAGACGCCTACAGAGACGCTGACAGAGGCTGCGACACCGACTGAGGCAGATAGGGGTAGATATAGGCATAGAGAAGGCAGCAGACCCCCCCAATCGACAGCGGCAGCGGCTGAGATGCCTTCAGAGACGCTAACAGAGGTTGCGACGCCTACTGAGATGCCGACTGAGGCAGATAGGGGTAGATATTAGCATTGAGAAGGCAGCAGACCCCCCAATCGACAGCGGCAATGACTGAGACGCCAACAGAGATGCTGACAGAGGCTGCGACGCCGACTGAGACGCCGACTGAGGCAGATAGGAGTAGATATAGGCATAGGGAAGGCAGCAGACTCCTCAATCGACAGCGGCAGCGACTGAGACGCTGACAGCGACAGATACGCCGACAGAGGCTGCGACGCCGACTGAGGCAGACAGGGGTAGATATAGGCATAGAGAAGGCAACAGACCCCCCAATCGGCAGCGGCAGCGACTGAGACGCCTACAGAGACGCTAAAAGAGGCTGCGACAGCGACTGAGACGCCGACTGAGGCAGATATGGCTAGATATAGGCACAGAAAAGGCAGCAGACCCCCCAATCGACAGCGGCAGCGACTGAGACGCCTACAGAGACGCTGACAAAGGCTGCAACGCCGACTGAGGCGCCGACTGAGACGCCGACTGAGGCAGATAGGGGCAGATATAGGCATAGAGAATGCAACAGGCCCCCGCAATCGATAGAGGTACCAACGGAGAGGCCTACAGAGACGCTGATAGAGACTACGACGCCGACTGAGACGCCGACTGAGACGTCTACTGAGACGCCTACTGAGACGCCGACTGAGGCAGAGAGGGGTAGATATAGGCATAGAGAAGGCACCAGACTACCCCAATCGACAGCGGCAACGACTGAGACGCCTACAGAGACTCTGACAGAGGCTGCGACGCCGACTCAGACGTCGACTGAGGCAGATAGGGTTAGATATAGGCATAGAGAAGGCAGCAGACCCCCCCCCAATCGACAGCGGAGGCAACTGGGACGCTTACAGAAACGCTGACAGAGGCTGCGACGCCTACTGAGACGCCGACTGGGGCAGATAGGGGTAGATATAGGCATAGAAAAGGCAGCATACCCAACCAATCAACAGCGGCATCGACTGAGACGCCTACAGAGACGCTAACAGAGGCTGCGACGCCGACTGAGACGCCGACTGAGGCAGATAGGGGTAGATATAGGCATTGGGAAGGCAGCAGACCCCCCAATCGACAGCGGCAACGACTGAGACGCCAACAGAGATGCTGACAGAGGCTGCAACGCCGACTTAGACGCTGACTGAGGCAGATAGGGGTAGATATAGGCATAGAGAAGGCAGCAGACTCCCCAATCAACAGCGGCAGCGACTGAGATGCTGACAGCGACAGAGACGCTGGCAGAGGCTGCGACGCCGACTGAGGCAGACAGGGGTAGATAGAGGCATAGAGAAGGCAACATACCCCCCAATCGACAGCGGCAGCGACTGAGACGCCTACAGAGACGCTAACAGAGGCTGCGACGCCGACTGAGACGCCGACTGAGGCAGATAGGGGAAGATATAGGCATAGAGAAGGCAGCACACCCCCCAATCGACAGCGGCAGCGACTGAGACGCCTACAGAGACGCTGACAGGGGCTGCGACACCGACTGAGGCAGATAGGGGTAGATATAGGCATAGAGAAGGCAGCAGACCCCCCAATCGACAGCGGCAGCGGCTAAGATGCCTTCAGAGACGCTAACAGAGGTTGCGACGTCTACTGAGACGCCGACTGAGGCAGATAGGGGTAGATATAAGCATTGAGAAGGCAGCAGACCCCCTAATCGACAGCGGCAATGACTCAGACGCCTACAAAGATGCTGACAGAGGCTGCGACGCCGACTGAGACGCCGACTGAGGCTGATAGGGGTAGATATAGGCATAGAGAAGGCAACATACCCCCCAATCGACAGCGGCAGCGACTGAGACGCCTACAGAGATGTTAACAGCTAGATATAGGCATAGAGAAGGTAGCAGACTCTGACAGAGGCTGCGACGCCGACTGAGGCAGACAGGGGTAGATATAGGCATAGAGAAGGCATTAGACCACCCAATCGACAGCGGCAAAGACTGGGACGCCAACAGAGATGCTAACACAGGCTGCGACGCCGACTGAGACGCCGACTGAGGCAGATAGGGGAAGATATAGGCATAGAGAAGGCAGCAGACTCCCCAATCGACAGCGGCAGCGACAGAGACGCTGACAGACGCTGCGACGCCGACTGAAGCAGACAGGGGTAGATATAGGCATAGAGAAGGCAACATACCCCCCAATCGACAGCGGCAGCGACTGAGACGCTAAAAGAGGCTGCCACAGCGACTGAGACGCCGACTGAGGCAGATAGGGGTAGATATAGGCATAGAGAATGCAACAGACCCCCCAATCGACAGCGGCAGAGACTGAGACGCCTACAGAGACGCTGACAGAGGCTGCAACGCCGACTGAGACGCCGACTGAGACGCCGACTGAGGCAGATAGGGGTAGATATAGGCATAGAGAATGCAACAGACCCCCGCAAACGATAGCGGTACCAACTGAGAGGCCTACAGAGACGCTGCCAGAGACCACGACGCCGACTGAGACGCCGACTGAGACGCCGACTGAGACGCCGCCTGAGACGCCGACTGAGACGCCGACTGAGGCAGAGAGGGGTAGATATAGGCATAGATAAGGCACCACACCCCCCCAATGGACAACGGCAACGACTGAGACGCCTACAGAGACTCTGACAGAGCCTGCGACGCCGACTGAGACGCCGACTGAGGCAGATAGGGGAAGATATAGGCATAGAGAAGGCAGCAGACTCCCCAATCGACAGCGGCAGCGACAGAGACGCTGACAGACGCTGCGACGCCGACTGAAGCAGACAGGGGTAGATATAGGCATAGAGAAGGCAACAGACCCCCCAATCGACAGCGGCAGCTACTGAGACGCTAAAAGAGGCTGCGACAGCGACTGAGACGCCGACTGAGGCAGATAGGGGTAGATATAGGCATAGAGAATGCAACAGACCCCCCAATCGACAGCGGCAGAGACTGAGACGCCTACAGAGACACTGACAGAGGCTGCGTCGCCGACTGAGGCGTCGACTGAGACGCCGACTGAGGCAGATAGGGGCAGATATAGACACAGAGAATGCAACAGACCCCCGCAATCGATAGCGGTACCAACGGAGAGGCCTACAGAGACGCTGACAGAGACTACGACGCCGACTGAGACGCCGACTGAGACGCCTACTGAGACGCCGACTGAGACGCCGACTGAGGCAGAGAGGGGTAGATATAGGCATAGAGAAGGCACCAGACCCCCCCAATCGACAGCGGCAGAGACTGAGACGCCTACAGAGACACTGACAGAGGCTGCGTCGCCGACTGAGGCGTCGACTGAGACGCCGACTGAGGCAGATAGGGGCAGATATAGACACAGAGAATGCAACAGACCCCCGCAATCGATAGCGGTACCAACGGAGAGGCCTACAGAGACGCTGACAGAGACTACGACGCCGACTGAGACGCCGACTGAGACGCCTACTGAGACGCCGACTGAGACGCCGACTGAGGCAGAGAGGGGTAGATATAGGCATAGAGAAGGCACCAGACCCCCCAATCGACAGCGGCAACGACTGAGATGCCTACAGAGACTCTGACAGAGGCTGCGACGCCGACTCAGACATCGACTGAGGCAGATAGGGTTAGATATAGGTATAGAGAAGGCAGCAGACCCCCCAATCGACAGCGGAGGCAACTGGGACGCTTACAGAAACGCTGACAGAGGCTGCGACGCCTACTGAGACGCCGACTGGGGCAGATAGGGGTAGATATAGGCATAGAAAAGGCAGCATACCCAACCAATCAACAGCGGCATCGACTGAGACGCCTACAGAGACGCTAACAGAGGCTGCGACGCCGACTGAGGCAGATAGGGGTAGATATAGGCATTGGGAAGGCAGCAGACCCCCCAATCGACAGCGGCAACGACTGAGACGCCAACCTAGATGCTGACAGAGGCTGCAACGCCGACTTAGACGCTGACTGAGGCAGATAGGGGTAGATATAGGCATAGAGAAGGCAGCAGACTCCCCAATCAACAGCGGCAGCGACTGAGATGCTGACAGCGACAGAGACGCTGCCAGAGGCTGCGACGCCGACTGAGGCAGACAGGGGTAGATATAGGCATAGAGAAGGCAACATACCCCCCAATCGACAGCGATAGCGACTGAGACGCCTACAGAGACGCTAACAGAGCCTGCGACGCCGACCGAGACGTCGACTGAGATGCCGACTGAGGCAGATAGGGGTAGATATAGGCATAGAGAAGGCATCAGACCCCCAATCGACAGCGGCAGCGACAGAGACGCTGACACAGGCTGCGACGCCGACTGAGACGCCGACTGAGGCAGATAGGGGTATATATAGGCATAGAGAAGGTAGCAGACCCCCAATCGACAGCGGCACCGACTGAGACGCCTACAGAGACGCTGACAGAGACTTCGACGCCGACTGAGACGCCGACTGAGGCAGATAGGGGTAGATATAGGCACAGAGAAGGCAGCAGACCCCCCAATCGACAGCGGCAGCGACTGAGAGGCCTACAGAGACGCTGACAGAGACTACGACGACGACTGAGACGCTGACTGAGGCAGAGAGGGGTAGATATAGGCATAGAGAAGGCACCAGAGCCCCAAATCGACAGCAGCAACGACTGAGACGCTTACAGAGGCTGCGACGCCTACTGAGACGCCGACTGATGCAGATAGGGGTAGATATAAGCATAGAGAAGGCAGCAGACCCCCACTCGACAGCGGCAGCGACTGAGACGCCTACAGAGACGCTGACAGAGGCTGCGACGCCGACTGAGACGCCGACTGAGGCAGATAGGGGTAGATATAGGCATAGAGAAAGCAGCCGACCCCCCCCCCCCCCCCCAATCGACAGCGGAAGTGACTGAGACGCCTACAGTGCCGCTGACAGTAGCTGCGACGCCGACTGCGACGACGACTGAGGCAGATAGGGGTAGATATAGGCATAGAGAAAGCAGCAGACCCCCCAATCAACAGCGGCAGCGACTGAGACGCCTACAGAGACGCTGACAGAGGCTGCGACGCCGACTGAGGCAGATAGGGTTAGATGTAGGCATAGATAAGGCAGCAGACTCCCCAATCGACAGCGGCAACTATTAATTCGCCTACAGAGACGCTGACAGAGGCTGCGACGCCGACTGAGACGCAGACTGAGGCAGATACGGGTAGATATAGGCATAGAGAAGGCAGCAGACTCCCCAATCGACAGCGGCAGCGACTGAGACGCTGACAGCGACAGAGACGATGACAGAGGCTGCGACGGCGACTGAGGCAGATAGGGGTAGATATAGGCATAGAGAAGGCAGCAGACCCCCCAATCGACAGCGGCAGCGATTGAGACGCCTTCAGAGACGCTAACAGAGGCTGCAACGCCGACTGAGACGCCGACTGAGACGCCGACTGAGGCAGAGAGGGGTAGATATAGGCATAGAGAAGGCACCAGACCCCCCAATCGACAGCGGCAACTACTAAGACGCCTATAGAGACGCTGACAGAGGCTGCGACGCCGACTGACACACTGACTGAGACGGATAGGGGTAGGGGTAGATATAGGCGTAGAGAAAGCAGCAGACCGCCCAATCGATAGCGGCAGCGACTGATACGCCTACAGAGGCGCTGACAGAGACTACGACGCCGACTGAGATGCCGACTGAGACGCCGACTGAGGCAGAGAGGGGTAGATATAGGCATAGAGAAGGCACCAGACCCCCCAATCGACAGCGGCAACTACTAAGACGCCTATAGAGACGCTGACAGAGGCTGCGACGCCGACTGACACGTCGACTGAGGCAGATAGGGGCAGATATAGGCATAGAGAAGGCAGCAGACCCCCCAATCGACAGCAGCAACGACTGAGACGCTGACAGAGGCTGCGACGCCTACTGAGACGCCGACTGAGGCAGATAGGTTTAGATATAGGCATAGAGAAGGCAGCAGACCCCCCAATCGACAGCGGCTGAAACTGAGACGCCTACAGAGACGCTGACAGAGGTTGCGCGCCTACTGAGACGCCGACTGAGGCAGATAGGGGTAGATATAGGCATAGAGAAGGCTGCAGATCCCCCCAATCGACAGCGGCAGCGACCGAGACACCTACAGAGACGCTGAGAAGCCGACTGTGACGCCGACTGAGGCAGGTAGGGGTAGAGATAGGCATAGAGAAGGCAGCAGACCACCCTAATCGACAGGGGCAGTGACTGAGACGCCTTCATAGACGCTGACAGAGGCTGCGATGCCGACTTAGACGCCGACTGAGACGCCGACTGAGACGCCGACTGAGACGCCGACTGAGTCGACGACTGAGACGCCGACGGACGCAGATAGGGGTAGATATAGGCATAGAGAAGGCAGCAGACCCCCCAATCAACAGCGGCAGCGACTGAGACGCCGACTGAGGCAGATAGGGGTAGATATAGGCATAGAGGAAGCAGCAGACCCCACCCCCCCAATCAACAGTGGCAGCAACTGAGACGCCTACAGAGACACTGACAGAGGCTGCGAAGTCGACTGAGATGCCGACTGAGGCAGGTAGGGGTAGATATACGCATAGAGAAGGCAGCAGACCCCCCAATCGACCGCAGAAGCGACTAAGACGCCTACAGAGACGCCGACAGAGGCTGCGACGCCGACTGAGACGTCGACTGAGGCAGATAGGGGTAGATATAGGCGTAGAGAAGGTAGCAGACCCCCCAATCAACAGCAGCAACGACTGAGACGCCGACTGAGGCAGATAGGGGTAGCTATAGGCATAGAGAAGGCAGCAGACCCCCGCAATCGACAGCGGCACCTACTGAGAGGCCTACAGAGACGCTGACAGAGGCTGCGATGCCGACTGAGACGTCGACTGAGGCAGATAGTGGTAGAAATAGCCATAGAGAAGGCGGCAGACTCCGCAATCGACAGCAGCAACGACTGAGACGCTGACTGAGACGCCGACTGAGACGCCGACTGATTCTGCGACGCCGACTGAGACGTTGACTGATACAGATAGGGGTAGATATAGGCATAGAGAAGGCAGCAGACCCCCCAATCGACAGCGGCGGCAACTTAGACGCCTACAGAGACGCTGACAGAGACTGCGACGCCGACTGAGACGCCGACTGGGGCAGATAGGGATAGATAGAGTCATAGCGAAGGCAGCAGACCCCCCAATCGACAGCGGCAGCGACTGAGACGCTGACACAGGCTGCGACACCGACTGAGACGCCGACTAACACGCCGACTGAGACGCCGACTGAGACGCCGACTGAGGCAGAGAGGGGTAGATATAGGCATAGAGAAGGCAGCAGATCCCCCAATCGACAGCAACAACGACTGAGACGCCTACAGAGGCTGCGACGCCCACTGAGACGCCGACTGATGCAGATAGGTGTAGATATAGGCATAGAGAAGGCAGAAGACCCCCCCCCCGACAGCGGCAGGGACTGAGACGCCTACAGAGATGCTGACAGAGGCTGCGACGCTGACTGAGACGCCGACTGAGGGAGATAGGAGTAGATATAGGCATAGAGAAGGCAGCAGACACCCCCAATCGACAGCGGCAGCAACTGAGACACCTACAGAGACGCTGACAGAGGCTGCGACGCCGACTGAGACGCCGACAGAGGCAGAGAGGGGCTGATATAGGCATAGAGAGGGCACCAGACCCCCCCAATCGACAGCGGCAACGACTGAGACGCCTATAGAGACGCTGACAGAGGCTACGACGCCGACGCAGACGTCGACTGAGGCAGATAGAGTTAGATATAGACATAGAGAAGGCAGCAGACCCCCCCACTCGACAGCGGCAGCGAGTGATTCGCCTACAGAGACGCTGACAGAGGCTGCGACGCCGACTGAGGCAGATAGGGGTAGATATAGGCATAGAGGAGGCAGCATACCCAACCAATCAACAGCGGCATCGACTGAGACGCCTACAGAGACGCTGACAGAGGCTGCGACACCGACTGAGGCAGATAGGGGTAGATTTAGGCATAGAGAAGGCCGCAGACCCCCCAATCGACAGCGGCAGCGGCTGAGATCCCTTCAGAGACGCTAACAGAGGCTGCGGCGCCGACGCAGACGTCGACTGAGGCAGATAGGGTTAGATATAGGCATAGAGAAGGCAGCAGACCCCCCACTCGAGAGCGGCAGCGAGTGATTCGCCTACAGAGACGCTGACAGAGGCTGCGACGCCTCCTGAGACGCCAACTGAGGCAGAGAGGGGTAGATATAGGCATAGAGAGGGCACCAGACCCCCCAATCGACAGCGGCAACGACTGAGACGCCTACAGAGACGCTGACAGAGGCTACGACGCCGACGTCGACTGAGGCAAATAGGGTTAGATATAGGCATAGAGAAGGCAGCAGACCCCCCACTCGACAGCGGCAGCGAGTGATTCGCCTACAGAGACGCTGACAGAGGCTGCGACGCCTCCTGAGACGCCAACTGAGGCAGATAGGGGTAGATATAGGCACTGAGAAGGCAGCAGACCCCCCAATCGACAGCGGCAACAACTGAGACGCCAACAGAGATGCTAACAGAGGCTGCGACGCCGACTGAGACGCCGACTGAGGCAGATACTGGTAGATATAGGCATAGAGAAGGCAGTAGACTCCCCAATCGACAGCCGCAGCGACTGAGACGCTGACAGCGACAGAGACGCTGACAGAGTCTGCTACGCCGACTGAGGCAGACAGGGGAAGATATAGGCATTGAGAAGGCAGCAGATCCCCCAATCGACAGCGGCAACAACTGAGACGCCTACAGAGACGCTGACACAGGCTGCGACGCCGACAGAGACGCCGACTGAGACGCCGACTGAGGCAGAGAGGGGTAGATATAGGCATAGAGAAGGCAGCAGATACCCCAATCGACAGCAGCAACGACTGAGACGCCTACAGAGGCTGCGACGCCCACTGAGCCGCCGACTGATGCAGATAGGGGTAGATATAGGCATAGAGAAGGCAGCAGACCCCCCACTCGACAGCGGTAGCGACTGAGACGCCTACAGAGACACTGACAGAGGCTGCGACGCTGTCTGAGACGCCGACTGAGGAAGATAGGAGTAGATATAGGCATAGAGAAGGCAGCAGACACTCCCAATCGACAGCGGCAACTACTAAGACGCCTACAGAGACGCTGACAGAGGCTGCGACGCCGACTAAGACGTCGACTGAGGCAGATAGGGGCAGAATTAGGCATAGAGAAGGCAGCAGACCCCCCAATCGACAGCAGCAACGACTGAGACGCATACAGAGGCTACGATGCCCACTGAGACGCCGACTGATGCAGATAGGGGTAGATATAGGCATAGAGAAGGCAGCAGCCCCCCACTCGACAGCGGCAGCGACTGTGACGCCTACAGAGACGCTGACAGAGGCTGTGACGCCTACTGAGACGCCGACTGAGGCAGATAGGGGTCGATATAGGCATAGAGAAGGCAGGAGACCCCCAATCGACAGCGGCTGAGATTGAGACGCCTACAGAGACGCTGACAGAGGCTCCGCGAATACTGAGACGCCGACTGAGGCAGATAGGGGTAGATATAGGCATAGAGAAGGCAGCAGATCCCCCCAATCGATAGCGGAAGCGACTGAGACGCCTACAGAGACGCTGACAGTAGCTGCGACGCCGACTGCGACGACGACTGAGGCAGATAGGGGTAGATATAGGCATAGAGAAAGCAGCAGACGCCCCAATCAACAGCGGCAGCGACTGAGACGCCTACAGAGACGCTGACAGAGGCTGCGACGCCGACTGAGGCAGATAGGGTTAGATGTAGGCATAGATAAGGCAGCAGACTCCCCAATCGACAGCGGCAACTATTAATTCGCCTACAGAGACGCTGACAGAGGCTGCGACGCCGACTGAGACGCAGACTGAGGCAGATACGGGTAGATATAGGCATAGAGAAGGCAGCAGACTCCCCAATCGACAGCGGCAGCGACTGAGACGCTGACAGCGACAGAGACGATGACAGAGGCTGCGACGGCGACTGAGGCAGATAGGGGTAGATATAGGCATAGAGAAGGCAGCAGACCCCCCAATCGACAGCGGCAGCGATTGAGACGCCTTCAGAGACGCTAACAGAGGCTGCAACGCCGACTGAGACGCCGACTGAGACGCCGACTGAGGCAGAGAGGGGTAGACATAGGCATAGAGAAGGCCGCAGACCCCCTAATCGACAGCGGAAGCGACTAAGACGCCTACAGAGACGCTGACAGAGGCTGCGACGCCAACTGACACACTGACTGAGACGGATAGGGGTAGGGGTAGATATAGGCGTAGAGAAAGCAGCAGACCGCCCAATCGATAGCGGCAGCGACTGATACGCCTACAGAGGCGCTGACAGAGACTACGACGCCGACTGAGATGCCGACTGAGACGCCGACTGAGGCAGAGAGGGGTAGATATAGGCATAGAGAAGGCACCAGACCCCCCAATCGACAGCGGCAACTACTAAGACGCCTATAGAGACGCTGACAGAGGCTGCGACGCCGACTGACACATCGACTAAGGCAGATAGGGGCAGATATAGGTATAGAGAAGGCAGCAGACCCCCCAATCGACAGCAGCAACGACTGAGACGCTGACAGAGGCTGCGACGCCTACTGAGACGCCGACTGAGGCAGATAGGGGTAGATATAGGCATAGAGAAGGCAGCAGACCCCCCAATCGACAGCGGCTGAAACTGAGACGCCTACAGAGACGCTGACAGAGGTTGCGCGCCTACTGAGACGCCGACTGAGGCAGATAGGGGTAGATATAGGCATAGAGAAGGCTGCAGATCCCCCCAATCGACAGCGGCAGCGACCGAGACACCTACAGAGACGCTGAGAAGCCGACTGTGACGCCGACTGAGGCAGGTAGGGGTAGAGATAGGCATAGAGAAGGCAGCAGACCACCCTAATCGACAGGGGCAGTGACTGAGACGCCTTCATAGACGCTGACAGAGGCTGCGATGCCGACTTAGACGCCGACTGAGACGCCGACTGAGACGCCGACTGAGACGCCGACTGAGTCGACGACTGAGACGCCGACGGACGCAGATAGGGGTAGATATAGGCATAGAGAAGGCAGCAGACCCCCCAATCAACAACGGCAGCGACTGAGACGCCGACTGAGGCAGATAGGGGTAGATATAGGCATAGAGGAAGCAGCAGACCCCACCCCCCCAATCAACAGTGGCAGCAACTGAGACGCCTACAGAGACACTGACAGAGGCTGCGAAGTCGACTGAGATGCCGACTGAGGCAGGTAGGGGTAGATATACGCATAGAGAAGGCAGCAGACCCCCCAATCGACAGCGGAAGCGACTAAGACGCCTACAGAGACGCCGACAGAGGCTGCGACGCCGACTGAGACGTCGACTGAGGCAGATAGGGGTAGATATAGGCGTAGAGAAGGTAGCAGACCCCCCAATCAACAGCAGCAACGACTGAGACGCCGACTGAGGCAGATAGGGGTAGCTATAGGCATAGAGAAGGCAGCAGACCCCCGCAATCGACAGCGGCACCGACTGAGAGGCCTACAGAGATGCTGACAGAGACTACGACGCCGACTGAGATGCCGACTGAGACGCCGACTGAGGCAGAGAGGGGTAGATAGAGGCATAGAGAAGGCACCAGACCTCCCCAATCGACAGCGGCAACGACTGAGTCGCCTACAGAGACGCTGACAGAGGCTGCGATGCCGACTGAGACGTCGACTGAGGCAGATAGGGGTAGAAATAGCCATAGAGAAGGCGGCAGACTCCGCAATCGACAGCAGCAACGACTGAGACGCTGACTGAGACGCCGACTGAGACGCCGACTGATTCTGCGACGCCGACTGAGACGTTGACTGATACAGATAGTGGTAGATATAGGCATAGAGAAGGCAGCAGACCCCCCAATCGACAGCGGCGGCAACTTAGACGCCTACAGAGACGCTGACAGAGACTGCGACGCCGACTGAGACGCCGACTGGGGCAGATAGGGATAGATAGAGGCATAGCGAAGGCAGCAGACCCCCCAATCGACAGCGGCAGCGACTGAGACGCCTACAGAGGCGCTGACAGAGGCTGCGACGCCGACTGAGACGCCGACTGAGGCAGAGAGGGGCTGATATAGGCATAGAGAGGGCACCAGACCCCCCAATCGACAGCGGCAACGACTGAGACGCCTATAGAGACGCTGACAGAGGCTACGACGCCGACGCAGACGTCGACTGAGGCAGATAGAGTTAGATATAGACATAGAGAAGGCAGCAGACACCCCCACTCGACAGCGGCAGCGAGTGATTCGCCTACAGAGACGCTGACAGAGGCTGCGACGCCGACTGAGGCAGATAGGGGTAGATATAGGCATAGAGGAGGCAGCATACCCAACCAATCAACAGCGGCATCGACTGAGACGCTTACAGAGACGCTGACAGAGGCTGCGACACCGACTGAGGCAGATAGGGGTAGATTTAGGCATAGAGAAGGCCGCAGACCCCCCAATCGACAGCGGCAGCGGCTGAGATCCCTTCAGAGACGCTAACAGAGGCTGCGACGCTGACGCAGACGTCGACTGAGGCAGATAGGGTTAGATATAGGCATAGAGAAGGCAGCAGACCCCCCACTCGAGAGCGGCAGCGAGTGATTCGCCTACAGAGACGCTGACAGAGGCTGCGACGCCTCCTGAGACGCCAACTGAGGCAGAGAGGGGTAGATATAGGCATAGAGAGGGCACCAGACCCCCCAATCGACAGCGGCAACGACTGCGACGCCTACAGAGACGCTGACAGAGGCTACGACGCCGACGCAGACGTCGACTGAGGCAGATAGGGTTAGATATAGGCATAGAGAAGGCAGCAGACCCCCCACTCGACAGCGGCAGCGAGTGATTCGCCTACAGAGACGCTGACAGAGGCTGCGACGCCTCCTGAGACGCCAACTGAGGCAGATAGGGGTAGATATAGGCACTGAGAAGGCAGCAGACCCCCCAATCGACAGCGGCAACAACTGAGACGCCAACAGAGATGCTAACAGAGGCTGCGACGCCGACTGAGACGCCGACTGAGGCAGATAGTGGTAGATATAGGCATAGAGAAGGCAGTAGACTCCCCAATCGACAGCCGCAGCGACTGAGACGCTGACAGCGACAGAGACGCTGACAGAGTCTGCTACGCCGACTGAGGCAGACAGGGGAAGATATAGGCATTGAGAAGGCAGCAGATCCCCCAATCGACAGCGGCAACAACTGAGACGCCTACAGAGACGCTGACACAGGCTGCGACGCCGACAGAGACGCCGACTGAGACGCCGACTGAGACAGATAGTGGTAGATATAGGCATAGAGAAGGCAGTAGACTCCCCAATCGACAGCCGCAGCGACTGAGACGCTGACAGCGACAGAGACGCTGACAGAGTCTGCTACGCCGACTTTGGCAGACAGGGGTAGATATAGGCATAGAGAAGGCAGCAGATACCCCAATCGACAGCAGCAACGACTGAGACGCCTACAGAGGCTGCGACGCCCACTGAGCCGCCGACTGATGCAGATAGGGGTAGATATAGGCATAGAGAAGGCAGCAGACCCCCCACTCGACAGCGGTAGCGACTGAGACGCCTACAGAGACACTGACAGAGGCTGCGACGCTGTCTGAGACGCCGACTGAGGAAGATAGGAGTAGATATAGGAATAGAGAAGGCAGCAGACACTCCCAATCGACAGCGGCAACTACTAAGACGCCTACAGAGACGCTGACAGAGGCTGTGACGCCTACTGAGACGCCGACTGAGGCAGATAGGGGTAGATATAGGCATAGAGAAGGCAGGAGACCCCCAATCGACAGCGGCTGAGATTGAGACGCCTACAGAGACGCTGACAGAGGCTGCGCGCCTACTGAGACGCCGACTGAGGCAGATAGGGGTAGATATAGGCATAGAGAAGGCAGCAGATCCCCCCAATCGATAGCGGAAGCGACTGAGACGCCTACAGAGACGCTGACAGTGGCTGCGACGCCGACTGAGACGCCGACTGAGGCAGATAGGGGTAGATATACGCATAGAGAAGGCAACAGACTCTCCAATCGACAGCGACAGCGACTGAGACGCTGACAGCGACAGAGACGCTGACAGAGGCTGCGACGCCTACTGAGACGCCGACTGAGGCAGATAGGGGTAGATATAGGCATAGAGAAGGCTGCAGATCCCCCCAATCGACAGCGGCAGCGACTGAGACACCTACAGAGACGCTGAGAAGCCGACTGTGACGCGGACTGAGTCAGGTAGGGGTAGAGATAGGCATAGAGAAGGCAGCAGACCACCCTAATCGACAGGGGCAGTGACTGAGACGCCTTCATAGACGCAGACAGAGGCTGCGATGCCGACTTAGACGCCGACTGAGACGCCGACTGAGACGCCGACGGACGCAGATAGGGGTAGATATAGGCATAGAGAAGGCAGCAGAACCCCAATCAACAGCGGCAGCGACTGAGACGCCGACTGAGGCAGATAGGGGTAGATATAGGTATAGAGGAAGCAGCAGACCCCCCGCCCCCCAATCAACAGTGGCAGCAACTGAGACGCCTACAGAGACGGTGACAGAGGCAGCGAAGTCGACTGAGATGCCGACTGAGGCAGGTAGGGGTAGATATACGCATAGAGAAGGCAGCAGACCCCCCAATCGACAGCGGAAGCGACTAAGACGCCTACAGAGACGCCGACAGAGGCTGCGACGCCGACTGAGACGTCGACTGAGGCAGATAGGGGTAGAAATAGCCATAGAGAAGGCAGCTG
The DNA here is from genome assembly GCA_920105625.2 of Clusia tigrina. NCBI lineage: Eukaryota > Metazoa > Arthropoda > Insecta > Diptera > Clusiidae > Clusia > Clusia tigrina. The sequence goes on from OV050031.1 coordinate 87,406,853, forward strand.
ACTCCCCAATCGACAGCAGCAACGACTGAGCCGCTGACTGAGACGCCGACTGAGACGCCGACTGAGGCTGCGACGCCTACTGAGACGTCGACTGATACAGATAGGGGTAGATATAGGCATAGAGAAGGCAGCAGACCCCCCAATCGACAGCGGCAGCAACTTAGACGCCTACAGAGACGCTGACAGAAACTGCGACGCCGACTGAGACGCCGACTGGGGCAGATAGGGATAGATAGAGGCATAGAGAAGGCAGCAGACCCCCCAATCGACAGCGGCAGCGACTGAGACGCCTACAGAGACGCTGACACAGGCTGCGATGCCGACTGAGACGTCGACTGAGGCAGATAGGGGTAGATATACCCATAGAGAAAGCAGCAGACTCCCCAATCGATAGCAGCAACGACTGAGACGCCTACAGAGACGCTGACAGAGACTGCGACGCCGACTGAGACGCCGACTGAGACGCCGACTGAGACGCCGACTGGGGCAGATAGGGATAGATAGAGGCATAGAATAGGCAGCAGACCCCCCAATCGACAGCGGCAGCGACTGAGACGCCCACAGAGACGCTGACACAGGCTGCGACGCCGACTGAGACGCCGACTGAGGCAGAGAGGGGTAGATATAGGCATAGAGAAAGCAGCAGATCCCCCAATCGACAGCAGCAAAGACTGAGACGCCGACTGAGGCAGGTAGGGGTAGATATACGCATAGAGAAGGCAGCAGACCCCCCAATCGACAGCGGAAGCGACTAAGACGCCTACAGAGACGCCGACAGAGGCTGCGACGCCGACTGAGACGTCGACTGAGGCAGATAGGGGTAGATATAAGCGTAGAGAAGGTAGCAGACACCCCAATCAACAGCAGCAACGAGTGAGACGCCGACTGAGGCAGATAGGGGTAGCTATAGGCATGGAGAAGGCAGCAGACCCCCGCAATCGACAGCGGCACCGACTGAGAGGCCTACAGATACGCTGACAGAGACTACGACGCCGACTAAGATGCCGACTGAGACGCCGACTGAGGCAGAGAGGGGTAGATAGAGGCATAGAGAAGGCACCAGACCTCCCCAATCGACAGCGGCAACGACTGAGTCGCCTACAGAGACGCTGACACAGGCTGCGACACCGACTGAGACGCCGACTAAGACGCCGACTGAGACGCCGACTGAGACGCCGACTGAGGCAGAGAGTGGTAGATATAGGTATAGAGAAGGCAGCAGATCCCCCCATCGACAGCAACAACGACTGAGACGCTTACAGAGGCTGCGACGCCCACTGAGACGCCGACTGATGCAGATAGGTGTAGATATAGGCATAGAGAAGGCAGAAGACCCCCCCCCCCCCCGACAGCGGCAGGGACTGAGACGCCTACAGAGATGCTGACAGAGGCTGCGACGCTGACTGAGACGCCGACTGAGGGAGATAGGAGTAGATATAGGCATAGAGAAGGCAGCAGACACCCCCAATCGACAGCGGCAGCAACTGAGACACCTACAGAGACGCTGACAGAGGCTGCGACGCCGACTGAGACGCCGACTGAGGCAGAGAGGGGTTGATATAGGCATAGGGAGGGCACCAGACCCCCCCCAATCGACAGCGGCAACGACTGAGACGCCTATAGAGACGCTGACAGAGGCTACGACGCCGACGCAGACGTCGACTGAGCCAGATAGAGTTAGATATAGACATACAGAAGGCAGCAGACCCCCCCACTCGACAGCGGCAGCGAGTGATTCGTCTACAGAGACGCTGACAGAGGCTGCGACGCCTCCTGAGACGCCGACTGAGGCAGATAGGGGTAGATATAGGCATAGAGAAGGCAGCATACCCCCCCAATCGACAGCGACAACGACTGAGACGCCTACAGAGACGCTGACAGAGGCTACGACGCCGACGTCGACTGAGGCAGATAGGGTTAAATATAGGCATAGAGAAGGCAGCAGACCCCCCACTCGACAGCGGCAGCGAGTGATTCGCCTACAGAGACGCTCACAGAGGCTGCGACGCCTCCTGAGACGCCAACTGAGGCAGATAGGGGTAGATATAGGCACTGAGAAGGCAGCAGACCCCCCATTCGACAGCGGCAACAACTGAGACGCCAACAGAGATGCTAACAGAATCTGCAACACCGACTGAGACGCCGACTGAGGCAGATAGTGGTAGATATAGGCATAGAGAAGGCAGTAGACTCCCCAATCGACAGCCGCAGCGACTGAGACGCTGACAGCGACAGAGACGCTGACAGAGTCTGCGACGCCGACTGAGGCAGACAGGGGAAGGTATAGGCATTGAGAAGGCAGCAGACCCCCCAATCGACAGCGGCAACAACTGAGACGCCTACAGAGACGCTGACAGAGGCTGCGACGCTGACTGAGACGCCGACTGAGGAAGATAGGAGTAGATATAGGCATAGAGAAGGCAGCAGACACCCCCAATCGACAGCGGCAGCAACGGAGACGCCTACAGAGACGCTGACAGAGGCTGCGACGCCGACTGAGGCAGAGAGGGGTAGATATAGGCATAGAGAGGGCACCAGACCCCCTATCGACAGCGGCAACGACTGAGACGCCTACAGAGGCGCTGTTAGAGGCTGCGACGCCGACTCAGACGTCGACTGAGGCAGATAGGGTTAGATATAGGCATAGAGTAGGCAGCAGACCCCCACTCGACAGCGGCAGCGAGTGATTCGCCTACACAGACGCTGACAGAGGCTGCGACGCCTCCTGAGACGCCGACTGAGGCAGATAGGTGTATATATAGGCATAGAGAAGGCAGCATACCCAACCAATCAACAGCGGCATCGACTGAGACGCCCACAGAGACGCTGACAGAGGCTGCGACGCTGACTAAGACGCCAACTGGGGCAGATAGGGGTAGATAGAGGCATAGAGAAGGCAGCAGACCCCCCAATCAACAGCGGCAGCGACTGAGACGCCTACAGAGACGCTGACACAGGCTGCGACGCCGACTGAGACGCCGACTGAGGCAGAGAGGGGTAGATATAGGCATAGAGAAGGCAGCAGATCCCCCAATCGACAGCAGCAACGACTGAGACGCCTACAGAGGCTGAGACGCCGACTGATTCAGATAGGGGTAGATATAGGCATAGAGAAGGCAGCAGACCCCCCCCCCCAATCGACAGCGGCAACTACTAAGACGCCTACAGAGACGCTGACAGAGGCTGCGATGCCGACTGAGACGTCGACTGAGGCAGATAGGGGCAGATATAGGCATAAAGAAGGCAGCAGACCCCCCAATCGACAGCAGCAACGACTGAGACGCCTATAGAGGCTGCGACTCCCACTGAGACGCCGACTGATGCAGATTGGGGTAGATATAGGCATAGAGAAGGCAGCAGACCCCCCACTCAACAGCGGCAGCGACTGAGACGCCTACAGAGACGCTGACAGAGGCTGCGACGCCTACTGAGACGCCGACTGAGGCAGATAGGGGTAGGTATAGGCATAGAGAAGGCAGCAGACCCCCCAATCGACAGCGGCTGAGACTGAGACGCCTACAGAGACGCTGACAGAGGCTGCGCGCCTACTGAGACGCCGACTAAGGCAGATAGGGGTAGATATAGGCATAGAGAAGGCAGCATACCCAACCAATCAACAGCGGCATCGACTGAGAGAGGCTGCGACACTGACTGAGGCAGATAGGGTTAGATGTAGGCATAGAGAAGGCTGCAGATCCCCCCAATCGATAGCGGAAGCGACTGAGACGCCTACAGAGACGCTGACAGTGGCTGCGACGCCGACTGAGACGCCGACTGAGGCAGATAGGGGTAGATATACGCATAGAGAAGGCAGCAGACTCCCCAATCGACAGCGGCCGCGACGCCTACTGAGACGCCGACTGAGGCAGATAGGGGTAGATATAGGCATAGAGTAGGCTGCAGATCCCCCCCAATCGACAGCGGCAGCGACTGAGACACCTACAGAGACGCTGAGAAGCCGACTGTGACGCCGACTGAGGCAGGTAGGGGTAGATATAGGCATAGAGAAGGCAGGAGACCACCCTAATCGACAGGGGCAGCGACTGAGACGCCTACATAGACGCTGACAGAGGCTGCGATTCCGTCTGAGACGCCGACTGAGACGCCGACGGACTCAGATAGAGGTAGATATAGGCATAGAGAAGGCAGCAGACCCCCCAATCAACAGCGGCAGCGACTGCGACACCGACTGAGCCAGAGAGGGGTAGATATAGGCATAGAGAGGGCACCAGACCCCCCCTATCGACAGCGGCAACGACTGAGACGCCTACAGAGACGCTGACAGAGGCTACGACGCCGACTCAGACGCCGACTGAGGCAGATAGGGTTAGATATAGGCATAGAGAAGGCAGCAGACCCCCCCCCACTCGACAGCGGAAGCGAGTGATTCTCCTACAGAGACGCTGACAGAGGCTGCGACGCCTCCTGAGACGCCGCCTGAGGCAGATAGGGGTAGATATAGGCATAGAGAAGGCAGCATACCCAACCAATCAACAGCGGCATCGACTGAGACGCCTACAGAGACGCTAACAGAGGCTGGACACCGACTGAGCCAGAGAGGGGTAGATATAGGCATAGAGAGGGCACCAGACCCCCCCTATCGACAGCGGCAACGACTGAGACGCCTACAGAGACGCTGACAGAGGCTGCGACGCCGACTCAGACGTCGACTGAGGCAGATAGGGTTAGATATAGGCATAGAGAAGGCAGCAGACCCCCCCCACTCGACAGCGGAAGCGAGTGATTCTCCTACAGAGACGCTGACAGAGGCTGCGACGCCTCCTGAGACGCCGACTGAGGCAGATAGGGGTAGATATAGGCATAGAGACGGCAGCATACCCAACCAATCAACAGCGGCATCGACTGAGACGCCTACAGAGACGCTAACAGAGGCTGCGACACCGACTGAGGCAGATAGGGGTAGATATAGGCATAGAGAAGGCAGTAGACTCCCCAATCGACAGCGGCAGCGACTAAGACGCTGACATCGACAGAGACGCTGACAGAGGCTGCGACGCCGACTGAGGCAGACAGGGGTAGATATAGGCATAGAGAAGGCAACATACCCCCAATCGCCAGCGGCAGCGACTAAGACGCCTACAGAGACGCTAACATAAGCTGCGACACCGACTGAGGCAGATAGGGGAAGATATAGGCATAGAGAAGGCAGCAGACCCCCCAATCGACAGCGACAGCGACTGAGACGTCTACAGAGACGCTGGCAGAGGCTGCGACGCTGACTAAGACGCCAACTGGGGCAGATAGGGGAGATAGAGGCATAGAGAAGGCAGCAGACCCCCCCAATCAACAGCGGCAGCGATTGAGACGCCGACAGAGACGCTGACAGAGGCTGCGACGCCGACTGAGACGCCGACTGGGGCAGATAGGGATAGATAGAGGCATAGAGAAGGCAGCAGAACCCCCAATCGACTGCGGAAGCGACTGAGACCCCAACAGAGATGCTGACAGTGGCTGCGACGCCGACTGAGGCATAGAGAAGGCAGCAGCCCCACCAATCGACAACGGCAGCGACTGAGATGCCTACAGAGACGCTGACAAGAGGCTGCGACGCCGACTGAGACGTCGACTGAGGCAGATAGGTGTAGATATAGGCATAGAGACGGCAGCAGACCCCCTAATCGACAGCGGCAGCGACTGAGACGCCTACAGATACGCTGAAAAGAGGGTGCGACAGCGACTGAGACGCCGACTGAGGCAGATAGGGGTAGATATAGGCATAGAGAAGGCAGCAGACCCCTAATCGACAGCGTCAGCGGCTGAGATGCTTTCAGAGCCGCTGACAGAGGCTGCGACGCCTACTGAGACGAAGACAAAGGCAGATAGGGGTAGATATATGCATTGAGAAGGCAGCAGACCCCCCTAATCGACAGCGGCAGCGACATAGACGCTGCCAGCGACAGAGACGCTGACAGAGGCTGCGACGCCGAGTCTGGCAGATAGGGGTAGATATAGGCATAGAGATGGCAGCAGACCCCCCAATCAACAGTGGCAGCGACTAAGATGCCTACAGAGACGCTGACAGAGGCTGCGACGCCGTCTGAGACGTCGACTGAGGCAGATAGGGTTAGAGGTGAGCATAGAGAAGGCAGCAGATCCCCCAATCGACAGTGGAAGCGACTGAGACGCCTACAGAGACGCTGACAGAGGCTGCGACGCCGACTGAGACGTCGACTGAGGCAGATAGGGTTAGAGGTAGGCATAAAGAAGGCAGCAGACCCCCCCAATCGACAGCGGAAGCGACTGAGACCCCAACAGAGATGCTGACAGAGGCTGCGACGCCGACTGAGACGCCGACTGAGATGCCAACTGAGGCAGATAGGAGTAGATATAGGCATAGAGAAGGCAGTAGACCCCCCAATCAACAGTGGCAGCGACTGAGACGCCTACAGAGACGCTGACAGTGGCTGCGACGCCGACTGAGGCATAGAGAAGGCAGCAGCCCCACCAATCGACAACGGCAGCGACTGAGATGCCTACAGAGACGCTGACAAGGGGCTGCGACGCCGACTGAGACGTCGACTGAGGCAGATAGTTGTAGATATAGGCATAGAGAAGGCATCAGACACCCCAATCGACAGCGACAGCGACTGAGACGCCTATTGAGGTAGATATGGGTAGATATAGGCACAGAGAAGGCAGCAGACCCCCCAATCGACAGCGGCAGCGACTGAGACGCCGACTGGGGCAGATAGGGTTAGATATAGGCATAGAGAAGGCAGCAGACCTCCCCCAATCAACAGCGGCAGCAACTGAGACGCCTACGGAGATGCTGACAGAGGCTGAGACGCCGACTAAGGCGCCGACTGAGGCAGATAGGGGTAGATATAGGCATAGAGAATGCATCAGACCCCCCAATCGGCAGCGACAGCGACAGCGACTGAGACGCCGATTGAGGCAGATAGGGGTAGATGTAGGCACAGAGAATGCAGCAGATCCCCCATTTGACAGCGGTAGCGACTGAGATGCCTACAGAGACGCTGACAGAGGCTGCGACGCCAACTGAGACGCCGACTGAGGCAAATAGTGGTAGAAATAGGCATAGAGAAGGCATCAGACCCCCAATCGACAGCGACAGCGACTGAGACGCCGATTGCAGCAGATAGGGGTAGATATAGGCATAGAGAATGCAGCAGACCCCCTAATCGACAACGGCAGCGACTGAGATGCCTACAGAGACGCTGACAGAGGCTGTGACGCCGACTGAGACAGATAGGGGTAAATATAGGCGTAGAGAAAGCAGCAGACCGCCCAATCGACAGCGGCACCGAATGAGACGCCTACAGAGACGCTGACAGAGGCAGCGACGCCGACTGAGGCAGATATTGGTAGATATAGGCATAGAGAAGGCAGAAGACTCCCCAATCGACAGCGGCAGCGACTGAGACGCTGACATCGACAGAGACGCTGACAGCGACTGAGACGCCGACTTAGGCAGGTAGGGGTAGATATAGGCATTGAGAAGGCAGCAGACCCCCCAATCGACAGCGGCAACAACTGAGACGCCAACAGAGATGCTAACAGAGGCTGCGACGCCGACTGAGGCAGATAGTGGTAGATATAGGCATAGAGAAGGCAGAAGACTCCCCAATCGACAGCGGCAGCGACTGAGACGCTGACATCGACAGAGACGCTGACAGAGGCTGCGACGCCGACTGACGCAGACAGGGGTAGATATAGGCATAGAGAAGGCAACATACCCCCAATCGCCAGGCTCAGCGACTGAGACGCCTACAGAGACGCTAACAGAAGCTGCGACGCCGACTGAGGCAGATAGGGGAAGATATAGGCATAGAGAACGCAGCAGACCCCCCAATCGACAGCGGCAGCGACTGAGACGCCTACAGAGACGCTGACAGAGGCTGCGACGCTGACTAAGACGCCAACTGGGGCAGGTAAAGGTAGATAGAGGCATAGAGAAGGCAGCAGACCCCCCAATCAACAGCGGCAGCGACTGAGACGCCTACAGAGACGCTGACAGAGGCTGCGACGCCGACTGAGACGCCGACTGGGGCAGATAGGGATAGATAGAGGCATAGAGAAGGCAGCAGACCCCCCCAATCGACTGCGGAAGCGACTGAGACCCCAACAGAGAAGCTGACAGAGGCTGCGACGCCGACTGAGACGCCGACTGAGACGCCAACTGAGGCAGATAGGAGTAGATATAGGCATAGAGAAGGCAGCAGACCCCCCAATCAACAGTGGCAGCGACTGAGACGCCTACAGAGACGCTGAAAAGAGGGTGCGACAGCGACTGAGACGCCGACTGAGGCAGATGGGGGTAGATATAGGCATAGAGAAGACAGCAGACCCCTAATCGACAGCGGCAGCGGCTGAGATGCTTTCAGAGCCGCTGACAGAGGCTGCGACGCCTACTGAGACGAAGACAAAGGCAGATAGGGGTAGATATATGCATTGAGAAGGCAGCAGACCCCCCTAATCGACAGCGGCAGCGACAGAGACGCTGCCAGCGATAGAGACGCTGACAGAGGCTGCGACGCCGAGTCTGGCAGATAGGGGTAGATATAGGCATAGAGAAGGCAGCAGACCCCCCAATCAACAGTGGCAGCGACTAAGATGCCTACAGAGACGCTGACAGAGGCTGCGACGCCGACTGAGACGTCGACTGAGGCAGATAGGGTTAGAGGTAAGCATAGAGAAGACAGCAGATCCCCCAATCGACAGTGGAAGCGACTGAGACGCCTACAGAGACGCTGATAGAGGCTGCGACGCCGACTGAGACGTCGACTGAGGCAGATAGGGTTAGAGGTAGGCATAGAGAAGGCAGCAGACCCCCCAAATCGACAGCGGAAGCGACTGAGACCCCAACAGAGATGCTGACAGAGGCTGCGACGCCGACTGAGACGCCGACTGAGACGCCAACTGATGCAGATAGGAGTAGATATAGGCATAGAGAAGGCAGCAGACCCCCCAATCAACAGTGGCAGCGACTGAGACGCCTACAGAGACGCTGACAGTGGCTGCGACGCCGACTGAGGCATAGAGAAGGCAGCAGCCCCACCAATCGACATCGGCAGCTACTGAGATGCCTACAGAGACGCTGACAAGAGGCTGCGACGCCGACTGAGACGTCGACTGAGGCAGATAGGTGTAGATATAGGCATAGAGAATTCATCAGACACCCCAATCGACAGCGACAGCGACTAAGACGCCTATTGAAGTAGATATGGGTAGATATAGGCACAGAGAAGGCAGCAGACCCCCCAATCGACAGCGGCAGCGACTGAGACGCCGACTGGGGCAGATAGGGTTAGATATAGGCATAGAGAAGGCATCAGACACCCCAATCGACAGCGACAGCGACTAAGACGCCGATTGAGGCAGATAGGGGTAGATGTAGGCACAGAGAATGCAGCAGACCCCCCAATCGACAGCGGCAGCGACTGAGACGCCAACAGAGATGCTGACAAAGGCTGCGACACCGACTGAGACGCCGACTGAGGCAGATAGGGGTAGATATAGGCATAGAGAAGGCAGCAGACCTCCCCCAATCAACAGCGGCAGCCACTGAGACGCCTACGGAGATGCTGAGAGAGGCTGAGACGCCGACTAAGACGCCGACTGAGGCAGATAGGGGTAGATATAGGCATAGAGAATGCATCAGACCCCCCAATCGACAGCGACAGCGACAGCGACAGCGACTGAGACGCCGATTGAGGCAGATAGGGGTAGATGTAGGCACAGAGAATGCAGCAGATCCCCCATTTGACAGCGGTAGCGACTGAGATGCCTACAGAGACGCTGACAGAGGCTGCGACGCCAACTGAGACGCCGACTGAGGCAAATAGTGGTAGAAATAGGCATAGAGAAGGCATCAGACCCCCAATCGACAGCGACAGCGACTGAGACGCCGATTGCAGCAGATAGGGGTAGATATAGGCATAGAGAATGCAGCAGACCCCCTAATCGACAACGGCAGCGACTGAGATGCCTACAGAGACGCTGACAGAGGCTGCGACGCCGACTGAGACAGATAGGGGTAGATATAGGCGTAGAGAAAGCAGCAGACCGCCCAATCGACAGCGGCACCGAATGAGACGCCTACAGAGACGCTGACAGAGGCAGCGACGCCGACTGAGGCAGATAGTGGTAGATATAGGCATAGAGAAGGCAGAAGACTCCCCAATCGACAGCGGCAGCGACTGAGACGCTGACATCGACAGAGACGCTGACAGAGGCTGCGACGCCGACTGACGCAGACAGGGGTAGATATAGGCATAGAGAAGGCAACATACCCCCAATCGCCAGCGGCAGCGACTGAGACGCCTACAGAGACGCTAACAGAAGCTGCGACGCCGACTGAGGCAGATAGGGGAAGATATAGGCATAGAGAACGCAGCAGACCCCCCAATCGACAGCGGCAGCGACTGAGACGCCTACAGAGACGCTGACAGAGGCTGCGACGCTGACTAAGACGCCAACTGGGGCAGATAGAGGTAGATAGAGGCATAGAGAAGGTAGCAGACCCCCCAATCAACAGCGGCAGCGACTGAGACGCCTACAGAGACGCTGACAGAGGCTGCGACGCCGACTGAGACGCCGACTGGGGCAGATAGGGATAGATAGAGGCATAGAGAAGGCAGCAGACCCCCCCAATCGACTGCGGAAGCGACTGAGACCCCAACAGAGATGCTGACAGAGGCTGCGATGCCGACTGAGACGCCGACTGAGACGCCAACTGATGCAGATAGGAGTAGATATAGGCATAGAGAAGGCAGCAGACCCCCCAATCAACAGTGGCAGCGACTGAGACGCCTACAGAGACGCTGAAAAGAGGGTGCGACAGCGACTGAGACGCCGACTGAGGCAGATGGGGGTAGATATAGGCATAGAGAAGGCAGCAGACCCCTAATCGACAGCGGCAGCGGCTGAGATGCTTTCAGAGCCGCTGACAGAGGCTGCGACGCCTACTGAGACGAAGACAAAGGCAGATAGGGGTAGATATATGCATTGAGAAGGCAGCAGACCCCCCTAATCGACAGCGGCAGCGACAGAGACACTGCCAGCGATAGATACGCTGACAGAGGCTGCGACGCCGAGTCTGGCAGATAGGGGTAGATATAGGCATAGAGAAGGCAGCAGACCCCCCAATCAACAGTGGCAGCGACTAAGATGCCTACAGAGACGCTGACAGAGGCTGCGACGCCGTCTGAGACGTCGACTGAGGCAGATAGGGTTAGAGGTAAGCATAGAGAAGACAGCAGATCCCCCAATCGACAGTGGAAGCGACTGAGACGCCTACAGAGACGCTGACAGAGGCTGCGACGCCGACTGAGACGTCGACTGAGGCAGATAGGGTTAGAGGTAGGCATAGAGAAGGCAGCAGACCCCCCAAATCGACTGCGGAAGCGACTGAGACCCCAACAGAGATGCTGACAGAGGCTGCGATGCCGACTGAGACGCCGACTGAGACGCCAACTGATGCAGATAGGAGTAGATATAGGCATAGAGAAGGCAGCAGACCCCCCAATCAACAGTGGCAGCGACTGAGACGCCTACAGAGACGCTGAAAAGAGGGTGCGACAGCGACTGAGACGCCGACTGAGGCAGATGGGGGTAGATATAGGCATAGAGAAGGCAGCAGACCCCTAATCGACAGCGGCAGCGGCTGAGATGCTTTCAGAGCCGCTGACAGAGGCTGCGACGCCTACTGAGACGAAGACAAAGGCAGATAGGGGTAGATATATGCATTGAGAAGGCAGCAGACCCCCCTAATCGACAGCGGCAGCGACAGAGACGCTGCCAGCGATAGATACGCTGACAGAGGCTGCGACGCCGAGTCTGGCAGATAGGGGTAGATATAGGCATAGAGAAGGCAGCAGACCCCCCAATCAACAGTGGCAGCGACTAAGATGCCTACAGAGACGCTGACAGAGGCTGCGACGCCGTCTGAGACGTCGACTGAGGCAGATAGGGTTAGAGGTAAGCATAGAGAAGACAGCAGATCCCCCAATCGACAGTGGAAGCGACTGAGACGCCTACAGAGACGCTGACAGAGGCTGCGACGCCGACTGAGACGTCGACTGAGGCAGATAGGGTTAGAGGTAGGCATAGAGAAGGCAGCAGACCCCCCAAATCGACAGCGGAAGCGACTGAGACCCCAACAGAGATGCTGACAGAGGCTGCGATGCCGACTGAGACGCCGACTGAGACGCCAACTGATGCAGATAGGAGTAGATATAGGCATAGAGAAGGCAGCAGACCCCCCAATCAACAGTGGCAGCGACTGAGACGCCTACAGAGACGCTGAAAAGAGGGTGCGACAGCGACTGAGACGCCGACTGAGGCAGATGGGGGTAGATATAGGCATAGAGAAGGCAGCAGACCCCTAATCGACAGCGGCAGCGGCTGAGATGCTTTCAGAGCCGCTGACAGAGGCTGCGACGCCTACTGAGACGAAGACAAAGGCAGATAGGGGTAGATATATGCATTGAGAAGGCAGCAGACCCCCCTAATCGACAGCGGCAGCGACAGAGACGCTGCCAGCGATAGAGACGCTGACAGAGGCTGCGACGCCGGCATAGAGAAGGCAGCAGACCCCCCAATCAACAGTGGCAGCGACTAAGATGCCTACAGAGACGCTGACAGAGGCTGCGACGCCGTCTGAGACGTCGACTGAGGCAGATAGGGTTAAAGGTAAGCATAGAGAAGACAGCAGATCCCCCAATCGACAGTGGAAGCGACTGAGACGCCTACAGAGACGCTGACAGAGGCTGCGACGCCGACTGAGACGTCGACTGAGGCAGATAGGGTTAGAGGTAGGCATAGAGAAGGCAGCAGACCCCCCAAATCGACAGCGGAAGCGACTGAGACCCCAACAGAGATGCTGACAGAAGCTGCGACGCCGACTGAGACGCCGACTGAGACGCCAACTGAGGCAGATAGGAGTAGATATAGGCATAGAGAAGGCAGCAGACCCCCCAATCAACAGTGGCAGCGACTGAGACGCCTACAGAGACGCTGACAGTGGCTGCGACGCCGACTGAGGCATAGAGAAGGCAGCAGCCCCACCAATCGACATCGGCAGCTACTGAGATGCCTACAGAGACGCTGACAAGAGGCTGCGACGCCGACTGAGACGTCGACTGAGGCAGATAGGTGTAGATATAGGCATAGAGAAGGCATCAGACACCCCAATCGACAGCGACAGCGACTAAGACGCCTATTGAAGTAGATATGGGTAGATATAGGCACAGAGAAGGCAGCAGACCCCCCAATCGACAGCGGCAGCGACTGAGACGCCGACTGGGGCAGATAGGATTAGATATAGACATAGAGAAGGCAGCAGACCTCCCCCAATCAATCACTCAATCGACAGCGACAGCGACAGCGACTGAGACGCCGATTGAGGCAGATAGGGGTAGATGTAGGCACAGAGAATACAGCAGACCCCCCAATCGACAGCGGCAGCGACTGAGACGCCAACAGAGATGCTGACAAAGGCTGCGACACCGACTGAGACGCCGACTGAGGCAGATAGGGGTAGATATAGGCATAGAGAAGGCAGCAGACTCCCCAATCGACAGCGGCAGCGACTGAGACGCCGTCAGAGATGTTGACAGAGGCTGCGAAGCCTACTGAGCCGCCGACTGGGGCAGATAGGGGTAGATATAGGCATAGAGAAGGCAGCAGACCCCCCAATCGACAGCGGCAGCAACTGAAACGCCTACAGAGACGCTGACAGAGGCTGCGACGCCGACTGAGACGCCGACTGGGGCAGATAGGGGAAGATATAGGCATAGAGAACGCAGCAGACCCCCCAATCGACAGCGGCAGCGACTGAGACGCCTACAGAGACGCTGACAGAGGCTGCGACGCTGACTAAGACGCCAACTGGGGCAGATAGAGGTAGATAGAGGCATAGAGAAGGCAGCAGACCCCCCAATCAACAGCGGCAGCGACTGAGACGCCTACAGAGACGCTGACAGAGGCTGCGACGGCGACTGAGGCAGATAGGGGTAGATATAGGCATAGAGAAGGGAGGAGACCCCCCCCCAATCGACAGCGGCAGCGGCTGAGATGCCTTCAGAGACGCTGACAGAGGCTGCGACGCCTACTGAGACGCCGACTGAGGCAGATAGGGGTAGATATAGGCATAGAGAAGGCAGCAGACCCCCCTAATCGACAGCGGCAGCGACAGAGACGCTGCCAGCGATAGAGACGCTGACAGAGTCTATGTAGGCGTTTCAGTTGCTGCCGCTGTCGATTGGGGGGTCTGCTGCCTTCTCCATGCCTATATCTACCCCTATCTGCCTCAGTCGGCGTGTCAGTAGGCGTCGCAGCCTCTGTCAGCGTCTCTGAAGGCATCTCAGCCGCTGCCGCTGTCGATTTGGGGGTCTGCTGATTTCTCTATGCCTATATCTACCCCTATCTGCCTCAGTCGGCGTCTCAGTAGGCGTCGCAGCTTCTGTCAGCGTCTCTGAAGGCATCTCAGCCGCTGCCGCTGTCAATTGGGGGGGTCTGCTGCCTTCTCTATGCCTATATCTACCCCTATCTGCCTTAGTCGGCATCGCAGCCTCTGTCAGCGTCTGTGTAGGCGTCTCAGTCGCTGCCGCTGTCGATTGGGGGGTCTGCTGCCTTCTCAATGCTTATATCTACCCCTATCTGCCTCAGTCGGCGTCTCAGTAGGCGTCGCAGCCTCTGTCAGCGTCTCTGAAGGCATCTCAGCCGCTGCAGCTGTCGATTGGGGGGGGGTCTCCTCCCTTCTCTATGCCTATATCTACCCCTATCTGCCTCAGTCGCCGTCGCAGCCTCTGTCAGCGTCTGTGTAGGCGTCTCAGTCGCTGCCGCTGTCGATTGGGGGGTCTGCTGCCTTCTCAATGCCTATATCTACCCCTATCTGCCTCACTCGGCGTCGCAGCCTTTGTCAGCGACTCCGTTGCTGTCAGCGTCTCAGACGCTGCCGCTGTCGATTGGGGAGTCTGCTGCCTTCTCTATGCCTATGTCTACCCCTATCTGCCTCAGTCGGCGTCTCAGTAGGCGTCGCAGCCTCTGTCAGCGGGTCTCAAGGCATCTCAGCCGCTGCCGCTGTCGATTGGGGGGTCTGCTGCCTTCTCTGTGTCTATATCTACCCCTATCTGCCTCACTCGGCGTCGCAGCCTTTGTCAGCGACTCCGTTGCTGTCAGCGTCTCAGACGCTGCCGCTGTCGATTGGGGAGTCTGCTGCCTTCTCTATGCCTATGTCTACCCCTATCTGCCTCAGTCGGCATCTCAGTAGGCGTCGCAGCCTCTGTCAGCGGGTCTCAAGGCATCTCAGACGCTGCCGCCGTCGATTGGGGGGGTCTGCTGCCTTCTCTATTCCTATATCTATCCCTATCTGCCTCAGTCGGCGTCTCAGTCGGTGTCGCAGCCTCTGTCAGCATCTCTGTTGGCGTCTCAGTCGCTGCCGCTGTCGATTGGGGGGTCTGCTGCCTTCTCAATGCATATATCTACCCCTATCTGCCTCTGTCGGCGTCTCAGTAGACGTCGCAGCCTCTGTCAGCGGCTCTGAAGGCGTCTCAGTCGCTGCCGCTGTCGATTGGGGGGTCTGCTGCCTTCTCAATGCATATATCTACCCCTATCTGCCTCTGTCGGCGTCTCAGTAGGCGTCGCAGCCTCTGTCAGCGGCTCTGAAGGCATCTCAGCCGCTGCCGCTGTCGATTGGGGTTTCTGCTGCCTTCTCTATGCCTAGATCTACCCCTATATGCCTCAGTCGGCGTCTCAGTCGGTGTCGCAGCCTCTGTCAGCATCTCTGTTGGCGGGTCAGCCGCTGCCGCTGTCGATTGGGGGGTCTGCTGCCTTCTCAATGCATATATCTACCCCTATCTGCCTCTGTCGGCGTCTCAGTTGGCGTCGCAGCCTCTGTCAGCGGCTCCGAAGGCATCTCAGCCGCTGCAGCTGTCGATTGGGGGGTCTGCTGCCTTCTCTATGCCTATATCTACCCCTATCTGCCTCACTCGGCGTCTCAGTCGGCGTCGCAGCCTCTGTCAGCGGCTCTAAAAGCATTTCAGCCGCTGCCGCTGTCGATTGGGGGTCTGCTGCCTTCTCTATGCCTCTATCTACCCCTATCTGCACCAGTCGGCGTCTCAGTCGGCGTCGCAGCCTCTGTCAGCGTCTCTGTAGGCGTTTCAGTTGCTGTCGCTGTCGATTGGGGGGTCTGCTGCCTTCTCTATGCCTATATCTACCCCTATCTGCCTCAGTCGGCGTCTCAGTAAGCGTCGCAGCCTCTGTCAGCGTCTCTGAAGGCATCTCAGCCGCTGCCGCTGTCGATTGGGGGGTCTGCTGCCTTCTCTATGCCTATATCAACCCCAATCTGCCTCACTCGGCGTCGCAGCCTCTGTCAGCGTCTCTGTCGCTGGCAGCGTCTCAGTCGCTGCCGCTGTCGATTGGGGAGTCTGCTGTCTTCTCTATGCCTCTATCTACCCCTATCTGCCCCAGTCGGCATCTCAGTCGGCGTCGCAGCCTCTGTCAGCGTCTCTGTATGCGTTTCAGTTGCTGCCGCTGTCGATTGGGGGGTCTGCTGCCTTCTCTATGCCTATATCTACCCCTATCTGCCTCAGTCGGCGTCTCAGTAGGCGTCGCAGCCTCTGTCAGCGTCTCTGAAGGCATCTCAGCCGCTGCCGCTGTCGATTGGTAGGTCTGCTGCCTTCTCTATGCCTATATCTACCCCTATCTGCCTCAGTCGGCGTCTCAGTATGCGTCGCAGCTTCTGTCAGCGTCTCTGAAGGCATCTCAGCCGCTGCCGCTGTCGATTGGGGGGTCTGCTGCCTTCTCTATGCCTATATCTACCCCTATCTGCCTCAGTCGGCGTCGCAGCCTCTGCCAGCGTCTGTGTAGGCGTCTCAGTCGCTGCCGCTGTCGATTGGGGGTCTGCTGCCTTCTCAATGCCTATATCTACCCCTATCTGCCTCACTCGGCGTCGCAGCCTCTGTCAGCGACTCTGTTGCTGTCAGCGTCTCAGACGCTGCCGCTGTCGATTGGGGAGTCTGCTGCCTTCTCTATGCCTATGTCTACCCCTATCTGCCTCAGTCGGCGTCTCAGTCGGTGTCGCAGCCTCTGTCAGCGTCTCTGTAGGCGTTTCAGTTGCTGCCGCTGTCGATTGGGGGGTCTGCTGCCTTCTCTATGCCTCTATCTACCCCTATCTGCCCCAGTCGGCGTCGCAGTCGGCGTCGCAGCCTCTGTCAGCGTCTCTGTAGGTGTTTTAGTTGCTGACGCTGTCGATTGGGGGGTCTGCTGCCTTCTCTATGCCTATATCTACCCCTATCTGCCTCAGTCGGCGTCTCAGTAGGAGTCGCAGCCTCTTTCAGCGGGTCTGAAGGCATCTCAGCCGCTGCAGCTGTCGATTGGGGGGTCTGCTGCCTTCTCAATGCATATATCTACTCCTATCTGCCTCTGTCGGTGTCTCAGTAGGCGTCGCAGCCTCTGTCAGTGGCTCTGAAGGCACCTCAGCCGCTGCCGCTGTCGATTGGGGGGTCTGCTGCCTTCTCTATGCCTCTATCTACCCCTATCTGCCCCAGTCGGCGTCGCAGTCGGCGTCGCAGCCTCTGTCAGCGTCTCTGTAGGTGTTTTAGTTGCTGACGCTGTCGATTGGGGGGTCTGCTGCCTTCTCTATGCCTATATCTACCCCTATCTGCCTCAGTCGGCGTCGCAGTCGGTGTCGCAGCCTCTGTCAGCATCTCTGTTGGCGTCTCAGTCGCTGCCGCTGTCGATTGGGGGCTCTGCTGCCTTCTCAATGCATATATATACCCCTATCTGCCTCTGTCGGCAGATAGGGGTCAGTAGGCGTCGCAGCCTCTCTCAGCGGCTCTGAAGGCATCTCAGCCGCTGCCGCTGTGGATTGGGGGGTCTGCTGCCTTCTCTATGCCTATATCTACCCCTATCTGCCTCAGTCAGCGTCTCAGTCGGTATCGCAGCCTCTGTCAGCATCTCTGTTGGCGGCTCAGTCGCTGCCGCTGTCGATTGGGGGGTCTGCTGCCTTCTCTATGCCTCTATCTACCCCTATCTGCCCCAGTCGGCATCTCAGTCGGCGTCGCAGCCTCTCTCAGCGGCTCTGAAGGCATCTCAGCCGCTGCCGCTGTCGATTGGGGGGTCTGCTGCCTTCTATATGCCTATATCTACCCCTATCTGCCTCAGTCGGCGTCTCAGTCGGCGTCGCAGCCTCTGTCAGCGTCTCTGTCGCTCTCAGCATCTCAGTCGATGCCGCTGTCGATTGGGGAGTCTGCTGCCTTCTCTATGCCTATATCTACCCCTATCTGCCTCAGTCGGCGTCTCAGGCGGTGTCGCAGCCTCTGTCAGCATCTTTGTTGGCGTCTCAGTCGCTGCCGCTGTCGATTGGGGGGGTTGCTGCCTTCTCAATGCATTTATCTACCCCTATCTGCCTCTGTCGGCGTCTCAGTAGGCGTCGCAGCCTCTGTCAGCGGGTCTGAAGGCATCTCAGCCGCTGCCGCTGTCGATTGGGGGGTCTGCTGCATTCTCTATGTCTATATCTACCCCTATCTGCCTCACTCGGCGTCGCAGCCTCTGTCAGCGTCTCTGTCGCTGTCAGCGTCTCAGACGCTGCCGCCGTCGATTGGGGGGGGGGGGGTCTGCTGCCTTCTCTATGCCTATATCTAACCCGTATATGCCTCAGTCTTCGTCTCAGTCGGTGTCGCAGCCTCTGTCAGCAACTCTGTTGGCGTCTCAGTCGCTGCCGCTGTCGATTGGGGGGTCTGCTGCCTTCTCAATGCATATATCTACCCCTATCTGCCTCTGTCGGCGTCTCAGTAGACGTCGCAGCCTCTGTCAGCGGCTCTGAAGGCGTCTCAGTCGCAGCCGCTGTCGATTGGGGGGTCTGCTGCCTTTTCAATGCATATATCTACCCCTATCTGCCTCTGTCGGCGTCTCAGTAGGCGTCGCAACCTCTGTCAGCGGCTCTGAAGGCATCTCAGCCGCTGCCGCTGTCGATTGGGGTTTCTGCTGCCTTCTCTATGCCTATATCTACCCCTATCTGCCTCAGTCGGCGTCTCAGTCGGTGTCGCAGCCTCTGTCAGCATCTCTGTTGGCGGCTCAGTCGCTGCCGCTGTCGATTGGGGGGTCTGCTGCCTTCTCAATGCATATATCTACCCCTATCTGCCTCTGTCGGCGTCTCAGTAGGCGTCGCAGCCTCTGTCAGCGGCTCTGAAGGCATCTCAGCCGCTGCCGCTGTCGATTGGGGGGTCTGCTGCCTTCTCTATGCCTATATCTACCCCTATCTGCCTCAGTCGGCGTCTCAGTCGGCGTCGCAGCCTCTGCCAGCGGCTCTGAAAGCATATCAGCCGCTGCCGCTGTCGATAGGGGGGTCTTCTGCCTTCTCTAAGCCTCTATATACCCCTATCTGCCCCAGTCGGCGTCTCAGTAAGCATCGCAGCCTCTGTCAGCGTCTCTGAAGGCATCTCAGCCGCTGCCGCTGTCGATTGGGGAGTCTGCTGCCTTCTCTATGCCTATATCTATACCTATCTGCCTCAGTCGGCGTCTCAGTCGGTGTTGCAGCCTCTGTCAGCATCTCTGTTGGCGTCTCAGTCGCTGCCGCTGTCGATTGGGGGGTCTGCTGCCTTCTCAATGCATATACCTACCCCTATCTGCCTCTGTCGGCGTCTCAGTAGGCGTCGCAGCCTCTGTCAGCGGCTCTGAAGGCATCTCTGCCGCTGCCGCTGTCGATTGGGGGGGTCTGCTGCCTTCTCTATGCCTCTATCTACCCCTATCTGCCCCAGTCGGCATCTCAGTCGGCGTCGCAGCCTCTGTCAGCATCTCTGTATGCGTTTCAGTTGCTGCCGCTGTCCATTGGGGGGTCTACTGCCTTCTCTATGCCTATATCTACCCCTATCTGCCTCAGTCGGCGTCTCAGTAGGCGTCGCAGCTTCTGTCAGCGTCTCTGAAGGCATCTCAGCCGCTGCCGCTGTCGATTGGGGGGGTCTGCTGCCTTCTCTATGCCTATATCTACCCCTATCTGCCTCAGTCGGCGTCGCAGCCTCTGTCAGCGTCTGTGTAGGCGTCTCAGTCGCTGCCACTGTCGATTGGGGGGTCTGCTGCCTTCTCAATGCATATATCTACCCCTATCTGCCTCTGTCGGCAGATAGGGGTCAGTAGGCGTCGCAGCCTCTCTCAGCGGCTCTGAAGGCATCTCAGCCGCTGCCGCTGTGGATTGGGGGGTCTGCTGCCTTCTCTATGCCTATATCTACCCCTATCTGCCTCAGTCAGCGTCTCAGTCGGTATCGCAGCCTCTGTCAGCATCTCTGTTGGCGGCTCAGTCGCTGCCGCTGTCGATTGGGGGGTCTGCTGCCTTCTCTATGCCTCTATCTACCCCTATCTGCCCCAGTCGGCGTCTCAGTCGGCGTCGCAGCCTCTGTCAGCGGCTCTGAAGGCATCTCAGCCGCTGCCGCTGTCGATTGGGGGGTCTGCTGCCTTCTATATGCCTATATCTACCCCTATCTGCCTCAGTCGGCGTCTCAGTCGGCGTCGCAGCCTCTGTCAGCGTCTCTGTCGCTGTCAGCGTCTCAGTCGATGCCGCTGTCGATTGGGGAGTCTGCTGCCTTCTCTATGCCTATATCTACCCCTATCTGCCTCAGTCGGCGTCTCAGGCGGTGTGGCAGCCTCTGTCAGCATCTCTGTTGGCGTCTCAGTCGCTGCCGCTGTCGATTGGGGGGGTTGCTGCCTTCTCAATGCATTTATCTACCCCTATCTGCCTCTGTCGGCGTCTCAGTAGGCGTCGCAGCCTCTGTCAGCGGGTCTGAAGGCATCTCAGCCGCTGCCGCTGTCGATTGGGGGGTCTGCTGCATTCTCTATGTCTATATCTACCCCTATCTGCCTCACTCGGCGTCGCAGCCTCTGTCAGCGTCTCTGTCGCTGTCAGCGTCTCAGACGCTGCCGCCGTCGATTGGGGGGGGGGGTCTGCTGCCTTCTCTATGCCTATATCTAACCCGTATATGCCTCAGTCTTCGTCTCAGTCGGTGTCGCAGCCTCTGTCAGCAACTCTGTTGGCGTCTCAGTCGCTGCCGCTGTCGATTGGGGGTCTGCTGCCTTCTCAATGCATATATCTACCCCTATCTGCCTCTGTCGGCGTCTCAGTAGACGTCGCAGCCTCTGTCAGCGGCTCTGAAGGCGTCTCAGTCGCAGCCGCTGTCGATTGGGGGGTCTGCTGCCTTTTCAATGCATATATCTACCCCTATCTGCCTCTGTCGGCGTCTCAGTAGGCGTCGCAACCTCTGTCAGCGGCTCTGAAGGCATCTCAGCCGCTGCCGCTGTCGATTGGGGTTTCTGCTGCCTTCTCTATGCCTATATCTACCCCTATCTGCCTCAGTCGGCGTCTCAGTCGGTGTCGCAGCCTCTGTCAGCATCTCTGTTGGCGGCTCAGTCGCTGCCGCTGTCGATTGGGGGGTCTGCTGCCTTCTCAATGCATATATATACCCCTATCTGCCTCTGTCGGCGTCTCAGTAGGCGTCGCAGCCTCTGTCAGCGGCTCTGAAGGCATCTCAGCCGCTGCCGCTGTCGATTGGGGGGTCTGCTGCCTTCTCTATGCCTATATCTACCCCTATCTGCCTCAGTCGGCGTCTCAGTCGGCGTCGCAGCCTCTGCCAGCGGCTCTGAAAGCATATCAGCCGCTGCCGCTGTCGATAGGGGGGTCTTCTGCCTTCTCTAAGCATCTATCTACCCCTATCTGCCCCAGTCGGCGTCTCAGTAAGCATCGCAGCCCCTGTCAGCGTCTCTGAAGGCATCTCAGCCGCTGCCGCTGTCGATTGGGGAGTCTGCTGCCTTCTCTATGCCTATATCTATACCTATCTGCCTCAGTCGGCGTCTCAGTCGGTGTTGCAGCCTCTGTCAGCATCTCTGTTGGCGTCTCAGTCGCTGCCGCTGTCGATTGGGGGGTCTGCTGCCTTCTCAATGCATATACCTACCCCTATCTGCCTCTGTCGGCGTCTCAGTAGGCGTCGCAGCCTCTGTCAGCGGCTCTGAAGGCATCTCTGCCGCTGCCGCTGTCGATTGGGGGGGTCTGCTGCCTTCTCTATGCCGATGTCTACCCCTATCTGCCTCAGTCGGCGTCTCAGTCGGTGTCGCAGCCTCTGTCAGCGTCTCTGTAGGCGTTTCAGTTGCTGCCGCTGTCGATTGGGGGGTCTGCTGCCTTCTCTATGCCTATATCTACCCCTATCTGCCTCAGTCGGCGTCTCAGTCGGTGTCGCAGCCTCTGTCAGCATCTCTGTTGGCGTCTCAGTCGCTGCCGCTGTCGATTGGGGGGTCTGCTGCCTTCTCAATGCATATATCTACCCCTATCTGCCTCTGTCGGCGTCTCAGTAGACGTCGCAGCCTCTGTCAGCGGCTCTGAAGGCGTCTCAGTCGCTGCCGCTGTCGATTGGGGGGTCTGCTGCCTTCTCAATGCATATATCTACCCCTATCTGCCTCAGTCGGCGTCTCAGTAGGCGTCGCAGCCTCTGTCAGCGGGTCTCAAGGCATCTCAGCCGCTGCCGCTGCCGATTGGGGGGTCTGCTGCCTTCTCTGTGTCTATATCTACCCCTATCTGCCTCACTCGGCGTCGCAGCCTTTGTCAGCGACTCCGTTGCTGTCAGCGTCTCAGACGCTGCCGCTGTCGATTGGGGAGTCTGCTGCCTTCTCTATGCCTATGTCTACCCCTATCTGCCTCAGTCGGCGTCTCAGTAGGCGTCGCAGCCTCTGTCAGCGGGTCTCAAGGCATCTCAGACGCTGCCGCCGTCGATTGGGGGGGTCTGCTGCCTTCTCTATTCCTATATCTATCCCTATCTGCCTCAGTCGGCGTCTCAGTCGGTGTCGCAGCCTCTGTCAGCATCTCTGTTGGCGTCTCAGTCGCTGCCGCTGTCGATTGGGGGGTCTGCTGCCTTCTCAATGCATATATCTACCCCTATCTGCCTCTGTCGGCGTCTCAGTAGACGTCGCAGCCTCTGTCAGCGGCTCTGAAGGCGTCTCAGTCGCTGCCGCTGTCGATTGGGGGGTCTGCTGCCTTCTCAATGCATATATCTACCCCTATCTGCCTCTGTCGGCGTCTCAGTAGGCGTCGCAGCCTCTGTCAGCGGCTCTGAAGGCATCTCAGCCGCTGCCGCTGTCGATTGGGGTTGCTGCTGCCTTCTCTATGCCTAGATCTACCCCTATATGCCTCAGTCGGCGTCTCAGTCGGTGTCGCAGCCTCTGTCAGCATCTCTGTTGGCGGGTCAGCCGCTGCCGCTGTCGATTGGGGGTCTGCTGCCTTCTCAATGCATATATCTACCCCTATCTGCCTCTGTCGGCGTCTCAGTTGGCGTCGCAGCCTCTGTCAGCGGCTCCGAAGGCATCTCAGCCGCTGCAGCTGTCGATTGGGGGGTCTGCTGCCTTCTCTATTCCTATATCTACCCCTATCTGCCTCACTCGGCGTCTCAGTCGGCGTCGCAGCCTCTGTCAGCGGCTCTAAAAGCATTTCAGCCGCTGCCGCTGTCGATTGGGGGTCTGCTGCCTTCTCTATGCCTCTATCTACCCCTATGTGCACCAGTCGGCGTCTCAGTCGGCGTCGCAGCCTCTGTCAGCGTCTCTGTAGGCGTTTCAGTTGCTGTCGCTGTCGATTGGGGGGTCTGCTGCCTTCTCTATGCCTATATCTACCCCTATCTGCCTCAGTCGGCGTCTCAGTAAGCGTCGCAGCCTCTGTCAGCGTCTCTGAAGGCATCTCAGCCGCTGCCGCTGTCGATTGGGGGTCTGCTGCCTTCTCTATGCCTATATCAACCCCAATCTGCCTCACTCGGCGTCGCAGCCTCTGTCAGCGTCTCTGTCGCTGGCAGCGTCTCAGTCGCTGCCGCTGTCGATTGGGGAGTCTGCTGTCTTCTCTATGCCTCTATCTACCCCTATCTGCCCCAGTCGGCATCTCAGTCGGCGTCGCAGCCTCTGTCAGCGTCTCTGTATGCGTTTCAGTTGCTGCCGCTGTCGATTGGGGGGTCTGCTGCCTTCTCTATGCCTATATCTACCCCTATCTGCCTCAGTCGGCGTCTCAGTAGGCGTCGCAGCCTCTGTCAGCGTCTCTGAAGGCATCTCAGCCGCTGCCGCTGTCGATTGGGAGGTCTGCTGCCTTCTCTATGCCTATATCTACCCCTATCTGCCTCAGTCGGCGTCTCAGTATGCG
Source organism: Clusia tigrina (assembly GCA_920105625.2). NCBI lineage: Eukaryota > Metazoa > Arthropoda > Insecta > Diptera > Clusiidae > Clusia > Clusia tigrina. The sequence continues at coordinate 87,430,995 of OV050031.1, forward strand.
TCGCAGCTTCTGTCAGCGTCTCTGAAGGCATCTCAGCCGCTGCCGCTGTCGATTGGGGGGTCGGCTGCCTTCTCTATGCCTATATCTACCCCTATCTGCCTCAGTCGGCGTCGCAGCCTCTGCCAGCGTCTGTGTAGGCGTCTCAGTCGCTGCCGCTGTCGATTGGGGGTCTGCTGCCTTCTCAATGCCTATATCTACCCCTATCTGCCTCACTCGGCGTCGCAGCCTCTGTCAGCGACTCTGTTGCTGTCAGCGTCTCAGACGCTGCCGCTGTCGATTGGGGAGTCTGCTGCCTTCTCTATGCCTATGTCTACCCCTATCTGCCTCAGTCGGCGTCTCAGTCGGTGTCGCAGCCTCTGTCAGCGTCTCTGTAGGCGTTTCAGTTGCTGCCGCTGTCGATTGGGGGGTCTGCTGCCTTCTCTATGCCTATATCT